>JARDYH010000007.1:51944137-52686012 GCA_029215795.1 Anniella stebbinsi | reverse complement strand
CCTTGTACTTTCTCTGTTCTAGCGGCATCCATGCGGCACTGCCAAATGAGCAGGCTTTACAAAGCCATGATTTCGTCCCCCCACATGGGCAGCCAAGACCGAACCTATGGGGGAAGGGAAGGTTATATTCTGGTGAGGCGCTCCCTCCTTTCCTCGTGCCAAGAAAAAGACAGAGACCTGTTATTAAACTCTGCCGGGGGTGCACGGCTCATCTGGGAATGTGGCATTTTGCCCGTACACAAAATGGAGTCTTTTTGGCAGCTCTGATACATTGCAATGATCCACGGTCTAGGCAGAGTTGCATTTCACCTGCGCTCCCTGCCACCGCACCCCCCCCCCCCGCAAAACAAGGAATCCAAATTCTGCACTAAGAAAAGCGGAGTTTTTCAAGGGCTATAAATGATGATAAATGAAAGCCATTTGCACAAGCTTACGCTTGCATTATTGAGTCCCCCGGCGCTAGATTTAAAAAACAAAAAACCATCACCTGCTTGCTTTGCAGCCTCTCTGCAGCGTTAAGGAAGAGAAGCATTCCCCCCCCCCCCTTTTCTGGGTTGAAATGAAAGCTGGATTCATAATCTACAAACTCAGGATGCCGAATTTTGCAACCCTTACCAATTCCTGTCTGTTGTATACGCGCAGGCTTTTTGTTTATTCTCAATTCATTTCCCACCTTTCTGCTGTTGCACCCAAAGTGGTTATCTTATAATCTAGCAGATGCTATACAAAAGGGGGAAAAAAGCGACAGAGCAGGAAGACGAAAAAAACGTATAAAGCCTTTACTTGATTTACGGCCCTATTCCCAAATTCGTCCTAAATATTTAGATTGCTTCCTTGAGAAAACGTCCAGCTGGTCCGATTCAGAAAGACTACACTTTTTGTTTACATGCGATAGCAAGACTGTTCTGTTGGCTTTGGCCAGCTTCGCTCTTGCAGCGCAAATGTATAGAGCAAAAATTCTGACCTTGCGGAATGTATGATTTGTCTTCCTATTGTTTTTACTATACTTGTTATAACCACTGGTTGAAACGATAAAGTTCTATCTATCTATCTATCTATCTATCTATCTATCTATCTATCTAAAGCCTTACACAGCTCAGGACCGCAATACCCGACAGAATATCTCTCCCGGCTTGAACCCACCTGTTCATTGTTTAAGGCCCTCCCTACATTGCTTCCTCCGAGGGTGACTCCAAAAGGGGCAACAAGAACGTGCTGGATCAGACCGCGAATCCATCTAGTCCAGCACTCTGTTCACACAGTGAGCAACCAGCTGTCAACCAGGGACCCACAGCAGGACACAGGTGCAACAGCACCCTCGCACCCATGTTCCCCAGCACCTGGTGCACACAGGCTTACAGCCTCGGATACTGGAGGTCGCACATAACCACCAGGACTAGCACCCATTGATAGCTTTCTCCTCCAGGAATTTATCCAACCCCCTTTTAAAGCCATCCAAATTGGTGGCCATCACTATATCTTGTGGTAGTGAATTCCGTAATTTAACTATGTGCTGTGTGAAGAAGTACTTTCTTTTATTTGTCCTGAATCTCCCACCAATCAGCTTCATGGGATGACCCCATTGGGTTCCAGTATCTTGAGAGAGGGAGAAAAATGTCTCCCTATCCACATTCTCCACACCATGCATAATTTTCTACACCGCTATCATGTCTCCCCTCAGCCTCCTTTTTTCCAAGCTAAACCATCCCAGATGTTGTAACCTCCCCTCATAGGTGAAATGCTCCAGCCTCTTAATTATGCTTTCTTGCTCTTTTTCCAGCTCTTTAATAACTTTTTCAGGTGTGGTGATCAGAACTGTACACAGTATTCTAGGTGTGGTTGCACCATAGGTTTATATAAAACCTATTTTAGGTTGCCTAATAAATTTGATTGGATATAAAGGCAGTATGATACTGGCAGTTTTATTCTCAATTCATTTTCTTATAATGCCTAACATGGAGTTTGCCTTCTTTGCAGCTGCTGCACACTGGGTTGACATTTTCATCGAGCTGTTCACCAGAGGACCTTCTCGGTGGTGTCCCCCCAATTATGGAACGAATTCCTCAGTGAGGCCCACGTGGTGCCAACATTGTTACTTTTTCAGCACTAGGTTAAGACCTTCCTCTACTCCCAGGCATCTGGCAATGTACGATAGATTTTTAATCAACTCATGGGGATAATGTATGGATATATGTGTGTGTATGTGTATTTGCCATCTGTTTATATGTTTGTAGCTAAATTGTTTTTATATTGTACACAATAATGTATTTTTTAAAGATCTTTAACCATTGTAAGCCACCCACAGAACTATTGGGTGGTATAGAAATGAAATAAAATGAATGAAAATAAGCAAATTAAGGTACCAACCGTAACATAATGATTAAGGGCTCTAAATGAGCGATTCATAGCGTGCTCATGACTGGCCACTCAAGGAAGTTTCCCCTGGTAATCCCGTGTTTTAAAAACAGAGATAATTCAGTATCTAATTTATGACGGGATTTATTCTGCCACTAGATGGCGAAGTTTCATTGAAAAGAATAGGCTGCAATAGCATTCCCTTTTCAATTCAAAATCACATGGTCGTTGCCGTTATAAACGGAAAAAGAACCGAGACCTGATAAGGGTGCAGGTTTTTTTCTTAATGTAGAGAGGCCCTAAGTGGACACCACTGAAGATGTTAATGCATGGAGCACACTTTACATTATATTAAACCACTTCTGCCTTGCAGCCTGATAGCATGCAGAGTCAAACAAAGAGATGGTTCTATGTTTGATATGCCCTCTGTTGCACAGGTAAAAAAAAATACATTCAGCATTTGGTGCAGGCTAAAAAGCAAAATAAAATTCACAATCCTATGCAAAATCAGCAGGAAACAACCCCAACAACAACTCGCCCATCTCAGGTAAGTTCCCGGTTTGTCCTCAAGAGGCACTTAAGAGAAAGTTCAGGTCATCCTGTAAACACTGCAGAATTAATTATACATTCTGCTTTTATTTACATTGGGTGTGTGTCTCTGTGAGGGCAGCTTAGTTCAGCACCCATCTGCAGAGAGCAACAGGGCAGAAAACAGTGGCAAGAAAGGCTGGGCTCTTCAAATAATCACAGACGGCGTGCATTCAACTTTAAGGGGGGGGGGGGACACGTGTTTCTGCATCGTAGCACCCAGAAAGCGAAGGATCCTATGCAATCTTTAATGCAAAAATAGACTCAGTACAACAAAATGCACAGATTTATGCCTTCAAGGCATAACAGAGGCAGATCTGTTAGATGATCATGTGCTTTGTTGACCCGACAACCCCATCTCAGTACCATAGGACAAAACTAAGTGGAATGCTATTTTTGCAACAGTTTGGCATGGCAGAAACTGTGACGGTTGCATAATTTTTAGCATCTATTCCGTACACAGCGATTGGAATCCTGTAGCTGGGTTTGCAACGTTTCTTTTCTCCCCTCTGTCTGTTCCGTTTTCAGATCCCCATGTTTATGGGGAGAAAGAGACATGTGAGCTGCTGACCCGGTGCATTTGGGGTGCCATGACATGACATCAACGCTCTGCAATTGAACACTCCAGGAAAACTCTCTGAGAAATGGGAAGCCCACTGCAGTCTGGTTATGTGCACTCCAGTTAGCGGCAGGAGTTGGCTTTTTGTTAACGAGATAGGAACCTAAATCGCCTTGGCTTCAATCACAGAACATTTAATTCCGTTACGTAACTGTGGCTACATTAAAATGCACAAAAACTTATTGCAAATGCTCTTTTGCAGTCTGATTCTGTTTTCCCAAAGGTAAATCTCACTGTGTTCAATGGTGCCCCGTGGCCTGGCCGTCAGCCCAGTGGGGCCCAATTCCCCAAGTAAACATGTGGAGGATTGTGCTGTTACAATGCTATTTCTTTTCTGTAGGACTTTTCTGCACATTCACTGTAAAATGACACATGCTGGCATCCAATTCCAATGGCCCGCGGACCAATAAGATGCAGGGCATGTTAGGCAAAAGCTAAGCAAAACGAAAGTCCTTTTTCCTGATGCTCAAATTTCGAACGAAAATGCCCACATTACATGAAGTGACTAATTAGCAAGTGGCATTTAAGTTAGTAAAGTCATTCTGGCTGGGGCTGTGGATTGCAGAAGGCTGAGCCACGTTGTTTTTCCCGTGAAAACATCCGTTATCTTGTATGGAGCTTGCCTAGTCCTATCTAATCTGCAGCGCCCTTAATCTTATTATTTTGCTTTTTATCGAAAAGCAGCCGGGTAACAGATGCCGCCAAACCCCTAGTACAGACGCTAATTGGCAGGGAAACATATTTGAGTGGGAACTCATTTCAAGGCAAAGGAGCAGAAGGAGATGTAACTGCCTGGGCTGGGAGTATGGAGGAAGGGAAATCAGCAGCAGGCCACCCGGCTCATTTCAGAGCATCCAACCCGCGAACAAAATACAGGAGACAGCATAAACTGGGGACATTCTGTATTAAATTACTCAACAGCAGCAGGAGCGCCGCAGCTAGGATTTCAGGGGCTTCTCAGCAGCACAGCTATTTTAACAGGGATGTTGCGGAGCCAAGGTGGGGACCTCAGAGAGCATCCAATCCAACCCACGGCTGCGAGAGGGCTCTGCTCTCCCACTGATCATCAGCTGCGCTCCGGAGCGCCACAAACAAAGCAGCCCACGAACAAAGCATGTCACACACTCAGGTTCGCTGCAGAGCAGGTGACTCAAGCAAGCGAGCCAAGCCAGACGCTGGAGGAGAGAGTGAAACAAAACACGAAGCCGCCTTGCACAGAGTTTAAGGAGACGCCAGGGATCAAACCTGGCAACTGTTTGGCCTGCAATCCAAGCGCTCCATCCCTGGTTCCAACTGATCCTTCTTAAAGCGTGGCGTCCAGAACTGGACGCCGTATCCGATGTGAAGTCTGTCCGGCGAACAGTAGAGTGGAACTATTAACATGGGTGTTGCTGGCTGGGGGTTATGGGAGGTGCAGTCCATCACACCTGACGGCACCAGATTGGGGAACGCTGCCTGAAAGCTCAAAAAAGTTGCCCTGTGATTCCCTCTCTCTCTTTCCATTTTAATGTCTGTCCTCCTTTTCCCTGCAATAAACTAATGCAGATTCTTCCCCCCCCCCCCCACTCCCCGGGAGTGCAAAACACCCCTTGTGACAAATGAAAGCCCCAGCAGGATCGTAAATGGTGACAAAACCAAGAACACACCCGCACTCACCCTTCCGGATCTCGAGAAGAATTGAAATGAGTCACCAGAATACAAACCCTCAGATCCACCCTCAACAGGCGTCCTTTCTGTCCACACTGGACCTTGAAATTCCCAACTAACTTCTGTGCGATGTGGCCAGGCTACTGTTCTATTTTGGCAATGCTCTTCTTTTTTTTTAACCCCCTTTTTTTTGGGCAGGGGGATTTCTTTCCTTTTCTGCAACCCGCTAACCTACAACCCAGCCACCAACGCTGAGGTCAGCAGCAGTGGCACAGAAGTTCCCAAGAACACTCTGGAATTGAGAAGTGTCATCAAAAAGGGGAGAAGGGATGATAGTGGGGGTGGAGGCAGAAAACGAAGAGGCCTGTTGGTGTGCTTCTTTTAGAGTATTTGCAGGAGGGGGAGGGCGTGAAAAACCTACCCGGTGCAGCCTGCCGCGTTTGTGAACCCCAGCAAGGGCCCTGCGCTGCAAAGGGAGCCGTTGTCCATCCTGACTGGGGTCACAGCCCCCCCCCCCCCAAGCGCACATATACACATATACGCACACATACATACACGTGAAGAGAGACTTCCTCAGAACGGGCCTGTTCAGACGACACTCGAAGCCATGGTTAGGCCGCTAACCTCTTTACAGCACATGGTGAGTGAGTGTGTCTAAACCATGGTTAGGAATAGTTCACACGACACGCTATGCCATGAATGCACAACCGCCATGGTTTAGTGTGTCGTCTGAACGGGGTCACTCACACATACGTGTACACACACACGACCAACGCCTTGCCTTCCCCGGCGCCGAGCACGGGCGCCTAAGCGTGGACGCCCCCGCCTGGCCTACCTTGCTGCAGAAATCCACGCCCAGCAAGAGCCGTGCAAAACCGGGGAAAAGGTCCTTCTGGCGGCCGATCGGGCTCTGCTTCTCCAGCCCTATACTCCTTCCTCTCCCCTCCCGCCAGAGGACAAGGCGCCGCGAAGCCCCTGGAGAGGCCGGCAGCGAGGCTTGCGAGCGAGAGCCAAGGGGCCAAGAGAGCGTGAACCCGCTCCTTCCTCCGGGACTGGAGACTGGGGCGCAGCGAGCACGTTCCGGCGCGCAGCGAGCGACAACAGCGGCAGCCGCTCTGCTCTGCTCTGCACCGCCGCCTGCCTGCACTTCCCTCTCTCGGCCCCGGAGGGATTGGAGGAGGCGGTGCTGCCAGGCGAGAGGCTGAGCCAGCCCAGGGCTTCTTCCTCGCCCTCTCCATGCGCCGGGGGTGGGGGGGAATTAATAATAATAATAATAATAATAATAATAATAATAATAATAATAAATAATAATGCACGCTTTCCATCGCAGTCTCCAAGCGACTCACACATCCGCATTCAGGGAGCCATAATTTCTATCACAGAACCCCCCCCCCCCACATAAATATAAACCGTAATGAGCGCGTCATAGCATGTATATATAATGTAAACAGTACATGCCTGCTTCAGCTTTGAGTATATGGACCTTGTAAAGATAGATGAAGGAACACAACGCACTTTTAAAAAAGAAGAGTTTAATTGTATCATTAGTTATGAATTTGATTTGTACTTATTATTACTGATTATTGCTTTAGTGTTGTTGTTTTGTTATCGTTTTGTTGTACCACTTTAAATAAAATAATAATAAAAATATAATGTAAGCCCTATATGCCGTAATTCATATCACAGAAAATCCATAATCCATATCACCGGGGGGGGGGGGGGGAACCAACCAAAGTCAATATAAAGCATGATCAGCATATAATATAGTATAAACCCTATATTATGATATGATATTATATTGCATAATTCATATCAGAGAACCCTCCCCAAATCAATATAAACCATAATCGGCACATAATGTAATATAAACATTATGTTATATTATAAGAAGAGGCCTGCTGGATCAGACCAAAGGTCCATCTGGTCCAGCGTTCTGTTCACACCCTCAGGCCCATGTTCCCCAGTTACTGGTGTACGTAGGCTGATATGCCAACTACGTACTTAATTGGACAGAGGTAGGCTGGCTGCACTTATCCATGCTCTGATAACCTCCCATCTGGCTTACTGCAATGTGTTTATACATGTGGCTGCCTTTAAAACAGCCCAGAAACTTCAGCTGGTCCAAAATAGGGCAGCAAGATTGTTAAGGCCACCTGGCCAACGTGATCATATCATGCCAGTACTTTGCAATCTGCACTGGCTGCTGGTCCCAATTCAATGTGCTGGTATTAACATTCAGAGCCATGAACAGCTTGGGGCCAAGTTACCTGAAGGACTGCCTCCTCCATATGTACTTGCCCGGATCCTAAATTCATCTTCAGCGGTCTTTCTCCCGGAGCCCTTGTCAAACAAAGTGAGGCGTGTGGCTACCAAGAAGAGGGCCTTTTCTGCTGTGGCACCCTGGTTATGGAATGAGCTTCCTAGACAGACTCCTCTGGGTCTTTCTGGCACAAGGTGAAGAGCTGTTCATTTTCCCAGGCATTTTAATCTGCTGTTTTAAATCTTCTGTTGTGCTGTAAATCTCTGCACCGCTGCTGGGTTTTATTTAATTCATTTTATACTGTAGTTTTAAACTCTTAAATGTCTCTAATGCATCTTGTACTGGTCTTAATTGTTATGAACCGCCCAGAGAACTTCAGCTATTGAGCGGTATAGAAATATAATAAATAAATACATAAATTAATGTGCCCACAGGCCTGCAAAGATTGTCCACCGCTGGACTACAGTGTCTGAATCTAGATCCAACCCGAGATATCTAACTGTTCAGGTCAATCATTAGAAACAAATAATTTTTTTAAAAAACCCCACTAATTAATATGGAGAAAAAGCAGACCTAAGACTGCATATATATTTGGAGGAGGGGATGGGTGGGATTGCCCTTTAATTCGTCCCCTCTAGCTGCATAATACAGGTTCCTTTAGGGAAATAGCATGAAAGCGTGTGTGGGGTGGCACCAGATTTAAATAGGGCAGGCCTATAGGATGAAGACATCTATAAAAGGATTTAAATACTTCCTCCTGGGAGGAAAAAACAACGACCTAAAATACGTCGGAGCAGCGGCGCCACCTCGTGTTTACAGCCTGCAATAGCACCTGCTATTGCACCACCAAGTTGCACCCATAAGGTGCATTTATTAAGTGGGCCGGTTTGTTTTGCTTATTGCGGTGCAATTGATACACGATTTGTGAGATTAGTCTTTGTATGGAGGGGTAAACTTTCTTTTGACAGCTCGCATGAAAATAAAGAAATCGTTCAATCTCTACATGTTGGTGTGTGTGTGTATATATATATATATATATATATTGCTCAGAGGAGAGGGAAACCATTTTAGGTAGTCGCGAATGGCAAGAAAATACTATTGCAATGCCAAGAAAAAAACCCTTTTTCTTTTTGCAGCGAGAGGAAGGGAAGGGAAAGGAAATAGAATATTGCGAACGTGTCGGCGTCCTTTATATACGCTTCAGAGTCCCTCTTTACCCGAACGGTAGCGTGGCCGAGTGGTCTAAGGCGCTGGATTTAGGCTCCAGTCATTTCGATGGCGTGGGTTCGAATCCCACCGCTGCCAAGATCCATTTTTTTTTTTTAAGGATTTTTAAAAAAAGCCTCTTCGCTCTAAATGTCATTCTTTCCCTTTCGTTATTTTTGTTGTGTGGAAAGGTGTAATGAAATCAAGCCATGCTCTGATAATCCTGACTTCCTCCCCTACAGAGGACAGGAAATTTCAGGGCCTTGATCTACAACATGCAAAGGACACGTGGTTTACTGCAGCGCATATAAGGAATGTACGTACGGGCACCCTACACGAAGGAGGGTTGAGTGTGTTAAGTAGGGGAGAAAAGTTTCATATTGAGCAATATGTTTGAGGTGGGGAAGGAGGTACCCCAAAAGACAAATATGCACAAGATGAAGCACTGAAAATAACTTGAAAGTAACTCTGGCAGTGCAATCCTACGACAGAAGCCCCATTCAATTCAATGGACTCAAGTCTGGTGGAACCCTCTTGGAATTTGGGTGTTACAGCCAGCCATGCGATACACAGGAGTAGCTCTGGGAATGACTTGGACTTCAACTCCCAGGATTCTTGAGGACTGGCTATGTGGGCAAGGGGCTCCTGGGAAATGAAGTAGAAAAATGAAGTAGAAAAAGGTGGAAATTTGTTTCACTATATTATAATATTTAAAGGTAGAGGCAGTGTAAAAAGTTGAGGAGATAAATTAAGAGATGGTGGTTTTGTTAGAGATAAAAATATAGAAAGAAAAAAGATTTATAATGTATTTTTGAATGAATGATATTTTTTATGTACCAGTCTTGGGATTGTGGAATAGAAGATGAATGGGTGGAGTGGATGGAACAGACTCATGTTCCATCTCCTAGTTACAAAAATTACATTTAATATATAGCCCTCAAACAGAGACCATATCAGATATTAAACTGACAAGAGCAGATACTACCCTTGATGTTAGTAAAAAAACTGAGAAGCGATAAGTACTCAATCTTCTGTAGCCGAATGACAACCTTTCCAATGGCACTGAAGCTTTCAGAGAGCAACGCTAGGATGCAAAAAGGTCTCCAATGCCACATTCCAGACAAGCCGCTTTGCAATCCCCTCCAAAACATGACTCTATCCACCGATTATGTGGACAGCTTCCTGCCAGGATAATTTAATCCCAGATTAGCTTCACTCTCTCCCAGAAATCTGCATAAAACCGCCCCCTCTTTGGCCATGTTAACCCTTTCGAGGACCGTCAGTAAGCGCAGAAGAAGGATTCATTTCTGCTGCCATGGGTTAGATTTTGCTTTCTGCCGTCAGATATTCGCCAATTCCTTCTCCCCAGTGCAGCCCGTGCCCACCCTGAGAAACTGCTCTTGAGGACTAGGGAAGGAGGGACCCTCTGGAACAACAAGGAAAACCTGTGAAAATACATATTCCCCGCTTCCTCCAGCGAGTGAACATAATAGGACAATTCCACATTAAATGCCTGATGCAGAAGCAGCATGAAACTGGAGACAAACCTGTGTAAGGACGCCATCCTACGCACGTTTGGCCGGAAAAACAGGCATAGGATGGCTGGGGCATGCTGGGAGTTCTAGGACTTTTTTCTGCCCGTCTAAATATGCATACGATCACGCCCTACAACAATAGAACAAAAACTCACTGCCTTCCTTGGTGTGCTCATTTTCAGGTAAGGCAGGTATGCATCACATCAGAGCCCGCCAGGTTTCCCCAGGTGATTATGCCCATTTCTCCAAGCCCCATTGCTTTCCCCCTGATCAGCTGATGATTTCCTAGTCATTGTGTATGTTCCCCCATTCAAAAAGGTTGAAATACCTCTCCTAAGGCTTAGCTACCGGTAGTAAGAGCTTTAAGCTAAACTATGCTGGTGTTTTGGCCACTTCCCTTCTCCCTGTGGGCCCTCCCACCAGTTGGATGCTCCCCCCCCCCCCAGCTTCTTCAAAATGGAATTCCCTCCTCGGGCTGAAAGGGGTTTAACACCCCATAAAGAATAGACTCTACTGTATGGGCCTGTTCAGACAGCACGTTAAACCATGATGGTTGAGCTAGTGTGACATGGGAACCATGCTAACCATAGTGGCCACGTAACCATGGTTTAAAAACACTAACTTACCACTTGCTGCGGAAGGGTTAGCGGCCTAACCACGGCTTAGTGTGTTGTCTGAACAGGCCCTATATGTGAACAACGCCGACCCCTGGACGGCTTGTTACAAGTTTGTTGTGTCTACTTTGACCCTTAAAATGACAGGCGTGGATTTTTGAGTGCGCCTTTATTTTCAAGCACATAAGTTGGTGCTGGGCATTTATGTGGCGTGCAAGAGTTCTAAATGGGAGTCACTTCCCTGGATACCTTTCTTCCTTTGTTGCTTCTATTTCTCGTCACAACATGCGCGGCAGAAGGGCACCTCAACGGTGAATCTGAGGATTGTTTGTACCTAACCCCTTTTCTTCCAGTTTGACCAAAAAAAAGCAGAGGAACTGACAGAAGTAGAACGCTCTCGGTTTAAAAAACAACTGCCAAAGTCTCCAAAGCTTCCATCCGTTAGCTGTCTCTGAACAATTGCTGCTACACTGCTTAACGTTGATCTTAATGTCGCTGTTTGCCTAGGACCTTGGAGCTCAGAAATGGTGCCACGGCGCAGGCCGCGCGAGCCCGGAATGACGCCCCCCTTTGACCTTGCAACGGCCGATGATGATCGGCTTATTCCTCAAGCGCCCGGAGTTTTTCCCAGGTGACCTGGAGAAAGTTTGCAACCTCTGGGAATTTCATAAACAGAACGATCGCCCCGATGAGGAAGACCGTCAGGAGGAAGAATTTCAGCCAGAAATGACTCTTGCTGCGGGGTCTGTTTTTCAAGTAGCGCTCCACGCAGTCAGCAAAAGTGTATTTCGTCGGGGCGTAGCCCAGGTGCGCGCGGGCTTTGTCGATTTTGAAGGTGTGCGTGCAAGCCACGTTATGCACCTGCAAATGAAAAACAAAAAAGGGCGGGATTTGTGGGGGGGTTTTGGAGGTAGTGTAGAACGAACAGATATGGGGGGGGGGAATGGCCAAGGAGTAGGTAACCTAGTGCCCTTCAGGTGTTTTGGACCACAATCCCACAATCCCTGGCTGTTGGCTATGGGCTTATGGGAGTTGCAGTCAAAACGTTAAGAGGGCACCTCTGGCCTATTGGATGGAGAGTTGGATGAGGCATAGAATTGCTGTGGGTACATACAGAGGTACCTGAAAAAGAGACATGGGTGTGGGTTGTTTTTACTCTAGGGCAAAGGTGGGCAGAAGCTGGAGTCCAGATGTTTTGGACTTGAACTCCCAGAAGCCCCTGCCAGTTCCCAAACATTTGGAGTTCAACCTTCTTAACCCTGCTCCAAGGTCAGCTCTGGTCCCCTGCCTGCCCCATGGCAACACCTTTGCCTCCTCAAAAGATATGTCTTCTGCTATCTCAGTCCCAAAGTTGAAAGAAGCCTTTAATTTCCGGTTGGAATAGACCATTTCACCTCCCGCCCCATGCTTCCGCAGGGCTGAAGCGAGACCTCCCCATTGAAACCCAACAGAGAACTCTCAGATGTTAAATTAGCAGTGATGGGGCAGAGGGTGCCTCCCCCCCCCTCAACCCCCCCCAAGAGATTAGCAACCCAGGCAGGCCCCCTTGCTCTTTCTAAGTCAGATCTTACTTCATGTCAACAATTTATTTTTCTTTTCTTTTACAAAAAGAGCTAGTTGTTTGCACATGAGTCAATGAAGCACTGGACAGACTCACCACTGCTGAGCTGCAACAGTGCCACACAGTGGCTGAATTCGGACAACACATTAAGCAAATGGGGGGGGGGGGAAACAATAGTCAGTTGTGTTGCTTATTGTGTTGTAACACGCCACTCACAAACTACTGACGGTATGCTATTCCGCCCAAATAAGCAACTGAGAGAAACAACTGGCTTGCAAGTTGTTTAGCTTGAAGCCAGTTGTTTAAAGTGTTGTGTGGAGGGGTGAGTGGGTTAATGGTGTGTGGTGAGTGGGTTAAAACACAAGCTCATAGAGGCAGGCAGCAAGAGCTACCAAAGCGGCGACTGCCACTCTGCTACAACTGGTGCAACTTGCAGAGGCTGCTGGGATAGAACTGGGAGAACTGAGGGAGGAGGGAGGGTGAGGAGAGGGGCGGGGGCTGTGTCAGTCAAATGCCGGGTTGACTATAAGTCCACTCAACGCCAACCCCAACCACCCACAGTTGTGTAGGAATACGTTGTGTGGGGAGTACCCACAAAATAACCAACTGTGAGTTGGCTACTCAACTCACTATTGACTAATGTGTTGTCCGAATTCAGCCAGTATCTGTTGCTCTCCCGCCGCAAGGCCAGTCTCTGGGCTGTTTTAAGAAATGGGAGGACTGTTATGCCAAGATAGCGGTGTAAAAAGGAGCAAAGAAAGAAAGGTAAGTTGACAGAGAACCCGAGTGTTCATACATTATGAATCCCAAGCACACAGGCGTCCAGTAGCAGCCACGGTCTTGCACTGCCTCAGTTTCCCAACTGTAAAATGGGTTGTTTGTGGAGGGCAAAAGGCCCCAGAGCTGACCAATGAGGGCAAAGAAGCGCTTCGTGTACTGCAAGCATCATGAACATTGAGGACGTCATGAACTTTAGGACGTGCTGTATTTTGTAACATTTCGTAAGCCGGCCTGGGAATTGACTTAACGGGTGGAGGGTAGAGATCCCTAGGAAAAGCTAGCAAACCGAATAATAAGTAATAAATGCAGTGATGGCTTACCTCATGTATGGTAATCGGAGGTGTAAGCTCAACAAGCGGCGTTAATAGGTTGAGCACAATTTCCATTACGACAGCTGCACGAAAGAAAGCAACTGCGTGAGATCACAACGACCAGAGCAGACAGGAACGCAGGGAAGCTACTTTCTCTTCACCAGACATCCCCAACATGGTGCCCTACAGGCGTTTTGGACACAACTCCCAGGATTCCTGACTGTCAGCCATGCTGGCTGGACTGATGGGAGTTGAAGTCCAAAACATCGGGGGTGGGGGCACTGGGTTGGGGAAGTCTGGCAAACCATAGTGTACTCAGTTTGGAAGCATCGACAAACTATGGTTTGCCACAAAAGAGGAAATCAGGGAGGAAATCATAGAACACAGGAGGAGGAGGAGGAGGAGGAGGAGGAGGAGGAGGAGGAGGAGGAGGAGGAGGGGAGGGGAGGGTAAAGTTGCCCAGCCATAGGTTGGCCTGGCACCTGAACTGAGCCAATATCACAAAAACAAGTAAAGGATCAAGGAAATTAACTACAAATGTTTTACCTATCAGATGAACTAGACAAAGAGGAGCACGCATCCAGGGTTTACGGACACCCAATCCTTCAAACTGAAAGACAAATACAGGGCTTGTTCAGACAACACGCTCAGCCATGATTAGGCCGCTAACTATTTTGCAGGAGATGGTTAGTCAGCATGTTTAAACCAAGATTATATAGCTAGCATGGTTAGGAATGGTTGACGCGACACACTGTCATGGTTCACACGACACGCTGAGCCTTAATGTTTTGCTCAAAATGCCACTGTGGTTTAGCATGTCGTCTGAACAGGGTCATAAGAATTGGTGTAGTGAACTTGGAAAGAGTGGCCCAACTTCCTGCCTCCATCAGCTGATAGGAAGTTAACACAGCTGAGCAGGGACAGAGCGGGCCCGGAGGTGAAGGCATAAGGCACATCTGAAGATCTCCAACCCCTTTAGAAGGGGGCAGGGAACACAGCAGAGGGGCAGGTGGGAGGGGGAGCGCAGTCAGAGCTTTAAACTACAATATGCTAGCATTTTGGGTCACACCCCCTTTACCTTTGGCTCCACCCACCACTGGAAAGCACCCCACCCCCAGAGGTTCTCTGAAATTGAATCTCTTCCTTGGGCTGGAAGAGTTTCAACATCCCTGGTCTACCTTATTTCTCAGGGGACAAGCACGGGATGGAGAGGCCTGTGCGTGAGAAAACTCTGAGGGGGTTACAGACTGGAGAGGAACCCTACAACTCAACACAGGCAGATCTGGAACGTTGAAATGTTGCTGAATTCCTTGCTAGGCAGTGTATTTTTTTCATTTTACAGAGAAAAGACTCCGTTATCGTTCTGCTTTCTATATATTGGTCTGGACTATTTCTTTCGCAGTACACAGCTGTCCTTTGCAGCACGTTAAAGTAATTGGCTCATTTTTAAAATGACAATGGAATGGTCTTGACCCATACATATCTACACGTGCATATCTATATTGATCGATCGATATTAGTGGGGGCTGTGATTCCATTCTGGGTTTCAGTCAGACCCAGCCAGAGCTCTAAAAGAGCTATCCAAGGTGCTGAAACATAACCCCCCAAAGTAGGTCCAGAACCTTGGATAGCACTTTTGAGCATATACCGCCTGATCTTACAGAATTTGAACTTCAATTGGCTTCCCCTGTCCTCCATCCACATATCAGAAGGACAATATCTACCTGGTTGGAACAACCAAGAATTTTGTAGCATCTTAAAGTCAGATAGATATACTCAAGATAGACTTTTGTGGAACCCCTCCCCAATTCAGTCACGCTGGCGGAAGGACAATAGCATATGGTGGATGCCTTCTTATTCTGGTGCATCTCCAGCGTTGTTGTTTTTAAAAAAATATTATTATTATTATTATTATGCGTATTTTTCTACAACTAAATTTACGTAAAATTCCAGAAAGTAAAACAAACTGATTCACAAATCTGTGGAATCCGTGTAACTCTGGAAAAGCCAGTCCACTGCTCATTTGATTCCGTTACAGATTTCTCCGAGATCCTTAGCCGGGCAGCACAGAATGGTTCCTTTAAGGCGAAAGCTAATACCTCTCGTACTCACCAGTGGAGTTAGCCATTCGAAAAGGTTAAATTTCTCGTCGTCATGGATAAAATACGCCTGGCCGCCCTGTCGTAAATGATACCAGGATAGTACAGGTTAGAAACATCACCAATGGATGAGATGACCTCACAGCCTATCTCTTTTGCCTACGTGACTTTTACAGGCAATTCAAGCAAACAGCCATGCAAGACAACTCTCTGCTTCGATCGATCCCGAATTATGGTGGGCCGTCCTTACTAAAATGTTTATTGGTTGGGTGCTTTCATGTGACCCAATTTGGCCTAAGTGGTGAGCAACCAGTAGCCTTCCAGATGTCGTTGGACACTGAGTCCCATTAACCCCAGCTCATATAGCCAATATTTGGGGATAGTATGTAGTCCCACAACATCTGGAGGGTATGGGTGACCCCCAAGGACAAGATGGCGCCTCCTCTCTTATTCTATGTACAAAAGCCAACTGGACTGCTGGATGGCTCTGACTTCCACTCTGATGATAGGGCAATATCCTCGAACTCTGATATCTTCCATTCTGATGATAGGGCAACAGGCTAACTGAGGAGGTGCAAAGCAGGCCATAAGGGTCTCTCCTCCAACATCTTGCTGCCACCTCCCAGCATCTGCCACCTGAGGCAACTGCTTCACTCTGTCTAATGGTAGGGCCGGGTCTGCTGGAGAACCTCAGAGGTTGCCTACCCACTGGTAAAGCCTGTCCAAACCCCAGACTCGATTCGTGAACATCACACTGCTGGTTTAACTCTCACTGCACTCTGGGGAATAGATCCAGGGTCGTGGGATATAGATTCGGGGCTGCAGCCACATGGCGCGACACCCCTGATCTCTCCACAGGGTGCCATGGGAAACTTGATCTTTTCATGTCTTACAGAATAAAACTCACAGTCTAAAACATCAGTAAAGAAAACAGAGGTGGCAAAAATAAATAAAATAACTTCTCCCTCGAAGTTGTGCGGTAGGGCAAGGACAGGGGGACACGGGGCAGAGCAGGGCAAGGAAGGAGACAAAGAACTTAGACACCTCTATCTACTCACAGCAATATAGTTCTTCTCGGGAGTAAGAGCCTCGGCAGCAAGGAGATGTGCTTGCACGAGATTCATGACGTGGACCCAATTCATCATGATGTCAGGGCTTCCTATCCTGAAGGCAAATAGCCCATTCTCAATCTTCGACTGTTGGAACATGTGAAATATGAAATCAAGAAGGTGCCATTAAATTAGGGTGTGTGTCAGTGGAGGCTGGCAGCCCCGATGCCAGTGGGGCAGTGAAACCGCTCCACATTTCATTCAGAACCGGTCAGAACTCTAAAGCAACTACCCAAGATGCTTCACAAACTTCTTTTCTCCCCACCCACTTCCTCCAACATTGCCGCCTTAGGACCTGTTTCCCCACAGCCTGGACCATCTACTCATCTAATTCCATGTGGGGATTGGAGTGCTCCGTGTTCTCTAGAATGTCACTGGAAATGTAATAGATAGATAGATAGATAGATAGATAGATAGATAGATAGATAGATAGATATTCGGGTAAGAACATAAGAAAAGCCATGCTAGATCAGACTGAGGGTCCATCAAGTCAAGCACTCTGGTCACACATTGGCCAACCAGCTGTCGGCCAGGGACCAACAAGTAGTACCTTGGTGCAACAGCACCCTCACACTCATGTTCCCCAGCAACTGGTGTATATAGGCCAACTGCCTCTGATACTGGAGGCAGCACAGAGCCACCAGGCCATTGATAGCCTTCTCCTCCAGGAATTTATCCAACCCCCTTTTAATGCCATCCAAATTGGTGACCATCATTACATCTTATGGTAGTGAATCCCATAGTTTAACTATGGAAGAAGTCCTTATATCTCTCTGGAATCTCCCACCAATCAGCTTCATGGAATGACCCCATTGGGTTCTAATATTATGGGAGAGGGAGAAAAATGTCTCCCTATCCACATTCTCCACACCATATATAATTTTGTACACATCTATCATGTCTCTCCTTTTTTCCAGGCTAAACAATCCCAGCTGTTGTAACCTTCCCTCAAAGGGGAGATGCTCCAGTCCCTTGATCATATTAATTCCAGCTCTACAATATCATTTTTTTTAGGCATGGTGACCAGAACTATACATAGTACAGTGTAGTCGCACCACAGATTTATACAAAGGCAGTATGATACTGGAAGTTTTATTCTCAATTCCTGAACAAACAGTATTCCATATTCATAGAAGTGTCTCGAGCAAGTTGAAATACGTACAGCCAGGCGGGGCATGTGTCTTTGCTCTTCTGGCCCATAGATGCCAGGCGGGCGAAGTGCGCATGTATACAGCTTGCTACCTCCTGAGAAACAGGACAGAACAGAATTGGCACATATGCATCTAAGTCATAGCTGAAGCTTGCTTGCATTGATTTACACCCCGGTGGTGGGATTTAGATCCCCTTGTGGAGGGGAAACCACACCACAGCCCTGGATGGAGTCCACGGTGGGTAGTGTTTGCAGAAGGGAAGCATGCTGAATTTCAAAATGGCGGGCATACCTGAGCAGTGACATGGGGAGGCCTCTGATTGGCCACATGAATGTCTAAGAAGAAGAAGGACATGGGCAACGCCTTAACGAAGGGATGGGTAATCTCCGGAGATCCAGGGGCTATTCCCTACCCATGGGGACCCTCCAAGGGGTTGTGCTTCGGAATGCAGCGGCAGCAAGTTCCACCTTTATTCATGAGGACTAGCATGTTTAAATGGGAAACAAAAATGCTCCCTGATTTTATCAAGAATGTAGAGCCAAAACCAAAACCACCAGCCCTGCTTTGAGGGTCACGTGGGTAATGAGTAACACTAAACTTTCTGATATTTTAAAAAACAGATTTCCCTGGGGAGGATCATTGATGGAAATATGGGAGTGATCATCTTCCAAATATTGAGGTGTCACACAGGTGTTTCATTGGGGAGAAGTTTCGGGAGTGATCCCATTCTTGCCTATTTGCCTTTCCCCTGATTGACTGAAATCAGTTAAAGAATTCCCATTGGATATTAATCAGTTAATTCCATTAACCAAAGAAACAATTCAATCATTTTTTTTTTACGGTTGTAGTATGCTAAAGTTCACAGAAGGGTACCTGCTAGGAATGATCCATTAGCTGCTAGAACCATTTGTTCTGCAATTGATTTGGTTTTGGAATATTCATTCACGTGCTAAAAAGAAAATGCAAAATGGAATTATTTTGATTAATCAGATTGAATGGTTTAGCCTGCCTGAGAGTGAAGATTCCAGTCAAGTAACAATACATTAAAGGGGTCCCCAAACGGGTTTGGTCAGTGGGCACGTTGGAATTTTGAGAGAGTGTCCTGGGCACTCTCACAAAATGGCTGCCCAGGGGAGGGTGTTACCCATTCACAACATGGCTGCCATGATGGGCATGACCAGTCACTGAATGCTCATTTCCCAGAAGGCAAAATGGCAAGACATAAAGATAAATAGCTTTCCCAAGAACCTAAGTACAAGGTAGAGATGGAGTCTGAGCGAACCACTCTTTTGAATCCAAGTAAAGGTTGCGCTGGAGGGGCATCCCTTTGCGTTGCAGCATGGCAATCTCCCAATTAAATCAATATAATAAAATCATAATCAGGAGAGGAAGTGTCAGCGGGAGAATTGGTGTCCAAGGGTATCACATTGCCTGTATGAAATAACCAAACAGGTGTCAGGGTCAGGCCCAATCTCCCTGGTGTGTATCCCAAATTGGACTTGGAGCCTGAAGAAGAAGTAGACCAGCCAGGATAGGAAGCGGGAAGGAGATTCTCTAAGACTCTCCAAGAGCCAAGGAGGCATCCTTCCAGGAGCTTATTGACCAGGAGGCCCAGGCTCAGAGATCATCTTCCCTCTGCCTCCCCCTCCCTGGGAACTCAACCTTTGTCGGACGGGGAGGGAGCGTCAAAGCTGACAGATCTTGGAAACTGCTGCAGGGTCAAGTGGGCAAGGTTGAAAGGAGATGGGAGGCGGTCCGTTAGGGTAGTCACTCACCAGAGGTTACAACTTGAAGACCCTCCCTGAAAGAGGGTATTGGTAAAAGCATGTTTTGCCCAACAGGCAACTGTCCATTTAGTGGATCAGCAACTGCCTTGCTTTGTTAGGCTAATTAAGCTTAGAGGATAGCTCCTAGCATTCACACCCCCTGCAGATGTGAAGCGCTGTTTATTTACTGAATAAAGCTTTGTGGATTGCACAGGAAACCTCTTTATGATCTCACACCTTGGTGGGAGGTCTTAGAATCACAACAACAGGTTACCTTGAACAAGTAATGAGCCTTTGTCTCACCCAGCTTAATCCCAGCTACCAAAGCACAGTCTAGCCTTTCCCGACCTGGTGCCCTCCAGTCGCGCTGGATGACAAGCCCCATAGGGCCCCCCCCCCCAGCCAAAAGTACCTTGTTCAAAGGATAATATGGCACGCTTGCCTCGTCGCCATCTATAATGGTTTGCCCTGCAAATACCACGTTGATGCTGCTCGTGTAGATCAGCCGGGGGATGTTCCGTCGCTTGCAGACTGCAGAGACATAGGGCATCCAGGTAAATTGTTGCGGGAGGAAGCCATGCCAAAGGAACAGTAGGCAAGGCGCTCTGTCACAAAATGCTTTGTAGGAAGTGTATGCCGCCAACAAAAACCGTGTAAAAGTGTGGCTGAAGTAAACTAGGTGTTGAATTTAAGAACATAAAGAAGAGCCATGCAGGATCAGAGCCAGGGTCCATCTAGTCCAGCACTCTGTTCACACGGTGGCCAACCAGCTGTCAACAAGGAACCCACATGCAGGACATGGCGCAACAGCACCACCACCCATGTTCCCCAGCAACTGCCTCTGCTACTGGAGGTAGCATATCAAGGCCAGATCTACACCTTTGTGTCAAATCATTACAATCCCATCATAGTAACACAATATCCCTCTTGCGCACTTATACTTCAAAGGACACACAATGACGTTTGTTACGGTATTTTGAATAATGTGGACTAAAAAGCAGGAAATAACACTATGAAAGCACTACATGGAATGTGACCAAACAGTTATCCGTACACTTTAACAGTGAAATAAAGTAGTGGTGTAGCCTAGGACTAGTAAGCATTGATAGCCTTCTCCTTAAAAACCTGTTTATTATGAACATGTATGTAGAGCATCCTTCGGTACTCTCCAGATGGGTTGGACAAGGAACACAGGAAGCCAGTGTGAGAGACAGTGTGACATAGTGGTTAGAGGGTTGGGCTGGGAGTCTGGAGATCCGGGGTCTAGTCCCCACTCAGCCGTGGAAGCTCACTGGGTGACCTTGGGCCAGTCACAGACTCTCAGCCCAAACTACCTCACAGGGTTGTTGTGGTGAGGATAAAATGGAGAAGGGAAAGATTGGCTCAATTCGGACGACACAATAAACAACTGGTGTGGGGGAAACAAATCGTCAGTTGTACTGACTATTGTGTCGTCCGAATGCTGCCATAGTCAACTCAGCGCTGATCCTAATCCACACCACAGTTGATTATTTATTACCATATTGTGTGGGGAGTACCCCCTAGTTGAACAACTGTAAAGTTGATTATTACCCCACCACTGACTATCACGTTGTCCGAATTGAGCCATTGTGTATTCCGCCTTGGGTTCTTTGCAGGAAAAAAGGCGGGATATAAATGTAATAAAAAAAATAAGCCGCCTTAAACTGAGTTAGACCATTTGTTCATGTAGTTTAGTACTCTCAGCAACTGTCTGAGAATTGTAATCCAACACATATTGAGTGCCAGATGCGTTGGATGAAGGCTACAGTATTGAGTCTACTTGCACATCAGATAGGAGCGAATTTTTGTGTGTCATGTTGCCAATGCACACATCCATCATGTGTCTCTTTGAAATGTGTACATTCTTCTCCCATTGATTAAAGCGTATTGGGAAGCATTTTTCAAAAGCACGATTTTTTAATGCACATTTTCCAAATGAACGCATGCTGTTGAATGCATTTTTTTAAGGTCTGCAAATCACATCGCAAACTCAGAAATGCATGGAACTTCAACGGCAAATCAATTCCGAGTCCATGTTGGGTTAGACCTGGGTAAATCCTGACCAAAGATGGACTGAAACAAATTTCTCATATATTCCGACTCAAGAGTCGCTGTGAAGTCATGGGCATGCAAAAAGCATCGGTACTCACCTTCAAGGACTACTCCGGTTCCTCCAACGTTGACAGCCCGAATATGTTTCTTGTGCAACTGAGAAAAATGGAGAAAAGGTAAATTAAAATGTCATTTTCATTGTTAGCGGTCAAACGTATCAACCAAAGCAGAGAAGGAACGAAGCTCAGAGGTGGAGCACGCGTCAAAATCCAAGTGGCATTGATCAACTCAGCCGGAGACCCCCAGACAGCCACTGCCAGTTAGAACAGGCGATACTGGCCTAAATGGACAAAATTGTCCATTTAGGCCAGTATAAGGCAACTATTTATGTTCTTAAGTTGTTCCCTGTGACTGTCAGGGCTGGGCTACTTGGTAGACTAAGAGAATACTTTCCCTAACTGATAAGCTTGAGATGTAGAGTAGGTACAGACTTGGGGCGTTGGAAAACACTGCATTTCTAGGCTGCCACTGAAGCACCAAAGACAGTAAATATGTGATCAATAACAAGGCACTCTTCTGTGAGGTTCAAGCGTAGATAGGTTGTGTCACTGCCCAGGCCTCTAGTTGTTTCCACAGGGCAGTGATGTCATCAACTAGCGCCTGGGGAGCCTTGTAGAGGCTTCTGTGCATACGCAGCATCCCGGCAGTTGCAACCCATGAACTGGGCTCTCTCCCTATCTTCTCAGTAGGGCCGACATCCTCCCTGCAATGTATATGGGTCTCCATCCCTCAAACGGGTGCTCAGTGGCAGCCCCCTGGAATGGCGAGGGAAGGGAGCGGACGCCATCCCTGAGGTTCTACACCCCTCCAGTTGATCCAGATCTACCTTCTGCCCACCCCTGTTCTAGAACCCACATTATTGATCTCATGCAACACCGCAACGCTCAACAATCCCAGCATACTCACTTGCTCTATTCCTGTCATTCCATACGAGGCTGCGTGGACAACACAATCCGCCCCTTCGCAGGCAGCAAAGAGGTCGTCATAGTTTCTTACATCAGCCTGTAACATCACAAGTAGAAAACTCCTGAGTGCTGGGTGTGGGGTAGTGCTATTTTTTTTTTTAGTTTTGTTTTGAAAACACACACACAGTTGTATCATTTTTAAGATCGGTTGTATTGTTGTAGACATATTGGGGAAAGATATACATATAGATACGGATGGACACACATGCACATATATAAACACACGTGTGCGTGCGCACACACACACACATATACACATGGGCACTCACAGACACATCTATCTATCTATCTATCTATCTATCTATCTATCTATCTATCATCATCTATCTACACAGACACGAAATATATACACACACACAGATGAGCATGTTTAAATCATATTAGGGTGACCAGATAAAATCCAGGTCAGGGTTTATGTAACTTTAACAGTTGTAGAGCAAAGGGAATTTCAGCCAGTGTCATTTGTATGCAATTAGTTCCTGGTGAAATCCCCTCTTCATCACAACAGTTAAAGGTGCAGGCACTATACTAGAGTGACCATATACAAAAGAAGGCAGGGCCCCTGCAACTTTAACAGTTGTGATGAAGAGGGAATTTCACCAGGAACTAATTGCATACAAACGACACTGGATGAAATTCCCTTTTCTCTACAACTGTTAAAGTTACATGAGCCCTGTCCTCCTTTTCAGATGGTCAGCCTAACATATGTATAGATTTTCCTGAAGGAGCTATTTGAGGTCAAAAAATGAAATATTGTGTGCATCTACCCTCAATTGCTATTTGGCGACCTGCTCTAACCACTATGCCACTTCAATGCTTTCTATCCATGATCAAACTCCAGTAGGAGTGGTTGTGAAGAACCCCAGCAGAGCTATTAAGCGCAGCAAAACTATCTCAGCATCTCCCCCCCCCTTTTGAAAAAGAAAGATTAAAATCAGACCCGATCGATACCTGTACAAGCACTACACCTTTGGGAATTTCCCAGGGAGGTTGGTTAATGTCGTAGAGGATGACATCGGTTCCAGATCTGGCGAGAGCGCAGCCAAGGGTAAAGCCCAAATGCCCCGCACCTCCAGTTATGACCGTCTTGTTGCTGACTCTGTGCGGTGTTTGCTTGCTGGTGTCCGGTTTTTGCTCAGCAGCTTTAGGGTCCTGTTTGAAGAACATGCGAGGTTTTCGGTCTTTCGGCTGAAGTTTCTCCATGGTGCACTGGGGCTTCTCAGTGATCCACCAGATTGTGTGTTAACCAAACTCCATCCAGGGTAGCAACGGATCAGCCTTCTCACAACCTGTTTAAAACAGCACTAAGATCAGTTAGGCTGCAGCCACAAAATTTCCATGTTACTCGGCCAGGAACTAATTTATTTACCATTTCTTTATTACATTTATATCCCACTTTTTTTCCTCTGTGTAAACCAAGGCAGCGTACATAATCCTCCTCCTCTCCATGTTATCCTCACAACAGCCACCGTGTGAGGTAGGTTGGGCTGAAGAGTCTGTGACTGGCCCAAAGTCACCCAGTGAGCTTCCATGGCCAAGTGAGGACTAGAACCCAGATCTCCCGACTCCCAGCCCAACACTTTAGCCACTTTAAGGCTCTCTTTAAGGAAATAATCACATCTTCTTCCCTGGTTTACTCATTCCTCTATTTCCCTATTCCTCTGGTTATCTTGGACTGTAAACCCCCTGGGGCAGGGACCTGTCATATCTGTTCTTTCTAAAACGATATGTACAGAGATGGCACTATATTAATAATGATATCAACAATGGAAATATAGTAGCTGCATTTGCAGAGAACAATCAGGTAGGACTCTGAAGGATCTGGCTTATTATTTATGTAAACCAATTGCTCACACTTTGCTCCTCTCTGCCAGTGTAACTGCTAAACAACCGTGAACCGTGATTATTATTATTATTATTATTATTATTATTATTATTATTACATCTTCCCCCAATCTGGTTTTGAGAATGTTTGTTGGAAAAATTATGCTTTCAGTCAAAGCCAAAAACCCAGAAGGGTTTGCGCCTTTCTGCCCTACACAAAATTATATCTCCCCTTGCCAGCAAACATGGCATTTATCACCACTTTTCCACACCGGAATGAGATCTGACGGATTCTAATTTTAACATGGCTTAGGCACTCCTCAAAGCAACTGAGTTCTTGCCTCACCTCCACCACTTTAGAACAGAATCCGTGACCCGACCAGATGTGCTGGGACTACACCTCCCATCGGCCCCAATGCCAGCTGGGGACAATGGGAGCAGTAGTGCAAAACATTTGGAGCGCACGGGGTTGGAGAAGCCTGTTTTAGAACGTTTCAGTTTAAAAGAGGGGAACGTGCTGGCAGTTGATGGATGCAGTTAGATGGAACTCTACCCTAGGTTCATGTAGGGCGAAGGCAGCTGCAATCTTGGGTGGGTTTCCCTGGCAGCAAATTCCGCCCCAATCCATGGGGCTTACTTCAGAGTAAAACATGCTGAGCTTTGGGGAGTGGGGCATGCAATGAAAGGACAACAGGGTAAATGCTAACACCGACGCACCAGGGTTGGTTGGTTGGTTGGTTGGTTCCAGGGACTGCTCCTCTCAAGTTCTATTGCGATTACGTGATCATATTCAGCGGAATATTTCAAATGTTGACATTGAACGATTGTATTTCAGATGGTATATGTCTTGTGCCTTGAGAGAGCAGTGCCCATTGAAAGGAGCGTTAATTTAAAAATAAAATGAAACACAGAGGCCAATTTAACGGCATTTCAATTTTGGATGCATTTCAGATTGTTTATTTTTGCATGAGATCTATGCTTTATTTCTCATTCTTATCTCTCTCTCTCTCTCTTTTTAGCCCCTCATAACATGTAAATGAAAAGACCTGTGCTATCCTGCTATGAGTTGCACTGAGAGTTGAACTCCATCACATCTGAAGGGCACAGGTTGGGGAAAGATGCCGTAGAGCCACTTTAAATACAAAAATCGTATATGCTTGTAATTGATTTACAGCACATTCCTATGCACGTCTCCCCAGACAGAAGTCCCATTGAGTTCATGGGAATTACTCCCAGGTGAATGGGTGTAGGATTGCAGCCTTATGTAGTAGACAGGGGAAGAAATTGCGATTATTTATATCTTATTCACCCAGTTTAGTGTTTATTTTTGAAGCGAGGAGAGAGTAATGAGGAATACCTAAAAGCCTAGTTGAAAACAAATAACCCAGCAATGTAACCTCTAGTTCCATTTAACGGAGAGTTTGGAGGACATAAACAAATCTTTGCTTTTTGCTCCTTCCACCCCGTAAGCGAAAATGTGTTGAGGAAAAAATATCTTGACTGATCGCTGCAGCAATTCCATTCTGTCATCCTACTTTGATTTACCATTTATTTATTTTAGTCAGCCAATGAATTGAGGCTGTAATCCTATTCACACTTCCTTGGAAATAAGCGCCCTTGAACTCAGTGGGACTTACTTCTGAATAGGCCATCATGGAGAGATTGCTCCGTTTGTTTGAATTCCTCTAGGCTGCCCTTCAGCAACGATTACCCTTCAGGGTAATCAAACAAACAGGTAAAATGCCGCATGTATACACCTGTGAAAGGTGTCCATAGGTGTCTTCCCTGCTTCAAATGCAGAAATAAAGTTGAACCTCTTCTCGCAGCGGACAGCTTTGCTTTTTAGCAGAACTGCTAAGCAGTTGTGATGGTGACACAGTTTCTTAAGACAGGGCCTGGGCCAAACCCCCCACTTTCGTGTTGATTTTTGTGACAAGACAACGAAATGGCCGCAAGGAAGGGGTACCCAAAGGTAAGCTATTCGGGCTTATATCACAGGGATGCTGGGAGTATGGTCCAAGACGGGGCTGTGAAAAGATGCTCTAACGGTATGACTCTGCTCCGGATCCTCTTCAGGCAAAGCCTTCCTAACCCAGATGCTTGTAACTACAATTCCCTGAATCCCCAGCCATTGGCCATGCGAGCTGAGGCTGATGGAAGTCCAAAACGTGTGGAAAGCAGCGGGCTGGGCTGGGCTGGCTGTTTCAGGGTGCTGCTAAAAGAGCCTAACCTCACTCCAAATTGGGGAGGGGGACCCCCTTCCCCTTTAATCCGGATTGATCAGTAGACCTCCCCACCCCAAATTAAATCCCCAGATTCCTCAGCAAACTCACTCACATCTTCAGGCCGTCCATTTCGAGGGGCGGCGGGGGTTAGGCAGGAAAGGCCCGCGGGCAGGGCGGCCACGACGTAGCCCAACGCCCGCTCGAGAGAGCGGCTCGCCGGTACTCCGGTGTGAGCGTGGCGGGGGCGGGGAGCGGGCCGTATATATCAGACAAGCGGCGCACTCACAGGTAGATTCTTCCGTTCGCCCCACCCCCAGTTGGTTGAGGGGGGCAAAAACGGCTATAGACTGCTCTCCTGTATATACATGCTTACCCCCGTGGTAAATCACATTGAAGTCGACGGGCTTTACTTCTGAGTAGGCGTGGAAGAGTATTGCACCATCCGTTTGCCTGCTGGCCCCACAGAGGACCAGCGCCTTGAAAAGGGCTTGCGTGGAGAGACGGGGCTCACTTGGCTTTTGTGACTCAGGGTCATCTTCATGAGTAGGACTATTTATTATTATTATTATTATTATTATTATTATCATCGTGTATCATTATTTTATTTATTAACATGTATTATTAATAATGTTTATTTTATTTAACGTTCATTATTGCTATTAACATTTATTATTAACATTTATTATTTTATTTATTAATGTTTATTATTACTATTATTAACATTAACATTTGATATTACTTGTGTTATCATAATCGATCCGGAGGGAGAGGCGGGTAATACATAAATATATTATTATTATTATTATTACTAATAATAAGTATAGTATTACTAGTATTATCATTCTAATATTAGCAACATTTCCCCCCCTGCCATTGAAATCTCATTCGACGGAAAAGCAATTCTAACATCTCTCCAATATTTATGTGGTACGTTTATAAAAGTATGAAGTCACCATTATCAGATCATGTATCTAATAATTAGTTATTAGTTGCTGCTACAACTGGCAAAAATTGAAATAACCCCCTTACTTTGATCCAGCCACAGTGTCATTCATAGAATTATTTATAATACCTAAAATAAAAAACAGGTGTGTATTGATATATATATATATTAACTATTGGGTGTTTATTTAATTTGTATATTCATATCTACTAATATTGTAAGCCACTTCGTAAGAGAAGTGCTCCTTGAAAGGCAGGTTTTAAAATCTTAAATAAATAAATAAATAAATGTGTGTATAATTTCTTAGACACAATCAAATTAAAACATTCAAACTTTTAAATGGCTTAAACATTTATCCTCTCCATAGAACTAAAGATCAGCGACAACACAAACAATTTGACTGATATATAGATTCTAGTTTTAATGATAAGGAGTATCTCTCTGTGTGCATTCATATCTATTTTCTAGGCTTGGTATACATTTTGTTTTTATAATGAATTAATAAATAAAAACAAAATTTATTTTAAATTATTTGATTTATTGATTTATTACATTAGTATTCTGACTTTCCTCCAAGGAGCTCAAGGCAGCAGATGACACATCTCACTGGTGAATGCTTCTTTTGGCGACCAAAAACATTACCCATCAGCCTGGGAGGGGGTTAAATCTCTCCCACATTTAAGGAGCCAGCCCAGGTCATCCTCCATGTATCCTAACCCCATTCCTAATTCAACAGTCTGGAGGAGGTAAATGAAAACAAAGAAACAAAGCTAACAGACAACAAAGCAACACACACACACACACACATTTATTTTTAAAGACGTGTTAAAGAATTTTAATTGTTGAGATCTGATTGTCCCAACTGGAGCGGTGTGTGGCACACAAAGCAAAGGGAGTTAACCAGTGCTTGGAGGAGCTCCTGGATTAGGCCTACATGCCAGAGGTTCCCTGCCCCTGATCTAAACAAAGAAGCGCTCCTCTTACAGCAGAGGAAACTTGTAACCCTCCAGATATTTCTGGACTACAACTCCCATCAGGCCTAGCCAGTGTAGCCAAAACTGAAAGATGATGCGGTCGCCCAACAACAACTAGAAGGCTACAAGATGTCCATGTCGGTTTTACAGGATGGAGATACCCTGCAACGTTATGGACTTATCTACTCAAGTGGCAGGGAGTTGCCAGTCCGTAGCAGAAGGATGGGACTCGCGTGCCTGAGGTTTTACCTTCCCTGTGATCATGCTTACCCTGGGTCAGCTCAGTGTCCGGCAGGCTGGGTCTGATTGGTGCATGATTAGTCTCTGCCTGGCTCTGGTGGTTCAGAGCATAAGTGTTTTCCCCTCCCTGGGATTTTGTTTAGGCTTTGGCCATGTCCCCTGAGGTGCCAGCATATGTGGCATCTGAAGAAGCTCAAATCAGATGCTGGCTAATCCTACCCCCACCCCCCCACCCCCAGTGATTGCCTGAAGGATTGTATAAGGAAAGGAGCCTAAAGCTTTCTAATCATCGTTCAGCTTCAAGTAGTGTTGTTTGGAGAAAGCTTCAAGTAGTGTTGTTTGGAGAATGTAACCATTATGCTTTTTACCGTGTGATTTCCTTAATGAAAAAAAGTCTCACTGACGTGAGCGTCTCATGTCAGTTTGCCAGCACGTCTGAATGCCAGAGGGAACGGGCAGGCTCACGTCACCGACAGAAGCAAAACTGGAGGATCACGTCATCGTCTAAAGAACCCATAAACAACTGTGAGTAGGGAATGGCAAACGCATAATAAACGCCTCGTATGGAGAAGCTGTCGGAGAAAATGGATGATTGGATGTTGCGTGATACCATTACTGTAAAGACTTCTCATTTACAAAGCACTAATACAGGCGAGATATATTATTTTGATATTTAATAATAATAAAAAAATAACGTTAGAAGATATCAATTTGTATGGGCTCCTTTTAATAAAAGAACAAGCAATCAACATTGTAAATTATTTGGTTCCTGTTGCTTTATGCTTAGAAAATATATTGCATCAAGGGCCTTATACGATTTTCATGACTATGAAGAGAATATCAGTTTCAAGCGAGAAGTGGTACAATCTTCCCACTATTTCCTTGGCGAAAGAAAGAATGGAAACCGAGCGGAGACTCATCAGATGACGAAGTAGCCAAGTTCCATAAAAACACTAGTCAAACCAGTCTTCACATAGTGGGACCACTGGCAAATGGTATTGCTGGTTTCCATGGTAAGGTTTCAACAAAGGTTGAAGGTCTATTTCATAAAACTCAGATTTAAATTTAAGAGGTGCATCTGCGGATTTTGGGGGATGTCTTCTGCTAGTCAGCTGACAGCCCAGAACAGGGGAGGGCAACTCCTACCTTCCCTCGCCATTGGCTATACTGGATAGGGCAGATAGGAGTGGAGAACATCTAAAGTGGAGAACATCTAAAGTTCTCCACCCTGGCCCAGGAAGACAACAGGCAGCATCTCAGATTTGGCAGCGTATCCTGAACATGACATCACCGCCTCAATATTTTGCTCCACTTTGAGAGCTACAGGGGAACTAGTCACATCCACAGTCAAGCAGATCATTGGAAGTGTGTTTACACACACACACAAAAGATTCCAGCAGATTGTGCCAAATGTGCCCTGGCTCACGCTTGCTCCGACATGATCAGGCTGGGGGTTGAATCAGTCATGCCTCTGTTCCCTTTTGGAATCACTTGCACGCCTCATTTGGGATAGCACAGAATGTTTGAAGGAAATATCAGAACACACACACACACACAGCTGTCCAAAAGATCTTCAGAGCAGATTCGTTTCCATTCGAGGATTTGTGTGCACGTGAAGAAATGTACCGCCACTCAGATATCGTTCCTACAAGCTTCCTTTGCCATCCCAGGGTTCTGTTAAAGCAATGATGGAGACATAACATCACTTAATAAGAGAGGCAGTGTGGTGTGGTGGTTAGAGCCTTTGGACCTGGAGTGGGGGAACCCAGGTTCTAGGCCTCACTGAGCCATGAAGCTCACTTGGTGACTTTGGGCCAGTTCCTGACTCTCAGCCAGGTTAGGCATGGTGGGGCACTTGGCAAAGGCCCTCACCCTAGCAGGGACCCACTGACAAAGGTACCCTGGAATTGCTTTCCTCTTTACCATTGCAACTTGCTTGTTCACCTGAAAGGAGGCCCTTCTCATTTGCCTACCTGTGAGAGCAGTTAGGTGGGTGTCCACACGGGAGAGGGCCTTCTCTGCTGGGGCCCCAAACCTCCAGAACAAACTCCCATCGGAGGTCCGCCACGCACCGTCCTTGCAGGCTTTTAAGAAGGCCTTAAAACCATTTTATTCGGCTGTGGCCTTCCCATGATGGGTACTGCTATCGCCGCGGTCGTTCTTGCTGGTTGTATCGCTGGTTTTTAATTGCTATTTTATTGTGAACATGCTTTTATTGCTTTTAATATTTTAATGGCTTTTATACCTTTTATTCTTGTAAGCCGCCTTGTGAGGGCGTCTGCCCTGAAAGGCGGCCAAGAAAGGTTTTAAATAAAAATAAAATAAAATAAATTCTCACTCTGGCCCTCACAACATTGGTGGTGAGAAGGAAGGACAGCAGATGCCACTGAGGAGGAGGAGGAATGGTGGTGAGAAAGTAGAATTGCTGAAGGAGGTTGGGACTGAAAGTGTCTCACCCAAGAGCCTTCAAAAACCTGAAGCCGGCACTGCTCTCAGCCTAACCTACCTCACAGGGTTCTTGTGAGAATAAGATGAAGAGGAGGAGAATCGTGTAAGCCGCCTCAGGTTCTTCAGGAGGAAGGGTGGGATATAAATATAAGAGCCAAAAAGGAAAGGAACCCCAGGAAAGGAGCCAAAAAAAAGCCAAAGGCGAAGGGGTAGAACCGGAGGATGAAATTTAATAAAAATAGTATAGATACACTACCATCGTGTTTCGGACAAACAGCGTCCTTCTTCAGGGCAGTTCAATATTACAACACCTCTCATGTGAGTAAAGACCTCCTACGCTCTGCAATATTGTAAGAAGGACACTGTTTGTCCAAAACGCGTTGGATATATATATATTTAATTATATATATATAATTAAATTTCATCCTCTGGTTCTACCCCTTTGCCTTTGCCTTTGTTTGGGGGAGGAGGTATAAATGTAACAAGCAAGCCAAGCAAACAAATAATAAAAGATGGACATTATTTAAATATATTTAAATTATCATTTTTTAAAAAACAAACAAACTATAAATCGGATTATTAATATATTTAAATGACTTCATTTTAAATATTTCTATCCAGCCTTTCCGAATCTGATAAGTGGCTGACGTCAAAGTCTAAAACTGAATACAAAATAGCCTGTTCCTTCCAAATCAAGGTTTCGATGAACTGGACCATTTTGCTCAGAAGTTGGACTTCATGCTTTGCATGCAGAGCATCCCGGGTTCAATCCCAAGCATCACCGGGTAAAAAAGGCAGGGGGGGGGGCAGATGATGGAAGGAGCTCTGCTAGAGACCCTGGCGTGCAAAGGAATTACAATCTGCTTTAAACTTTGCCTTTGTTAATATGTTACTGCTCCTGCCAGAGAAGCCAAGTAAAACTCTGGGGAAAGGGAGAGGGAAATAGATTAAGGGTCAGTTAGTTTAGAACTGTCAGTAAGTTTGCTGTCCTGTGCAGTCCCCAGCTGAACCTGAGAACATTTCCAGCAGTAAAAGCATCGTTTTCTACATCAACCTAATCTGGAGTGTAACATTAGCGGCATCTTCTGTTTTAAATGCGGCCTGAGTTCATGCAGGGTGGGCCGGATCTACTGCAACGCAGTTCTTGCAATGACAAATATCTTTCACCACTTCAGATCTCTCCAAATAAACAGCACCAAATGAAACTCTCTGCAGATTCATGCATGTCTGATGAATCTCTGGTCCTCTCCAACATCTGAGTGAACTTGACAACTTTTTTCATTGCGGTTTCATTTCATTACAGAAGATCTAAAAACAGACAACAACACCATCCTACCTGGAGACAGGTGCTTTAGGAGGAATGGTCTTTTTGATTTAGTTTGTTTTGTAATAGCGATCTAGCAAAAGAAAAATAAATGAGGCAAAAGATATTATTAGGATTTTCTCATGTCACACCGAGACGGTCAGAGTTGTGCCATTTTTCCCTCTTCCCTACCCATCCCTTTTTCCTTGTGTGCCGTGTCTTTTTAGATTGTATGTCTGTGAGCAGGGCCTTTTTTTGGGGGGGGGCTGAGAAGCAGGATCAAAATATTTTAAATGAATAAAGAAGCAAACTAGTGTTGAAGGAAACCCAAGGAGACCCAGTCAGCCATGAGTGACCTTGGGCCAGTCACTAGCTTTCAGTCTGGCCTACCTCACGGGGCTGTTGTGTGAGGATAAAATGGTGGTAGTGGTGAAGGACCATGTACGCCGTCTTGACTGTCTTGGGGGCTGTCTCCACGATGACACATTGGTGCTGCGAGCCCTCAAAATCTCATGCTTGCACTCCTGTGGGTAGTCCCCATGCTAAGGAGCGAGCGCGGGGTTTGCATCAGAGGAGATGCCGCCCGGCTGCACCGAGCTTGCAGCAGCGCCCACAAAGAGGAGGGGAAAGCCTCATCAATGACGGCGAAGCACCCAAAAGTGGATTCACTAGTAGCACAATAAAGCACTCAAGCCTGCAATATGTAGTGCTCAATTCTGGAACACACTTATCGAGACCCATATCAATGACGGCGGCAGCCACCCCCAAACCCACAGCATCTCCTGCCCTGCCTGCCACCTCCATGGGCCATTTGTCGCCCATACACCGTTTGACAGAAAAGCCGGGGAAGCCCTGCCTTGCTGCTAGCAGGGTGGTGGTGGTGGTTCCCGACACGGGCCTCACACATTCCCTCGCCCCACCCCGACGCTGAGCTGGGCTTTCTGCAGCAGAGGAAGCGCGAGGCCACAGGAGCCCCGGCTAGGGAAGTTCGAGAGGACTGGCGAGCAGGTGCGAGGGTGAAAGCGAGAACACAACAGGCTGGGAGGAACCAGAGAGGAGGGGGGAGGGGGCTGCCAAGTCTCGTTGCACCTGCCGAGCCAAGGCACTGCACGAGCAGGTGCCTGGTGTGGCTGCCTTGGGAGCATGGGGTTGGCATCAGAGGAGACACCGCCACGCAATTTGGCTGCTCCTTCCCCCTTTCCCTTCCTCCCTTTTTTTTTTTTTTAAACTTTTCACTCTATTGAAGAAACGAGGGCGGCGGGTGTGACAAATTGGGCTGGGCTGGCTAGAGAACAGCATTTCCCATCACCACCACCACCACCACCACCACCACCTCAAGGGCAGCTGCACATATAGACACCCACCGAGTCGGAGGCAGTGGCGGCTCTTGGTTGTCTCCCTCTTGTGCCACATCCGCATGCACCTCCAGGGTTTTTAAACCTTTCATTTTATTTTTATCCCCATCCCACGTCGGAGAAGCGCGGAGGTGTTCCTGCTGCCATCCGGCTCGCTGGCCCACCCACTCCCCCCTTTCCGGGCTGATGGCGACCAATCCGGGGTCGCCATCAGCCCAGCCACGCCTCCGCTGCAACTTCGGAGCAAGGCGACAGACGCAGATGAACCGACGTCGCCTTGCTCCATAGAAAAAAGGTCCGGGTAAGTCCCCGACTATTTTATTTCAGGTCTTCGGGGGAATGCCCTGGGATGGCTCCGCAATGGCTGCTGCGTCATATAATGGGCCCAGCGCCACTGCGGAGCCACCCCGGGGATTTCCCCTCTCATAGACACCCCCCTGGAGGAAAGTGGGATATAAAATGTAATAAATAAATGTTTGTTTTACATTTCTGATTAAAATGTTCAGGGTCTCCTGTATGATAGTTAAACGGGATGGAAACATTTTTTGAGGGAAACCCTGTCACTCATTCTACATGGCAGCAAAAAGGAGGCAAACAGCGCTCAAAAGAGAGAAGAGAGTTTGATTGTGCTCCACACATTTTGGAGATGTCTCCTTCTTCCTTGATCAAGGAACTGAATGGTTGTATACGGCTCGTGAAGGAAGAGACATCTCCGAAACGCGTAGAGCACAATAAAATTATCTCCTCCTTTTTTGAGCACTGGAGTTTGCCTCCTTTTTGCTGCCAGTTCATGGCGCCTTTTCCCTCTTCATTGCTACTCATTTTACATGGCAATGAACACCATGTGCTGAGTGCTTTTATGCTCAGTCCTTTCACATGGATGGTGTGATGTCCCCTGTGCGTTCGTTAACAGTGTAAGTCCCCCCTTGGTTTTCTTTAGGAAAGGTGGGTGGCAGAGTGTCACGTGACTTTCCTCAACAGCTGACATGGCTTTGCAAATTGCACTGCCCTCCTGTTTGGAAAACACTCATGGATCAGCCCTCCTTACACAGGGTTGTAACCAAATGCTCCAAACAAGCAGGGAATGACTGGCTACAGTAACGAATGAAGGGGAATTTAGTATTTTTGAAAACTGACAGCTGTCACTCACCTAAAGAACTTGGCCTGCATTAAATAGCTCCTAGCTTTTGCTACTTCTTCAGCAAGTTTCTTTAGATCGTTTCCTTCAAACAAAGGGAAAACAGGATCCTGGACACAGGGAAACAAGAATGCATGTGCTTGGACTTACAGCGACTTACTTGGAATAAAGTACATACATTTGAATCACCAACCCAAATCTCCCCTCTCAGGCTACCCTTATCAAGGGCGCAGCTTATGAAACAGATCAGGAGGACATCTAGCTAGGGAAATGAAAGTGGCCACAGCCAGTGCTGGCGTCAAGGGTAGGGCATCGGTGGAGGGTCCACAGCCCAGCAGGGCCCCCATGAAAAGAGCCGCTTGGATGGCTCCTCTTCCCCACTGTAACCCGCTTGTTCAGCTGCCTCTCAACTGGCCCAGAGAAGGGTGGAGGTGGTGAGGAGGAGGAGCAGCAGATGCCACAACCTGCTTGCTCTCCGCCTCCCAAGCAAGCAACTGGTAGCCATGATGAGAAAGAGGAGAAGTTGCAAGAGCAACTGGGAACAAGGGTAGAGAGAAGGTAGGCTTGCTGAGGAAGGGGGCCATGGAGGGACATCAGAAACCTGGAGTTGGCACTCGCTGCAGCTGCCTAGCTTAGCACCTCTCAAGGCCAAAGCATCTGGACGGCCACTGGCTGCCCATCCATGACACAATCTGGCCTCTACCATTAGCCAGGGGATCGGAGGCTGCACACACATGCATATAGGGATGTTGTAGGCATCTGACTGAGTCTGGGAGTTCAACGGACTCCCCAGGCCCAGCCGGGAATTCTCAGACCCCTGCTCCGAGCGCCCACGAGGCTCAACGAGCGCTCAGCAGCCAGCCACCCTCATCAGGAGCTTCCCTTGTGCACCACAACGGGGGCTCCAGAAATGACACATTTCTCCCCGTTATTCAAATGGTGGCCGTAAAGGCACCATTTACGTAACGGGGGAAATACGTAATTTCCGGAGCGAGGGCGGACTGCTGCCGAGTGCTTGTTGGGCCTCACCCAGCCTCAAAAGAAGCTTGCGCAGCCCGAGAAGCAGGGACAGGGGCGGCGGGATAAGAGTCCAGTGAATCGGAGGCAGGTGAGTTCGCCCATCCATCCATCCATCTTCCAGGAACAACATCACGACTAAGGGAAAACCAGGTTGGCACCAGCCAATGCTGAAGAAAACGGGAGGCAACCCAAGAGGCCGGGCCAACTGAACGTACGTCCTCATCTTTAAAACCTTCCGATAGGAGCCGGTGCGCCGCCAGCTGTCCGTCCAAATCCCCGTGACACCGATGGTAGCGTCCACCTGTCTGAAAGGCCAGTTCCTTGAGAAAGTCATTTGCTCCTCTGTTGAAGACCCAAAAGAAGGAAGTCTTTTATGCTGTTGTCTCAACGTATCTCTTCTAAGGAAGCCATTTCGATGCATATGACTAGATGTAATGTTTCGATATGCATGAACTTGACTACGTTAATAAAGTTGCATTGCTGCTAGGATGTCACCCACTTTCACCCATAACCACAAACTGAATTGAACTTATTGTGGTTTGCCCATAACTAGTTAGGGAATTAGGGAGAGTAGGGCATTTTATAACCTTTATCAATAGACATTGGCCTGGTTTGCATGTAATGACAAGCCAGAATATGGGTTGAGTATGGGTTGTTGTTGAATCGCGGGTTGTTACATGTAAAACCTGCACTATGGTTGAAACCATAGATTGTTCACCATGAACAAGCCAGAAAGAGAACTCGTGGTATGTTGTTGGGTTGTGCACTCTGGGTTGTTCATGCTTAACAACCCATAGTTAAGCCATAGTGCAGGAATTAGACAACCCAAGATCTAACAACAACCCACAATTGAAAAACAACCCACCATTCAACAACAACTAATACCCAACCCATATTCTGGGTTGTCCTTACATGTGAACCGAACCAAGTCAACACAACTTGTCAATGTTTATTTTTGTAAAAAAAAAAAAAAAAGACTTTGCGAAAATATCTTTGGAAATTAGCAAGACTATGATTTGAGATCAGTCCTAATAGTAAGTAATGTGCAGTGTTTCAGGGAGCAAAAGAGTGTGTGAGTATGGGCGAGGCCTTGTTAAATTGGCAATTTCATATGTCATCTAAAATAAAAATGAACGTCAATTTTTTTCTGCAATGTGACACCCACCTGTCTGAGCAATTAAATGAAATTGTGTGGATTTTTATTGCTCGCTTCTTCATCAGCATTTCGATTTCTTTGAGAACCAAATTGCAGCTGGTGTCTGGTTTTCCATCAGTCAGAACATACAGAGCGTCTACATCTTGAAGCCTGAAAGCTCTCTGAAAAGCAGAATACGATAGCCTAAATACCAACCAATGCAACAGAAGAATTCTGTGGTAAAATTAATCCACTCCCCAGGTAAAATTGCGTCTTTGTCCTTAATGTTTTGATTTACACTTTGACAATGCTTTGGAGCTAGTTTACACAACACCAGACTCAACTCTTAATATCTAAGCGGCTCGGCCACTGTCATTCCCCATTCCCTCAAGTCCTTCCGCACTAATAATAAAATGGTAGACTTCCTTCCAGAACTGTGTAGAGAAAGATTCTGCAGCAACAAGCCTTCTCCAACATGATGTTCTCTAGATATTTTGGACTTCGAGCCTCATCAACCCCAGCTAGCATGGCCAATGGTCAGGAATGCTGGGAGTTGTAGTCTAAAACTTTTGGAGGGAACCAGGTTAGAGGAAGATGTTCTTGAATATTCCACCTGAACGGCTCTGTTAACTATGAACCCAGAAAACGAGAATCTCTTCCAACCATGTGCCAAAGTTTTGTGCTAGATTTGTGTCGTTTTCTGCCACAAACCCCGAGTTTTGTGCCGCGACCAACAACTGTGTATTGATATTTCAAGTGCGGGTTCAGGTGTGGCACAAAACAGCACAAACCTAGCACAAAACTTTGGCATGTATTTGGAAGGGATTCTAGTTTGGGGGGTTTCATAGTTAATAGAGCACTTCCCACTTGAACAGAGATGGAAATGATTGATGGAGGGATGGAGGGATAGATGGCCAAGGTAGGAAGACAGCAAAGATTTTCTGTCAGAAGACACCACCTACTCTCTACGACAGTGACTCCAGACACACACAGTCCAGAGTTTGTGATAGCCCCGGTACACACAGAATGCTCTGTCCTACTTAACAAACCTGTAAAGCCTTGAGGATGGATGTGTTCCCATGAGCTCGAAACGTGGACAACCACTGTGCGGCATCATGGCATGCTTCGTTGGTGGCCTCCACAAGGCATTCTTGCCAAACATCAACATCTTCTGCAAAGCTGATCAGGCTGAACCTGGGAAAGAAAACCAAATCAAGATAGGTTTTCCCTTCTCGCAGGCATTTAACAGCACACCTTGAGCTTTTTCGACTGACCCCTGCAGAGTTTAAATGATACGTAGCTTGTTTTTAGGCTTTTATGGTTTAAAATTTTGTATATTGGTTTTTAAATGCTCAATGTTTTTAATTTTTGTAAACCGCCCAGAGAGCTTTGGCTATGGGGTGGTATATAAACGTTAATAATAATAATAATAATAATAATAATAATAATAATAATAATAGGTCGTCGCTCGCCTCCACTGGGCAAAGAAACGACTTCACTGTAGCCCAGCTCTTTGCTATGTGATTTGTTTGTCTGTATTTCGGAGACGATTGGCTAAGGAAAAGACTGTCAGATTGGGTTGCCTGAGTAGGTGATTACCTCAGCGTTAACCTGCTAAGGAATCCCTACCTGCATTGGCTGAAAAATAAACACACTGCCTTTTGAAAGGCAGCACACCCTTCCCCCCTTTTGCTCTCTTAAAGATACTCCTGCCACATCTAGCAGGCCGGCCATTAACTCACAGAAGGCCCAAGACATTTTGCTGCCTCAGGCAAAGGGCAAGATGGCGCCCACCTCCAGGTCTATGTACAGAAGCCTGCAATGCACTCTACGTGGGGCTGCCTTTGAAGACGGTTCAGAAGCTGCAGCTTGTGCAAAATGCAGCAACCAGACTAATAACCCAGACCAAGAGGTTTGAACATATAAAACCGACTTTGGCCCGCTTGCATTGTTTCCGAGCCCGATTCAAGGTGCTGGTTTTAGCCTATAAAGCCTTACACGGTTTGGGACCACAATACCCGACAGGACACCTCTCCCGACATGAACCTACCTGTACACTATGCTCAACATATAAGACCCTCTTCCAAGTCCCCACTCCGAGGGAAGCTTGGAGAATAGCAACAAAGGAGTTGGCCTTCTCTGTGGTGGCCCCCCAATTATGGAATGATCTCCCCGACGAGGCTCACCTGGCACCAACATTGTTATCTTTTCGGCACCAGGTCAGGACTTTCCTCTTCTCCCAGGCACTTAACAGCATATACTGAGTTTTTAATTGACCCCAGAACTATATTTAGGCCTGGCTGAGAGTTCATAGCTGTTTTAAATGTATACTATTTTTATATGTTGTCTGTTTTTATGCGTTTATGGTTTTAAATTTTGTATGTCGATTTTTAATGTCCAAAGTTTCTAATTTTTGTAAACCGCCCAGAGAGCTTCAGCTATGGGGCAGTATATAAATGTAAATAATAATAAAATAATAATAATAATAATTAATAATAGAAGCCAATCGACTACTTCAATTTAACACTTTTATCAAATGAAGACTGTTGGGGAAAGTAACACAATTCTGGTTTAGGGCCAACTTTGGTGGAATGGGGGAGCACCTTGAAATCCAACAGGCCCTGTGATTTCCTTACTTGGTATTATTCTTCCTCAGCTGGTCCCAGATAAGGGAAGTCAGCTCTTTGTTGACCTGTTCCAAAGAACGGTCCATAGACCCAGATGTATCAACCAGGATGCAAACCTTTGCTTCCAAAATGACACCGAAGAACCGACGGCTTCCTATCGAAACAAAAGTCGAAGAAATTGTGAACAAGGAATGCTACGCCAAGACTTCACCTTCCCCAGCGCTGGGGTTCAGCTTCATCTAAAAGCATTGGATTAGAAAAAGTTAGGGTGAAAGGTATTGCGATGGAAAGGAAGTCCCCTTATGCAGCAATGTCCCATCCTTCCAGATCCCATCCTTGGTAGCATTCCACAGTGGTTAGGCCACATGGGCAGAGAACACCTTCTTCCTGGGGTATTTGGTCAGAAACCTCCATCACACACTTAGCATCCAAATTAAGAAAAATCAACACAGAGTCTATCTACACTACTGCTTTAAAATGGTTCATAACAGTTTTAAACTGGTAACCGGTTTAAAACTGTTATAAACTGTTCTAAAGCAGTAGTGTAGATAGGCTCACAGTTATTATCGAAGGAGCTTTTACAGAGGGGGGGGGGGAAAGGAGAAAAGAGGATACTTAAAACTGAAAAACAAACCTAAGCCTATGAACTATCTAACCTGCACAGACTCCAAACTTCCTCCTACAAGAGAGTCACCGGGGAACACCTTAGGCACTACCCCCCACCATGTTGGGAGTGGAGTCAGGGCCCGGAATGGTAACGCATCCAGCTCCGAACAGACCCTCAGTCTCAAAGGAGCTGGAACTCCCTTTGATCAGGGCTAGCCAAAGAAGGAGGACAAAGGAATCCTACGGCTGCTCCTAGTTAGGTTGGGAAAAGAAAGGGGCCAAGCTGTTGATGAAGGGAAAGATACTAGGCCCAATTTATTTATTTATTTATGACATCTTTATACTGCCCATCAGCCGAAGCTCTCTGGGCAACGCACAATTAACAACCATAAAAAAATAACAATATAAATTTAAACATTAAAAAGTTAAAAAGGCAGCGTAAAACGAGCTACATGAAAAACCAGTGAACGCCTGTGTGAAAAAGCAAGTCTTCAGGAGGCGTTTCAAAGACATAATGTTTTCTGCCTCCCAAACCGCATGAGGAAGGGTTTTCCAGAGGGTGGGTGCCACTACAGAGAAGGCTCCGCCGCCAAGGTTCTTCAATTCCAATGAGCCAACTATCTCAAAAGAAACTTGATAAAAGAAACTGAATGGGGGAAGACGGCCTCCTGTCACAAGTCCGTGCAACTACCTCTGAGCGTCTCATTCAGCGCTAGGAATGGAAACATATGCTTGTCAGGCACCAAGGGAGGACTCGTGCCAGGGCCCTCAACAGCCAGTCTATGATGTGTTAATTCCTATGCCGCCCAGTGCTTTGGGCGTTCAGCACAGCAGGCTGATTAGGCTCCGTGGATCAGGGCTTTAAATATTGTCAGCTGACCTCGCTGGCCAATAAGGACACACCAAACCTTATAAAACCCCTCCTGCATGGGTTGCTTCCTCCATCCAACTGACTTCTCTCAGAACAGAGCTTTTCTACACAAGGCATTTATTGTGTGCTCGCCACTCCTTACTTACGGTTGTTTATGGGTTCTTAAGAACCCTCCAGTATCACTTCTATTTTTTAAGAGCATTTTCCCACATCTGTTTAGAGCAGGGAAGATGGAGTATTATTTGTGAAAGCCGAAGAAAACGTATTTTCTACTTGCGTATTTGCACTATTCCGCTATAGCACAGCACTTTCAGTATTTATTTTTTTAATTGTGAAAGTGAAAGAAAGTGTGATTTCCTACATAGAGTAGGCCCATTGAAAGGAATGAGACTTAAATTAAGTCACTCACTTCAGGCCCATTCGTTTGAATGGGTCTACTCTACATAGGACTAACATTGGATGCTACACATGGTGGTGACTTCCCAATTTTAGGCCTGATACACACCTGAAAGAAGCCACTGCAGCCTTTGAATGTAGCGTTGCAGCACACGCTCCATCTGCTCGATGTACTCGTCCAGATCTTTGGGTTGAACCTGAAGGTGTTTCACAACACCCTAGAACACAATACATTTGGTGAGTTCTCCGGCTATTCAATTAACCGGTCAAAGACTGAATGGAGGCTAATTAGAGATATTATATCTTATAGAGTGTATGAGCTAACTGGCAATTCTGATGGTGCCCAGAAGACTTCAGCTATTGGGCCGTGTAGAAATGTAATAAATAAATAAACAAATGTTCACTGATTTTACCTCTCCCACAGTACTAACCTCACTAATGACATGACGGCTTCTTTAGAGTTCAGTCCAAAGCAATAAGTAAGGAACCAATAAATACATAGGAGATGGCCTTGGAGCGAATCATACCATTGGATCCATCTGGTGCTTCCCAGTCTCGGGTCCCCAGATGATGTTGGACTACAAATCCCATCATCTACAACCAGTATAGCCAATTATCAGGAGTGCTGAGAATTGTAGTCTAATGTCACCCGAGAACCCAAACTTGGGACTACTTGGTAGCTCCCACCTGAACCTGGAGAAGCCCAGGACTGAATCTAGGACCTTTTCACATGAACAGTATGCACTCTGCCGCTAAGCTAGGGCCCTTCCCGTAGGCATTGAAGCAAACAGTGGATTTTAGTGGGACAGTGAATCCGCTCTGGGTTTTAGCCGGAATAAGGGTGTTATCCAAGGCGGAAATCTGCTCCGGGTTTCAGTCAGAACTCTAAAGGAGCTATCCAAGATGCTGGATCAGCTGTAGGTTTGAGTCACAATCAGTCAGACCTCTAACAAAGCTATCCAAGGTACTGAATCCTCTCCAGGTTTCAGCCAGACATCTAAAGGAACGATCAAAGGTGCTGTATCCACTCTACGTCTTTCACAAGCACCATCCAAGGTGCTGAATCCACTCTACATTTCAGTCACAGCCAGTCACACCTCTAAAGGAGCTATCTAAGGGGTTGAAATCATTCTGGGTTTTAAGTAGAACCAGTTGGACCTCTAGACAAGCTGTCCAAAGGGCTGAACCTGCACCTTTAGAGGTCTGACTAAAGCCTACCAGGGAATGAGTTGTGGACCCTCTATCCTCCCTCCTTCATGCAAATCATAGCCTTCCAAGGCTGCTTTTCATTTTCCAATAATAATAATAATAATAATAATAATAATAATAATAATAATAATAATAATAAATATTAAAAATCCAGTGTTTCATTAAGTTGTGCTTCAGTTTGAGAGATTAAACAGAAAGGAGGAACAGCTGAGCCTGGGAGTGTTTGGGGAGTGGCCCTCCCCAATCACCAGCATCCCCATAAAAGTCATGCCAGAACCTAGAAGTGATGCTGGAAGCAACTGTTGTTCTTTGTGCTTCATCTTCATCGCTTGCACACCAGCTCCTTGACCTTGCCTGAACATATCCTGACCTTGGACCAGACTCTAACTACTCTTTGATCCTTTCCTGAACACAGTATTGGTTGACCAGGTTTCTGACGGATACTTTGGCTTTTGACCACAGATTGTTTATTGACGTTTCCCTCTTGCTTAACGAGTTTAACACCGGTGGTTTACGACACATTACAAGCACTTACCAGCTCCTTATTTTGCAGCCTCAGAGAGACCAATATATGACTTTGATTTCACGCATGAAAAAACATCTTGGAAGACTTACCCTCAAAGCAGAAGCCTAGGTAATTTGCAGAGATTACTGGAAAAAAACATTTCATGCTGCATGTAGGAAACAAAACCATGGGACTTACGTGCATTTCTACGCTAGGGAAGATGTCACAGTACTTGGCTGACACTTCCTTGCCCAAAGATTCCACCAAGTGCTTCTGATGCGTGCTCTCAGGTCCAAAAACAAGACTGAACAACTCTAACTTCAATTTCTTTATGCTGAATTTGCTCAGCCACTTTTTTGTTTTGAGAGGGAGAGAGAATGGAAGGACATCAGATTGTGGTGTTATTGGTACCTGGTATGTGCAGTAGCCAAAAAAACCAAGAAGTGGTTTAAAAAGCAATTACGATTAGGGCAGCGCAGCAAGGAAAAACATCATACCTCTTTGCTGGAGCATATTTCTTCTTCGTGAGGCAAAACGGTCAAAGGAATTGACTTTCTCACACACTTGGGGTTTGAATACTTTTTATAAACTACACCTAGGAAAAGAAGCAGCAAAAGATGTTGCAAATGGTCAGGTTTTTAGCATTTTTCAGGCAGCTGGTAGATGAAGAGAATGCTGGGCAGGATGGACTCTTCATAGAATCATAGAATAGTAGAGTTGGAAGGGGCCCATAAAGCCATCAAGTCCAACCCCCTGCTCAGTGCAGGAATCCACCTTTAAGAATCCCTGACAGATGGCTGTCCAGTTGCCTTTTGAAGGCCTCTAGTGTGGAAAAGCCCACAACCTCCCTAGGTCATTGGTTCCATTGTCATACTGCTCTAAAGATCTGGAAGTTGTTCCTGATGTCCAACCGGAATCTGGCTTCCTGTAACTTGAGCCCATTATTCCATGTCCTGCACTCTGGGATGATTGAGAAGAGATCCTGGCCCTTATTTGTGTGACAACCTTTCAAGTACTTGAAGAGTGCTACCATGTCTCCCCTCAGCCTTCTCCAGGCTAAACATGCTCAGTTCTTTCAATCTTTCCTCATAGGGCTTTGTTTCCAGACCCCTGATCATCCTCGTTGCCCTCCTCTGAACCCCCTCCAGCTTGTCTGCATCCCTCTTGAAGTGTGGTGCCCAGCACTGGACACGATACTCAAGATGGGGCCTAACAGGGGAACCAGTATCTCGCGCTATTTGGAAGCTCTACTTCTATTTGGAAACTCGACTTCTGATCTGATCCTGTATGGCTCTTCTTATGGTCTTAGGATGTTCACATCATATTGAGTGGCACCTCCTCATGACTGCAGGTAGGGGATGACAAATTTGTCAATTTCGGGTTTATGTACTTTCTCATTTTTCCAACAATAAGTACATTTCAGCCAGGTTCCAAATCTGGGTATGTTTTTTAAAATCCTGCATGAAAACATATATGCCTCTTCATGTACACAGCCTTTCCTAACGTATTCATTACTTTGCTCACTTCCCCAATATATGTATTTTTGTACACACGTCTCCTTAAGGCATGCATTTTACAAGCTAATATAATGTGTTTTGGTGTGTAGTTTCCACTAATTTACACATATAGGTGTGCACTTACCCCTAATATATGCATTTCTGGGTGCATTTTTAAAGTGAAGAACTGCATTGCAAAATTTGACAGAGTGTGAATTTCGGAGCAAAATCGCATTTCGGCTCACTTATTGGTTCGGGAGGCGGGAATTAGATAAGTTTGCATAAAAATTTGGACCAAAGAAATTCCTCCCTCATCCCTACACACTACTAAATTCTCTCCCAGTTCAACTCACACGAGAAACCATGTTGCTAACGTGCATAAAGAGATCTGCCAGAGAAAGTTATGTTAAGTGACAGAGAAGAGATAGGCAACACATACTGAACGTTTTAAAACCTTGCTGGTTTAGGAAGAAAAAAAATATCCCATATCCTTGGGACGGACACCTACCTACGTTTTTCCCTTTATCTGTATAAAATAATGAATGTGAAACCTCCGGACGTTTCTTTGGCTTTATGTTGGGTTTCTTTCTTGATGGAAAAATCTCCCTTATTGACTGTACTGCAACACAATATGGGAATATTATTTGATTGCACCCGTATATCTATCACACGCACCCATTTTCACCCACATAAGCAACTGGCAATTCCCAAGTTTTACTTACGCACACTCACATACACACACACAAACACACCTGGTGGAATTTCGGCTTTGGCACTCGGTGGACGCCACAGGAGGACTTTCACGGCGCCAGTTCCGTCGCTGTTGCGATGGTCTCTTAAATTCTAAAGTAAACATTTGAGAAAGGGCTTGGCTGATTGAATAGCAGATAAGAAGTTGTTTTTTTTTCCCAGAAATTGGTTTTCATATGAGGGATTTGCCATGGCATTATGTTCAGATGATCCCCCCCCCCCCCGTTGTTAATATTTCCTGACAGTAAAACATTTCATCACTGCAAGAGCTCATTCAGGACATTGGTGAGCTTTCTTGCTTGATATCAAGTATTTGTATTAGCGCTAGCTTCTCAGTTGCCTCACCTCTGTGTATATTGTGAGAAAGATGGAAAACTCGCGTTCCTTTCACCATACCTTGTAGCAGCAAATCCCACAGGTTGCAAAGCCCTGATCAAGGGCTGGGCAGAATAAGTAGCAGGTCAGAAAGGAAGTAGTTTTTTGGGTTTTACCATGGCATTAGGTAAAGATGACTAAGATCATCTTTCTGTGGGCAAGGAAGTGTAGCATTTCTTGGCTCAAGCATTAAGATCGATAGATGGATCTCGGACAAGGCTGGGAACCGTAAATACATTTCGGTGGTGCTGGCATTGATCAAGGCAGATTTCATCTTCAAAGACAAAAGTGGATCGTACCATTCTGGCAAGAGTGAGGGCCGTTGGCTTTGGAGGGGGCACTTTTTGCAATCTGCTCTTCTTCTGTTTCTCTAACGTTGTTATGCCTTCTTCAAGGATCAACTGATTGGCCAATTGACCTCCTGATCGTTGCCTTAAGGATTCCACTAGCAAGGCACACTGAAAACAAAACAAACGCCCCCCCCCCCCATGTTTAAACTTCCCTTCAAAGCAAATTCCACAGAGAATTTCAACATTAGCCTTATCAGTTCCTATCGTGGCTGAACCCAAAAGCAAATAATTAACAGATTGGGCCTGTTCAGACAACACTCTAAGCCATGGTTAGGCCGCTAAACCTTTTGCAGCAAATGGTTAGTGAGCGTGTTTAAACCATGGTTATGTAGCCACCATGGTTAGGAACGGTTCACACAATACACTAAGTCATAATGTTTAGCTCAAAATGCTTAACCGCCATGGCTTAGTGTGTCATCTGAACAGGGTCACTGCCTTCAGATTGAGTGAAAACAGTAAGGGAAAGTATTCCTTAACACTTGGGAACATGAGGTAGAAATATGCCTTGTGCAAGAATGAATCCCAGTTTTCCTCTCTGGTTTTAAACTGTCCCCATTGATGGGAAGGGCAGGCGGGGATTGAAAGAATAAATAAATAGTAAACAAATAAGACGAGGTTCCCAAACGTTCGACCACTACAAATTTAGAAATGCTCCTCTCCCTTTCACACGTCATGGGTTTACCACAACAACCCCATGAAGCGTGGACACTGGTTCTGAAGCAGCGTCCACACTGGTTCAGTTAAGTTGCCACTAAAAGTGTGAAGGAGCTCCTGGCTGTGGCGGAAAAGCTGCAGTCACGCTGTCCAACTGAACGAACGCAGCCGCCATTTTAAGGAGAAGTAAAGCTTTTGAATGTCTACCTTGTGAGAATAGTTGACAGCTTTTTCCACTTCAGATAGGATAATGCTGATGTCATCACTTTCATAAATGCCTAGCAGGGAGGGAGAGGGAGAGAGAGAGAGAGAGAGAGGAGGAGGAGGAAAAAGGCCAAGGCAAGCACTTCACCTATGCAACACTTCAAAACCTCTCAAGCAACAAAACAAAATGGAGCGTATCTGCAGGTCCGTTTTTAACCCTTGGTTGTCCTAGAACTGTTTCAAATCATAAAATGGCTTCTGCTACCCTGATGCCTTTATTGATCACTTGCCATTTCCTAGGTGTTCCTTAGGGAGGGCTCATTCTGCAGGATCCTGGGCCTTGCCTTGAAAATCCAGCCTACAACTCCCATTAACTCTGACCACTGGACATGCTGGCTGGGGTTGATGGAAAGCTGAAGTTGGACAACATTCGGAAGGTCACAAGTTCCCAACTCCTGGAGTGGATAATACTAAGCTAGATTGGCTAATGGGTAACCCAGTAGAAGGCAACTTTGTACATTCCCAAGAAAAAAACAAAATATGGATTTGGAAAAGGCTTACTGGCAGCCATTGCAAAAGTCCTAGTAATGCTAAATGAGGATGGAAGCTTAAAAAAGGAAAGCAAGGAAAACAAAAGCAAGGATGTGTCCCAGTTCTGGAAATATTCAAGACCATATGTGCAGTTCATATGTAAACTGACCTCTGAGGCCTTCCTCCAAGTGCCCCCTCTGAGGGAGGTTCGGAAGGTGGCAACAAAGGACAGGGCCTGCTTAGTGGTGGCCCCCCAACTCTGGAATGATCTCCCCCCTGAGGCCCGCCTGGCGCCAACACACTGTCATCTTTTCAGTGCCATGTTAAGACTGCCCTCTACTACCAGGCATTTATTGGCACATGATGGGGCGCCAATAGCAGCTGTCTTGAACGGGACTGTTATTGAAATTGTTTGCTGAAATTGTTTTTAGCGATTTAAATTGTTTTAAATCTTGCATATCAATTTGTTTTTACCATCTTTTATTATAATGCTGAATTATGTAATGTTGTATAATTTTGTTCGCACTTTTGTGTGTGTGTGAATTGTTGTGAACCGCCCAGAGAGCCTCGGCTGTTGGGCGGTGTAGAAATGGAAAAGAAAGAAATAATAAGAATAAATTCTGAAAAGACACAAAAACACCACCCCACCTGTTTCTCCAAACCAATGGAAGCGGCCTGCGGCGGCCCGCACAACGTCTTTGAAAGTGTCCGCGGTTTCATTTGGACTTGCGTAGCGGGGCGGAAAGGCGTCATCGAGCGGGAAAGCAATGGGGCTGAACAGGCAGATGTTCAGCCGCAAATCACAGCCTCCACAGACCTCGGCCATGTAGGAGCAGATTGCATGCTGGAAGGCAAGATGGCAGCCTCTCAAAATCCCAAATCAGCCCAATCCCCCAAGGCGGTTGGAGAACCCCTGACATTATTGCCCTGAATATATACAGTGAGTCGTTTTGGGGCGGGGGGGGGGTATATCGTAAGTTGCCTTTGGAATCATATTCACCGTCTCTTGGTCAGGAATGCCAGTAGTGAGTAGGTAAAGACTCTGAGACCCGTGCTTGTCTTTATCTTTCAAGTCCACCTCTACGGCTCTCCTGAGAGCATTCATGACATTCCTAGTGCCTTCACACTTCAGGGTCAGGACCCACCTAGAAGAAGATACATATATATATATACACCAGTTGCTGGGGAACATGGGCAGGAGGGTGCTGTTATATTCATGTCCTGCTTGTGGGCCTCTAGTCGATAGCTGGTTGGCCACTGTGTGAACAAAATATTGGACTAGATGAACCCTTGGTCTGGTCCAGCAGGGCTCTTCTGATGTTCTTAAGAGATCCAAAGACTCAAGAATCACAGAAGATAGGAAGATCCTCATACTGAGTCAGACCATTTAGTCCAGGGTTCCCCAGCATGGCAGCTGTGTGGACATCCAATAGCACTTTAAGAAAAATCTCGCAAAAACGTTAGGGCCGTCTTGCTTCTTTCCCTTTCTAGCCTTGATCCTTCTCCTCCCTCTACCACTTTGCCTCCCTACTTCCCCCTCCCCTCTCTATTTCTTTCCACCCCCCATTTAGCTCATTAGCCAGCCCCCCCCGGCAGCCATGATGTGAGTAGCCACACCCTCCATGGGAGCCTTTTTGTGGTGGCACCAACAGCAGTTCCTCAAATCCTCAAATGGAAGACCCAAAAATTTAGTTCCTTTAGGTCAGTCTTGCTGAAACTGGCCGGCAGTGGCTCTCCAGGGTTTCAGGCGGGAAGTTTCCCAGCCCCATGCAGACATGAACCGGCGGCCTTCGGCTCACAAAGCGGCTGCTCTACCACTGAGCTACACAGCCCTGTGTGGCAGCACAAGCCATAGGTCCTTATGAACAGCATTTATATGCTGCCTGATAGTAGGGAAGAGGAAGTATGAATGAGTCACACTTCCTGAGGTGGGGCTGGACTGGAGTGAGAGATGTGCAGGCTGATTTTACACCTGGATTTTGCACATCTCCCCGAAGCTATTTCCTTTCTTAGTTTTACACCAGTTGTGCAAAAAAACAGTGAGCTCAGCTCACTCATGCTTCCTGTTGCTTGCAACCAGGTAACATCCAATGATGCTCCGATCTGAGCGTAAGGGAACAGAAATGACTCATCCAGGTTCTTGCACCATGAGATTTGACTTAGGAAGTGAAATGTGTAATCAGATTTACGTACCCCCAGGCACTTTGTAAGTGGTCTGGGTGTGGAGGAACCATTTCGGGCTGCCAGGCCTTAACATCACTTCCAAAGCTGCAAGGAACACAGAACAAATAATCAAATACTGGCTTTGCGCATTGCTTTGAGTCAAACTTTCTGGCTTCATAAACCACAATGTGAATGTGCTGTGCGCTGGCGCATGGAGCTCATTCGCTCCTCCCTTCATGAGAGCTGGTAAGCAATCCAGGAACGCAGGGGATGAGTCACATGTGCCCCACAAAATTCACCCCCCACAAAAAATGAAGGGGAAAAAAGGCATCCATAGTGGCTATGGAACACAGAAGGGTAAAAATAGTTCCCCCCCCCTAGGTAATTTAATTTTACTCTTTTGGCATGCTATAGCCTCTATAGGTGCCATTTGTGGGGTGAGGGGATATATATTTTTCAGCCCACTCCTGCAGGAAGCTTTGCACAACATCTGAACCTGGGATTAGAGTTACGTGTGCCCCAACAACCTACTCTCTGCTTTTACCAGCTTTCGATTCATACATGAATCTGTCCTTTTATCCCAAGACCGCTAAATTTGCTCAGGGGCGAGGGGCTTTGTCAAAAGCCTTTTCAGAAGTCCAAGCACACAGGGTCTCCTGCTGCATCACCCCTATCCTATCTGCCACTGCCCACTGTTTTATTTATTTGTTTGTTTGTTTATAACATTTCTTAGCTGCCTTTCAGGGCAGAAGCTCCCAAGGCGGCTTACAACCACATATAAAACACTATACACAGATGACAGTGGCCCGATATGGGCTCAAGCTCTCCCAGCTGGGTACTGTGTTAGTGAGCAGGTGAGGGAAAATGGGCGGGGGGGGCGGAGTAGCTGTGGTCTACAAAAATCATCTTAACCTGACCAGACATCCTGTCCGGCAACTGAATCACATCGAGTGTGTGTACCTGAGTCTGAAGACCAGGGATAGACTAGGGATTCTGTTAGTGTACCGGCCACCCCGCTGCCTGTCAGACTCCCTGGCCGAGCTCACAGAACTGGTCTCGGAGCTGGTGTTGGATTCGCCCAGGCTCTTGGTCCTGGGCGATTTCAACATCCCATTCGAGGCCAGTTTGTCAGGTGGAGCTCGGGAGTTCATGGCATCCATGACAAACATGGGCCTATCCCAATTGGTCTCTGGACCCACACATTCAGCAGGTCACACTATCGACGCTGTTTTCAGTTCCGAACAGACGGATCTGTGGGCGGAGGTACTGAATACCTCCGAATTGTCATGGACAGACCATTTTCTGGTCAGGGTTAGTATCACGGCTACCACCCGTCCCTGCAGGGGTGGCGGACCAATTAAGATGGTCCGCCCTCGAAGGCTGATGGATCCTTCTGGATTCCAGAAAGCCTTGGAGGGTTCCATGGCTGGTATCGTCGACGATCCTGTAGAAGCCCTGGTCAGTAGATGGAATCAAGACCTAACTAGGGCTATCGACACGATCGCCCCCAAACGTCCTCTCCGGCCCGCTTCTAATAGGGCGCCCTGGTATACAGAAGACCTCAGGGAGTTGAAGCGGAAAGGACGACGACTGGAGCGCCGATGGCGGAAAACTCGACTTATATCCGACAAGACACGACATAGAGAACATCTTCGTTTCTATGGAGTGGCAATACGTGCAGCGAAGAAAGCTTTCTTCTCTGCACGCATTGCGTCTGCGAATTCACATCCAGCAGAACTGTTCAGGGTGGTGAGGGGTCTAACTCAGGCTCCTTCTCCCCTGAATCCGATTTTAGAGCCTTCGGCAGTTCGCTGTGATGCCTTTAACGATAATTTCTCAGATTAAAATCTCTCGGATAAGAGCCGACTTAGATGCCATTGTTATAGCAGAGGCTGACAGTGGAGTGTCCAGTGACTCCATGAGTAGGATTACACTTGATCAGTTTCAGTTAGTGAGTACCGAGGACGTGGACAAGGTACTTGGATGTGTGAGGAAGACAACTTGCCCTCTCGATCCCTGTCCTTCCTGGCTGGTCGTCCAGGGAGGAGATGCAGTTAGATCACATCTACAGCATATCATTAATGCATCTCTCAGGGAGGGGAGCTTTCCATCATGTTTAAAAGAGGCGGTGGTAAGGCCGCTTCTAAAAAAGCCCTCCCTGGATCCCCTGGACCTTAATAACTACAGGCCAGTATCAAATCTTCCATTTTTGGGCAAGGTGATCGAGAGAGCAGTTGCTTTTCAACTCCAGGCAGTCTTGGAAGACACTGATTTTCTAGACCCATTTCAAACCGGCTTCAGAGCAGGATACGGAGTTGAGACCGCTTTGGTCGCCTTAGTAGATGATCTACGCCTTAGTATCGACAGGGGGAGTGTGTCCCTGCTGGTACTCTTGGACCTCTCAGCGGCTTTCGATACCATCGACCATGGTATCCTTCTGGAACGCCTGGGGGAATTGGGAATCAGGGGCACTGTGCTTCAGTGGTTCCGATCCTATCTCTCGGGCAGGCTCCAGATGGTGATGCTTGGGGATAGCTGCTCTTCAAAAAAGGAGCTGCTATGTGGTGTACCACAAGGTGCCATCCTTTCCCCAATGCTGTTTAACATTTACATGAAACCGCTGGGAGAGATCATCCGGAGGCATGGGGCAGGGTGCTATCAATACGCTGATGACACCCAAATATATTTCTCTATGCCTTCGACAACATCGTCAGCTAAGGATAGTGTGTCTCCTCTGAATGAATGCTTGGAGGCGGTAATGGGCTGGATGAGGAAAAACAAACTGAAGCTGAATCCAGACAAGACGGAGGTGCTTGCTGTCAAAGGCCCCAACCTGGGTCTGGAGGTGTGTCAACCAGTTCTGGATGGGGTTACACCCCCCCTGAAAGATTGTGTTCGCAGCTTGGGGGTACTCCTGGATCCGTCGCTCCAGATGACAGCTCAGATTGATGCGACGGCCAGGAGTGCCTACTATCAGCTTCGGCTGATACGCCAGCTGCGCCCCTTCCTAGAGTTGGAAGACCTAAAGACGGTAGTGTACGCACTGGTAACTTCGAGGCTCGACTTCTGCAATGCGCTGTACATAGGGCTACCTTTGTGCCTAGTCCGGAAACTTCAACTTGTTCAAAATATGGCAGCCAGGTTGGTCACCGGTACACCTAGGGGTGATCACATTACACCAGTTTTAAAATCGCTTCACTGGCTGCCAATCAGTTTCCGGGCGAAGTATAAAGTGTTGGTCATTACCTTTAAAGCCCTACATGGTTTGGGTCCAGGGTACCTACGGGATCGCCTTCTCCCATACAATCCGCCCCACACACTTAGGTCCTCTGGGAAGAACTTACTCAAGCCAGTCAGAACTAGGCTGGCGGGTGTTACCCAGAGGACCTTCTCTTCCATCGCTCCCAGACTATGGAATGGTCTGTCGGAGGAGGTTAGACAAATTGACAGTCTTCATGAATTTAAGAGAGTCATGAAGACTGTCCTCTTCCGACAGGCCTATCCAGATGAATTTTAAGATGTTTTTAATGTTGTATTTTTCTCTTGTTTTTTTTAAAAAAAAATTTAACTGTTGTGATTTTTATGTTTTATATTGTTGTTCTTCCCCGCCTCGATCCGGAGGGAGAGGCGGGCTACAAATAAATATTATTATTATTATTATTATTATAAAAGCAATAAAAACATAGAAAGTAAACTATCAATTAAAACAATAAAAGCTAACAGGAAAAACTAGTAATAAAACAGCAAGGGCAACAACAGCAGCGAAACAATATTCCATTATGAGAAGGCCATAGTAAAATAAAACGTCTTTAAGGCCTTCTTAAAAGCCTGTAAGGATGGTGCATGGCGGATCGTCGGTGGGAGTTTGTTCCATAGGTGTGGGGGCCACTGCTGAGAAGGCCCTCTCCCGTGTGGAAACCCACCTAATATCTCTCACTGGTGGGCAGTTGAGAAGGGCCTCTCTTTTTGGTCTTAAAGTGCGGGCAGGCTGATATGGGTGAAGGCGGTCCTTCAAGTAGCTTGGTCCCAAACTGTTTAGAGCTTTAAAGGTCAAAAACAGCACTTTTCACTGGGCACCACTAGCCGCTGGTGTTCAGAGGAAGGCTGCTTTGTCATACGGAAGCCCATTTAGTAATGATGGCTAATGACAACAGATAGACTTCTCTCTCTCCCCACCCCACCCCCATAAAACATCACAACTCTTGCATGGTAGTTACTTACGCTATGAGATTGAAGGAATCCTTGCTGGAGATCTGCTCCTCCAGTAAAAGTCGCAGGGAATGTTGGATATGGATGAGGTACGTGGAATTTGCTTTGGAGACGTCAATAAGTATGACGACCCTGCATAGGGGAGGCCAACATCAGGCATCTATCTTCTCTACCAGTGTTTCTCTTGTTTATTGTCTAGAACAGGGGTCCCAAACACAGCACCCACGGGTGCCATGGTGCTCATGAAGCTGTCCATTCCCTGCCCCTTCAAAAAACCTTTTTATAATAAAGACCTTGGAAAACGTTAGGGCAGTTTCCTTTCTCTCTCTTTTGAGCCTCTAGCCTTGGTCTTTCTACACCCTCTACTCCTTTCCTCCTCCCTCCCAGCCCCTCACCTCGCCCACCTCTTTAGCTCGCTTTGGATTAGCCAGGCCCCCACAGCTGCCATTATGTGACTAGCCACATCCTCCCTGGGAGCCATGTTGTGCTGGTGCCCACAGCAGCTTTTCAAATGTCCAAATGTGCCCACGGGGCCAAAAAAATCAATGGGGATCCCGGTCCAGAAACGTCAAAGAGAAATAACACTGCCGTTCATCTCAGGGACCAAAACAAAATCAAACAGGCACGAAAGGGGAAAACTAGGACATTGTTTCACACAGCGGGATGCGCAGAACCAAAAGACTGGTACCTCTTCTCACAAACAGCGCCCCAGATTCTTCTGCTAGCACTGGAGAGCCAGTCAATGCGCCTCTCATACATCCTCATCATCCTGCCAAGCCGCTTCTGTGAACACAGCACAAACAGAGATGTTGCACGCCAGTCGCTACATCTGGTGTGCTGAACCTCTTCCAGCCCGAGGGCCGAAGCCCATTCCAGAGAAGCTCTGGGGGGCAGCATTCCAGTGGCGGGCAGTGCTGAAGGCAAAATAGAGGAGCGCCAAGGGCAAAGGGAGCGGGACTAATTACCTCCCCCCCCCCAGCATATTTTAGATTAAAGCTCTTACCGCCAGTCATTAAGGCTTAGATAATGGGATTACTGCAATGCACTCTATGTGGGGCTGCCCTTAAAGCTGTTCCAGAAGCTGGAGCTAGAGCAGAATGCTGCAGCTTGGTTGATGTCCAGAGCGGCCCCTTTCCAGCGTGTAACTCCTTTGCAGAGGGAACTGCACCGGCTGCCTATTTGCTACCGGGCCAGGTTTAAGGTTCTTGTACTAGTGTACAAAGCCCTAAACAACTTGGGAGCAGGATACCTGAGAGGGTACCTTCTCCCCTATCAGCCTGCCCGGTCACTGAGGTCATCCGAGAGCATGCTCCTGGTGGTTCTGGATAGACCTATTGTCCAATTGGAGTCCACCAGGGGAAGAGCCTTCACTGTGGTGGCCCCTCTCCTATGGAATTCCCTGCCTCTGGAGGTCAAGCAGGATAGGGTGACCATATGAAAAGGAGGACAGGGCTCCTGTATCTTTAACAGTTGCACAGAAAAGGGAATTTGAGCAGGTGTCCTTTGTATGCATGCAGCACCTGATGAAATTCCCTCTTCATCACAACAGTTAAAGCTGCAGGAGCCCTGCCCTCTTTTGTATCTGGTCATGCTAGGCAGGACTACTGCAGCTTTAACTGTTGTGATGAAGAGGGAATTTCACCAGGTGCTGCCCTGTCCTCCTTTCTATATGGTCACCCTAGGCAGGTGCCAACTTTGTATTCCTTCTGGAGCCTCCTGCAAACGTTGTTGTTCCAGGAAGTCTTCCCTTAATGACCAGCCGTGGTTTATTTTGCACTTTGTTTCTTTTAAAAATGTATTTTTAGTGTGTTTTTATTCCGTTTTTATTATTTTATTGTATTTGCTCACTGCTCAGAGATTCTGAATGGGGAGCTGTATATAAAAATTATAAATCCATAAAATAAATAAATATTCAACCTACTAGAATAAGGAAAAAAACCCAGGAAAAGCTGGGAAACCTTTAACGATCAGCAGCTGGGAAAAGGGGGCGTGGCCTCCTGGGAAACTCAGGGGACTTGATTTGGCCCCTTGGGCATGAGATTCAACACCCCTGTTCTAAATGCAAAGCTTGGGCTCAACCACTGAACAACGGTTCTCTCCTTAAAGCTTAGAAGACCAGAACAGCAGGAAACAGGGGATTTTGTTATAATGTTATGTTTTTGGGGTCAGTGTAAATTAGCCTCAGGGTCCCTTACAACTCAGTGTCTCTGAGTAAAAGAGGTTGAGAATCCCCTCCAAAAATACATACACACATTGTAATTCGTGAATGGGTAACCTTTTCGTCCTACAAAGCCTGAGGGGGTAAGAGGAAATGGATCTGGGGAAAGGTGAATCTAGACAAAAGGAGACACTGGCTGAATTCGGACGACACAATAAGCAACTGGGGGGGGGGAACAATTGTCAGTTGTATTCACTATCGTGTCTTCCGAATGCTGCCATAGTCAACTCAGCGCTGATCCTTATCCACACCACGGTTGATTATTTATCACCATGTTGTGTGGGGAGTACCCCCTAGATGAACAACTGTAAAGTTGATTATTACCCCACCATTGACTATCGTGTTGTCCGAAATCAGCCATTGGCTTTTGTCTGGCAGAATGGGGATGGCTGGGCAGCTGAGAGGAAGCAGGGCTTGCTTGGAGTTGGTGTACATAAACCTTTTTTCCCTAGATAAAAGAAACACCATGAGTCTCCAGTGCCCTCCTTCTAGGAAACTGAAGTCTGAATGAGTGCTGAAGACCCTTCAAATCCAGGACCCTTCAAATCCAGGTCAGAGGCTAGATGTTGAACTGGAGAAAACACTAGCTGGATTCAAAATGTTGATTTTATCATGGGCACGAAGAGAACTTGCGTAGAGCACAGCTTTCAGGTAGTAGGCTAGAACAATCAGCAAAGGCAGTGGAATAAAACCTTGTAGTTCATAAAATCCTATTCGACTCTATATAGGATAAACTAGCAGCAATGTTTACTATCCTATTTCTCTCGTTAGTATGAAAGTGCATTTGTGCCTTCACAAGACATCGCCAGTGAGTTGTGAATCTGCCTGCACATCCTCTGTTGCTCAATAACAGGACAAGATAATGGGTACCACGAATTAATTTGGAGCGCAATTAAACCTGGCCTTTGGCACAGCCAGAAATCCCTCATTCACCTGGTAGTCATATAGTATTGGTGGGTCGATGTGAACGTTTTTAACAGACCCGTCATGCCATTCAAACTGCATCATTGCTTTCTGAAAGGAAGAGGAACATGCAACGTCAACTCCACCGCTCTATTTTATTTATTTATTTATTACATTTAGATCCCAACTTTTTTCCTCCAAGGGACCCAAGGTAGTGTTCCTAACCCTCCCCTCTCCATTTTATCCTCACAACAACAACCCTGTGAGGTAGGCCGGGCTGAGATTCTGTGACTGGCCCAAAATCACCCAGTGAGCTTCCATGGCCAAGTGGGGACTGGAACAAGGATCTCCCAACTCCCAATCCAACACTCTAGCCACTACACCACACTGGCTCTAAAAGGGTAGGAAGACCTGCTACAAAGTAGACATTGGCGTTGGATTTCCTCCTGGCTTGCCAGCAAACATAGAACAACCCTAGTTTGCAGTTCCCTACAGACTGTTCCTTCGGACGATGGATAACGGATGTATGAGCTTGTTCGTTGGGGGAGCGAAACTAAGTGTGGACAAAGATGAACCAATAGCGGAACTGCAAGGAAGCCACTCCTGGCTCTCATTTGCGAATGGGGAAGAGAGGCCCACCTCTCTACTCTGCTCTTGGCCAAAAGGCAGATAACACCCAAAATTGTGCATGTACAGATGACGGCTTGCTCCCTTCTTTTCATCTTATATGAATGGAAGAAAGCTGCTGAATGGGGAAGAGGAGGAAAGTGGGATTAAAAGTTACATGTTCTCCTCCTCTTCCTCTAATATTTCCTAGTCTTTTGCTCAGTAGCAACTCAGCAGATTACAACTGGGCATTCAAGAAATAGTATATAATATCAAAATCATACTTTCAAAACAACAATTAAGAGCAGGAATCATTCACGTTAAAGCAAGACGTTAAGATGGAAAAGAATCCAAACAAATTTCTAAAGAGGGGACATTCCAGAGCTTTGACACCAGCACTGAGGAGGCCTGTAGTCGCTCATTTAGCCATTTGCAATGATGGCTCAGGAAGCAGGCAAATCAAAGATGAGGCAAAGTAGATATCAAATCAAAGCTTGGGTAAGTTGAGAGTGGAGCAGATGGTATTTGGGGTAACAAGCCCCAAGACCGTTAGGGCTTTAAAGATGAAAGCCAGCACTTTAAATGGAGCCCAGAAACCAGTAAAGTAACCACTGATGTGTCCAGCTCTGGGCCCCACACTTCAAGAAGGATGAAGAGAAGCTGGAGGGGGTTCAGAGGAGGGCAACAAAGATGATCAGGGGTCTGGAAACAAAGCCCGATAAGAAGAGATGGAAAGAACTGGGCATGTTTAGCGTGGAGAAGAGATGATTGAGGGGAGACATGATAGCACTCTTCAAATACTTGAAAGGTTGTCACACAGAGGAGGGCCAGGATGTCTTCTCGATCACTCCAGAGTGCAGGGCGCAGGGCGCAGAATCATGGGCTCAAGTGACAGGAAGCCAGATTCCAGCTGGACAGCAGGAAAAACTTCCTGACTGTTATAGCAATGGAACCATTTACCTAGGGAGGTCATGGGCTCTCCTACACTAAAGGCCTTCAAGATGCAGCCGGACAGCCAACTGTCAGGTATGCTTTAAGGTGGATTCCTGCATTGAGCAGGGGGAGGATTTGGACCCGATGGCCTTATGGGTCCCTTACAACTTTACTATTATATAATTCTATGATTCTATGATGGTGGTAGAAGATTCTGATTGCTGGGAACCAGAGAGATATCAGGTTGCTGCATCATTATAATGACCATGACAACCACCATAGTTTCATTACAAACGGGTAGATTTCAGATGAACATTAGGAGAAATTTCTTGATTGGAAGAGCACTTTGACAATGGAACCAATGATTTAGATCAGTGGGCTTTCCCTCATTGGAATTCTTCAAGCAGAAGCTGGACAGCCATTCCTGGCGGATGCCCTAACTCAGGATATCCGGTGTAGGGGCAGGTGGTTCATTCGACTAAATGGCTTCTAACGCTATGATTCTGAAAAGGGACAAGTCTGATTTATTTACCTCATGCAAGGTGGCCGATACCGTCTTCCGAAGCACGGGGACAAATTCCTCCACAGGGGAAAAAGCGTTTGGAGCCAAAACTTGATACAGGCTTAATTTCTTGGCTGAAGCAAATGAAGAAAACAGGGGGTAAGCAAACAGCAGCCTATTCTAGCTTTCCTCAACCTGGCGTCCTCTAGACGGGTCGGACTTCAACTCCCACCATCCCCACCAATTGCTGGCTGGGGCCAATGGGAGTTGTAGTCTGATCCGTCTGGAGGGCGCCAGGTTGTGGAAAGGTTGGCGTATTCTGTTGGGTTAAGCAGGGTTGAGCTTCGTTCCCTTTGGAGCCCTTCGGATCGTCTCACCTTTCAGCCCATTCGTTTGTAACCATTCGGCCGAGGTCTTGGCCAAAAGATTTGGGATTCGCATCGCAAGAAGGCTTTCATGCTTCGGCGGCTTCGGCAGGCAGCTGTCACGGGAAAGCTGCAAACACTCCATGGAACCCTAAATGGAAGCATTTAACATCTCGTCACTCAAAACCAGTCTGCTTTTTTGTCTCCCCTAAATTACCCCTTAGCTTTGGACATGAACGGGACATTGAACACAGAAACGCCCACAAAGCTTTTGTCATCCTGCTCATCTGCATTACATTTTTATCCCATGCTTTCCTCTAAGGTGTTCAGAACAGTGTCCCTGTCCGCTCCCGCATTAATCGTCACAGCAACCCTGCGAGGTAGGTTAGGCTAGTGAGTAAGCCTTGTGACTGAGCAGGGCTTTGAACCCACGTCACCACATTTAACACTTTCACCATCATGGCTATTGCAGACATCCTTAAGGAATCCAGGGCTAGGATCCAAAGACATACAAACGCATACTTGCAGTGTGGTATTTGCACGGGGAAACACCCTCTCTCCGTTCTCCGTGTGTCCAGAAATCTAGGGCTGGGGTGTTTTATTTATTTATTTATTTACACCATTTGTAGACTGCTTGACATCTAGACAGACTATAAGGTCCAAGAATGAAACAAACTGGGTGCTTTACCTCTTTTATGAAATCGAAAAGGAAGTCACTCATCTTGCCCTGGTAGATTTCATTTACGACACTGAGCAAGTCAGAGGCTTTCTGGCGTTCACGGAGGACCAACTGGATATCGCTGCTGTCACAATTCTTATTGTGCGACACCACAACAAACAGATCGAAAGGTCAGATTTCTGATTAATTACTCCTTTTGAACAGACTTGCTTATTGCGTTGATGCACCACAGTTTGATAAAATCCCCAAGGCAGTTAATGCGAAAAGAAATCTTTCCAGAAAAAAACACTGAGTCCAAAACAGCGACATAAATGATAACCTATAAATTTCAAACTGCTGAAATACTAAAAGCAACCAAGTGTGAGCCTATATTTCCCCATCTACCTTTTTTCTAAGTCACCATTTCCCAAGCAACCTGTGGACTATGTAAGATGAGCCAAATATATATTTACCCTGTAGTCTCCCCATGTTATTTTTATTCACATGGGCAAGATGTGTACAAATGTCATCTTGTGGTTAAATGTAAAGTGAACTGGAAAATCTGTGAGTAAGGCCGCCCATGTTCCCCCTCCCCACAATTTAATACCAAACTATAGCAGGGGGGCAATTTGGGCTGGAATCAAAGTATTAAACCCATAAGAACATATGAAGAGCCATGCTGGGTCATGTAGTCTAATATTCTGCTCATCTGTCTGGGCAAATCTCCAGAAGGAAATTGACTAGAAATTGACATCTACATAAGACCTAGATTATAAGTGGTGTGGATATAACATTGATTATTTTGTTGTATGCTTTCAGACACAAATATACAAATGTCCCACTTTTAGATTTTCAAAGTGATCAGAGCGTCCTGGACGACGTATGAAACATGTTTCATGTTTTGAACTCATGAGGGAACTTCCTACCCGTTTGGAGGGCCATGAGTGAGCTTGTGAGTTGCCAAAGGCCTTTATAATAATGCCATATTAAAGCGATGCACAAGAAGACGTCCCAACGAGGCACAACCTACCTCACTCTTTGTCGAATAACAATGGTAACGGCCTCCCACCTCTTCCGCCATGCTCTTTAGAACAGCCTGCATTGAACGCGGCAAAGAAAATTGCTGAGCACAGAATGATTTCGATAGATTTACTAAAGCAGAACTTCATAAAATCAAAATTAAAATGGAAGGGACTGGAACCCAACATACAACCACAGGACAATTACAAAGTTCGAGGGGAAAACGTAAAGTGTTGTTTTTTTCCCCTCTGGCTGCAGCTTATCTAAACTGTTGCTAAATGAGCCGTCTCGCTTTGTATGTGCACACAGTTATCTGCACAAATGATACAATATTTCCTGATTGTAAAAGGGGAAAAAATATTTTTAATGCCATCATATGGAGACATTCAAACCTTCTAAATCATATTGGCAAATATCTCTGTTGGCTCACCACAACAAACCATTGCAAAGTCACCCCAGATTAACGCCAACCCACATTGAACCTCTACTCGACCTTGAGTGTGGGTTGTCACGTGTGAATCCACTCGCTATCTTTCACACTGGCTTGGTTCACATGTAACATGCCACCCTGGATAGATGGGCAAAAAGCAACAGTGGCTTGTTTAATCCCTAGCACACGCCTTGCACCATTTCTCTAATTACCTGCTCTGGCATAGATTGTCTTGTAGTGAGAACCCAGGTGGCATGGCTTGTTGGAGGGAGAAATAACCCACAAATAACTCGCGGCCTGTAGTTGGGTTGTTTGAGGGTTGTTGTTTCCTACACAAACAAGCCATGCTGCACAGGGTCAGATGGCAAGACAAGCCATGCTGGGGCAGGTAATTAGGGAAATGGTGGCCAATACACACTAGGGATTAAAACAAGCCACCATGGTTTATTATACTGTGATGGCTTGTTTGATCGTGCAAACCAGCCCAGTATCTGTTACCTGATCCTTTTTAGTTGGTGACAAAAGGGGCTGAATTTGGGGCCTTCTGCAATCTCCATGCAAAACATGTGCTCTGCCACTGAGGTACGGTCCTCCCTAGAGACTTACAGGAGGCACGTGACTGCTACAATCGTACGTGACTGTGTGGACCAGCAGATTTCTCCCTGCTGTACATTGCTGGATGTAATCAGACAAGATTCCCGAAGACTGATCCGGGCTGGTTTGGGGGGAAAAGAAAGAAAAAGGCGACAGATAAATATCAAATAAAGAAAGGAAAGGCCCCAATGAACAAGGAGATATGATCTGTCTCTACTTGAAGTCAACCGTGGAATTCCCATTTGATTTAAATATGGCTACTTAGCCTGGAACACAGGAAGAGAGGAACAAAAAGCAGAGAAAATCCATGGAACGATAAAAGGCTAGAATTGGGGAATCCACCCAAGGTTTGATCAATCTATCCAAAAGCACTTGCAAAACCTTTAGCACAAGTGTGTGCTTTTAATGTAGTGATTGATCCCTTCCTTGGGGGCATCACCGCTTTTCTTTTACACAAATCCATAGGAAGCTTAATTACATCCATAGATCAGGCACTTAAAGCCAAATTGTCCGTTTGTTTCTTTGTTTACTTCAGGGGTGCAAGACCTCTTTTAGCCTGATGGCCAAACTCAGGACATTTTCTGCAGGGTGGCTTGAGTGTGGCAGATTTTTCTCGAACAAGCCACCTTGAGAACCCGTGGTTTTTGTTGGGTTGTTCAGGGTGGTTAACAAGCGACACTGCATGGTTAACAAGCCGCAGTGCAGAAAATGTACTGGGTACAGGTAAAACACTAACCCACGGTTCAATGAACAACCCACAGTTCAACAACAACCCACACTCAACCACTGAGTGTAGGCTAGTGTGTCGTTGCTTCCTGGCCTGGGTTTGCATGTCATGTTGAATGAATCTGGCCAGCAGGGATTATATGAGGGTGAAATAAACTTTGCATAACCAATGGCCTGTTATAGAGGAGGGTATTTAACCCTTGCGTAAGCCCATAACACGACAAACCACGTTCAGGGATTGAATATTCAAGATGGTGTCAGTTCACTGTGGCTTAAATAAGCCATGATGAGCCATGGCACACACGGGTACTGCAGCTCTTCATGGCTTATTTAAGCCATGGCGAGCTGTGTCATGCACCATGCGAGCAGCCACACTGCCATCAGTTCAGTCAGGTGACCTACCAGCTTCCTACAACAATCACCATCGAATCCAGCTCTTTGAATACAAGGGCTTTCTTCAAAGCTTTCAGCAAATTGCAGCCTCCGCTGGGTTTCAGTCCATGCACCCATTGCCTTGCTTCATGTAAACTAGACAGAAATATATATATATAGAAGCGGAATCTACTGCATGCCAGTTGGATACATGCCAAAGATTTATAACAGAAAATACATACACGCGTGACCATAGCATCGACATTCATGCTGTCTTGATTTATATACCACTTTTGTCTCTCTCAATTTCATTAATATGTACTAATATGTGAACATTTAATTTGTTGTATTAATGGTCTGTTGACTGTAACTAAAGGTTGATTGACAACTCATTACAATAACAATAAACCAAACCATGCATTTCACTAATGCTAACACTGCAACATTTTCAGTTCGTTACAAAATAGGCAATATCAACCATTGAAAGACAGTATCAATGGACATTTTTTATCAGGTGGGAGTAAACCATTCCAAGACCTTCCAATACATACAGGCATTGGCCAACAACACAACCAGCAAACAGCATCACGAAAAGTATGGGAAACAGGAAGTAAATTTCTTACAACGAGCAAGAGCTGGTCCCTGTTCAGACAACATGCTAAGCCATGATGGTTAAGTGTTTTGATTTAATCCTGATAGTTTAGGGCGTTGTGTGAACAAGGCCTCTCTCATTCTGGTGCGATTCATAAGGCTCTGACAAAAACACAAGGAGGTGGTTAAGTTTCCCTGCACAGTACTGAGTCTTCTTCTCCTATGTCTTGCATTTCGGACTGCAAGAAGATGCATCATCTCTCCCAAGCATATGGTCTTCTTGTATATTATTATTATTATTATTATTATTATTATTATTATTATTATATTATTATTATTATTATTATTATTATTATTTTCCTACTTATTTCCTCTTTGAAATAAATTGGGCTTAAGTTAGTCATGAGTGGCTTAACTCCCATTCATTCCAATGGGTCTACTCTATGACCAAGCCTGGATCCAACCCATTATTATTATTATTAACCTGCTTTTCTGCTAAATGTTCCCAGAGCAGTATCATGACCAGGGGGAAGGAGTTTCAGGCTATCAATTAGAATCAGATTATGAAGCTGAAGCTGAAGAAACAGGACTAGAAATGTCCCCACATTACACAGGAAATGGAGGATGTGATTCTCTCAGGCTCTTCACCCGCCAGGGATGAATCTTCAAGGACCTTATCAGTGAGAACATGAACAACACGCAGTCTATGGGAACTCAAGAATCCTCTAAGGGGGAGGGGACTTCAGAGCTGACTGATCCCAGAGGACGCCGTAGGTTCAAACCGGAGGAGTTAAAGGTAGGCAAGAGGTGCTAGCCTTTCGCCAAAGACTTCTTCAAAGAAATCTTCCTTGAATTCAAGGGACTCAGGGAAAAGATCACCGCCTTTGTTTAAAGAACAATTGTCTCGCTTACTTTAGCCAAGTGTTAGCCTAGAGTAAGGTTCCTATGTTTAAATGCTCTTGAGGTGAAAGGTGATGTTTATTTACTGAATAAAGTGTTGAGGATTACTTGGCAGACCTCTTCATCATCTCGCGCTCCAGTGGGAGGGTTTCGAACCATGACAAGCGGTGTTCAAAGCACAAGCAATTCTTAGCAAGCAAGAACAGGAGATTATGACTGAAACCAAAGATGGGAACTTTGGAACTGAGCATCACACTTACACATTCACACTGATCTTTTGCGGCTGCTCCCAAAGAGATGAAACCTCCGTCCCAAATGAAATGAAGTATAATTTCTTCATATAGCACAGCTGCTTATCTATTAATGACTTAAGAATAATAATAAAAAAAACTTTTTGTCAGTAATGATCAGGACTGCCCCCAGGCGGGATACAAATAAAATTATTATTTTATTTGTATCCCGCCTTTTCCCCAATACTGGGACTCAATGCAGCTTTACAAAATTAAAACATATACAATTAAAAACATAGGAATAGAAATATACGAAAGATAAAATATAATTAAACCTGCTGCAATATTAAAACATTTAAAATACAAACAACAATTAAAAACGAACCCAGCACATAAACAGAGGTCCAGACTGTTCCCCAAAGGCCTTCTGGAACAAAAAACTTTTTGCCTGCTTCCGGAAGCGTAGCAATTCTCTATATTCCCCCACCCACAACTCCACAGAGATCAACTTGTCATGCAGTGTTCGTTTTTCAGTTAAGAAAAAAACAAAAATCATTTAAATCCTATCTCACCAGTTCCAGTCCAACCCAGCGTCCCTTCTGATGTTGCTCCAGACATATTTACCAGAAGATCTTTTTGGAAATCACGTAATCTTGGTCCGCAACTTATATCGGATGCATCCACCAGAACTCCGATATTGTTCCCTTGAATAATACCAAACATCTGGAGGGGGAGGAAACAAAAAATGGGATCTAAAATGATTTCTGCGTATTGACAATGACAGGGCCGGCCCAAGACAATTTAGTGCTTTAGTCGGAGCAGCAAACGTTACCTTCCTTTGTTCACCCAAGTCAAGGTGCACAGGACACAAAGCCAGGCTCATTATTTGGGCACGTGAGGCAGAAAATCCCACAAGTACCTCTCCTTGTATCTGGCAGTAAAATTTAATAATAATAACAAACTGAACAGATAACAATTTACTGTCCTTTAAAACCTGCTCCTTGAGGTAGCTGCCTCAGTCTGCATCGTGGTAGGGCCGGCCCTGGATATAGACCAGGCAGAGAACTCATGGGGAACAGCAAGTAACGTGCAAGGTCAGTATCCATCATCCCCCTGCTTGGCAATTATGGATACACATTTATTTATTTATTTATTTATTTATTTATTGCATTTCTATACCGCCCAATAACCAAAGCTCTCTGGGCGGTTTACAAAAATTAAAACCATAAAAACCATTCAAAATATAAAACAACAACAGTATAAAAATACAATATAAGAACACAAGCAGGATAAAACCAAGCAGCAATGCAAAATTAATGCCAATTTAAAATACAGATATAAAACAGCAAAGTTAAAAATTAAACTGATAGACTGTTAAAATACTGAGACAATCATCATCATCATCATCATCATCATCATCATCATCATAAACTGAAAATGGGGACTGCATTCTCTAGCTGCCAACTCACCTAGAATCCGTATCTATTGGTGGCCTGGACAAAATCCAATAGCAATGGATTCCAAAGATTAACGATGAGCGAAGAAATACTTCCTTTTCACTGGGGCTGTTCACACATAATGTGAAGCCACTGTCAGTTCATTTCCCTCAGGGGGCTTTAGTGAAGCACGTCAGCTGCCATTTTGAATATAGAGGTGATGCATTTGTAGTTTGCTGGGTCGTGCAAAGCCAGCACCCTGAGTTGTTTGAGGGGAGAGACAACCCTCAAACAACCCATGACTTGTTTTAGCGTTAGCTGACGGTTGTCCACTTGCTTAAACAACCAACGACAGTGGTTTCGGGCGACACGGCATGACACAACAGCCTCATGGCTAAATTAATCCACTGTGAGCTGTTTTGTTGTGGAAACTGACACGTTCAGCCAGTTTGCACAATCATAGCGGAGGAGATAAACGACAACGGCTTTTCCCCCCTCCATGATCGTGTGAACCCAGTAATTGTCTAAAACCTGTTGCCACTCAGTTCCAGTGCTCTACACAGATGGTGATGGCAATTCTTTTAATTTGAAAGAATAATGGTTCTTTCTTCATTTTTGTACTACATAAAGGTTGTTTTTTAAAAACATGAACAAATGGAGTCCATTACCTTCCTGCTGTCCTGCAATAGCCACTGAATCCGTTCGTTGTATAGGTCAATAGCCCTGCGGATAGGGAAATAAGGGCAAATATTGATAATGCAATACATTTTATATTGCAGCTGGCTTTGCATCTTTCTTATTCTAAATCAACCTGGCGGGATTGAGGGAGTTGGAATTCCAAACCATCTGGTGAGCATTCACCCCCTCTGGACCTCACTTTTCTTGTCCCCACCCCCCCTGGACTCTCACTTTCCTTGTCCTCATGCCCTCTGGATCCTCACCTTCCTTGGCTCCACCCCCTCTGGACCCTCACTTTCCTTGGCTCCATCCCCTCTGGACCCTCACTTTCCTTGTCCCCACCCCTTCTGGACCCTCACTTTCCTTGTTCCCACCCTCTCTGGATCCTCACCCTCCTTGGCTCCATCCCCTCTGAACCCTCACTTTCCTTGGCTCCACCCCCTCTGGACCCTCACTTTCCTTGTTCCCACCTCCTCTGAACCTCACTTTCCTTGTCCCCACCCCCTCTGGACCCTCACTTGTCTTGGCTCCACTCAAAGAAACATATCTGGATGGCCCCAGCTTGGCTAAAGCTGGAGCAGACAAGGTTGGGCAAACAGTCTTAACCTGGTCTAAGGCAGCTTGCCATGTTCCAAGGTAGATGTGACCATAGTGAGAGAGAACTGGAGAGGGAACATGTTGTTGGGTACTTACTCACGCAACTCAGATTCAAAATCACTAATGGCCTCCTTCGTAAATTCTATATGTTCCGTCGCATCACCGGCATTTCTAAAAGGAAACATGGAAAGATGGAGGAAAGGACAGACACGACCGGCTTGAAACAAGACCATCTTGTACTTACAGCACCACGGTGCCTTTCTTGACTAGGTCGTCTAAGGTGAGATGCGCATTTTCTAAGCCATGGACCTGAGTCCAGCCGTCCGTGGCCTTTAAGCCAGCAAACAGCACCACCGTATTCTTAAGTCTCTGTCGACGGAAGGAGACAAGTTGAGGGTTACAAAAGGCCTTTTTCTATGCTCTCCAATTTAGAAGCAGAAAGCTTGCGCTTCATGTTGTCAAAGCATGTGAACATGAAGACTCATGACTTAGCATGATGGTTCCAGGGGTGGCCGGTCCATATAGGTGAACCAGGCAGTTGCCGAGAGGTGCCAAATTCAAGGAAAGTGGGGTGCCAAATTCGAGAGGGAAATGCACATTTTTAAAAACATACAAATAAAAATGAACATTTTGTTTCTCCATTTTATCTGATCTCAGAAACGTTGTTGGATAGATAGGTGGACAGAAAAATCAAGTAATTATGACTCTGTTTAAATAAATATGCTTAAAAGAATTAAAAGGAAACTTGGTTAGAGCGCCGCATTTGCCAGTAATGACGGGTGACATCATCACCCGGCGCAAGCAGGAAAGTGGGTGGCTGACATCGAGGAGGACGATGGGGGATGACGCGGAGGAGGCTGCAGGTAAGAAGGGAGAGTGGGGGGAGGGAGGAAGGGAGAGTGGGGGGAGGGAGGGCTCTGCACGGACCCAGAGTGGATCCGGATCCAGATCTGGGGTGGATCAGATTGGGCCCGATCCGACACAGGTTGGATTGGGTCCAATCCGGACCTCCCAGATCGGGATCCAGATCAGATCGGGTGGTCCATGCACAGCCCTAGTTGAGATGTAACTTGGATGGTTCAGATGTAACACCAAGCCACAGTTTGAAAAGCTGGGACATGGCTGGGTCATGATGCCTAAACCAACCTTCTAGATCTTCCCTACAGGACTATCTGGTGCCTCTTAAGTACATTGTCCCTTAGTCTCATTCTGGCAAGGCATCTTCTGGAAGGACGGCAAAATCAATGACGTTGAAACCCAACCCTTGAAAGATCAAGGAGAATCGACAGGGTTGCATTTACCCATCCACCTCCCAGATCAGTGAAAATCTAAAGGGTGGAGCCAGGAAAGTGAGAATCTAGAGGGTGGAAAGGGGATGGGGCATGAGGAAGGAGATGGGGCCACCTGAGGACCCCTGGAAGGGCGGATTTAGCCCGCAGGGCTAAGTATCAGCATCCTGCAGAAGGCTGACCAAGACTGCTTCATTCTCTAAACCAGTTACAAGACTGAAAAGAACATAAGAAGAGCTACACTGGATGAGGGAGCTGCCAGGAGCCGCCAGGGCGCAGTGCTCCTGACGTCGTCAGGATGAGCCCTTAGTTACATCTATCCTTAATTTAATTGAATGCAAAAACGGAGTTACCAGTAAGTCCGACGTCTGATTGATATTGGTAACCAATAATCCATTGTCCTCTTCAAAATCTGTTATGGAAACGCCCTGCCAAGATCTAGGCCCATTTGGTAACATGGCACGTGATCCTGAGTGTATTCTGCAAAAAGAGGGCACCTGGTAAGGCAACCATACAAGTGTAGATGTTTCCAGAGGGCTAGCCAGGTTAGTCTGTTGCAGCACAAACAATGGAGTCTTGTGGTACCTTCAAGACTCAATACATTTATTTTGGAATAAACGTTCTGGGGACACTGTCAAAACGCCACACTTTCTTGTTGTTACTGAAAATGCTGTGTAGTTATTTCCGTTCTTTTCAGACATGATATGCATCCACTGGTACTTTAAACCTAACAGCTCAATAGCATATTTTGGCCTCCATTTTTGTTCTTAAAATGTAAATAATGTAAGAGGGCAATCATATGGTCCCCAGACAACATCCCAGGGACCATAGGATTGATTGAAGTCCCACTACCATCTCAGGAGGGGGGCTACTTGATCCAATCTTTCCCCCTGCCCCTCTTAGCCGCTGCAGAAAGAACCATGCTGGCTGCTTTCCGAGGTCATCAAAACAGCCTTGGAGGACTTGTAGAGGTCACAAAGGGGACATTCTGGTGGGTGGAACAGGGCGGGGAGAGGAGAGGCCCGGATATGAAAAATCCTATGGCCTCTCTAGTCCCGGTGCTGCGCCTGCTGGCACCCCTCCTCTAGATGGACTCAGAGGCCCATCTACAGGAAAAATGCAAAAACAAGAAGATGGAGAGGTGAAAGTTGCTGAAGGCTTCTTTGTAGCAAGTGGAACTCTGATAGGATTGCACCTTAAGGGAGTGAAATTGGTTAGCAAGCTAATTTTTGCATTTCCAGAGAGTTGTGTGCATGTGTTTATTTATTTATTTATTATTTATATTACATTTTTATACTGCCCAATAGTCTGGGCAGTTTACAATTTAAACCATAACATACAACAAATCAAGATTTAAAACTTTAAAACTTTAAAAATATCATGTAAAACCAGAATAAGTTATAGTCCAGCAAAGCTTATCTAAAAAGGTGTGTTTTCAGGAGGTGTTTAAATACCATTTCCTACACAGAATAAGCAAACACCAAGTGTGTATTTTAACAAGGCTCTCTTTGCATAAGAAATCTTCATGGGACTTCAAAAAAGACAATGAGCGTCATCAGATGGGGGGGAATTACGGTTCCCTACCATTGCTTCTCTGCCCCCGCTCCTGTCCCACAATATTTCCTCTTTCTTCCCGGAGAAGAAAGCTGAAGTAAACAAAGACTACATGGGCCATTCAGGGGGTGTTTTTATCACGCCACTTTTCCTGCACACAGCAGGAAATGGCAGCACATTCCGTTTCAAAAAAAAAAAAAAGTTGGATTTTTGGGGGTCTATTTTGTGACTGAAAGAAGGCAAGAAGGAGCGGAAGGTGTGCGGGAGGCCGATGGCGTTGCCTAAAGGATGCACGAAAAAATGAGAGTGGGCAGTAGTGAGCGTTCGATAAAATGCTTGTCTGATGAACCCCGATGTAACCCAGCTATTTCTGATGGAATAGATGTAAGTAGTTTGGCAAAATGTTTAAGCTGTAATTGACCACATGCTCCCAAATAAATCTTGCTGAACTCAAAGGGGCTTACTTCTGAGTAGACATACATAGGTTTGCACTGCAAAGACTGTGGCCAGGATTTCTTCTCAATCATCCCGGAGTGCAGGACGTGGAATAATGGGCTCAAGTGACAGGAAGCCAGATTCCAGCTGGACATCAGGTAAAACGTCCTGGTTGTTAGAGCAGTACGAGAATGGAACCAGTGACCTAGGGAGTTGGTGGGCTCTCCCACACTAGAGGCATTCAAGAGGCAGCTGGACATCCATCTGTCAGGCACGCTCTAAGGTGGATTCCCGCCTTGAGCAGGGCGTTGGACTCGATGGCCTTATAGGCCCCCTCCAATTCTACTATTCTATGATTCTATGATCTACACCAAGCAGGATATTGCACTATGAAAGCAGTATATAAAAGGCAGGAGCCACACCAAGCAGGATATAGCAGTGTGAAAGAGGTATATGGTATGTGTCTATGGACCCCACCAGTTGTCAGTGCACTTCAATACCGCTATAAAACAGTAGTGTGGCTCCTGCCTTTTATATACCGCTTTCATACCACTTTCATAGTGTAATATCCTGCTTGGTGTAGATGAGGCCAGTGTTACAACTCAGGAAAGTCGTAGTTCAACTCTCACCTCCCTTGCGGCAAATTGGGTAGATGGCCCTTTAGGCAATCCATTCTGTGTCTTCGCCCCAGGGCCACCGTAATGACCTACACTGCAGAATTATCGTAAAGATTACCGAGATAATATATGCAAAGTGCTTCAAGCACTATGCTAATGATGCTGTTGTTAGTTCAAGTAATTACTTTGATTCCTGGAACTAATCCGCAGGGTATCATTTACAAAGCATCTAAAATTTACCACTGTATACAGATTCAAAACAAAATAGATTGTAAACCTGAACTATATTCATCATGCCCAAGGATCTTACTTCACATTTTTCTGGAACCAATCATTGTCCAGTAATCGTGCCATGCTCTCTGTTTCAGTGAGATGTTGAAACTTCTATTATTTATTTTTAAAGAAAAGAAGAAGCAGCTGTCAAGAAATGCAACATCTTTCTTAGGAAAGTTACCTACTCGCACAAATTAACAGCTGTTGCATTTTGATTCTGCAATACGCATGAAAAAGCATCAAACTTCTTTTAAAAAGAGGGCAATAGGAAGGGGTGTGGCCTCAGGTAGGCCAGATTTGGCCCGCAGGCTTCAGGTTGAACATCCTTGGGCTTGGGAGATTGCAACAATGGGCAAACATACTGATACTATTTGAAAGAGAAATGGACATCTATATCATTGATAGATAAGTGGACACACCATTGATTATTTATTGGAATTAACATTAATTTTTTATCATGGAGTAGAAACTTGGCTTGGTAGATCTAAATTTAAACGTTAATAAAAATGGTGGAAGGAAAAAAAGAAAGCTTACATGAAACCTTTGCAATCAAATGTTGCTTGAACAAAAGATAGCATGTTTCAAGATATGTATTCTCTGGGGCCATACACTTCACAAGGCTATATGCTGAATGAAAAATTATTTAGGGTGTTGAAATAGCATAGATAGCTATGTTGGTTCACAGGGGTGAAAAATCCAAAATATTCAATATTAGGCCAACCAAAGTGTGCACAAGCTTTTGAGTCCTTCAAAATCCTTTCATCATGCTGGATTTTGACACTGAACACAGACTTATCAGTTGCTACTGAAAACGAAAAGCTAGAAGCTGATCCCTTGGAGGATTAACCACATCCAAGAGACACACAGACATAAAGAGCAAGTCATTTATTACCGCTGGGATCTAACTCCAAAGAAAATATAATACTAACAGCTATAACTGCTGGAAGTGCAATTTTCTTCTGGCTGATTTTCAACTTATATCCTGCTGTGCACTTAATCTAGATAACAATTATGCATGAAATTAGAACAAAATTGTGGTATCTTCTTAAATCCTAAAAACTCAGGACTAGGGAATCTGCACTGACTTCCCTATTTTTGTTATTTAGGAACAGCTGCACAAGTGGTTACAGCTAAATACTTGGGGTGGATGAATCTTAAATCCAGTTCATCTGGAACGTTGAGTTTTTTTGCTTTGGTTTTTACGTTCACACGAAAAGCCATAAGCATTCATGCGCACATTTCTCAAAATATGTGCTTTTTGTATGCATTTTGCATACATATACACATTTTTATCATTGTTTCCCCTAATACATGAATTTCTGAACACCATTCTTGATTGGAGAACTTCCTCACGAAATTCAGCGGAGTCCGACTGCCAAAGGGGAACCGAGTTCAAAAGTGCACATGGGGGTTCAAAAGTGCGAAATTAAGCACATGTTAAAACATGAGAACAAATTCCTCTTGAATCTCCTACTTTGCAAACCACCTGCTAGTAGGGTGACCCTATGGAAAGGAGGACAGGGCTCCAGTAGTTTTAACAGTTGTATAAAAAAGGGGATTTCAGCAGGTGTCATTTGTATGCATGCAGCACCTGGTGAAATTCCCTCCAGCGGAACAGTTAAAGCGGCAGGAACCCTGCCATCTTTTGTATCTGTTCAAGAGGGCAGGGCTCCTGCAGCTTTAACTGTTGTAATGAAGGAGCCCTGCCCTTTTGAACAGATACAAAAGACGGCAGGGCTCCTGGAGCTTTTACTGTTGCGATGAAGAGGGAATTTGACCAGGTGCTGCATGCATACAAATGACACCTGTTGAAATCCCCTTTTTTATACAACTGTGAAAGATACAGGAGCCCCGTCCTCCTTTCCGTAGGGTCCCCCTACCTGCTAGTGGAAACTAGTTCCAAAGCTAAGCCCGGATGAAACCTGGCTCAAACGAAGCCCCACACCGTGCCTGATCACCACTTCTCACACAATCGCTACTTCACACGTTTGCACCCCCTTAGGAAGACTCACAGACTTCCGTGTAGTCTTGTCCTAAGATCAGGGAGTCACTAGCAACGCTGCATCTTGTATTGTACTTCCATCGGGCCTGTTATGGCCAGACCATTCGAAGGAGCACTCCCCGGCTTGGACTGTGTTTCCGTCGCCAATGGCAACAGAAGCAACCATTGTAACCCCGGGGAGGGAGGAAAGGCTTAAAGCAGCCAGAGCAAACGGGCTGTTTGGCAGAGCCCAGGGGATGGAGAACACAGGGGGTGAAGGCTACCCGGATCCCAAGAGGTGCGCAGTGAAATCACTCAGAGCGGCGCAACTGAGGCTTTTTCAGCCATCTTCTCTGCACTCAATATCAGTTTGATTGTTATTTTTTTAAAAAAAGTTTCACACACTGTCCCTCCTGAAAGATGGCTGGTGGTAATGTTCTGAAAGTAATACGGTCCCAGGAGGGCTATACCACATCTGCCACCACCCTCGCTGAATTTTGAGGGGAGGTCCATGTCACCTTTGAGGAAAAGTAAACTCTGGCTGCGTAAACATGCCAACGATTCCATTGGAAATCAAACCCACACTTTTTTTGGGGGGGGGGGGAATCCTTTGCAAATCATGTAACCGAGAAGTACGAAACACTGATGCAACCCTACTGAATGTGGCCAGAAGCGCTTACCCATGTTAAAACTTTCCACACAAACTCCATCATGTTTAAACACTGCACTGGTCCCTTCCTGTGTATCACAGGTAGGTATCATGGGAATGGGCCCATGTATGTGGAAACAAACATGTTCAATGTGACAAGCACGTGAAAAGCTTACGTGGTCAAGGGTTCGCTTGAACAATTAAATTTATATCCCTCCTTTCTCTGCAAAGCAGATACAAGATGGCTCACAACAAAAATTTAAGAAAATTATGTTCATTTTATGCAGTTTGTATTAACAATTTGTTTTGAAATTAATTGCAAAGAAAAAAAAAAGAAAAAAGGAGAAGAAGCCTTAACCAATTAATTTGTTTGGAAATTAATTGCAAAAAAAAAAATATGTCCTAACCAATTAATTTGTTTGGAAATTGAAAAAAAAAACTGATTGGAAAATAATCGTTAACGTTAAATATGACAAGCATGTAGTAAACTTATGTGTCCAAGAGTTTTCTTGAACAATGCAATTTACACCCCCACCTTTCTCTGCAAAATAGGCACAGGATGGTTTGCAACAAAAAATTTAAGAAAACAGCAGAACAGGGAACTGCAACAAAATGCTGTAGTATATCCCCCCCCCCACAAAACAGGAGTGTACCTATTCAGGTTTCCAGTCGGCCAGTTATGCACTCCTGCAGGATACCTTCAAGGTGAGGAACCTGTGGTTCTATGTTGTCGGAGATCATCTCCCATCAACCCCAGTCAGCATGGCCAGTGGTCAAGGGTTATGGGAATTGTAGTCCCAATGCCTGGAGGACCATTTCCCCTGTTGTATTAGACTGCATGCCAGCAGTGAGTGGGGGTGGGCAGGGCCACATCCAAACGGGGGCAGGGCCATCCTTTCTGTTGGCATGTGGCCCCACATCATCATCGCCTAGGGCCCCTTCACTCACACATATCCATACATACACCCACCGTGCAAGGAGCTAGCAGGCTGTACCCCACCCACAAGCTAGAGGTTCTCCATTCCTGGTTTAAACCCTCCCCTTCCCATCAAACTTTTTAAAAGCCTCCATTGGGAAGGTTAGCGCTTCACTTCCCAGCAGCCCCTGCTCTCAAAAATGCCCTCCTGCCCTGCAATTAGGCCTTCAAAATGCCTAAATGCAGCATGGGAGCAGGGAAGTGGCCGTCTGATTAGTGACGGCAGGGAAGTTGGTGGGCTGGATGGGGACCTCCCGGGGACTGTTTTTGTTTTTTGTGGGAATAAACATATTAGTTTATTAGCATCAAATACACAGCAACACATAGCATAAAATACAATATAACATTGTAGGGATAAGGGCAATAAGCAACATTGCAGGGTCTAAGATGATAAAACACCAAAATAATGAAATAGTGCAAGGGACTTTGAAAAATGGTAAAAAGCCTGGGGGAACCGAAAAGCCCCAGTCTGGCACCAGGAAGATAGCAGTGGGGGGAGGGGCAGGCAAACTTCCTTAGGGAGAGCTTTCCAGAGCTGTGGGGCCACCACTGAAAAAGCCCCCCCCCCATTGTGTTATGCTTTTGGGCTAGAGGTTCCCAAACTATGTTAAGGGCTCAGGCAGGCCAATTCATGTGACCCCACCTGATTTCCATTAGGTTGCACGACGGGACTTGGAAGACACCGTTTAAGGGCTTTAAATGCCAAATTGAGTACTTTTAACTGACCCCCCCCCCAACCCAGCTTTCCCTGTGTCCGGTGTAAATCCAGATGTTATTGGACTGCAACTCCAGGCACCCCGACCACGGGGCTTATGGGAGTTGGGAGTCCCAACAACATCTGGAAAGCCAAAGCACCACTCCACCCCCATTTTTAGCGAATGCTTTCTCCTTTTGGGCAACCCATCCACGGTGGAAGCTTTCAACCCTAGGGTGCACTTGCCCTGATATTGACCAGCCTGTTCCAAACTATAACAAGAACAGCACCAACACCCAAACCAGTCTCATTTCTTTAAGTAGACAATTTATTTTGATAAACTTGCTCAATAACAAAAATACAAGTGAAGAAAATTATGTTCATTTTATACAGTTCGTATTAACAATCTGTTTGGAAATTAATTGCAAAAAAAAAAGCCCTAACCAATTAAAAAATAATCCTTAACAGTTGCAGGATGGCAGGGGTGCTATGGGTGGCAGCGGGCAAAGGGAGTTTACAATAAAGACCTTGAGGTCAAACTTTTAAATATCATAGAGGGGCGTAAAAGCGAGCGACTCCTAGGGCGGAAAAGCTCTTTTAAAACATTTCCTTCATCTTTTCCTTTCTTTGATCCTTCACAAGGTTTCATATATTTAACAGTAGGCCAAACAGTAACTGACATATACTTACGTGGCTGGAGGTGGGGACTGAGTTTTAGTAGTGTTTTGAAACTGTTAAAACTAAGTAGCGTGGAAGAAAACACCTAACTGGTGTTATCGCAGGCGTAACTCTAGCGATGTTAAGTTTGCAGAGTGAGGCCCACGCTTTAAGATTCATCCTCCCACCTAAAACGAAGGGGATAAATCCAGCAGGGTAGTAAGATATTGCAGGCAACCGAAATCCAGGTTTGTTTTCAGAGAAATCACATTGCAGGCGTTTCAACAGAAGAGGGGGGGGGGAACTCGATTGGTGTGAAATGTATTGGTCACAGAGACAAGGGCCAGACAAGGTTACCATAAGCCTGTCAAAATGATTGTAGAAAGGACTTCATTCCCCCAGAAAGGGGATGTTAAGGAGTATTACATAGGCTGTGTACTAGGACATCAAATCTGTGTGTGTGTGTGTGTGTGTGTGTGTGTGTGTGTGTGTGTGTGTGTGTAGCATTAAGGAAATAGCAGCTAAGTGAACATGGCTGTATTAATACAAATGAGCTGCTCTTAAAATAAAGCTGGCAGAGTTTTAAAAAGGCTTTATGTGAACACTCCCCTATCAATGGGGATTTCCTTGGACAAAAAGAGTGACACACACCAAACCAAATTAAGGGCACAGGTATTTATTAAAAAGCCTGGAAATAAGTTTTCCTAAAAGAATCCTTGCACAAACAGAAGTGGTAACTATTCCTTTGCAGTTTTTACCATGATGCTCTTAGGTATGAGAAAAATGCACACGTCGAATCCCCCCCCAACCCAAAAAAGTAACAGACAGGTGGACGAACAATTGCACCATAAAACTGTGTTTTATATACAGTTTACAAGATATGTTCTTTCTGCTATAAATTAATACTGCACTCTGTGTGATTTTATGAAAAGCAACTGTTGATTCTCTCTCCCACCCACCCCCGTTTTGCAGTTACAAATATTGTCGCCATCCACCCCAAGACTAAAATGATCCAATTTCAAGTTACACAGACTGAAAAACCAAATATTTAAGCATTCTGCTAGCTGGAGCTGTTTTGGTTTCTGCAAATGCCTGTGGATAAGTCAAACTCCCGTTCACCAAGTTTGATCACAGCAAATGTGGACATTTATTATCGTCACAGACCAATACAACTGGGATCACAGCATGACACAGGCAAATGTTCTTCTCCAGTCATAGACAGGTAGGGGGAAATGTCACCGTATGGTCATTCTTTTGTTGGGAGGGGAAGTCGTTCTCATGTGGGGAAGCTTTCTGACGAATATGCTCCCCACTTAGAGAAATCCCTTATTTGTGTGTGTGTGTGCGACTTAACATACGATTTGAATCATCTGACTCTGATCTCTCCCCATTTCTCTTTGACCTCTTGATCCCGTTTAGCACTGAAAATACAAGTCTTGTCAACTAGCTTGTGTTTTCTTGGGGACGGCTTCACAGTTCAATTTAAAAGTGAAGGCTCCTCCTGCATGGCAGTGCCATGTTGAAACATGCTATATGCTCTGCGTCTCCTTATAAAGGCTATGTGGGCATGGGCGTAGACAGAGATGCATGTACATACAAAACCTGGCTCAGAACCTCTGCCTCTGTCTTACAAGGCAGAGGTTTTACAATTTCATGAAGGGAAGTATTCCTGGTCATTTAGGGAGCTCCCGCTTTCTTCTAGTACATTCAGCGTTACTGTTTTGCACATCTGTTTCCAACACGGAGTAAATAGGGGAGAGAAGATTTACGCAACTGAAAAAGTATTTTTTTTCCTTCTGAGACAGGGATGGAACAGTAGGTGTTGTGAAGAATGGATGCACATTAAACCTTCAAGCATGATGCTATAATACTTAGATATACTCTGCCACCAACTGTAGAATGAGACTTGAGGGTTGGATATGAGGCCAAATCCCATCTCTATTAAGACGTGCCAATATAGACCAGTGCTTGGTATTAGATATCATGGGTTATTGTGTTGTCCGAACACAGTGCTTTTTCTGCAGGGACTTGTTAACCATGTAGTGCGTTTTATTTTTCTCGAACAAGCCACCTTGAGAATCCATGGCCCCTTCAGAAGACACCTTAAACCATGGCCTTAACCACAGTGGTTAAGCCAGAAAGCTGGGCAGTGTTCAGAAAACACCTTAAACCATGGCTTTAACTATGGTGACCAAGGCAAAAAGCCTTATTCACCATGCTTAAAGCCGTGGTTTAAGGTGTCTTCTGAACGGGGCCCATGACTTGCGGTTGGGTTGTTCAGGGTGGTTCACAAGCCACAATGCATGGTTAACGAGCAACCCTGTGGAAAACCCGCCGCGTTCAAACAACACAATAACTCACCCTGTGGGAAAATGCTGTATTCAGGCAATACAATAACCCACAGTTTAACAATAACCCAAACTGGGTGGGTTAGAGTGTTGTGCGAACCCAGCCAAAAGAAAGGTCTAGAAGAGAGAAGTGATAAGGCTGCAGAGAACACAGATCAGTCATAAATCCCTCTGCCCTGCTGAGCAGCTGTTGTGCAAGCCTGCATGCTCGGCTTCCCATTTTCAAAACAGTACCTGTGATAAACTAGACGAGAAGAGAGGCCACAGGATGAGCGGCGTGCTCATAGGAAAGCCACATAATCAGTTATGGCAAGACAGGTGGTGGAGGCCCATGTGCTGCCAGATTCTGTTTTGATCCAAACAGATCATGGTCTGGTGTCTTCAAGCACCAGCCAGGTACACAGCGGTCATTCAGGAAGGGTTTCTGCCATTATATCTGCCATGTCAAGAAAAAGTTCCACCTCTCGAGTTTCTGCTTGCCCGGCTGCTATGAAAAGCGCAGGAGCCTTGGCAGTAACGATACGGGCCGACCAATAAGAGGCCATGGAAAAGAGCTCCAGTCCCCAAATTATCCCGTGGAATATATATAAAAAACCCTTTGTAGAAAAGATTTTTGTTTTGTTTTTTACCATTATAGGGTCTGGGCAGCAGCAATTTGCATTTAATCGTTCCCCCCAGAAGTCACAGAAGTCAAAACATTTTATCAGCTTACTCACCCATGTTAAATATTAATCCTTGAACTGGAAATTCACAACTAAGCTCTGACCTTTGGATGGCGCTTCCTATTAACATCCGATTCTCCCCCCCACCCCAACAGTACACAATATCCAAAAGCCAGCAAGTACAGACGGGGGTCTTTCAGGGGGGGAAAAATCCTACTAAAATACAATAGCACTCGCCAAGTGTTTTGGTGAGAACTCCTCAGCCAGCTGAGTGGAGAGATGAAGCATTTGACCATCAAACACCCCAGCGGAAAAAATAGTACCACATATTCCAGGACATACATATATATATATATATATATATATATATATATATATATATAATCTCACAGTTATAAGTAAGAATTAATGGAGAAGAGATTCTAACGTATCAGCTTCCCCACACTGGTGCCCTCCGGAGATGTTGGACTGGACCCCCCAGCAACATAGATGGGGGATGCTGGGAGCTGTAATCCAGGGGCACCAGATTGGGAAAGGCAGAGATATAGCATCGCGTTAGCCCCTTGACGCAATACTGTGATGGGACGTGTTCATGATTTGAAGGCCATTTACCATTTGGAGCGGCGTTCATCTACCCCAGAGAGCCCCAAATTTTGTAGCGGACTTTGCATACCCATATTACAATGGGTCAGGATCGATCTCTCTCTCGGCTGGAAGCAACTCCCTCAGTGCCTGAGCGTAGCATCCTGGTAATCCTACATTATTCCACTGAGACCATGAAGAATCCCAATCCAGCCCTGGCATGCTTGCAACAATTCGGGAGGTGGCAACGTCCTGTAGTTAACGCCCCAACCAACATTCACGAACTTCTACTGTAACTCTTGCCAGAAAGAACCGGGGGCCAGCGTTCAACACTATTTCAAGGCCCAGATTTCTCCCAAACTATACTTTATGTCCAAAAAGAGATCATAACTAGGTCCACTCAGGGGCCAGCACATAACTAAGCAGAGGTGGTGTTAGGGGCTGAATTTGTCAGGTGTTTGCCAAGGCCCCCACACTGGTTGGGGTCTTAAACAGACCACTGTTGCCGGACCCAGTGACATAAACTGAGGAGTTTAGACGTGGACTGGTTAGTCCCAGCGTGGTAGACAAGTAGAGCTGCTCAACACATTCTGGCAAAAGACTGTTGCTTAGGTCTTCCTTTTTGGCCACTGTGGGCCACTGTCCGCCTTTGGTGGGCCCTCAAGGATTCCCTTGGCCAGAGAAACCAGGAGGCGGCCCAGTAACTGAATGAGGACAAGACCGTGATATGCTTCGTCAAGGACTTCAAAAGTGGTCCGCCAATGTTCTGTGTCAGAACAAAACAAGGCATGGGGACATCAAGTCACCATTTTGCTCATTTCAGTAACAACGGTGGATTTAATACTTGCACGTGAAAGAGGAATTTGCCCCCTTTTGTTGCCCAACTATACAGCTCATGGTATAGGCAGATTTCCTATGTAGAAACGAGTATTATTGTACACAAAAAGGAGGGGAGGGAGGGAGGGAGGGAGAGAGAAACCCAACTCCATAACACAACAGTTGCTCATAATTTAAGTAGTGTAATATTCCATTACTGGGGTTGGACCTTTTAAAAGTATGACATGATCTTGCCTTCTACCCCCAATATACAAATAAATTACCGTACAAAGAAAAAGAGAGAGAGAGAGAAAGAGAGACATCTCTTAGCTTAACTTAAAATTGCACCTAGAAAGGCATGGAGTTGTTTGTACCTATTACAAAAAAACTGTTAAAACCAAGGACTGCTACAAAGAATGAGGTAAACTGAAGACTTCCCCAGCTACGCGGCCTTCAGAGAAATGGCTTTGTTCTTTTGATTTTCCGATCAAGTTCTAGTTTTTACACACCACAGTGTTTTTGCTAGCAAAAGCGCCCGAGAGTTCTCTTCCAGGGATTTGTGTGCGTGTGTGTGACTGTCTGTCTGTATATATATACATATATATGTATACACATTCTGTATAGTGCATCAGCTATATATATATATATATATATATATATATGAATTCCCAGCCCTCCCTCACCCTGCTCAGTTGTTCCTTGGTGTTTCTACAGCTCACAGGAGTGGTGGTGATGGTGGTGGGAAGTGGACGTTTTTATTGTAACAGGTTTCCAAGAACATCTTTCGATCTGTTGGCTTCAGGGTGCAGTTAGTGTGAGATCAATCTGTATTTTTGCTTTTCTTTTGGCGGCAAACACGTCTTGCCTTTCACAGAAGGAAGATGCTCATCTTCTAAAGAGAGTGAGGCCCAGCCCCACTGTCAAGCCCCTTGGCAAACCTCTGGTCGACCAAGGTTCATAAATACTTTTTGAGATTTTCAAAATTGTCAGATATTTAAAACAGGGTACAGTACAGCGATGTCGAAAGGGTGGAGTAGGGGGCGCAATAACGCTGCTCAGTGTAGAAAATAATTCCTCTGCTTCTTCGTCTTCTTCCTCTACACTAGGTTCCTATCACAGTGCACACCTGACCGCATCCAGATGCTCAGGAGATGAATCAAGGTTGTCTGTATTTGGTTATGGGAAACTCTCCGCTCTAAAAAATAAAATAAAATCCAAAGTGCATAGTGAGAACACAGAGACCTCTTCGTTCCGGTAAGACTGCCGCAGCCCGACACGGGCATCCTCCTCCCGAGAACGCGTCGGACGTCCTACTCTCCTTCATGACTGAGTGAAGCAATATCTAGACATTCGTCAGCCAGGTAAACACACTTTGCCAGCAAATAGAAGTCCCACTATTGTAAAGAAAATGGATAAAACAAAGAGTACGTAGGATGACCCAACCGCTGTGTTGTTCGGCAGTTTATAAGGTTGGCCTCCCACTTCGTTGATGTAAAATCCTATGGGGAATATTAGGGCTGCCATGCAGAACAGGATCACTGGGGGGAAAAGGAAAGAGAGAGAGAGAGACAGAGAGAGAGAAAACACAAGATTAGCGAAGTGTAGAGAGTTGTCATACTGACAGTTCAAAGTGTAAAATTATTATTATTATTATAGTTGTTGTTGTTGTTATTATTATTATTATTATTATTATTATTATTATTATTATCCTGCCTTTTTCCCAATACTGGGACTCAAGGCAACTTTACAAATTAAAACATGTACAGTTAAAACATAGACAGAAATATACAAAAGTTAAAAATATAATGAAACATGCTGCAATCTAAAAACATTTAAAACACAAATAATAACAATAATAATAATAATAATAATAATAATAATAATAATAATAATAATAATAATATCCAATATATAAACAATGCATGAGCAAAGGTCCAGGCTACTCCCCAAAGGCCTGAGAGAATAAAAAAGTTTTTGCCTGCCTCCAGGAGCACACCAAGGAGGGAGCCAGTCTGGCTTCCCTTGGAAGGGAGTTCCAGAGCAGGCACCCCGGGGCAGCCACTGAGAAGCATACCAACTATAAGCCTTGGAAGCTTTAGCCCAATCCACCTCAAAAGGGGGACGGGGAGGCATTCGGGGAGGGGGACATGCGCGCTCAGGGATTCAAACCGAGGAAAGCCAAGCGAACAGACATTTACCCAGATTGGGTGCTTTCTTCTTTGAACAGTTACTAAACTACAACACGCAAGCACTGCCTGCATAAATATCTTTCCGTACAGTTAGATCTTCAGTAGAGAGCTTCCTTTTGCCGACCCCTGCCATCTACGGCAAGGCGGAGAGCTACCTGGGAGACAAACTTCTCAGCGGTGGCACCTTAATTCTGCTCTCCCCAAAGAGGTCCAGCTGGCACCCATTTTACGGTTATTATTACTATTACTTTTACTAGTGATTACATTTTTATGCTACCCAATAGCGATTTATCATTTTGGTGCCAGGCAAAAGTCTTTTTTTTGGGGGGGAAAAATCAACCTTCTAAACTATTTTATGGACTTTGCTACATTTTTATGCTGTTTGAGTTTTATTGACACATTAGTTGTTAATTTATGGTTATTCTGGGGTGTTGTGGTTGCTTAACCTTTACGGCAAGCCAGCCTGGGCATTTTATTAACAGGGTGGTGTATAAGTAACTATAATCATTAAGTAAGCCAGCCAGAAGGGGCATCACGGATTCAGTGATACCATTGCTTGCATTATATTATCCTTTGCTTACTGGGAGGTTGGGGGAAAGGATTCTGCTCACTACATAGGGTGCGGAAATGGATTGCAGCAGCATCGTCACCAGGGTAGAAGGTACCATTCCTGTGAGACGTCTGGCGGTTGCGGAGCTGCCAAAAGTGTTTTGAACTGTCCCTCCTCGAACTTTGATCTCCAAGTACCTTTGCTTCCCCTCTCAAGCTTTTACTATCCTCCCACGTAGAAAAGCAAAACGAGCCACCGGTGTGTCTCCATAGAGTTGGGAGATGAAGCACCAGCCATCTCCATGTCCAGTGGGAAAACCCTGATGCTCAAGCCCTCGTCCCTACACTGATGTGGGCTGGGAGCAAATGCTTCAGTCTCCTGCAGTCCACATCTGAAAGATGTGCAGGCTCCTGTGTTTCCAAGTCAAAGAACAAGAGCTGGCAGCCACCCAATCCATGTCAGCATTTAAATCACAAGAGCCCCCAACATACATGCATATCTTAAATTTTGTTTACGAGCATTTACATGTAAAGATTTCAAAGCAGTGTAGACAACAGAAACAGAAATACAAAGACCAAACTGTAGAGTATATGGCATCTACACCAGGTAACAGACTTTTTAAAGCAAGCGTGGGCAGAAGGTGAGTCCCCAGATGTTTGGATTTCAACTCCCACAAGCCCCTGACGCCATGGCCAATAGTCAGACATACTTGGAGCTAAAGTCCAAAACTGCAGATCTATTATCTGCCCATCCCTGCTTTAAAGGATCTTTAAATGTTTCAAGGATCACTTGCGCCTGTCCACCCTTTGAGATCCTAAGAGGCCCTCATCCAGTGCTCCACTAATAGAAACCAGGTAAGGGGGGGACCCAAGACGGGGCCTTTATTGTAACAGCAGCCTTGCTGGGCAACATCTACCCTAAGGTCACTTATGTAATGCTGTCCTTGTTGAGTTTTAGGTACCAGGCTGGCCTCTGTTATTTTGCCGGGCTTATAAATGAACAGTAAATGGCAAGTTTTTAGCTGCTCTCTCTTTTAGATTATTGAGTTTTTATTGTGCTGTTACTGTCCTGCACTTTTATCCATTGCTTTTAGCATTCCTATAATTTTTAAAATTCTTTTTTTTTATTGTAAGCCATCTTGGAGATATTAAATAGAAAGGCAGGATACAAATGGATTAATGAATAAAACGAGAAGGGCACGGTATCCGAGCCGTACAAAACACACTCAGAAAAATGGCAACAAACTGGAGCAAATATTTGTGGCCATGCCGTAGGCACAAGCTAGGAGGGTGATGGCTTCTCATGCCATAGATAGCATACAATGGTAGCTATGGATCTCCTACCTGAAACACGCATAGCCTACTAATTCAAATTCAAAACAAAACAGGCTTGGTTCAGTTTAGCAGGACTCAAGTTAAATCACCGCTAGAGGGAGCTTAAAGCTTTCCATGAATGCGACACCAGATGAATTGCTAACCAAGTAGGAGATGGGGGCTACTTTACTAGCAAGCTTCTAATTCAAACTATTTCTAGCTTTGCCAGCTGTAAAGCAATGGTGGAGTCATATTTGTCCTCGGCACCGGCAGGTTTTTTTAAGTGGGCAAGGGCACTCGAGTGTTGTTTTTAGTGCTGCGTCTATATTTAGTACAATTCCATCATTAGCATCGAAAGCAAGCTGGTGTCACACAGGCCTGCAGAACGAGGCAGCGAAGAGAGAATGGCGTGTGACTGAACGGACCGTGACACTTCAAGTGGTAAGTGGCTGATGCCACTTTGGTAGACCCCTCTGTGTTTAAACAGAACCCAGCTCCCTGCAAAGCAGAAACGTGCAGGCTGGAGAGAAAGGATCGCTCAGCTCATGGAAACAGAACATGAGCACGGCAGGTCGATTTGTGCTTATCGGAAAGGAGCATTCAGAAACGCGATCCCCCTACCACGGTCTAAAGTGGTGCAGTCTATTCTTAGCACCTTTCTCCACTGCAAGTCTACACCAGGGTCTGGTCTGCCTATGCTACTGAGAGGATGAGAAGCAGCCCAGCAAAAAGAGGTATGTGGCCTTTGGTTTTCCTTTGACCCTGGCCAGCACCTTCCTTCAGAGGGAGCTGGAACACCTCCCTCTCTCTTCCCATTAAGAATGCATTAAGAGAAGCCCTAATGGATCAGATAATAGGCCCATCTAGTCCAGGATCCTGTATCCAACTGAAAGCCGGCATAGGGCATAAAGGAAGTTTGCTATTGGATAATAGGAACAACTCTGCATACTCTCAGATACTAGCTTGACAAATTCCTTTTTCCTGCTCCCTCCCTTTCCTCTTCTTCCTTCTTTCTCTGCAACAAGCATTTGGTGCTCTCCCCCCTCCAGACAGAAGCAAGTAACTATATCTCATGTCTTCGTTCATTTCAACGCACCCACCTAGCGTTAGGGGGTGCTTGTAGCTAAACAGTGTTCAACAGCCTTCTCTGACGATGTGTATAAACACACTAATAAAGTTGATTTGAACTTCTTTTAAACTGGCTCTAGCCTGCGCTTATTGCCACCAACGCTAAATGCTGTGTCACCACACTTTCTCTGTATAAAGCAACTCTGCTGCCAGTCACACCAGACTTTCCAACCGTTGGCTTATGCCAGGTCAGACTGTTGGTCCATTTAGCCCTCTATCGCCCTATTCTGACTGGTAGCAGTTCTCTGAGGTCTTGGGCAGAGGTTTGCCTCCATCCTTTGCTCCGGAGATTGAACCTGGGACCTTCTGCACATCAAGCATGTGTTCTGGCACTGAGCTATGGGGGTGAGGGTGGGCAGAACCTCTCTCAGCCTGAAAGCTGAATTCCATTACGGGGAAGTTTTCAGGTGCCATATTACAGTGGTGGGCAGCATCAAAGGCAAAAAAAAAAAAAAAAGCTAGGACCAAAATACCAGCATATTTTAACTTAATGTTCTTTCTCCCATTAATCAAGCCTCAGGAGAGGCATGTCAACCTTTCGGAATCGGGGAGGAGAGAATGCATGCAAAAGTCAGGAAACCACCAAGTGACTGGGGGTCTGGGGAAAGGGGGTGGGGCCAGAGGAAAAGATGTAGCTGGTAGGATGGATTCGGGCCCCAAGAGGGCTGGATTTGGCCCATGGTCCTGAGTTCAACACCCCTGAAGGTACGATTCCTCCCAGAAGTCAGGGGTCTGGAAACAAAGCCCTATGAGGAGAGACTGAAAGAACTGGGCATATTTAGCCTGGAGAAGGGAAGATTGAGGGGAGACATGATAGCACTCTTCAAATACTTGAAAGGTTGACACACGGAGGAGGACCAGGATCTCTTCTCAATCAGCCCAGAGTGCGGGACGTGGAATAATGGGCTGAGGTTACAGGAAGCCAGATTCCGGCTGGACATCGGGAAAAACGTCCTGACTGTTAGAGCAGTACGACAATGGAACCAATGACCTAGGGAGATCGTGGGCTTTATTTATTTATTTATTTATTATTGCATTTATATCCCGCCTTTTTTCCTCCAAGCAACCCAAGGCGGCGTACATAATCCTCCTCCTCTCCATTTTATCCTCACAAGAGCAACCCTGTGAGGTGGGTTGGGCTGAGAGTCTGTGACTGGCCCAAGGTCACCCAGTGGGTTTCCATGGCCGAGTGGGGACTAGAACCCAGATCTCCCGGCTTCCAGTCCAACACTTTAGCCACTACACCACACTGGCTTTCCCACACTAGAGGCATTCAAGAGGCAGCTTTAAGGTGGATTCCTGCACTGAGCAGGGGGCTGGACTTGATGGCCTTAGAGGCTCCTTCTAACTCTTCTATTCTAGGATTCTATGATAAGCCCACTACAGGGCAAGATGGCAACAATCCTCCCCTGCTGTTTGGACCCCCACTTCCCCCAGCAACTGGGATTCGGGAGGAATACTGCTTCTGAAGCTGAATGTTCCGTTCGCTATCACTGACAACTCCCCGTAACATGGCAGCCCTATACCATTCCCTCTCCCTCTGGTGTTCAGGTGTGCGCGCGCTATTTATTGCTCTTTCAGCCAAAATGGAACCACCTTCGCACAAGAGGGAGGCCTCTGCAGACTGAGGGGAACCTCAAGGAGTGCAGATGTACCCAAAACACAACAACCCTATTTAAAAAAAACTTAGGGGGCAGCCCCTCCCAGCCCGATGGGGACAGAGTGGCTCAGTGCTCAGAACAGTCTGACGATTAGGGAGCAAAAACGGGGAGCCAGGCAGGAAGGGGAATGAAAAACAGGATCAGGATAGACACAGGCGCTCCTCTGCCGACTTCCCAAAAGGCAAGGTGTTTTCCAACCGTTTGTCCCTGTAGACATCCGGCGCCCAGGCGCACACTTACTTCCGGTGAATGCTATCCAGCGTGCGTATTTAGTCGCTTCTCTTCGCCAGTGGGAAGCCACTAGCAAGCCGCACGTGACAGTCAGTGAAATGATCCCCATGATGATGAAAAATAAGGTGGTGACCCACTCAGGAGGCAACCGCGGAGGAATACAGGTCCTGTCACGTCCATGAATGGTTTGACACTGTCGCACAAGGCCAACTGTGAGAGCACCTGAAATGACACACACAACAAGACGACAGCCCGTTAACGGAAAGTTTCATGGCGGGGGGGGGGGGGGATCTCCAGGGTCGTGCCGGGTTGTCTCCCCCTCCGGAAATGAGAACATTAAACGCCTCGCTGTACCTGAATTGTAGATCAATTTAGTTGAGAACCTCGTCTCCCTATTTTGGGAAGCCAACAAGCGGGACGATGAAGCTAACAGCCCGCTCCTGCTGTTCCTTCCTGGCAGCTGGCTATTCACTTACATGCGGCTTGTGAACCTGGGGGGCTACACAGAGCCATTCCAACTAGCAGCCGTTGCTTTTTTAAAAAAACTCTAGATAGCCAACGGCAGAGGTGCTACTGGGAAGCGCTGCCCCTTTTTTTAAAGCAGAGAAGGCATTTACAATTCCGTCCACCTAAATGGAGAAGGGAACAATTAGTGCATCTACAGCAACCAGGTTATTCCGGGAAACTTTCAGCTCTAGCTCACTGCCCAAGCCCCGCTGAACACGATGTCAGAAGAAGTAGGTCTAACGTGGCTTGAGATCTGCATATGTTTGTGCAGGTGTGTTGAACCTCCTGGGGTTCCAATCCAGTCCTTTGGGGTTACCCAGGAGGCCACACCCCCACGTCACCAGGTGCTTCCTGTCCCCCCCCCCAATCATTCGGTGTTTTTGAACCCCACTCTAAAAGGTTGAAAATGTCTTTCATAAGGCTTAGTTAAGAAAGGGGAGGTTGAACTAATTTAGGCATTGCCCCTTTTCCCTACGGACCCCCCTCTTAATGTAATATTTTATTCATTGATTCATTTGTGTAGTTATTCGTTTTAAATAGGTTTTTGGCCGCCTTGAAGTGCAGAACCTTAACGAATGAAGTATCTCTCAAATTAGACTACAAGTCACATGCTTGCTTACAACTTCACCGGCCTCTGGAGGGATGGAGGCCCGTTGATAGATCGATGCCCCATCATCTGGTTTTCACTCCTCGTCTTTCCTTTGCGCCCCCTCTTATTTGAGCCGGCCATTAATGCCAAAATAAAATGCACTCTCTTCACGGAAGAAAGGATGAACCCTTCAGAGCTTCTCTGAAACTGAACCTGGCCCTCGGACTAAACAAATTCGGCACCCCTGTTTAGTGACTATTTCCTCTCCTCTCTCTGAGGGCCAAATCACACCACGACCTGAGACATCAGAGTTTGGACCTCCAAGCGTCTTTTTTAAAGCACAAAGCATGTGCTGGGGCGGAATGGAATGGAATTGGCTCAGGGCTGTAGCTCTGGGTGGGTGGTTAAAAAATCCCTGCGCTGTTTTTTCAATCAAAATCCCCCCTCACACACACACAAACAAAGCAACTGCCAAATTACCTGTCTTTTTTTTCCTCCCGTGGGGCTACTTGTGACTTACGAGAAGAAATTCCGAGTAGGAAATTGATACCGGGCTGGAAGGGGGGGGGGATGGGACACACTGCCCTCAGCCAATTCCACCCCTGCTCCTGGCGTCTACGTTCAAGCTTTGAAAAGGGGTAGATCTGTTCGAAGATGTCACCTGCGGCTGGGCCCTCGCTGTGATCGCTTCTACCAGTTGAGAATACATTGCTAAATTATTACATCTGCGTGCCACGCTTAGGCAATAAGGGTGCAGAGAGAGGCACTCCCAGAACTGCGCTGCACATAATGCAGAAGCTGGGCGGACAGAGTCACTCGCACCTCCTCCCCATCCTACTGCAGCTGTGTGAAACGGCTTTCGGGGGTAGCTCCAACAGCGGAGCGCCCTTTCGGATGCACGCCTGCAGATGGAGACTCTTTTAGAAGCCATCAAAGGCCGGTCTCCCTAAGCTGACTTTTAATGGCCAGGAAGCCATCACCTAGCAATGTTTTTAGCACATGCCCGGTTGTTTCTGTTGGGGGAGGTGAGCGAGTGAGAAAAAAGACCCTATATATAAACAAACGGTGGGCAGAAAGTAGATTTGAGATCTATCAGTAAATCATTGGAAGATTTACAGCACTTCAGAAAGGCTTTCCAACTCCTACTTGCTTAACAATATCAACAACAAAAAGGCTCCCCCCCACATACTGCTTCTAGAGTAGCCTTTCCCAACCTGGTGCCCTCTAGGTGTAGCCTACATGTCCCATCACCCCCAGCCAGCATTTGGCCATGCTGGCTGGGGGGTGGGGGGAGCCGCAGCCCAACACATTTGTAGGGCATTTGGTTGGTGAAGGCTGTGCTAGAGTGAATCAGTTGTAGGTCTGTATTTGGATATGCATGTCATCCCAATGGGTGGAATGGGGTGCAAGTGGTACGTGGTTCCATCCCTTGAGCCAAAATGTTGCATCTGATACGGCCTCCATTCATCCCCAGCCACTATTCTGCACCAGGCTCCATCAATGGACCCTGGGAGTTCTAGTAAACAAACAAGAGCAAGCCTGGCAAGCCTGGGGTCTGCCCATACCAGCTATAAGCTAACCTGAGCCATTAGTATGGGGCAGACTAGACATCCAGCCAAACCAACACATGATCTCTCATCTAGTTGAGTTCACACGCAATGCTAAAGCTTTAGCTCGTGCACTCCCTCTTCCTCTCTCCTCCTGTGGCACAGCCACAAGCTTGGAAACCCGTGCTTCCATTTTAGATTAACATTCGTTCAGATTTACACCTGAACCGCAAATGGATAATCTTAATGACGGTTTGTTGAAACAAGCCAGCTTCATAAACCATGGTTTGAAGTTGGCCTGTTTCAACAAACCACAGTTAACATGTACCAAAGTTTGCCTGGGGTTTGGATGTCACGACAAGCTGTGGTTAATCTAAAATGGAAATGAAAGCTTCCATACTCCATGCAGCCATGCCAGAGGCGTAGAGGGGAGTTTGTAAGGTCAAGGCTTGTTGCAGCTCATCCTCATAATGTAAATCATGGTTTACCATTTCATGCAAACTCACCACTTTTGAGGGAAACAACCTCCCCCCCAGCACTGTTCAAGAGTAACAATTATAAACTATCCATGCTTATAACAATGGGCCTGGGCAGGATCTACACTACTGCTTTAAAACGGTTTATAACAGTAGTGACAACTGTTTGGGCCCAGGCCACACTATATATACAGTTTTCAAACAGTTTTCAAAGTGGCATATCCTGCTTGGTGTAGATCTGGCTCTAGACAAGTCCTGAACAAGGGGGTCATGGCACTGCCGATGTAGCTTCATTGACAAGTCTCATCCACACGCGCCTGGTGCTACCCTCAATACCATGTGGCAGGCAGCTGCCTTTGGCCAAACTGCCAAATTCCACATAGCTTTACCCATATTTCGCAACCAGTCGCATCTGGCATAATGATGTTCACAGTAGCCATTTGGGCAGGGCTGGCCAGAAACGGACAAGAGCCCCCAGTGTGCCAAGACTTCACCGAGAGATAGACAGACAATCAGGGGAATTTTCTAAGCTACTTATGGTGATGGCGCATGTCTCTATAACAGCGACTTTTCGCAGTTTGTTCCTTTAAAAAGGATCCGTTTCGGAACCTTTCCGAGGCACATGACCTACATTGGAGAACCGCACAGATTGTAGCCAAATGAGAGATGTCACTTGTAACTGCTCTGATTGCTGCGCACAGCAGCAAAAGCTACTCTAAATGTTCCGAACGTCCTGCTCATTTGCCATAGCGCATAGGCTTCATTTTCCAGAAAATTAGGCCAAGATAATTAACAGAATAAGGCTGAGTAATTAATACCCTTTGTACAGCAGTGGAAGATTTATTCTAAACTGTCCTGATTCAGGAAAGGAGCGCAATAACGCAACCTGACCTTGTGTGTACCATAGAAAGGCGTTGGGTGTTCCTTATTAACTTGAAGCAAAGAACTTTGGTTTGAGTTGGATTTCACTTAGCGCCTTCAAGATGCAAGTGATTTTACAACTTGAGACCATCTACGTTCCAAATCCGACTTTGCTGCTGCGAACCCACAAACATGACTCTGGCTGAATTCGGACAACACATTAGTCAATGGTGGATTGAGTAGCCAACTCACAGTTGGTTATTTTGTGGGTACTCCCCACACAACATATTCCTACACAACTGTGGGTGGTTGGGGCTGGCGTTGAGTGGACTAATAGTCAACCCAGCATTTGACTGACGTAGCTCCCACCTCTCCCCACCCTCCCTCCTCCCAGTTCTATCCCAGCAGCCTCTGCAAGTTGCACCAGTTGTAGAAGAGTGGCAGACGCCGCTTTGGTCGCTCTTGCCGCCTGCCTCTATGGGCTTGTGTTTTAACCCACTCACCACATGCCATTAACTCACTCATCCCTCCACACAACACTTTAATCAACTGGCTTCGAGCTAAACAACTTGCAAGCCAGTTGTTTCTCTCAGTTACTTATTTGGGCAGAACAGCATACCGTCAGTAGTTTGTGAGAGGTGTGTTACCCTCCACACAACACAATAAGCAACACAACTGATGATTATTCCCACCCCCTCAGTTGCTTAATGTGCTGTCCGAATTCAGCCTCTGTTTTTGGCAGCGTGAAAACCTGCAGCTCTTCTCCCTAACTCCTCCTTGCCTCTGATCTTACGACATACTCATCCCAGTCGCTTCTCTGGGATGGGGTTTGGGGTCATTCTGTGTGGGGAACGAGAATATTCAGTCGGAGGGTGAGAAATGTTCCACAACTGGTGTTAAGGGCAAGAAATGGAAGTAAGGCGGACAACAGAGAGTTGGCCCTTAATAGGGCTGGGGGTGGAGTGATGAGACTGGGGGAGGGGAGAGGAGGGTTGTGTTGGGTGAAGACATCCCTGGGTGAGAGGGGATAGGGTAAAATTTGCCCCCTCTTTGTTCGTCCACCTATACGGCAAAGACAAGCGCAGGCACATCACAGAGTCAGAGTTGAGAGGGGCCTCAAAGGTCTTCTAGTCCAATGCAGGAAATCCATTTCTACGGCATCCAGCTCCTCCAATGAAAGGAGAACCCACTCCCTCCTGAAGCAGTCACTGTTTGACTATCAAATCACCGTGTACTAGTCCCTCTGTGAAAAAGAGGGTTTCCGTATCAGCCAGCCAGCCACACCACCATTATGGAAGCTCTCCATACAAGAAGTCTGAATCACACGGAATGCAGAAGCCAACTTTGTAAAAAGCAAGCCAATGATAAAGGTAACAGGTAGAATGACTCTAATGCACATTGCAAATGAGAGAAAACTTGTCCTTTTGTATTATACAACACCATTAGCTATCCTGAGACTTTGAGATTTAAACATAACCTATACAAAATAAATGCTGTAGCTAATCAGCTTGAACAAAATAATAATTAACAACAACAACAACAGGAAAAAGTCACATCAGTCACCGGCATCACATCAAAAAACTATACAGAAAACCTTCAGAAACTGGGCCTACCAAAATACATCCACACCAACATCCAGAAAGCCTTCAGAAACTGGGCCTACCAAAATACATCCACACCAACATCCAGAAAGCCTTCAGAAACTGGGCCTACCAAAATACATCCACACCAACATCCAGAAAGCAATCATAATTATAACATGCTCAATTGTCAGGAAATTCCTGAATCTGTAAAAGACAGCATGACTTGGCAAAGCCCGTCATGTCCCTCTAGAAAAAAACGCCAAGAGCGAGAAAGAGATATCATCATCATCATACTACTGAACTGGATTGCGAATCATGCCATATAATTGCTCCGATTTCCTTTCAACACAATTAGAACAGGGACCTTATTAACTCAAGCCTCTTAAATGTAGAATAACTTGTGTCATCTCAAGGATTAGCAATGCAAAACCCAAGGTCTTATCATTTCTAAGAAAGACAGGATATGTATATGGGCTAGAAGGGGGAGGGGGAAACTGGATTTCTTGGAGACATTCAGGAGTGGAAATATAGTTGAGCTTTGTCCTCTGTGGTTTTCCTAAGAGGAAACTATTTCACTCCCCAAAGCCAAGCCACTGACCAAAGTAATCACTGGTGTTTGTACTGGAGAGGCCAGGTGGAAATGCGAACATCTCCTGGGAAGACGTTCCCATGATCAATGAATGCAGGGCTTTCTGGCTCACAATCACAGCTGGGAGCAGCAAGGTCAGATTGCAAAGTCAGGCTGCTGCTATTTGACCGACATTGGCAATGACTGTTTAGATGCAGAACCAAGGTGAGAAGAAAGACCCTACTGGATCAGGCTGGAGGGTTCATTTAGACCAGAAGGTGTCTAAACCAAGGTGTCTCAATATGTGGATGAGACGGTGGTGTAGGGTCAAAGAGCTTACATTTGTTAGATGCTGGGGGACATTTGGGGGGAAGCTGGGCCTGCCACAAAAGGGATGGGCATTGCTTGAACCAGAATGGAACCGGACTTGCTGGCGCTTAACAAAAAAAGGTGTCAGACTAGCTTTTAAGCTGAACCTCTGGGGAAAGCCAACAGGAACCGAAAGCATCTGGTTCAGGTTGAATCAACCCTGGGGGATGGAAGTGAAAATGGTTCCAATTGCCCAAAGGTATCCTGAGCAAACTTAGCAGTCATCGAATAAGAGGAGAGTCCTCTTGTGGTTAAAGAACAGAAAAGCAGAGAGTAGGAATAAATGGTAGATTCTCACAATGGAGGGGTGTAAACTGTGGGGACCCACAAGGATCTGTATTGGGGAAGCGTGCTTTTCAACTTGTTCATAAACGACCTGTCAATAGGAGCAAGCACAGAGGTGAGATGGCTAAGTCTGCTGACAATACCAGAAGGTGGTTAAAACAAAAAGGGATTGCAAAGGACTCCAAAAGGATTTCTCCAAACTGGGAGAATGAGCATTAAAATGGCGCCTGCAGTTCAATATAAGTCATTAAAGTGAGACACGTGGAGGCAAGAAATCCCAGCTTCATGTAGCCACTGATGGGATCTGAACTGACCATGATGTACCAGGAAAGAGAGCTTGGGGTTGTGGTGGACACTTTCCGTTCGTCTGCCCTAAAAAAAATCTACCAATTTCGTCAGATAATCAGAAGTTCTGATGTTCTGAGAAAAGGAGAGGAGATTCTCTTTATCAGCGCCGTACAAAGTTTCCATGAATCCCCATCATGTCTTCCTTGCCTGACATTTTTCTCACTAAAGAAGGAACGCTCCCCAAACACTTTTTCTTGCAGGGAAGACGCTCCAACTGCTTGACCATTTTTGCCAATCTTTCCATCATCTTTTCTATCTCTACGATACCCTTGTTGAACCCAGATCGCATCTATACAAGCTTTCAAATTGCCACAGAGGTAAAAGGGAGTGCATCTGAGCAGGTCTTTCTCCAATGTACTAATTAAGCTGAACGAACAACTCAGTCCCCCTCTCCAGGACAGCTTGAAACAAGCCAGTAAACAAGCTTCAGCAATGCACTCATTCGGGCCAAGTGGTGATTCCTGAGTAGGAAACCCAGATGGATCTGGACCTGCTGGTTGGCAGCTGTTCTGCATAAGGGATAAAGGGGGCTTCTGGTAGATTTTTGCTCAGCAGGAAAACCTGCCTGGTGCCATATATACTCAAGTTCTAGCCCACGCAATAGAACCAACATGCACACCTTTAATTTCTATGACACGTATGCAAATCTCACTGGCTAATGTTTTACATTTTCAAGGTTTATGAGAAGGATAACAACAACAACAAAAAAAGAACTCCCTGGCGGAGGGGGACCCACTTGTGACAAAGCATTTTCTTGTCATTTGCAAAGAAAGAGGCCTATTCACTGCACTGTCCTAGATCTCGGTATGGCAAATTGAATCCTGACCATTCTTGTAAGAGGTAGGGTACTGACAATTCAATCTCTGTTTCAAGACAACAACTCTCAAAAGCCGACATTGTTCTGGCAGCAGTTTAATTGAGCAACTGTGCAAGCGCGGCAGCTCCTCCTTCCTTCAAAGAGCTGTTTTCTTTGGACACTGGATGAATTTGAGGCTGCAAAAAAAACGTGTTCTCCGTTTTCCATTCAACGGGGCAAAGAATGAAGACTTTGATGGAATCCCTTCCATCGGGACTATCAAAAGGACCTCTTGTTTACTTCCACTCACTTAAGCATGTGGAGGCCCTATTGCAGGCAACATGGTCCCCGTTGGCTTATGCGGGCCAGCAGGGCTGTTATTACAGGTGAGAATTTGCACTGAGAAATGATTCCAGCTGAACTTTAAAGCCTCAGGCTGTAGCAATAGAGCTGTCAGTATGCCCAACCCATTAATCACCGCTTAAGATTGCCAACAATGATCTAGTCCCTAACACCAAGGTGTGCCGGGGGAAGTCTGGGACGTGCCACCATGAGTCACAGTGGCACTCTGACAAAGGAAGCTGCAGCTACTGTACTCTCTTAGATGGGCAGCATCTAAGCCAAGACAAGCTCTTTTGGGTTAAAGCTGGCATTTCTCCCACTACCCTGAAGCCATCATTAATAACTCTTCCTACATGATTGATACAGCCCTCCTCTTGCAAATAGATATGAATCAGTTCATATTTCCATTAACAAGGTCAAATTGCAGAGGAGCATGATTTGAGGATCTTACATGATCAAATACCTGGGATAGTAATTCTTGCACTTGGCTAAACCTGCATTTGTTTACGCAGTTGGGAGGACTGACTCAGTGAACAGGGTGGAGGAAATCCACTGCCAACTGGTTAAGGCCAGGATTCTTTGAAACATTTTTCACCCTGAGATAATTCATTGTGCAAAAAACATGATGGAGTTCCATCACTCCAGAAAAACAAATACAGCAGCCTGTGTGAGATGATGTAGGGGATGCCAGGAAGCCAAGAGAGCTGAATAACAAGGCAACTGTGGTATCCCAAGATGCTACCAAACTGGATGGAGCAAAAACTGGAAAGGCTGTGTTAGCCAGACCAGTAGCCCTACATTAACAATTGTGGGGAAATCCAGGACACCTCAAGAGATTCCAGTCTGGCCATGTCCAGCATATTAGCACCACCCCCCTTTAAAGTGTGGAACAGGAAATGCTACATGGAGCATTGTGGAGAAGACCATCTCAGGATTCCCTGCCAATTCTAAAAATCCAAGGAGTCCGGGCAGAAATAGGAAGGTACTGTGAAAGTCATACCCACTCCCCTCTTTACAGAGGTGGTCAGAGATGAAACCTGACCATATGAATGAGCTAAATCAGCCAAAAAGTAAGCATGACTTCACATAACCTGCATTTTCTTAATTTCTTGTTCATTCCTACTGTACAATCAAGTTTCATGCAAACTGAAACTTGGAAAACCATCAATGCTTCCCTTGTGTTTTAGAAAACTAATGAAGTCATCCTTACTGGAATTGTTAACACTTGAAACTATTTCCTAGGGATGACCGAAGTTCAAAATGCTTACATGTATTTCAACACCATGTTGTCGCAGAAATTTAGAAATGGGAGGAAGTCAATGGGAGGAGGGGCCCGCAATTTTCAATTTTCAACAGTGACGCGATCCGTGGCAATTTAAGGGAATTTGACAGTTTGGTAGAAAACCGAGGCCTGATTCACAGAGGAGGAAGATAGCTTTGACGGCTAAGACGACTTCTGACTCCACCCAGTCATCAACTTGTCAGCCAACTCGGGGTTTCCTAGGTAACAAAAACTGGAAGCTCGCGCAATAAAAAGGCAGGGAAAGCGCAAGACGGTGGTACCTGCTTCTTCTCCCCCTTCTTAATGCCTTTGAATTATTCAAAGTGTCTCAGGGCTAAGAGCGTGACATTAACCGTGATACTCCTCCGACCCCTACAGACAAATCGTTACGAACAAACTGTAGCACAGCAGTAGCCGAAGACAGCTGTGCTGCTTGTTCGGAAGAGCGTACAAATGGGAAAAGGTCTGCCCAAAGGTTTAAGAATGCTAGCAGGGAATGGCAAATGCATAACAGTGCCCCCTCCCCACCAACCCTTGGAGTCGCTCGGCGCATCACCTAGCTCAGCATCCTGGAAAGTAATTATTCCAGTCAACAGGACACACGTATGGACTAAATGCCACTGACAGCAACATTTAGTCTTGAGAATGTTTAGGGGGGAAATAACAGGCACCATCCTATTCCTACCGTGTTGTGCTCCCATTTCCAATGCTGCTGGGATGCTTTCTCCACTTCTCGCCTAAATCATGTCCGTGATACTTTGATACGTTACGTCTACCCCTGGGCAGTGAAGCGGGTTTTCCAAAAGGGTTCCCATTGGCTTAAATGGATTTGGCACGCTTGGAAGATGTGTTCCACCCAACGTTGCCCCCCTCCCCCCCTTGCAGCAAAGTCAGGAGACTCAGCAATGTGTAACAGGTTGGGCTCTAGTTAATGAGAATTCGCGTGATGCTGCTGTCCCTGAAGATTGACTGGGGTCAGACGGAACTAAAAGGTTGAAAGCTTTTGCATGGAAAGAGCAGGGCAGCGAGGGGGAGCGATATGCTCCAGAGCTACACTGGAAGGGAAAGGCCAACAATCCAGTTGCACAGTTCCAAGGAGATAGTGCTGGGCCTAGATATGAATGCTGCCAATGATCCTATGAGACATAATATGCTGGAATCCAGCTCAGAGCTGCCTAGTGATCATGATAAGGGGGTGGGGGTGGGGAGAAAGAGGACGGACAGCAGCAGCCACTGAACCAGGCCAGGCATGAATTTCATAGGCCTGACTAGCACTGGCAGCAAGCCTTGCCCACACAGCATGTCACATTGACATCACAGGACAAATGTTGGAGGTGTTAATACTACGATGGCATAGTGCATTCTGGTTCGGATTTGACCTCTGTCTTTACTCCTCCTCCTCCTCCTCTTCCCCTCAGCTGTTCACCCTTTCCCGATCACTGCCCTCCTAGCCCTGAGACACAGATGCTAATGTCACTGCCACTGTCTGGGCCTGGGATACGCCTACCCACACATTAAGAGTTTCCTCAGAGGCCTTGCTTCATGAGCCTTCTCCATCTGAAGCACAGTGCGTGAGTGTGGAGAAGGTGGGGGGATATCAGCATTAGGGCCTTCTCAGTAGTGGCACCCAATTTGCGGAACTCTTTGCAGGGATGCACGCATTGCTATTTCTCTGATGTTTTTTCAGGTGGCTGTCCAAGGCAGCATTGTCCCAGGGAGCTTTGGGAGTTCTACGACTGACCAGATTTTGTTCTGTATCTCTTGCTGCTGTTGAACTGAAAGCATTTCCTACAGAGGAGCCATCAAATCCTAGGTATATTAGAAGAGAAAGAGCATCTGGGTCTAGAGACTCAACAGTCAAGCAGTCCATGGAGAGGTTCGGCTATTGGGCGGTACAGAAATGCAATAAATAAATAAATGAACAAATAATGCAACACTTCTTAGAAATCAAAATCAAGCTCTTACAAAAGCCATACTCCCTAAAATTCTTCTATCCTGAGCGTTCTTAAATTTGTCTCCTAACACACAGTCCCTGAAAGGAAAAAAGCTAGCACACTATGGAGAAATGTGAGTAATAAAAATGGTCGCACCTTCAATCTGAAATGGCACAATCCATACTATCATCTTACTCCCAGAAGAGGCAGCTTCTGAAAACAATATGGGGGCAAATTCATTTCAGATCCACTACATCCATGTGATTCTGCTCACTTTCCTGTTTTTCGAGGTCTGGGGGAAGCTTAGACAGCTTTGCCCCTTAAGATGAACTTACTAGGTCAAACTTTGTGAATTCCTGCCCAAAGTCAGATTGTTCAGGAGATGCGTTTGAAAGAGAACTGGTCCTTTTCTTTTTTAAAACAAATAGGCAAGGAAGTGCACCTGTGTTTGGTCGGTACCTCTTCCAACTGCAGGACGGGACTTGCATGCACTATAAAAAAATATTCCTCTGCACAGAGAAAACTAGTATGTCAAAACAGGTTTTCACTAGCCTTCTCCTGACATGCTAGATTTTAATATGCAGGGGATTTGGAGCAGGTAAGGAGGAGCATTCATTCACATGAAACCCCACCTTCTACCTGAAGCACTACAGGCCAAATGTGGGTTTACCTTCTTGCCTGTCTGAGAAACCCCAGGCCTGAGTCATACATATTCATCTGAATTATCTCCACTTCTGCACTGCTTCATCTTATATCTGAGTCCTGTCCAGCATAAATAGAAAAGTGGGAATCTCTCTGTTGTGGCAATTAAAATGTTCTTTGACAAGGAAAATACAGACCTCCGTTTAAAATACACACAAGTTTTAAAAAATGTGATATTCTCTCACACTCAGATAACAATTGGACTGCATTTAGATTCATTAGCATGCTAACAAATTTAATCTGTGCAATGCAGGAGATTTTTATATACCCATATCTGGGGAGAAAGAGAGGCACATTTTCCCAAACATTCTTTTTATCAGTTTTGTCCTGAATGGAGCCTATTTCTGCCTGTATCACTTAAGCTGTAACCTGAGAACATATACTCAAAACATGACATCATAGATGGAGGCTTTATTTCACAGGAACTTCTGGCAGGTTGTTCAATTTACGGATTAAGTGGCGAACATGCTTAGACCTGCGCCCCAAACTCATAAATCTTGCCTCCACCACATTCAAATCTTGCCAGACATGTCGTAAAGCACATCACCACTTAATGTTAAGAGGACGATCAAGACAAAAAGGCATATGTCACAGTCTGAATTATTGCCCTATCTAAGATTTCTAGAACATCTGAACACCCTTTGCTCATCCTCATCTTTAGCTGGCTATTATTTACAGTGACCGAATTCATGAGCACCACATTTGGAAGATTAATGGCATTTCAGAACAGCTAACCATCAGTGGTCGTTTAGCACATTCATCATAATAAAAGCATATCTATTGGCCACTCCACTTTCTCCAATGTAAATAGAGATCCACCAACGCAGGCAAAAAGGCATGGTGAGCCAGACTATATCATTTGTGCAATAACAATTATGTGCTGGACAACGGTGATTATTATTAGTATTAAAATCTTGTGGAGTCGCTCGTCCCAGTAATGATAATAATAATGGCTCCTGATGGGCCGGTTTTAGACTGCAAGCTCCTTGGGAGAACAGACCTGCCTAAGATTCTTATATGCAACTCTGTAAGGAACCTTAGCCCAGTTCCTGTCATCTCCAGTCATTTATTTATTTATTTATTTTTAAAAGGTTCAGCTGATATGGAAGTTCCCTCGCTATTTATGAACCCTGGAGAGCCACTGTCGGTCAAGAGACTACAACACTGGGCAAGCCAGGTTCCTATGTGCATTGTTGGCTGTGATTAACATTAGTCCATCTAGTCATCTCATGAATCATTTGCTGCAGCCAATGTACTGGGAGAGGCCGGGGGAGGGGGAAGCAACTAAACCAACTGTAGGTCTACAGTCATATACAGTATATATTCTCAGATTACAGCTTCAGTAGTACGGGCAGAAACCATACGTGAAATTACCACAATTTACATGCACTCAAACATGTGAATCGGATGAGGCTGTCTCGGCGCTATTCATTTGCTTAGTGTTCAGAGGCCTTGCTCTGTGCCCTATCACCTTTGCGTTCTCTCTGGAGGTCGGGTTAACATCCACCACATTCCGCAACACCATGATCTCCAACGCAAATCCCCACCCCCAACTCCAGTGAACACTTACGCTTTTTTTAAAAAAAGCAAGAGACCCTATTCACCGATCTCCCGAGTCATGTCAAGTTTCGCCCTCAAAGCAGAACAAAATTGGCCACCTGGCTTTGAGGTAACAGAATCTGAAGCTATCCTGATTATCATCGTTGATCAGGTGCATCTGGCTCATTTTTCAAAAGCATCCGCACCTCCAGACAAGGCCGACTGGCAGCACGGAAAGGTTGCTCTGGGTTACACCCTGGAAAGCACAATGAAGATTTTGTTGCGCTCTTGCATGCCAAAGTGGAACATTTGGCTCGAAAGCCGAAGGGTATTCTTGCCTAGCTCAAAGTTAAGTTCACATTGAATTCAACCCCTGCCCCATAGCTAATATGCTGAATTGTTCAGGACAAGCATTTTCCAGCATGAGCCATGGTGCTGCAACGGCAAGTCACCATTGCCACGGAAATCTACGTTACTTGGTTTTGGAATGGCAAGAGGCTGCAAGGGGAGCAAACATCGAAACAGGTCAGCTGCGTCATTGTCCTGTCGCCTGAGCCTCGTCGTTCCAGCCAGTGTGTGCTCCAGGTGCTACCTTTCCAGTTGTAGAGCTCTGGTCCTCACTCCAGGATGGCGGAGCCAGAAGCTACAATGAACACATAGCTGTTCTGCTCCTGCGTAAGGCGCTTAGATTTAGCTTCACACAGAAAGCTAAGGCAATCCCAGTCAACAGCGAGCATAAAAATAAGACAGTCATGTCTTGCAGAATGGGAGAAGCATTCCTCGGGAACGAGGCATGAATAGGTGAGGAGCAACCTCATCCCAACGCCAGCAACGTGATTCTGGTGTCTCTTGGCTTGGCCGGGAGCTGATCTACTCACTCATTCCTCTTCGCTATTCAATGCAACGTAGGAGGGAGAATTCCGCTGTGTACCCATCACGCTCTGCAGACACTACTAAAAACAATTAGTCCATTTTCTAATTTTCCACCTGGGTTATTCCAACATGTTGCTCGCTGGTCTTCCTGCTTCTCTCCTTACACCTCTTCTGTTGCTGCTCACTTGATATTTTCTGTTCATTATGAAGATCATTATACTCCTTTGCATGGTTCCCTTTACTGGCTTCCCGTCTCTTCTGCTCTTCATCGTGAGCTTCTGGGGCAGAATACAATGAAGTTTTTCTGCTGATGGAACTGTTTCTATCAGCAGAACTGGGAAAGGAGTTGATTCCCCGCTGCATGCCCTCAAAATCTACTCTGGTTAAACATACTATTTAAACATACAATACTAAGTTGACAACCGTTATCCAGAGGATCTTCTCTTCTACCGCTCCCAGACTGTGGAATGACCTGCTGGGAGAGATCCGCCAACTTACCAGTCTTCTAGGACTATATTATCAGTTATAAAGACTGATCTCTTCCAGCAGGCCTACCCAGCCGAATTTTAAGACAGGGTTGATTTTAATGATGTATTAATTTTTATGTGCTTTTAATCAGTTTTATGTATTTTATATTGTCTGTATGATGCTGTTCCCCACCTTGATCCGGAAGAGAGAGGCGGGTAAGAAATAAAAATATTATTATTATTACTGGTAGCTCTGACAGATCCAGCCAGGGGACCATCTTGTCCAGCATTCCATTTCCAACAGTGGTCAACTAGATCCTTCGGGGAAGCCCACAAAGGCAACTGACCCTCCCCACCCCCGGCGTTGCCTTCACCACCCACCTCAGGCAACTGATACTCAGTGTGGCTTACTGCCTCTGAAGGTAGGAGACCCGTTTTGTTATGCTCCGTAGCTTTTCCTCCCATACGCTCAGTAAGGATAAGAGTGACCACTGCAATCAACCTATGAGGAAAAGGAGGACAAGGGCATATCTGAATTGAGCCAGAGAGTAGGGATAATGTAGAGGGCTGGAAGTGTGTGGGCATCATTCCAAGTACTAGCCAGAACCGAAACACCTGACGGAGCTCCTCTGCTAGTATAACCGACAGTACAATAATCAGAGGTTCTCCTCCAGTTGCCTATTTTGAGGGACATCTGGAGGTTGGCAACAAGGGAGAGGCCTTTCCATGGTGGCCTCCCAAACTGTGGAACCCTCTCCCCACTGAGGCCCATCTGGTGCCAACATTGTCATCCTCTGGGTGCCAGGTTAGACCTTTCCTCTACTACCAGGCATTTGACACCATATGATAAAGCTTTTCACTAGTTCCGAGATGTTTATTGTTGAGGGTTTCAAATTGTTTTGTATGCAAAGGGCTTTCTATATTTTGTTTTAGATTGTATTTTTAATGTTTTAATCTTTTGTAAACTGCCCAGAAAGCTCTGGGCGATATAGAAATGTAATAAATAATAATAATAACAACAACAACAACAACAACAACAACAACAACAACAACAACAACAGTCACCACAGCTAAAACTTGGAACAATGCACTCCCTAGAGTACATCAGCACAAATTATCTTGCCTCTTCCAAGTTGAAAGGTCATGGGGCAGCAGCAAATATGCAAGGTGTAGACATTGCTTTCAGGCTCCACATCACAGAAAGTACGGCACTTTCAAGCATCTAAAACACAGTTTAGATGAAGCTGTAACCCCTGTTAAGAAAATAAGAAGAGCCCTGATGGATCAGACCAAGGGTCCATCTAGCCCAGCACTCTGTTCGCACAGTGGCCAACCAGCTGTCGACCAGGAACCCACAAGCAGGACGCGGTGCAACAGCACCCTCCCGCCCATGTTCCCCAGCAACTGGTATATCTAGGTTTATTGCTTCTGATACTGGAGGTTATACTACGGCATCCGGACTAGCAGCCATCGATCGCCTTCTGCTCCAGGAATTTATCAACCCCCTTTTAAAGCCCTCCAAATTGGGGGCCATTGCTACATTTTGTGGCAGCGCATTCCATAGTTTAACTATGCGCTCCGTGAAGGAAGTCCTCCCTTTTACCGGCCCTGAATCTCCCACCAATCAACTTCATGGGATGACCCCATTGGGTTCCAGTAGTATGTATTACAACTTTAAAGGGGAGGCATCCTGAAAGGACAGCAACGTGTCCGTTTCTGACACCAAAAACAGGGAGGGGCCCAGGCTTTTGCCGCAACGGCAGGGGCAGACTATGGCTGAGCGAGAGAAGCAACGTCTCAAGCAAAGCAGAAGTGGGTATAGTTAACTGTTTTTAACCTATTCTTGGGGCTGCATGCAACTCTTAAGCAATCAAATCGCCGCCCAGACAACACAATATGGAAGCATGTGTTCTTTCAACCAAGTTCCTTTTAGTATCCCGAGGCTAAATCAAGCTCAGCGAATCTGAACACAGCAAGCAGGAAACTCAACGCAAAGGCAGGTGTTGTACAACTGGAATCCCTACGGCATAGTTAACAGTGCCTCCTCCTGCATTAATAGCTTTTGCTGCTCAGCCCCTCTGGCAGCAAAGTGGCTACTAAGAGCAAAACCGGCTGCAGTTGGAGGGTGGTGGCCTGGGCAAAATTCTTATCCTCCCTGGGTAACATTCAAACGCTTGCAGAAGCCCAAAGCAATACATTTGGATAAGAACAGGTGTTGTCTGCATAAATAGGGCATTCTCTCCCTCTTGCACACACACACACCCTCTCAAAGTTGGCATGCTGAAGACAACAGGAAGGACACAAAAGCTTTTGCTTTGACCAAAAAAGAGGGCTTGCCTATGCTGTGGAATTCAAGCCTCGTTTTAAGGTTTCTCCAGAAATCAAAGAGGATTTTGATCTCAAAATGACCAGTAATGCTGGTACTCAACAGGAAAAGACGACGAAAGCAGCAGAAGAAAAATCCAGATTAAGTCTAGGTAGCGAAGGACTTTCCAGGCATATGCTATTGCTCTGTTGCAAAAGCATAAGAGTGGATATAAGGAGCTTGGAGCTGTGACTGGCTTAGCTTCCAATGCACCCTACGTTTTTAGAAACAGGATTTAGCAGGTAGGCAGGAAGGGGAAAGTGGAAAAGGAGCATCCATATCCTTAAGATTCATTGGAGCACCCCACTGTCTATTATTTCTTTAAGAGCCACCTTTTAGCATAAGCTCCCAGAGTGACATACATTGAAAATTAAAATACAATAAGCCAAGACAGTGTCTGTCCAATAAACTAACTGAACCACAAAAGAGTAATTCAAAATCAGTTATTCAACATGTTGAAATGACTATATGTTTTTTTTAAAAGGCTTCTGCTTTGCACCAAAGGCACAGAACTGATGCCAGGCAGGGTTCTTTGGGGAAGGCAGTCCAAGTGTGCAAGGCCAGGACCAAGGAGGCTCACTCTCCGGTTACTACAACCTTCGAAATATCAGGGGGGCTGGGAGAAGGGCGGCTGATGCAGATTGTAAGGTTCGGGTAGGCTCATGGGGTAGGAAAAGGCCCTTCAAGTAAAGCAGCCCCATCGCCCCAAACCATTTAGAGGTTTATAGGGGAATTGAACCACCAACGTAATTGCCTAAAACTAGCAAGAGGCGGGTTTTTTAATAGCTGGTCCCAGTTAGGAATCTAATCGCTGCATTTTGTACTAACTTCAGTTTTCAAGGAGTCTGCAAAGGTGTTCCCATGTACAAGACATCGCAGCGATCCAGTCTCAAAGTCGTAAGTACATCAGAAAAGCCCTGCTGGATCAGCCCAAGGGTCTGTCTAGTCCGGCACTCTGTTCACACAATGGCCAGCCAAGTGTCGACCAGGAACCCACAAGCAGGACATGAGTGCAACAGCCCTCTCCCACCCATGTTCCCCAGCACCTGAGTTATATAGGCTTACTGTCTCTAAATCTGTCTTCACTAAATCTAAGTCAGTGGGACCTAGCACTAGCACACTGTTACTTACGCAAGGTACTGAAGCTGTTGCAAGCCACTGATGTGGTGGGCATCTGTTCTTGGGAGTTATGCTGGGGGTGAAGGTGAAGATAGATGATGTTCCTGATCAACAATTCCATTTTATTTACCACATTATTGGTCACATTTCCACCAGGTAATGATAGGAACATAGGAAGCTGCCTTATACCAGGTTGGACTATTCGTCCATGTAGCCCAGTACTGGCTACCCTGACCAGTAGCAGCTTTCTAGAGTCTCAGGCAGAGGTCTTTCCAATCATCCTGGCACCTGAGAAGCTGGAGATGATGGGAGCTGTGATACAACACATCTGGAGGCTACCAGGCTAAGGAAGGCTGGCTTTGATCTCCCCATATCTAAGGCATGGCACTCACATTCTGGAACGGGCTCCTGGGTGAGGCTTGGCAGGTCTCTTCTCTACCTGCCTTTTTACAAGCAATGGAAGACTGTCTGGATTCAGCAATCATTTTGTTTGCAACACACATATCAATGTATTGTCTATTTACTGGTGGTTCTATAGAAGAGGTGCAAATCTGACCCACCAGAGTTTTTGCTACACTTAAGTAGTTTTAACTGGAATACCAAAGTTAGACACATGAAGATGCTTTCCTCATGAGAAAGAATCTTCACAAAATTTGTTTTCAGACATTTCTACCCAAAAGGGCCTCCAAAGCGGCTTCCAAACAAAAAAAATACAACAGGAATATAATATATCATTAAAAACACATCAGTGCTTCTCACTTAAAACAGATGGGTGAAGCAACTGAACCTCTACTCCAGGAGTGCAAAGTCTCAGGGCTGGGGGATCAATCCAGACCTGCACTGTATTCCTTGACTTGGGGCAGAGGGGTTGCACCATTTGGTGCTCCACCTCAGGTTGCAAAATGTCCAGGGCTGCCCCTAAGAAAGATACCCAACTTAAAAACAGAACATCAAGTAATCATGAGTGGGAAAAGCTAAGCTCAACTCTATATTTTTGTGGCCAACTAGCTCTCGCATCTCATTTTAAAAACAAGGGCAGCCTATAAGTACCCTGGTTCTTAACACCAAAAGGAAACCCTGGCCTTCTCTCTCTCCTTTTCCTGTATGCCTCTTGCAAGTTGCATAGAGTCTCAACTAAATCCAGTTTTGATCAAGGGAGCTTCCTATAGAACGTTTTGTGCAAAAAGAGATTTAAAATTAGTGCAACTTCCTAAAGAAACTTGTTAACTTGGATGGCAGAAAGGAAACTCCAGGATCTGGAAGAGAGAGGTGGCGGGAAATACCGAAAACAAAAAGCAAAATTCAGTGTTTTCACACTTCGCAACGGATACTTCATTTCTGTTCCTGAAAACTGCTAAATTATACAATTAAAACAAAACATCACTACAGAAACACAAATACAAAGCTGTAAAAACAGGCTTATTTGGGAGTGAAAGCAAGACTATAGATTGGAACTATTATGGTATTGTGAGCTGCAGTGGAATTTTACTGAACGCAATGCTTGGCCCCAAAACAGCCTTTCTGTAGCTCTGTTCCACTTAATTTGCTCGTAAACTAAGGCTTTCATAATGCTATAAAAACATCTGTTGCTAATCTTGCTGCTGAGTGCAAATTTTTCTTCTTCATCTGTGTTTTAATTTTAACAGTGCAACAAACTACTGTACACAACCCAATGTGAGAAGGAATGGTTCTAATGAGCCGTTTAAGAAAGAGGTACTAGCAACAACAACAACAACAACAACAACAACAACAACAACAACAACAATATATATTTATTTATCACCCGCCTCTCCCAACGGACTGGTAAATAAGTTTGGATGGGGGGCAGGAACGGATGCATTACAGCACTACAACAGCTAGTTGTGTTGGGTGCGAAAGAAGTTATATCTGGATGCATTACAGGCATCGTAGTAGCACCAAGAGAAAGGTGTCCACATGATGGGACAATCTAAAATTGAACCCAAGGGTTTGTCCTCTGCGGGTTTAGACACGCTCAGATTTGAAGGTTGTTGTATTCACACTGGCTTGGCATCACGGGAACTCTTGAAAGGGGTTTGGAAAGGGGAGAAAGACAGACAAGGCTTCTACAGGTAGACCTTGAACAGCCGTCTCATTTCCCCAGGTAGATCAAAACACATTGGGTAATATCTAATGTTAGTCCTACATAGAGTAGATCCATTGAAATGAATGAGATTTGTTAGTCACAACTAACTTAATTCCCATTCATTGAAATTGCTCTACTCTGCATAGGACTAACATTAGCAACTATCCATTATCACAAGACAATTGGGAACATAGGAAGGAGATAAAAAGCCAACGCCGGCCTTTCCCAACCTGGAGGTGATGAGAGTTGTCTTCCAACACATTTAGAGCATGCCAGGTTGCAGAAGAAAACGAAATATAACCGGAACATAACTGGAGAATCCTGCACTGAAATGGGGAGCCAGTATGCTATAGCTGCTAACAGAGTATTGGACTAGGAGCAGAGAGACCCAGGTTCAAACCCTATGAAGCTCACTGGGCGACTTTGGGCCAGTCACAATCTCTTAGACTCACCCACCTCATAGGGCTGTTGAGAAAATAAAAGGGAGGAAAGAGAACCATGTATATGCCTCCTTGAGCTCCTGGGAGGAAAGTCGGGATAGAAATGCAAGAAAATTTTTAAAAATGCTTTAGAAGAAAAACACATCTTGAAGTCTGGTTTTCACAAAGTTTTAAATTCAAGCAAATACAGTCACGTAGCTTGCCACCCGGGCCAGGCAGGTGGTCATTTCCACAAGGTAAGCTGCCCACTGGCAAATACCTTTGCACACCTACCCTGACCGTAGCCACCTATCTTGCACATTACATCTGGACTGGGATCAGTAGCCAGCTGACTGGAAAAAGGAATACAAATACGAGGGCTGCTCACGATATATGTTCTCTGTCTTCTGGGAAAGAAAGAATTGCAGTCATTGCTGCCTCGCCTTGGCGAGAGGAGATGGCACAAAACACCGGTTACTGCCAAGTTTTTTCTTATTCTTTTTCTTTTTCCCTGGCAGAAGGGTTCACAAAGGCAGTTGCAAAGCTGGGGGGGGGGGGGGGAGAAGCAATGCCCCTGCCCTTGTGTTTGCCTCTGGCTCTCCCCACATTTCTGTCATCGCAAGCACTGGGAATGAAAGGGCACATAAAATGGACGAGCAACTGCCAAGGAGTTTGCATGGTGGCATGTTGTGAAATACAGCTTCAGTGATTTAAAAAAAATAAAATCTACCAGCATCTTCAGTCTTGAAAGACCTCTTTCCAAAGAACCCCCCTCCCCCAAAAAGCACCCCAAAGGCAGGTTTCCTTCCCTCCTCATTGCAGGGGGGAGAAGTCCAAGAACTGGAGGGAATGAGCACATGAGCGCTACCCACTTTTCTTCAAGGATGAGGATCTTTGTCCTGGGACTCAGCTCACGTGCTAGTTCTGACGACACCATGCGTGCTAATGACTTGCATCCCACTCCATCTGCACATGATTTTCCCAGCCATTGTTCTGCTGAATGCTCAAGACTATTCTGCTAGTCCTTCCATTGTTGTAGATAGCAGGAGCACGATGGGAATCCGTGTTATTTCAACAGCCTTCCTCTCGGGGTAGATCAAAAGAGCTTAGCAACTGCTACGCAAATCAAGATTTTTTTGCTGTCATACCTGGGGCAAGGATTGTGTGTGTGTGTGTGTGTATGTGTGTGTAGGGTGGGGTGGGGTGGGTGGTTAATCCTGATCCAGACAAGGACTGTGGAATACCAGTTTGGGACAACAGAAAATCCAGATGGCTCTGTAAGAAAAGTATTTCCCTGGTACACTGACTTCATGCCTGAAAGGAGTTAGAAATCATGTGTAAAGGGAAGAACTGGCTTACTTCAGATGTAACAGGGCCACTTCTACAAACTATGAGCTAGCATCGAGATCCTCACAGTGCGCTCAACTGCCCCTCCTCTCATCAGTTGGATGTGGAGGAGACTTCCTTGGTTTTCTAAATCACAGCTTCCTGTGACATCCGAATTAGAAAACCATGGTTAACCTCACAAACAAGGACTGCAAACCAGGATCTGCCCTGGTTTTGTAGGCTGTACAAACCACAGTTTTCTTGTTTAAATGCCACAGGAAACTGTGGTTTAAGAAACCAGGAAGTCTCCTCTATATCTAGGTGCATGAGAGGAGGAAAAGGAGCCAACACTGGAGTTTGGAACATGTTTATGGTCCAATAAACTATGGTTTCCTGGAGTAGCCCTGGGACATCTGAACTGGAGCACTGCCTCCACCATATTCTTTTGCCCATCGCTAATTTGAGCAAAATCTGATTAATCTATTCTTTCTAACTCAGCACAACATCATGGAGGAGCCTTTTGGCTGCCTTTTTCTGCTACGCCAGGACTGGGTCTTTCTCCTCTACCTTCTATTCTTACCCAGCACAGCTTGTCCTCTTGGTAATGAGCTGCATTAGCTTGCTCAAGGTCATGGATAACTTGACAGCAAGATTTTAATCCTATCTTTGAATTGTCATCTTCAAGACTGTTTAAAAAAAATATCTGAGAGGGAGGAGCAAAGCTGTGGAAAACGCTTTCCCAATTACCACCAGAATATACTGCCCATTCCAAACTAACAACTTCCACTAGAAGTTCCATTGTTCCATACAGCAGGGGAGAAAGCTGAAGAGAAAAAAAATGGAAGCTGATGATGTTGCCACATTGAGGACAAAAGGTGTAGATGTTGCAACACTAGCATAAAAGTGTTCCTTCCATTGGGTGGGCTTCTGCATTGTGCTTCTATGGACAATTTTAAGCAATCTTCAAGGACAGCCCAAACATTACAGCAATCTTGCCTTGAGTTTAAGAGACACATGACCACTGTTAGATCCAAAACTATAAAAGGGTTGGAAGTCTTCTTGTCCAGTGGAGATGGTAAAAAGCAGTTCTAACCACTAATTCAATCTCAAAATAAAAAGTCAAAGCAGTGAACCCAAGAAATCCAAGGCTGCTCTGAAGACAGAACCATGCACTACACCCTTTCTGCTTCTCATTTTCATCTCCATCATAAAGCCCCAAAACCATCACTGTAGACTCGCCAGATTTTTGCTTGCGTGCATTCTACTTGGCAGTAAGTAAACAGGGACCAGGGCAGACCAGGAAAAAGAATGCCAGTGTCATCAAGTCTTGTAATGACCTTGCCTCATAGCCTTCGATAAGATACTGAATAAGAGAAGGGACAAAATGGGACCCTGCAAAGTTGGCAACCATCCTTCCGTAAGAGGTGCATAGCTCAGTGGAAGGGCACGTGGTCTGAATATAAAAGGTGTTGGATTCGATTCTCAGCAACTCCAATCTAAACGGAGAGGCGGGTAAGAAATAAATTGTTGTTGTTGTTGTTATTATTATTATTATTATTCCGCCTGGGATCTTGGTGAGAAACTCCCATTCAGAGTAAGCAATAGTAGGTGACATGAATCAATGGGCCTGTTCAGACAACACACATAAGCCATGGTTAAGCTGCTAACCCTTTTGCAGCAAGTGGTGAGTGTGTTTAAACTATGGTTATGTAGCTACCATTGTTAGGAAAGGTTCACACGATACACTAACTCATGGTTCACATGACACATTAAGCTATTAATGTTTAGCTCAAAATGCTTAACCACCGTGGCTTAGCATGTCATCTGAACATGGTCAATAGCTCAACAGTATAATGCAGCTTCAAATGCTCTGTATGGACAAAGTCAGTGACAAGAGAGCATGGATCTACACTCAGTCAAGCCCACAAGTCCCATTCAGGTCTCTAAAGAAGTGTCACTAACACCCCATGAACGACAAGACTACAGGTGAGAAGTATTGGCATGATAGTAGAGGAGGATGAAAACAAAAGAACTTACCAAGGGTACAGGGATGTATGGTTGAGGTGTGGCTGAGCTCCTGGAGAAGTGGATGTAAGAGCTAGATGAAAGGCTTCCTGTTGCAATTTCATATGCCATTTTATTGTATAGCTTTTCATGCATTAAATGGCCTACCTGATTTCATGGATATTATTCAGTAGTAGTTTAATCAAGTTGATTCAGACAGTTATCGCAGGGGCTTAGAGTTAAATGCACCCCCAAACATCACCATCCTAATTTCTGCATTCAGAACAAATCAGACATAAATTATGCCAATTAAGCAATTCCGGTTTTCAATTTTAGGATATCACAGAATACATAAATATAAACAAAGAGCTTCCCAACTTTTCTGAGCAGCATCTCCTGACATAGAATCATAAAATAGTAGAGTTGGAAGGGGCCTATAAGGCCATCGAGTCCAACCCCCTGCTCAATGCAGGAATCAACCTTAAAGCATCCCTGATAGATGGTTGTCCAGCTGCCACTTGAATGCCTTTAGTGTGGGAGAGCCCACAACCTCTGTAGGTCATTGGTTCCATTGTCATATTGCTCTAACAGTCAGGAAATTTTTCCTGATGTCCAGCCGGAATCTGGCTTCCTGTAACTTGAGCCCGTTATTCCGTGTCCTGCACTCTGGGATGATCAAGAAGCAATCCTGGCTCTCCTCTGTATGACAACCTTTCAAGTATTTGAAGAGTGCTATCATGTCTCCCCTCAAATCTTCTCTTCTCCAGGCTAAACTTGCCTAGTTCTTTCAATCTCTCCTCATAGGGCTTTGTTGCCAGACCCCCTGATCATCCTCGTGACCAAGGTTGCAATCCTATGCCCACTTACCTGGGAGCAAGCCCCACTGAACTCAATGGGACTTACTTATGAGCAGACATGGATAAGACTTCACTGCAAGAAATGCAACCAAAGGCAGGACTACATAATAAGAGTAAGAGTGAGCAAGTGAGCAAGAGACAGGGTAGTCCCAACCATTTTGGCTCTGGCCCCACCTACCACCAGCCCATGGCTCCTGAGAGAATATGGCCTTGGACAGAAAAAAGATTCCCTATCCCTACTCTAATTGCTACACCACACTGGCTGTCAATATATGCGTGCTCCTCTGTTCTACCTGCTTTGAGAATGGAAGTGATGCTAGTTCAAACTGTTTTTATATGGATTGGGATGGGAGAAATGAACGGGAGGATGAAACCAAAGGCCACTGGGAGTTGTAAAGAGGGTCCAATATCCTGCCCCTTTAACAATCCGCTCGGAATCCCATGGGTTCCCCCACCCTCAGACACTGCATACCTTTGGATAGCGCAGGGGATGGAAAGTGTACCTGGGGGGAGGGGGAATGGAAAAAGGGGATGGAGGAAGTGGAGGATTCTCAAGAAGCCAGACTTTACATCTATCGCACAAATTCATGCACAAATACTTCAAAATAAAATAATCCCAACTCATTGTCAGTGTGGCACTAGCATTGTCTCTTGCACATGGTCAGATACCGATTCAAAGAGATACACGTCCCTAGGTGTTCACAGATGAACTCCACTTATTACTCAATCAAAAACTCAGTTAACACTTTGGCCTCGGCTCAAGTGCTTCTCCGTGCAGTGAATTCCTGTAGACAACCTTAAGACAGCATCATCTGGCAGAAGACGTTCAACAGGGCACAGCTCAGCCGATGAAATGGTTGACACATATGACATGGATTTTCCCGTGGCGGCCAACAGTTCTTCAAAACACGTGGATGGGTTTTCCCGCCCTTCTAATTTCATTCATAAGTTCTGCATCTCAGCTTTTGATCATCATGGTCATGTTTCTTTGGCTCATTAGAGTACAGTTACTTAACTCCCAAATCCTAACACACGTACTAGGAATCCAGGCCCTAATTATTCCAAATACAAATTAAGAGCACAACGTGGTCTTCAAGCATTCCAGCACAGTAGGCCAACTTCGGCCAGAAGACAAAAAAGAACTGCAGCTCGCTGCAAGACGGACAAACAGAGGACATAAAACAAGGAAAACCTGAGCTGTTCCTCCGGTACCCATTCTTTAAAGAAGAAACGAAAAGTAGGCCAAGCTTAGAAGTGTGACCCACAGCTCTTCCTTACTTTGGCAAAAACGCAAACCAACACTTTATATAATCCTATTCACATGCAAGCACTGACTGTGAGGGAAACTGGCTTTTAATAAGCCAAAAGCCATTAACAGACTGTGTTTTGCCGATTTCCAACCAGAAGTCTGCTGGCACTGGGCTTCTTCTAAGCAAATCTCATGGCAGCAGGCAAACAATTTGTGCAAGTTTACTTTCCTCCCTTGTTTGAAAAAAAAAATGTTCTGAAGAATGTATGGATAGCATGGGAGAAATGGTCCCATACCCTGCCCACTGAAGATTCCTTCAGACTCCCTGCTAGTTCCTACGCATCTAAGCCAAGATTCCTGGGTCTGGTCGTCAAGTACATACTCAGTGATTCTGCATTAGACTACATAATATGATTTATAGCAGGAGCTGAAAGCACTTCCAGTTCTTGGGAAGGGTTGGAACAAACACGCTGCTAGTGTCAGGCAGCCTGCCGCAGCTCGCTCACTACACAACTAGACAATCACCGTTTTCAAGACGAGACATTTCTTTCTCGGGACTGGTTTCTCCCACTCCTTCAAAGCTGCTGGGATTACATCGCGCAAGGGCGGAGTTGCCCCCTGAAAAGACACTGGCGATGGTACTCTGCATGGTCTAATCAAAAGAGGAACCACACTGTGGTTGGGAACATGGAGGCTGCCTTGCACAGAGTCGGAACATTGGTGCTTCTAGCCCAGCATTGCCAACACTGACTGGCAGTGTCGCGCCAGGGTTTCAGGCAGGAGTTTTTCCATCCTTATCTGGAGATGCCAGGGATCCAACTTGGGACTTCTGCATGCAAAGCATGTGTTCTACCACTGAGTAACGCCAGTCCCCATGATTGGGAGGGGGAGAACATGTACGGAGCTACACACAATGCCACAGACTGAAATGGGGCCTCCTAGACACAATTAACCTTCACATGTATTGGTGCAGATAGTGGACACTGGAAAACCTGAACAGTCTCTGGACCATAGGGTTCAGGTGGGGGATGTCTCTCCCTGCCATGGTCCCGACAAAAGTCCCCACTCCAAAGCTGCTATTTGCATTTCAAGAGATGCCTCCACTGATATCAATGGAAGCTTCCCTTAGAAGGCAAATAGCAGCTCTAAAGAGCTGGTTGGGGATGGGTCTGGACTACTCTTCAGGCTTTCCCACGTGGCTACTTATACGGCAAAGAAGATGCATGTTAACACACAATTAATGCCAAGCCTAGTTTGGCCCTTAGTTCCTAGACAGATAGACACTAATTCTTTCTGCAAGATACAACACACAAGGGAAGAGAGATGGGAAGGGAAGAGGAAAAATGCAAAGATGGCAGAGCAAGGAGAGAGGCAGTTCTTAAACAGGCACTTGGAAAAAAGCAATGTATTTATTATATGAAAATTGCCCAACTGCATTTCAACAAAGGACTTCCCGAGTGGTGCGGGGAAAAATGGTACAATAAGCTAGAATTTTAAGGATTCTGGTGCACACTGCCTGATTGCTCTCGCTGCAACCCATGGGAAGGGAGAGACAAGTCAGAGTTTCTGGATTACATGTCACGGCAAAACAACCCAGAGATAGAGCATCCCTGGGTTACTTAGCCGCTCCTGCTTGCAGCAAGAGTAATCTTGCAGCATACACTGGCTCCCTGCTGCGTTCATAATAACCCAGAATATTTTTTTAAAAAAATCTGGGTTACTGTGACATGCAACCTGGACCATTTTTAGAAATGAACATTACAATGAATTCATCGGGTTAAAACAAACGTAGCACTCAAGATATTTAAGACTAAAATGCACAAATTAAAACCTTATTTCTTTAATCTGAAAAAGGGAAGGGAGATAAACACATCACCTACAACAGAACTCTGACGAAACAGTATGTTTAATTACCCCAGAGCACACGCCCTGCTGCTACACCGAGCTCAAATTTATATATGCTTTCAACACAAATCAAGGTACAACCCATTTATCTTCCTCACACTTCTAGGCCTTCTGTTTTTATGCCCTCACCTATGAGCATCCGGGGAAAATGCAAGTCGCTTCATCTACAACAATAATTGCATCCAGAGAACTTTATATTTCATCAGCTCAAAACAGGAGGGGAGCTTCAAAGTGAACGCCACCGCAGAAGACTTTATGTACTATATAAAGCACGCCAGGGTCAATTTCATTATACGTTTCACAGATCATCAGCACATCAGAGTCCAGAGAGCTTTCACTGACACTGTCTGTACTGTCACTCAGCAGTGCATTATGGAACATCTTTGGAGGCACAATGAAGTCTGCTTTGTTTCAAAGGCGTATTTTAGATGGATGGAGCGAAATTAAGTTTTTATTCCAAATATTGACCCTAAACTGATTAACGGGCAGCACTTATATTAAACTTTTCATTCAGGCGCTCTCATTTCAGCTCGGGGACGGAGAAACCAGTATTATCAATATAATACCTTCCCTTTATTACTCCCATTTATTCCGCAATGCCATGTAAATGCTCAAGACAGAATGCATTAGAACCACAATTCCTCAAGGGCAAGACAGAAATCATCTAGCGGATTGCAAGTGTTTTATAAGTAGGTCGCTGGGATGCCAGCAGCATACTGGGGGGTGGGGGGCAACAGCAGGGGAGATATCACCCAACTAAGTAGAGACTGTCACTGGTTTATTGGATGTATGGGACATTTGTCCGAGGTACTGATCTGGGTGAGCCTGTATATTTGGTACCGAACACGTCTGTGTCAGCTGTTAAGAGAAGGAATAGGGCAGACCTCAAGCTGCTACTCAAAAGTAGTGATTTATTTTGCAAAGACTGGCCAAAGCACAATGACCAAGCTCAGGGACGAAGGGTTTTAACGCGTCTTATTCTACTACACTTCTTGAGTGAGTTGTTTTAACTGGAGTACTCAACTTCAGACATATGAAGACCTTTTGCTCATGAGAAAGACCAATCTTCACAAAACCCATTTTCACAAACATTTCTACCCGAAAGGGTCTCCAAGGTGGCTTCCAAACAAAAAACACAACAGGATATCAACAAAAGCAGAAAATAATTAGTCTTTACTTTTTGTCTAAAACAGATGGATGAAGCAACTGAACCTGTTCGAGGAATGAAGAACCTCAGGCCTTTCCCCCAGGCACCACTGTCTCCCTCAACCACCAATCATTTGGTGTTCTTTTTTCCTGGAAATATCCAGCACTTTGAATTATTTTATAGGAAATAAACAGCACTTTGAATAGGAATCTAATGCCAATGAAAAAGAACTGGCATAATATGTCCTGGGAAGCGAAACTCGTAAGGCAAGCTGCATTTTGCACGGGTTGGAATTTTTCCCAGTCCTACCTGGAGATGCCAGGGAATAAAGATAGAACTCTGAGCATACAAAGCATGTGCTCTAACAATGAGCCATGTCCCTTCCCTGCAATGGCGAAACATCCGAGAACCATTTCCCAAGATGATACACAATAGGCCTCCACAACCAACAGTGTCCATGCCAACTACTAAACGCCACCCAACTGAATGTTTTGAGATCTAAAAATCTTCACTTGGGTCAACACGAAGGCTATGCTGCCAATACAACAAACTATGGTTTGTGAGAGCCTCAATAAGTACAAGTGCTTTCTCCTCTCAGTAAGCATCAGCTTTAGCATACTTCCCAGTTCATTAAATCATGTTTTCCAGTGGTGCCTGAATCATGAAAGCATCCCCTGTAAACCAGGATTGCAAAGGGAGAGGAGAAGGTTGAATGAGCTTGTTGCTCAATCCTGTTCCAACAAACCATATGTGACCAGGCCTTTTGCTAGTCAATACTCCTATTTCCAGTGCTACTTATATTTACTATTTCTAAGACAATGAGATGTCCCTCAAGCAATTTCAATAAGCAAAATCCTATTGTATAAACTCCCATCTTGGAAAGCATTCCCTGATATCTTAAATGTAGATTTTTCTTCCTGATTCCCTATTGTAACCTAGCTCCCTCTTGTATCCATTTCTTAGTTTATATATATATATATTTGAAAATTTAGATTCCCACCAGCTGTATTGCCATAAGTAAGAACATTCAACTGCTGTTTTAGAGACCTACAAAGGGCAAGGGTGCAAATACAAGGAGTAAGTAATACAACTGTTTTAAATAAGCAGCGTAGGAAAATTTCACCAGACTATATATTTTTTTATTGATGGTTTGATGAATTACCAACTGGTCATATGGAAAATGCTTTGGGAAGGGTGTATGCGTGTAAATAAACTTGATTGTCCATTAAAATATATCATTAAAATGCATAACTTATTACCGTCATAGTATAGCAGCTTACAGGGCTATTTAAATGAACAGAAAAACAAGGTCATTTGTGTGCAAAATGCTAAATTTCACAGACTCACAGCCAAAGGAGTTTACTGTTTAGCAGTAGCTGCACAGAAGTCAACACAATGGTATGCCTGAAATATCAATTATAACCTATACGGCCATATGCAAAAATATGCATCAGTCTAAGTGGTTGTGAGGGATCCTCATTCACAAGTTACCCATAGGGATTTAGCGACTTAATACCGACATCCATGATAAGCTCTTAGATGTGGCTATAATGCTGTTACTTTCTGTATTGTGGATTGCCACTGAACAGATGCTCACAAGGCAGCTGCATGACTACTGCTTGAGAAATAATTGAAAGCACAAACATCCATTCAGTTTCATAGCCATATGCTAAAAGGGAAGCTTACTATGAAAAGTCGGCTTGTTTCTTACTGGGATGTGTGTAAGACTCCCAAGTATTTCCAAATTACTATGCTTTAAGGTGGATTCCTGCATTGAGCAGGGGGTTGGACTCAATGGCCTTCTAGGTCCCTTCCAACTCTACTGTTCTATGATTCCACTAGCAATTAAATTATTGCTTTAAAAGTGTTTAAAACATCTCAGCTGTCCGTCCTCCACCTGGTCCCCAAAAATAAGTGCATCCATGTTAGAATGACTAGATCACCGCAAGGTACCAGGGCTGGTCCAAGACATTTTGCTGCTGGAGGCAAAAAATGAGATAGAACCTCCTCCCGTTCTTCATGATGGGACAACATCATGATGATGGGACAACATTCTCCACTGTACCTGAAGGCAACAGGGTAGTGGAGGGTTAGGGGGCACAGGGCAGGCCATGTGACACACAGCTCTTTCTTCCTACCTCTTGCTACCACCTCCCAGCATTAGCCACCTGAGTCCACCACTTCACTTAGCCTAATGGCAGGGCTAGTGCTACAAGGTACAGGCACACAGACAAACACACTTGTACATATCACGTAACTGCAGAAAATCTTAATCAAATTCTGTAGGAGCTGAAAACTTGGATTTCACCTGCAAACTGAAACCAAAGAGGCCCGTGTTTCTAGACCTTATTCTGAACAGTGGTTTAGTAAGATACATTAATGCCGCCGGCAAATACCCCACCCACCTGCTCAGCAAGCCACATGCCGGGTTGGGAATTTGCCTTTAGCGGCACACTGGTTAGCAGAGTGACCCTCCAAGCTGATGATACAGGTTCAGTTCCAATGCAGTATACAGTTTTGTGATGGGGTGAGAGCTCAATAGTCAAGCACATGCTTGGAAAGCAGAAGGTGGCAGATTAAATTAACAGTAAAGTTAAAAAGATCTCAGGTAAGCAAGCACTGAGGGAGATAGTAATCAGATCTAGCAGCATTACTGCCATCCAAGAGCAGATGACACTAGGCTAGGCAGACTGAGGGTCTGACTTAGCACAAGGCAGGCTCACGTTATTCTGCATTTCCACCCATGCACAAGATATACTGCTGGGTGAAGAATCCAGTTTCCTGAAATTCTCAGCCTAAGATTTTTTTTTTAAGATTATTCTTTAATTGGAGTACCTTTATACCACAGAGTAATCCAAAAAAATCGTATTAGAACAACATTCAAACCAGTTATTAAATTATAATAAAGGTGTTTGGTTTCTAATCCTGATAGCTGCGAAGATGAGCTAGAAGCGTGTGGACAATATGTTCTCACATTCTACAAACTGGTAGGAATGACCGGATAAGCTGTGCTACATGACTAGGAAAAGCAAAAGAATGCAAAAGCAGCAGACCAGCTGGAGGAAACGGGGGGAAACATATAGATCAAAAAACAGCAAAACCAAAACAGAATCTTCATACTGCCAATGAATAATTCTTACAGAAGACTTGAATGTGTATCATCCCTCATCTGCATATTTTGCAAAGGTTTTTTGCTTTTTTTTTTTTAAGAAGGAGGATTAGTCTGAGACCATCCACTGGTATGCACTGCAAAGTTCAGTTTTTTTATTCATTCTTGTAATGGCACATGGTAAAGGGAAGAAGGGAGATCTGTGTCTGTCCCCCCCACCCCCCAATCCCAATATGACCCCAGCATGCTGCTATGCAATGGCAGCAGCTCTTGGGAAGATTGCTATCTTCAGTGAAAGTCTGGCTCGGCTTTCCAATAATATGAAAATGAATAGATAAAGATAATTCTCTTTCTTTTAAGAAAGGCAGCGGTGACTTATGAACAGGCTTGCTGGAGGCAATGATAAAAAAGGTACGCCACAGGTCTTAGATGTTGTTATTGAAAAACACAGATGACCTAAAGTCTGTTACCAAGAGTTCAACATAAGCTTCACCACAACAGAATTAATTTCTATTGTTTCCATATTTTATTTTTATACTTTTAAATTGTACTGCAAAACAAAAACTTCTGCAAGCAACACAACGAGTTAGATCTGTTGAAGAGTGCACCTTATTTGGCCAATAACCTACAAAGAAGTCCCAGTCCTTAAGATGGCTTCCTTCCTTAATTCTCACATAATTGATTGGCTTAAGGCATGATCACACTATCGAATTCTACCCATGGGAGGGACTGTACCTTAGTAGTAGAGCTCCTGCTTTGCATGCAGAACATCCCAGAGCCAATCCCTGCCAACTCCAGGTAGTCTAGGAAGGAATCTGGGCCAACAATACTGGACCAGATGGGCCAATGGAGTGACTCAATATAATGCAGCTTCCTATGTCCCTACTTCCCATTCTGTAATCTCAGGAATAGGTCTCCATTTTCTGTATCTTGGCATAGCAAATCTTAGCTGCCGTTGTAACCATATATTTACAGTATAATCCTAAACATGTCTATACAGAAGTGTCTAGCAAGGGTGCCCTCCCACTGGCTTTTAGTGCAGCCCCCGCCTCCACCCTAAACTGCCCCCCAAGCAGGATTGCAACCTAAATAATTTCAGGGGAATCTGGAGATAGGATCCTAGCATAATTCAAGAGAAACAGCAATGGGAAGGGAGAAAGTGGCTCCCCCTGCCCTGGCATGATCTAAACTAACATGTCACTTTTACTTCGTGAACAAGTAACTTCCAGGCAGAAGGGCTCCTAGTACTGCCAATTGGACAGCATTGTGCAACAATTCAGTCTTTTCTTCCTTAAAAGATTTTCTTTGGGAAGGGAAAAGGTGAAAGAAGTGGTGAGAAAACACAGGAGGGTGACAAGTGGAAGATGCTGTCTTGACTCCCGGTAAAATACCAAGAATGAGGCAAAACCATGGTGAATAAAAAGCTTGATCTGGAAGAACCCCAGTGCTATAAGTAGGTACTATGCTTTAGTTTTTTGTCCCAATACACAACAGGTAATTGACCTGAAATGTTACAGGGAAATCATCAAATCACACTTAATGTGATCAAATCACACTTAATGTGATTTAAACGTTATATTACACACAATAAAATACTTAAAATTAGAGACAATAACAAGTAGTTTCCTTACGTCGTTTAAATTTAATAAAAAAACAACAAAGGAACTGAAAAACGTCGGCTCACAAATTGTAAAAAAACCAAAAAGCCCATGATAGGCCAACAACCACTCATGTACAACTCTGAAACTGACAAGCATGCCTACTGTTGTATTTGCAACTGGCATCCATTCATTGTTACTAATGAACTTACGAAATGAAAATTTTTCCATGGAAAAATAAAGTAGCCACTACCCAGCATTAGTGTTCCGATCAGCCCCAGGCAGCAAGACCAATGGTCCAGAATACATGGAGTTGCAGTTAAAAACATCTGAAGGGTACCAGGTTGGGGAAAGCAGGCTTCAGTGCCATCATCCCAGTCCTCCAGGCGTTCCTCCTGCTACTGCTCTGGTTAAATGGTATCGCAGGCACCCAGAACTCTAGCACTGATGTTGTTCAGATTACATGCTAAGCCATGGTGCTTAAGCATTTTGAGCTAAACATTATGGCTTAGCATGCCGTGTGAGAACCATGACTTAGTGTGTCGTGTGAACCATTCCTAACTATGGTGGCTACATAATCATGGTTTAGACACCTCACTAACTATTTACTGCAAAAGGGTTAGTGGGTTAACCATGGCTTAGCGTGTCATCTGAACAGGCCCACTGGCTGCTGGAGGCATGGGGGGTGGGCAGTGATGCATTAAGCCCTCTCCCCAACTTGCTTGCTATAGCGTTGCTAACTGGTCAAGGACAACTCAACGTCACCTTTTTGCTCACAGGGCTCTGGGGTATTCCCCAAACAGGGCCACTTTACACGTGCTCTCAATGTCACCGCAAGTAGCCCCATTTAGCTCGCTACAACATGAAACCATACCGCTGCCAAAAGGCTCTACTCCAGTTGCTGGAACAGTGCTCCCTGCCTACCTAAGGAAAAGTCAATGCAGCAGAAGCAATGCAGAGTCAATTTTCACAAGGTATCAGACTTCTGCAGCCTCCACAAAAATGAACCCAGCCGACAATTTATTTATTTTTTACAAGAAAAACAATGGCTGGTTATTTGGGACAGTGAAGTTGAGCAATGCTACACTTGCTGCCTACTTTTTACTGTGACTATATCTTCGTGAGCAAGCAAAGCACCAGAGGTAAGAAACAACAGCTGTCACCACAGGGAGGCCTTGAAGGGAACAGCCAGAAGTAACTATTGAAATGAGACCAAATTAGAATATCTTTAATAGGCAATTAAGGCTACAGTCATATGCCAGAAAGCCTTTAGGTATTAAGCTTTAGGAAAAGTGGAATGCCTGTTTATTGTGAGGACCAAGAAGGTGTTATACCAATACATGATATAACTGACATCCTTACTGCTCTAAAAAAAAGTGCAATCTAGCTTCTGAATTAATATGCCTGCAGCCATACATGTTCCAGTCCCCAATGAATGCCTCATTGCTAACTGTCTTGCTTTGCAACTCCATCATCAAAAGACAGGAATCAAGGCCCAAATGTTTGAATTTCTCTCATACAGCCGTAACGGTCTCTGCGCTTTCATGGCACTTTTAAGGACTGGAAGGCTGCTGTGTGTTCTGATCCATTTATACAGACTCCTGATGGAACTAACACATCAAGTGCAGAAGATGAATCTATTTTATAGATCCCTTGTTTTCTAAGCCACATGTGAAATGGATCCTTCCACAGAAACTTTATGAGATTCCAAAGCAGAGAGTAATCTTGGAACAAAGTTAGGAAGGCAACAGCCATCATGTCCTGGTTAATTCTCATTTCAGTAGCTGCTTACCTACCCCTGTCTCTGTCTCAAGATTTTTTAAAAAAACACTCTATATAAAACAGTTTGGAACAGAAAACAATTACACATGCCATCTTTCCATCAGCTGATTTTCACAAGATTTTTTGTGTATCCTCAATTTCACCAGAAATAGGCACATTTAACATGATACATTTCCCTTTCCTCCCTCGTCTCCCCAGTGTCAAATGTTAGATTGTAGGTTCTTCAAAGAAAGGACCTGTCCTCTTAAATTTGAGAAAACAGGCATGCATTTGCAGTAATTAGCTGTCTCCAATTTTGATTAGGCAAATAATCAGAAAGGCTCTTTGGAGTTCCACACAACATGCAATTGCAAGAAGGCCTTATAATGCATCAAAACAGGCCTGATCCCAAGAAGGTACAGGTTAGGCTGCAAATTCACTTAGCATTTAAAATGGAATTATTTAATAAAACACGATAGAATTAAGATAATAAATGTGTGATAGTTGGATAATTTACACGTGCCTCTTGAAATAAAAAAAATGTTCTGCATTTTTTATGGGAAGTAACAGAGTTATCATCACCCTAAAGAGATATTCCTATTCACTGCCATAGAATTAAGACTGTCAGAAATAAAGACAGAAGAGGTATAGAATATCCCAGAGAACTGTAACCAGCCTGCCGTATCAGGTAAACTCCACTGAAAGTCAACGCAGTAAACTCCATGGCATTCATTAAATCTATTCTGGTTGATGCACCCTCTGGCATTGCAATTTAAACTCTTACTTCAGACAGGCTCACCTACATACAAAATACATGAGGAAAACAACAACAACCCACCAACACCAGCCAAACTCATACTGACATCGCAGTGTAAGCAAACAGTGATCCCATTCAGTTTCATGACGTGGAAACAAAACAAACAAACAAAACCCCAGTTCCTTCAGCAGCCTCCCTCACCACAACTACAACATATCTGCCTTGATACAGATGGCAGAACATCCCTTCTTTCTTCAGGGCCTAAAGGTGACCCAAACGTTGACGGACCAAAAAGCTACCACTGTTGACTGTTTTTTGTGATTAACCATCCTGCCTCTGACCCCTGCTTTTCAGGTACAGTATTCAGATTCTCTTTCCTCCCTAAACAAATGCATTTCCCTTCCCTCTTCCTCTCACTCTCATTCTGGGCACTATAATATTACACAGCTACTAGGTTTCAAGAAGTAATTCAGAGGCATTTAAGATCTCCATCCCCAGGTTGCTCTAGCCCTCTTCATTTCCTTCCAGTCCATGGTTCAATGGCTTGAGATCTGCTCACGCAAATTACCTCTGCGATGGGCCCTTGCTCCATCTCTGAGACAAAAAAGGAGGCTTCTTGGAGGGCACAGGGGGCTGCAATATGGAAAGCCCCGTTGCACAAGAGCAGCTTTTGCTCATGCAAACAAATTATTTCTGCTTGCTCTTGCTCCATCCCAAACAACAACTTGGACCACATTTGGCTGAGGAAGCAACAACTGCTTCCTCGCCTGGAGTGACCCCAGCTTGCAAATTCCCTTCCCTGCTTCTTTTAAAATTATTTATAAGCCACCATCTGCATGGGCCAAGTGTGCCAACTCACTCATGAAGCCTCCGCTTTCCTATTCATGAGGTGGCATGGCAAACGCAAACAGAATTGATGCATCACTCACCAATACGATTAGTGCATAGGTCATCTGTCTCTTTCACTGTTTATCCACAGTGCCCTCCCATGCAAGTTGCCAGGCTAACTGTTTTTGTATTTGCTTGGGACTGCACATTCATCTTCCAAATGTATCATGAGACAGTTCTTCCCATTAACAACCAACAACGTAACATTATGTTTTCTGAATTAATACTGGCTTTCTCTTGGTGCAGCATCTTTCCAGGAAGTTTACCTATGCTAATCTGCAAAGCACACATTTTTCAGATGTGGCTAAATGCAGTCTATATGCTGATTAATTAAACAGCTAGAGAAAATTATTATCATGACGGTTCCATCTTTAATTCCTCAGACCGATGATTAAACTAGAACATGGGTAGGTAACCCTTCAAGTGTTGCTGAACTACTACTCCTATCACCATTAGACAGGCTGGCTGTGATGGGAACCATAGTCCAATAGCATCTGGAAGGCCTTAGGCTCCCCAGCCCTCTACTAATGAAAATCGAAGTTTATCCTGCATGCCTAAAATCTGTCCATCCCGGGTTTAGTGCCAGGGTGGCAAACCTGTGGCCATCCAGATGTTGGATTACAACTCCCATCCTTTCTGAACATTGATGAGGCGGGCTAGGGTTGATGAGAGTTGATATCCAACTATATCCGGAAGGCCACAGGTTCCCCACACCTAGTTTAGCAATTTTGTAAGATGGAGGACAAATGGAGAGAAAAATGTCTTTGGGTCTCCCTGTTCTTAAACATGAACTCTGCTGGATCTAAGGAATTTCCTACAGTGGCCAAGCAGATGCCACTAAGAACCTCATGAACAGAGCATGAATTATTATTATTATTATTATTATTATTATTATTATTATTATTTATTACATTTCTCTACCACCCTATAACCAAAGCTCTCTGGGCGGTTTACAAAAATTTTAAACTTTGGACATTAAAAATCGATATACAAAACAACAACCCTCCCTTATACTTGACCCCAAGCATCTAATATTCAACAGCATACTGTGTCTGGCACTTGGAGGTTCCATTTAACCATCATGGTGGTCTGTATCACCTCACTCTCCCCGCTCTTTAAACTCAGATCCTCCCTAGATTTTGCTAGATTTAATATCCCACCTTGGCACGAGCATGCTCAGGACATCTAACAAAAGTCGCGTTGTATAAGACAGTTAACTGGTACACAAGCATAGGGAACACCCTAGAGAAAATGAACCTGAGCTGAAACTGACAAGCTGGGTTTGGCCAGCTGGATCCACCCACCTCCGCATTTCTCCCTAATGCACTTGACCTCCTGCGCTTCCTCCTGTTTCCAAAACATAATCAGACCAAAGGTCCATCTGGTCCAGCACCCTAATTTTCACAGCAGCCAAACTTTTGAAGTGCCCCTTTCCTGCTTCTTCCACTGAACTTCCCCCTCCCCCTCCCCTTGTCTTCCCCTTTCCCTAAACATATAAACCACCCAACCGGTTCGGGCCAAAACTCCACACCTTGTTCCCAAGAAGCCAACCACTTTCAAGAACTGCATCCGTCCAGCTGGAATTCACTCCCCACCCCACAACCCCGTTTCGTCCCACTGCACTTATCCCCCTGTTCTTCCGCTGTTCCAAAAGCGAACCAGTTTCAGAGGCAGTGGCTGGGGAACATGGGCAGGAGGGTACTGTTGCATTTATATCCTGCTTGCGGGTGCCTAGTCAACAGTTGGCTGGTCACTGAGCCTATCTACACTGCTGCTTTCAAACGGTTTATAACAGTTTTGTACTGGTTAATATTTAACCAGCTTGTTATAAACCGTTTGAAAGCAGTAGTGTAGATAGGCTGACTGAGAGCCTATCTACACTACTGCTTTCAAACGGTTTATAACAGTTTTAAACCGGTTAACAAAACTGCTATAACCCGTTTGAAAGCAGTAGTGTAGATAGGCTGACTGTGTGAACAGAGTGCTGGACTAGATGGACTCTTGGCCTGATCCAGCAGGTCTCTTATGAAGTTCTAACCAGACCAAGGTCTCGCGGATGCCCGTCATGGCCGTCAGCATCTTGGAAAACCTGATTTGGCCCCTACCGTCCCCTGCCTCTCCAAAAGCATCAGCACTTGGCCTTTGGGCCTCAGTTCCCTAGGCAGGCAGGCTTCCTTCCTTCTCCACCACCTCCTCCCTCCTTCCCAGCCCTCGGTCCCGTCCAGCCGTCCTGCCTTCTTCCCGGCGTTCACCCACCCGCGGACTCGCCGGTGTTGATCCAGTCCGGGTTCGCCAGGCTGGCGATAGCGAAGATGTCGGCGGCCAGAAAGAGGCATCCTGAGATGATGGTCAGTTTGTCCATGTCCTCCGGCTCCGGCCTCGGCCCGGTTTCCCACAGGCGGGGCCCGGGCCGGGGGCTCCTCACAGCCGCGGCTCCATGGCTCGGCTCTCTCGCTCGGCTCCCGGCTCCTCGGCGCGCGCCCCTCGCCTCACACCCCGCCGCCGCCGCCGCCGCCGCCGTTCTCCTCAGGTCGCCGCTGCACAGGAGCGGGCGGGCTCGCTCGCCGCCCCCCCCCCGCGCCCCCGACTCGGGACGGCGCCGGAAGCAAAACCCGAGCAGTCCCAGCCCCGCGACCCGGAAGCGGACGCTCTCGCCCTCGTCCTCAGCTCCCCGCGCGCCTTACACACTTTGCCCCAGACAGGGCGGGGCCTGCGGAAGAGACGCCGACGACAACAAGACGATGGGGGCGAGGCTTCGCGAGAAAGGGGCGGGCTTTTTTTTAAAAGGGCGGGGTTTCTTCCAGCGCGAGGGCGGGGATTGGGAGAAGGGGTTTAAGCGGGGGCGGGGTTTAAGCGGGGGCGGGGTTTAAGCGGTTGGAGGCGGAGGGAGGGGCTTTTGGCTCCCTGAGGCATTGAGGGCCAAATGAGCCTTCTTCCCTCATCTTCTTTGAGGGGAATTCCACTCAGAAAGAGTGCGAGATGTGCTGATGTTATTAAAATAGAATTTAACTATTATTAGTTATTAACTATTATTATTAAATACTATTTAAATACTAAATGGCTCTGTTCACCATGAGAACGTAAAAAGAGCCAAAGGCCTCTCTAGGCCAATATCATGTCCCCATAGCGGACAACCAGCTGCCTGAGGGAAGTCCACAAGTAGAACATGAGGGAAATAAAACTCCAATTCACAGTTCCCCAGCAACTGATATTGAGACTGGTACTTAGCTCTAATACTGGAGATAATATATAGCCTCTATTGCACATGAGTACTTCAGGGCACTTTACGGGCACAACGCAGGCTGTGTAAAACAGTTACAGCTCTGCCGTTCAACACCACCTCATATTTTTATTTACTACATTTGTATACCGCCCCATAGCTGAAGCTCCCTGGGTTTACAAAAATTAAAAACAATGAACATTTAAAAACCAATATACAAAAATTTAAACCATAAAAGCCTAAAAACAAACTACATATCATTTAAAACTGTCCAGGAGTCAGTTAAAAAGCTCAACATATGCAGTTAAATGCCTGGGAGAGAAGTCTTCACCTGGCGCCGAAAAGATGAGAGTTGGCACCAGGTGAGCCTCATTGGGGAGATCGTTCCATCACTCACCCTTTCCGCCTCCCCCAAATCTGCTGCCTCACTCTACCTAATGGTAGGGCCGGTGCTCCTGCTCAATACTATGATGTTGCTTTTGATATATATTATTTTTTAAATGTAGGCCTCACTCAGGTGGTAAATTGGTTTCTTCAAACTGCAGGTGGGGAGCTGCTCCTCCATACCAAAACAAAACAAACCTTGATAAGAAAATTAGATGATGTTAGGGAGAAAGGTTCTAGCCTTTCCCCCCTGGTATCTAATTTTCTATAGGGTGAGGATTCTATAGGTTCCTCCACCTCCAGTATTTTGGAGCAGCCCCTCCCTACATGCAGCCTGAAGGAGCACAGAGACAGGTGTACACAGGTATTCCATCTCAGTGAGGATGAGGCATGATCAGCATTCTCAGAACAGAGGTATTTCTTTTTAAAAACAACCCTCCTATTTATAATGTAGCTACATCAGATGCATTTGCAACCAATGGTGGAGGATGATTGACCTATGATTTGTCTTTTAGACTGCCAAGTCTAGCAACTCCAAAGCCACAGAGTTGTAAGACTTCTAAAAATATGTCTAACCATAGCAACACCCCTTCCTTTCAATGGGTATCTTGAAATAACACACCCATAACACTGGTGCATACAAAGCTAATTGCCATGTGACGTTTAGGTTGTGGATTGTTTATCCAGTTTATTTTTAGTTCCTTCTACACAAATTGCAGGGTATAAAACTGCCATATTCAAACTGCAATCCTATGCAGACTTACCTGGGAGTAAGTACAGTAGAACCATACATTGTCTGAGCAAACAGGAAGGAGGGATATGTACATAGGAGGAACTGGGGGGGTGCTTAACCCTTCCTGCACCCACTGATTCTCCCTTGAAAATGTCCCCCTCCCCAAGATGTCCCTGCCCCACCCCTACAGATAGGCTCACTTCTGGTTTCAGAGCCTGGCTGTGGGAAAGAAGTTTTGGGAAAGGAACAATGGGGAGGACCCTTGCTCAGTGGGAGGGCATATGCAGAAGGTCCCAAGATCATGGTGACTGGGGATGATAGGAGCTGAAGTACAAAACACCTGGAGGACACAAGGTTGGAAAAGGTTGCTGTAGTCAGTAGTAGGCTAAATGGACTAACTCTGACATGGCATAAGGAGCGTTCCTGGGGCGTGTTTGAAATGGAGAATTGGTGGGATGGGAAGGGTTAAGCTAGGGTGACCATATAGAAAGGAGGACAGGGCTCCTGTATCTTTAACAGTTGTACAGAAAAGGGAATTACAGCAGGTGTCATTTGTATACATGCAGCACCTGGTGAAATTCCCTCTTCATCACAACAGTTAAAGCTGCAGGAGCCCTGCCCTCTTTGTGCTGCATGCATACAAATGACACCTGCTGGAATTCCCTTTTCTGTACAACTGTTAAAGATACAGGAGCCCTGTCCTCCTTTCCACATGATCACCCTACTTAAGCACAGTAATCCCCTGATTTCCTCAACAAGTATTATCTATCTCCACATAAGGAATTTGAGGGAAGTATGGAATTAGCAACCACATGCATTTTTCTCATAATGTCTAGTTCTAGCTTTATTTTTAAATAAAACATGCATAGGATTGGGATGATCAGAAGGGAAACACCAAACATACATAAAAAAAGCTGAATCAGACCGTGATCCTATGTACACTTAACTGGTGTTAAAGCCATTGAATATTAGGTGATTTACTTCAGAGAAAGCATGTATAGTATTGCTCTAAAAAAACACTCAAATGTGATAAATCAGAGCATGAAATCAGCAGCTTAAGGGTGTATTTCTGTGGACAATTCCTTGGGAATAAATGTTGTTGAATTCAGTGGCTGTGTTCACATGTAACAATAAGCCAGGATTCCTAGTTTATCCTAGCTTACTATGAATGAGTGGCATACTGGTAGATGCAGCCCATTCGCTTTTTCTTCATATCTAACTAGGGTTGGCTTATAATGACAACCGAATCTGGGATCCTAGTTTCTTGGTCCCAAACAAGCCAGGATTGTGAACCAAATTTTTTGTTGTCTTTGGGAGAAAGAAACCAGGTTTGGGCATCACGATAAGCCAGGGGCCTGCAAATTTTTCAGACCTGAAGTCTGCATGTGATGCTGGCTTGGGGAACTGGGACCACACAAGTGCGCACACCCGTATATACGTGCGCACACATACATCCCAGCAATCAGATATTTGCACTATGTCCCTACAGGTCACTAGCAGCAGTGGGGAAAGAAATCTGTATGAGGTCTCTGGAAGACTGAGTGGAGAGAAAATTGGCAGGGGAATTGGTTAGCTGGGGCACCTGTGGAGAACTAAAGTAAAGACCTTGGGGGACTCACACAGGTTATGCACCCCTGCAATAAGCAAACTCTTCTAGGAGGAGCAAATGGGCTGTGTATGCCACTATGCTACACAGTAAACCAGGCCCAGCCAAGAATTCTATGTGACCGTGGCCAACAGGGACCTATCTCCCACTAAACATGCATAAGAGCAGGCTGCATGTTTCTTTGAAAGTGCTCTAATGTGTGTGTGGAGGGGGGTGGAGGGACAGACATCCTGGATTAATACAAGGAATGTATTATATTAGATGGAAAGTCCCAGACAGAAAACATCAAACAAGCGCTAGACAAGCAAAACAATTCTGAGCCGGTCTCAAAGCCTTGTTGCCTGGATCCTACAAAGCGCTTGAAATGCTCGATCGTGATTTTACAACCCGGTTTTAGAAACAGAGATAACGAGGAAGGAAATGTCAGTTTAGAATAACAACAAAAAATGCTTTGTCTGTTCTTTTGTAAATTGGCTCCACACACACTGGACCTCCTGTGATACCTCTTACCGCCACCCCTTTGCACACACTCATACAGATGACACTGAAGTGGGAAACCCCGCTGTGTGGGTGATCCTACCTCTATCTATCCAGGGCTGGCAACAGCAACTGGCATTCTTGAGCAGTTTCCAGAGCCCTGATAGGGCCCTCTGTTGATGCCTACCCTGGGCCACCCCTTAAATTCCTTTTTCTGGCCAGGAAAACAACCACCCTTTTAATTTCCCAAAATGCTGCCACCTAGTATCACTCTAGAGCATTGTGGAAGACTAAAAGGTTAGCAAGACCTAGCTAGCCAGTGCTGCTTACGTCACATGGCATCCAGGTAAGCCTGCTGTGGTCTACCTTCCCATTTTATTAGCCACTTTTCTACTAAACGTACCGAAAGCAGTGTACAACATAAAACACCAAATAACAAAACAAAAACATATCAATTAAATCTCCCAAGCCTTATAAAACACTTTAAAACAGAACATGATCCAGGCCCTAATATCAGTCTCAAAAAATACAGCCACAAAATCCCAAAGCCAGGGTTCAACCCAAAGTTAAACTGCCCTTAATACTATTGGTTTCAATGGACTTAGGCATACTGTATTGGATTGTGGCTGAAGAGCCATGTGCCTTAAACAGGTGAGATCTGCTTCTAGCTTTGAAACTGGGTGGCCTGACCACACTGAGAAGGATCCCCACAGAGCACAGGTATCCAATATGTATGTGCACAGAGCTACACTGCACAAACCCCAGAATTCTTGCAGTATATAAGCCCGCATCCAATATACTCCAAGCAGCATATTGATTGTCATTTCTTTGCTAATAAACATTAGGTTGGATCCAGATGTAATCATTTGAATTCAGGAGATCATCAGGAGATACCCTCGTGGTGTTACTCAAGATTTCAGAGTTTCAGTCTGGAACATCCTACCACTACAAATTTTAGTAGGTTTTGCAGCACCTGCTAAAACATACCTATTTCAACAGGCATTGACAGGAAGTGAATCTTGTCCTCTGTACATCACTTAGAAATTTATTTAATATAAACATTTCGTAAATATTCACCCATTCATTAAATAAATAAAGTAGAACCACTGAAATTAATAGACTTAAGTTAAGCATTAGTAACCTAGGTCTTACTGGTTTCAGTGGGTCTACTCTGAGTAAATTTGTGTCTAATTATTATTAGCTAGTATGGGGGGAGGTTTGTGATCAGATTTCCTGACACATCTATTTTTATTTAAAGCAGCTGTGCTTCCATGCCCCCTCCCCAATTGTAATTAGAGCAGCAACATTGGGGAGGTGAGATTTAACCCACCTCCCCACATTGAGGGATGTGTTGTTGTTTTAAAACAAACAAACAAACAAAAAAATTGCCTTCCTCCCTCAAAGCTGCTATTTTTGAAACCCCCAGAGAATGGTTTTAAATTTTTGTGAACTGCCCAGACAGTTTGGGGCATTGGGCTGTATAGAAATGTAATAAAGAGATAAAGGCCATCAGAGGGAAAGGTAGAGGCAGTTAGGCATCCCTCCATCCTGCCTTGATCTGTATGTGTAGGGTGGCCATATGGAAAGGAAAACAGGGCTCCTGTATCTTTAACAGTTGCATAGAAAAGGGAATTTCAGCAGGTGTTGTTTGTATGCATACAGCGCCTGGTGAAATACCCTCTTCATCGCAACAGTTAAAGCTGCAGGAGCCCTGCCCTCTTGTATCTGGTCACTCTAGTATAGCTCCTACAGCTTTAACTGTTGTGATGAAGAGGGAATTTCACCAAATACTCCATGCATACAAATGACGCCTGCTGAAATTCCATTTTCTATACAACTGTTAAAGACACAGGAGCCCTGTCCTCCTTTCCATATGGTCACTCTACTATGAGGCTATTATAGAGGGAGAGAGAAAGGAAGCAGCTGCTGAACTTTGCAACTAAGAATCTAGTGCCTGAATTTGCTTTTTTCCTCCCAGTCCCTTTTCCTTTTGTGTCATGTTTTTTTTTTCCAATTGTAAGCCTGTGGGCAGGGTCTGTCTTAAAAAATGTTTTTGTCAGCTGCCTTGAGTGCCTTTTTTGGCTAAAGGGCAGGATAAAAGTGCTATAAAAAAATAAATAAAATATTTACCCGACTTGGGAAAGTGGGGCTAATAGCTTGGGATCATGGCAGCAATTCAGGGAAACCGTTAATCCTCCTCTTCAACAACAGAGTGCTGATCCAGTTTGGGGTGGGTGGAATATGTCTGCCCTTAAGCAAAGATCAGAATGTCGGAAGTTTTGATCACAAGCTTTCATTCAGAAGATTCGATCACAACCTCTCCTATAATATACCACTTGGTGGGCTCAAATATGAGCCCACCAAGAAAAAAAGACAGTTTCGATCTCAGTCCCATTCTTGTAACAATGGTGGACACATCTTGACCATACAAAAGGCACAGTCCATTTGTCAAGGTAAGTTCTGATCTTCACCCATAGTTGGAGGTTCCAAGAAGCTTGGAACGTAACAGCACTAGGATTCTAAACCGTTACTAGGTGTCAACGTCACCTTGCCTACGGCAGTATTCTTCTCATACATGACACTTCAGGTTGGTGGTCATTTCCCAAACGGCATTTCTCCATCCATGTTTGGTTACATAAAGAATCCCTCGAGGCTTTTTAACCATGGGCCGCAGGAAGTCATCTTGTAGAACAGTCATCTTTTAGAAGGAGGTCATCCTCCGAAGGAGATCAGCAGAGAGGTCTTCCGTTGATAGAACGTCATCCATCAGAAGGATGTCTTCCACCAGAAGGAAATCATCTGTTGGGAGGAAGTCCTCTGTCAGGAAATCGTACATCAAAAAACTATCTTTCAGAAGTCTGTCATCAGGTAACTGACACCAACTAAACTTTAAATTCCCTTTACACCTCTTACTCCGCTTCTTTCTCCATCAATGCCAGGAGTTCTTTGATGGGAGCTGGTGAGATTGCCCCTACAAGCAGGGCCTATTCAAAACATTTTGTTGCCTAAGGCAAAGAACAAGATGGCACCCCTCCCATTCCAAGTACAAAAGCCAGCTGGGCTGGCAGCTGAAACTTTCTTCAGCACTGGTAATGGGACAACATTCTCCACCACACCTGCAGGCAGTAGGCTAACTTAGGGGGCACAGGACAGGCCACATGGCTGATGGCTCTGTCCTCCAACACCTCACTGCCACCTCCTAGCATCTGCCACCTGAGGCAACTACCTCTCTTTGCCAAATGGAGGGGCCAGCCCTGGCTACAAGACTGTGTTTCAGGTGATGCTCTGGTGGTACAGAGGTGTCAGAGGGTCCTGTTGACATCATTGTTCCATACATACGGCTCAATAAATTATGGCTTTGCAGGCCAACACTCCTCTTTTCTCTTTAGGATTACTGAAAGCACCACTCGGGTTTTGATAGATGGGTTCCTTGGCTGGGACCCAAAGAAACGTGCTGGGTCTTTGGGTGTGTGCTCTTCTGAAACAGTGGGCCTGTCCTCCAGACCTTTTTTGGGAAGGGAAAACTGGATAGGCAAAATGAGCTTTGCAACATACCCACATTCTCTTTTTCTACAGAAGACGAAGACGAAAGCTTGCTTGCAGGGTCTGACGATTACGACCATTACTGGGATTCAGGTGAGTGGCTGTAAATTGAGGATGGAATTAATCTACGACTGGGGTCTCCACTGTGGTGCCCAGGACACCGATGTACCCCTGGACCACTCTCTTGCTGCCTGCCAGGCTCCCCAGCTCTCCTGATTTTTATGTTGGTCCTTAAGATTTTTTAAATTAAACCCTTTTTCTAACTGGGAAGTTGCTGTGCTGCAGAACACAGTGTTGCGCTCCAGCCATCTTTATTTGGGCCGTAACGAGTAGGCTTACGTTTCAGAACCCAGACCTCACCTCTGTCTGGTACTTAGGTTCTTGAGCACAGTATTTTTTTTCTTTCCGTTTCACCAGTTTGCCTTCTGGGAAATGAGTGGGCCGCCCAAGACATATTGCTGCCTGAGGCAAAGGGCAAGTCGGCATCCCTCCCATTCCATGTAAAAAGCCAACTAGACTGGCAGTTGAATCTTCCTTCCACACTGGTGATGGGACAGCGCTCCCACTCCACCAGAAGGGAACTGGCTAACTTAGGAAGCACACAGCAGGTCACGTGGTACGCCGTTCGTTGCTGCCTCCAAGCATCTGCTGCCTGAGGCCACTGCTTCATTCTGCCTCATGGTAGGGCCAGCTCTGTGCTTGTGATCTTTCATAGAGTTGTGGACGTACTGCCTTGCATGGAATTTTAAGGTTGTTGTGCTTTTATTTCTTCAGGAAACTGACATTCTTGTGAAGTTCAGCAAGCCCATTGTTAACCAGAAAAAATACTTTACAGTTAGAGTCTAAATAGGATCGAGGCGATTCAAGACTGTTGACCGGGGCTGGTTACAGGGAGCACACAACTCTCTTGTTACAACAGCTCCACTGGTTTCGGGTCTATTTCTGGGCACAATTCAAAGTGCTGGTTATGGCCTATAAAGTCCTATACGGCTCGGGTCCAGGTTATCTGAAGACCTTATTCTCCCATATGAGCCTGCCCATGCACTGAGATCTTCTGGAGAGGCCTTTCTCCCAGTCCCACCAACATCCCAGGCACGCCTGGTGGGTACACGGGAGAGGGCCTTCTCGGTGGCTGCTCCAAGGCTCTGGAACTCTCTTCCTAGGGAGGCCTGGTTGGCTCCCTCTTTCGGAGGCAGACAAAACCCTTTTTATTCTGGCAGGCTTTTGGAACTGCTCTGGACCTGTGTTAATGTATTTTTTTTTATCTGTTACTGGTTTTAATTTCACTGCATGTTTAATTCTATTTTAACTTTTGTAAATTTATATTTATATGTTTTAAGTGTACATGTTTTAATCTTGTAAACCACCTTGAGTCCCAGCCCTGGGAAAAAGGTGGGATATAAATAAATTAATTAATAAATAAATAATTCAAATCCAAACTCAGCTGTGAAGCTCCCCGGATGAGTTTGGGGTAGAAATTATTTCTCAACCTGACCTACCTTACAGGGTTGCTGTCAGGATAAAATGGGGGTGGAAAACCAGCATACCTTGGAGAAATGATGGGATAAAAATGCAATTCATTTAAAAAAGTAAAACATGCAGCCTTTTCCCCGTGTAGTCCATAGAGATCATATTGCTGAACTGATGGGCAGGGTGACCAGTGTGAAATTGATTTTTACCAATGAAATTAAAACCTCTTTTTCATTTAGATTATGACTATTCAGACCTGGCGGAATCTGAGCATACTCTGAGCACAACAGTGAAAACGAATATTCAAATGGAAGAGGATGGGCTAGGCTTAATACTAATCCAGAATGGGCCTTATATCCAGATATCAGGTCTAGTGGAGAAAAGTGCAGCGGTGAGAGATGGAAAACTCCGAACAGGTAAGGAGAAAATACAAAAGACCTCTGACGCAACGCTCGTGTGTGTGCCAGGAACGACATGAGCTTTTACGGCTGTAACATCGCTTCCCAAGGCCTGTCTAATCAAAACTTTCGTGGGAAATGAATGAATAGCTTTCTTTTCCACCTGGCAAATTCTTAAGGGAGCTAACTAGAAGTTACAGGAGACACACGTCTGCCTCTGTTCCTTGTTTCTCCCATGCAACTCCCCAGGTACATCTAGTAAAAGTCATGTGTGATGTTGTCGTCACACATGACTTCTGCTGTTGTTGTTAGGAGGTTTACTGCCACCTAAACTGGAGCCAGAATACAGGAATGCTGATTAAAATGAGATCTCAACGATTTCTCCCTGCACTCACTCAATCTTTAGTTTTCAAACTTGCACTGTACATGCTTAAATTTATATTGATGTGAACGTTTATGAATATACAGGATTGACAAAGATAAATGCCTGTTGTAGCGCACCAATGGAATGATATCTGGAATGATATCTGTGTTAATGTTTTGTGAATGGCCACTGTTAAGATAATTTCACTCTCTGTCCTTTCTACATTTTAATTCCCTCTGATCTCAGTTTACAATTCCTCTGGCCCCTGCACATGTATATAGATCTGCCAACTTGAAGTTAAGTCTTCATGCATTTGATGAAGTGGACTATGTCCACAGAATGTTATGCTATAATAAATTTCAAGGTGACCCAAGACTCTGTTGGTTTTGCTGCAACAGACAAGCACAGCTACCCTTCTGGGAACGAACCGATAGAGCATCCTTAATTTTCAGCGTCATCTGTGTAGCCAAAAGTGATAGTACAACCGGTAAACAAAGAACTCTCTTTGCTTCTCCTTCCAGGTGATATCCTGCTTAAAATTGGACATGCTAACGTCTTAGGATGGACGCTGAGAGAACTGAGACAGCTTTTGCACAATACTCCCATAGGGACAGTTCTGCAAATCCAGGTTTACAGGGATTTCATGAAGCTACCAGTTCGGTGGGAAGTCGCCTTTCACAACGTGCCTGAAATAAAAGGACTGGAGATAATGGAGTAAGAATCTGGGATTCTGAGGAAAATTGAGCCTGTCTCTTTGCAACCACCCCTGCTCAGTTTAGACTTTTACAGAGATTGTCCATGAAAGTTTGGTGTCGAACTGTCATGTGCAAAACCTTGCAACAGCCTAGCACTAGCTTTTCCCCCCCAAACAATATGTGGGATTAATTTATATTTAACAGGCTGCCCTATCCTAGTGATTTAGTGTGGACGTTTATACAGAACAGATGTCTTTGTTCTTTGGCATCTCCAAAGAGCTTGTAATGTTAGGTTGCGTAAGGCATGCAGGAAAAAAAGAATGGAAACTGGAATGAGGTGGGGGAAAGAGGAGAGGAAGAGAAAAAGGTGTCCCATTGCATTTTTCGAGTTTGGGCGGTAGATGGTAGCAGAATGTGTTGATTGGACCTGATCTTTACAGACATCCCACCAAACAAGGATCTTCTAGGTACATAAGGCTCCATCTAGAGCTCAGTACTGCCTGCTCTACCTCGAAGTGGCCATCAAAGGTTTCAGACAGGCAATTTCCCCAGCTGTATTCGGAGCCTGTTCGGTGTCACCAAGCTCTTCCCTGTTGCAATGACCGTTTAGCCACTTAAATGCTTCAAACCTGTGCGTTCACGGCACAAAGCAGCCGTTTGATTTCCAGAATGCTCCAGCCATACAAACCCTCGCTCTTCAAGGCATTGCCACCGACCGGCGGAGCAGGCCTGGGAAGGCCTGGGAAAGGAGGCATTCTACCAAAATAGCAGCCATGCAGCGGGCACTCTCACTGCCTTTCCTAGCTGCTTCTTCAAACGGCAGCATTGAACCCGGCAGAACGAAATGGTCAGAGAAAAGTAGGCAACAAGGTTGCTTCAGTGGCACACAAACGCCATTAAAATCCAATGGTGGTTTTTGGGGTGGGGAGGATGCAGAGGGAGGATGCCGGCAACGCTACATCGTCCCAATTCCGACAAGTTCATTCCAGTCGGGTTTTTATAAACGTGGTTTGCATGCAACGGTAATCCAGCTTTTGGTGTGTGTGTTTCTTAATGCTGGGTTACTGTAAATGAACTTGAGCACTTCTGCTTGACTCCTCCTGCCCTTGGGCTCAGTAGGACAGTCAAAACTGGAATTCTGGCTTGTTGGGGGCGAGACAAGCTAGAACTCTGGGTTCAGCTGTCACGGTAAACAACCACTCCAGCTGGCAGGAGGAGCCTAGTGAGAGTGATGGAACCACATCAACTAGCACATTGGCACGTTCACTGCAACTTTAAAAAATCCGGTTTACCACTGCGTGTGAAACCGGGCCGCAGGGTCTGTGCATGTTGCAATCTGGTAGGCAATTGGACTGCATGTTCTTAGGATTTTATGAGTACTGTGTACTATGACTACTGTAAACCATATTGAGCATTTTTTGGCCAGAAAGGTGGTTGAAGTTTGGAAGCTGCTTTTCCCAACTCAGACTATTAGTCAATTGAGCCCAGAATGGTCTGTCAGTGGCTCTAACCAGGTCTCAGGTATTTCTTATCACCTATTACAGCAGGCCTTCTCTGTAGTGGCACCATTTGGAAAACCCTCCCTCGTGTAGTGCGGGAGGCAGAAAACATGGCATCTTTTAAACATCTCTTGAAGACTCACTTGTTCACCCAGGCTTTCCCTAGCCTGTAAGTTAATTAATTAGACCACACCATTTTACTGCTCCTTTATCATAGTTGGACATGTTTTAATACCATGCTTAAAACAGTACTAAAACACAGTATTAAATGTTGTGAACTACTGAGCGATTCTATTATATTCAATGGTATATAAATGTTACAAACAAATAAATAAAACCTTTTGACTGCAGGTGGCTGAGATTAGACCTGGGACCTCCTGCAGGTCCTCTACCCTTGAGCTTCCCCAAAAGCAGCTCATTTAAGATCTTTTGTCGTATTATTTTCTAAAACTCAGCTGTTTTCATACATTTTAGCATATCAAGTTGTGGAAGTGAAGACGCCTGGACAAGCAGCGAAGGCTCTGATGATGTTGGCAATGAGAAAAGGCCTGATGCTGATGAGAATCGTATTCGTGGGGGCCATGCGGTTAGCTTTGATGATGACGGCGTCTGTACTTCAACTGGAGTTACTTGTGCTACTCTTAGTAACAGAGCTGTACCCTCAGACGCGTTTTGTAATGTTAAAGCTGTACGGTCACTTTCTTTCGATTCTTCCAACCAACCAAAATGGATCTCTAAAGACTGGCACATCTTTGAAAGGAAAACCTACACATTTACTGTGGGTTCAGATATTGGTTGCGACATTATGGTCCATAAAGATTTTGAAGTCGAAAGTGGTATTGACGTTTCCACGTCATGTATAACATCTTCTTCACCGTATTGGACTATGCCAAAACATCGTGCAGAGTCATCAATGTCATCTACTTCTTCTTCTGTTTCGGACGCATTTTGGCTTGAAAACTTTGCTTATGAATTCGAACAGTAAGGCAAATGGATCCAGGTTTGCACCTCCAAAAAACCCATTTCTCAAGTTGGATCCAGTTAGCTGGATTTTCCTTCAGCTGAAAACCTGTTTTCATTTGTTTGGCAATCTGAAAACCTGTTTTTTTGAAAGAAGAGATGCTTCTTCGGGGTGGGTGGGGATGGAAGGGAGATCATCTCGTGAGGAAAAAAAAAAAAAGAAGACTACAGTCGGTTTCCTTACAGACTTCATGTTTCTGGAAGTCTTGTAGTCAAGCTACAAGGTATATAACTGCAAGAGCAGCACGCAGTAGTCTTCTGCTTTTAAAGGTAAGCAATCAAACTAATTTCAAAATGAATTATGCATGTCTAGAAAATTAATCTAGCCCTTGCATTTATCAGGCTAGTTATCAGCAGGGAAAGGGGATTTCTGTTTTAAACATCTATCCCACCTCTGGAAACAAATAAATGGTATGCCAGGGGTGAGTCCACCAGGGCCCCTTATTCCGTTCTCTTTTGTGTAGCCAGATTTTCAATTCATATGAACTGTTTAAGCTTTCAGGGTTATAAAGGTACATCCCAAATAGCGTGATGGCCAAGATTTCCCCAATGGTGTCAAATTGCTCCAAGTCTGCTTTATTTTTTTCCTTTTAATTATTTCTATCCTATCATTCAGATTTTTAAAAAAAACAAACTCCCAAAGGGACTTTTTACGTTTTGTAGAGTTGCACAAATTTGGCATTGGCATTAAGAGTACCATGTAGAATATTAATTATTCCCAGTTCCACATGGCATGCGTAATAATAATAATAATTTTATTTCTTACCCGCCTCTCTGTTTGGATCGAGGTGGGTATATGTATATATAACGTATAATTTCAGCTAGCCTTGCTAGGCTCTTAAAACAAGTAAGTGAACAGGGTTAATTACACACAATAATATACCCTACAATTAATTAAAATAAAACATTTATATACTTCCCATTTCCATCTTAACAGATCCTACAAGGAGGTTTATCTATAATAGAACCCTATAAAATCACAAGTAAACCCAAAACAATTAACAGGAGCAGAGGGCAATGTAATTCATAGGGAGACATTTTTCTCCCTATCTCACCATAATAGAACCCAATGGGATCATCCCATGAAGCTTACTGGTGGGAGATTCAGGAGAGATAAAAGGACGGACTTCTTCACATAGCGCACAGTTAAACTATGGAATTTACTAGCACAAGATGTCATGATGACCACCAATTTGGGTGACTTTAAAAGGGGATTGGATAAATTCCTGGAGGAGAAGGCTATCAATGGCTACTAGTCCTGATGGCTATGTGTTACCTCCAGTATCAGAGGCAGTAAGCTTATATGCACCAGTTGCTGGGGAACGTGGGTGGGAGGGTGCTGTTGCACTGTGTCCTGCTTGTGGGTTCCTGGTCAACAGTTGGTTGGCCACTGTGCGAACAGAGCGCTGGGCTAGATGGACCCTCAGTCTGATCCAGCAGGGCTCTCCTTATTTTATGTTCATAAAAAGCCCAGGCAGATGAAGCAGTTTTAAATTGCCATCTAAAGGCTAAAAGAGAGGGTTCTAAACAAGTATTTTTGGGAACAGCGTTCCACAATTGGAGTTCCCACCACAGAGACGGCCTTCTCCCCAGCCATCTGCCTAGCCTCAAACAGTGGAGGCATTTGGAGCAGGGCCTCCAAAATGAGCTTAACCGGCAGGACTGTATGCGATAAGGCACAAAATGATGCTCAAACCAGCTGTCAGCAATAATACAATTAGACCATTAGGCATAAGGACCTATAAGCAGGCAGAATAGATTTATCACTGCTCATCTGCTCATCTTCTAAAGGCATCCACTAAGAAAATTCTGTGAGACTGTGACTCTCCGAAAGCCAGGGTGATTTTAACCTGTGTCTTCCTGGATCCAAGCCCAGTCCTCTATTTGGAGGACTGCAGTGGCTCAATATATAAGCATAAATCCTCAGGGTTCTTACCCCAGCTACTTAATTCCACATTAAATACCATAGGCCACTACCTGTGCTAAGGAAGAATGGAAATGCTTTAACGGCATGAAGAGTACAGAAGACACAAAGATACCGGGCATCCTGTAAGATTATGAGCTCTGCACTTTATTTCCCTTAGGATATGTAACCTACAGATTCAGAGCATCAGGAACGCATAAATACAGGATGGAAAAAGCAGTTCAATGCAACCACCTTAGAGCAGAGTTCACTGTGAGGTTTTGCTTCTCACAACTCATCAAGGAAAGGGACGTTTGTCAAGTCCCCATTGGCTGCCATCGACTTCTTTCCGCTAACAAACTTCTTTGCAGCCTGAAAAATAAAGCAGAAAGATTGCAGATGAGGGGAAATTTTAGATATTGAGATACTAACTTGCTTTGGAATCAGCAAAACAGAATGAGTTATCTATCAGAAATCTGCCTGCTTTTGTGCGATCAAAAAACTGAAGTAGCGTAAAGTCTGATAATTAGAGAAAGGCAAACTTTGTGCAGAAAATTAATGATGTTCATTTAAAATATTTATACCCCCCACCTTTCTACCAAATCTAGGCCTCCAACGCGGCTAACAAGGATAAAAACGGGAAGGAACTCCAACAGCTGAGGACAGCGGAAACCCAAACCCAAAGGAGTAAATTGCCAGTCAAGAGCTAGCAAAAGTGTGGCCGGATAGAAATGTTTTTACTTGAAGTAGCAGTGTAAATGCTTTACAGTTATAGCAGAGTCTGGGGGCCACCACAGAAAAAGCCCTGTCCCTGGTAGCCACTTAATTCGCCTTTGAAAACAGGGATAACTAGGGCCAAGCCTCAACATTATGGCTACGATGACAGCTAGCTAACTCAAGAAGAAGGGTCATCTATTTTGTTTGTACTACAGGACTGTTTCCCCCTTCCTGTTTTCTAAACGCAGAGACACAATTTTGTTTAATACAGTTGCCGACAGTGCCGTTGCACATGCTACGGCACATGACTTACATTCACAACATCAGCAGTGGCAACGGAATCAACCTTCTCAACCACAGCAGCTGGCGGCGTCCATGCCCCAGACGCCAGTGCCTGAGAACCAATTTCATCGAGAAAGCCTTCCGAAGACTCGAGAGACATCAAGAAAGCTGCCTTCAGTTGATTCCTGTCAAGGGTATTGGGCAAAGAGAAGGTGAGTATAGCAGCCTGCTCAAGAATCCATAGATGTGATGGACATTTCTAAGGTGCATTTAAAAGATTAAGGCCTGCGGTAGCTACCATGTTTGATATTCCCCACAGAAATGGAAACATTCCCATTGATTTTATGACATCAGGATGGCAGATTATGGGAAGACGCTTGCCTTCTGAGACAAATTACACACAATACATATCCCCGCCGTGGCATGCAAAAAGCTCCTCCTGGCCTCATGAAGAGTGTGACAGAATTCCACACCTGGCCATTGTGTTTCTGAACCACTTGGACTTTGGCTTCAATTCCCAACTTGTATGGCAAGAAGCCCAAGCTGTGCAGAAACATCCTGGCTTCAGCTGTTCTCTTTCCACAGCACCTGGTGGAGGAAGGTGTAGAGGTGCTTCTAAAAGCAAAACTGGTTTTGCTCCTGTGAAAAGGATTGCCGTTCTTCTTAAACCATGAAAGAAGTCATTATCCCCTTTTTTTCCTTTCATGTGTCAGATGAAGTGAAACCCGGTTCATGAAACGCTGATGCCACAAAGTATTTGCTCATCTTTAAGGTACTGTAGGACACTCTGCTTCCCCTCTGGAATCTATCCCCTGTTCCTACTACAGTTGTTGCCTTCATCCCTTTTCCCAAAGCATTTGCTTCTCTGAAACCCTTTTATAACTGCTCCTCTTCTTGTCCCCACAAGAAAGCCCAGAAACTCCCAACTACAGAAACACCTCAAAACGCGGAGGAGAAAACAAAAAACGATGTGATCTCCAATACACACTTCAGGCATGCAAACATTCAATATTTGATATTCGCTTTCCATTTCAAAGCACCAAGTTCTAAACTACCCAAAGAGAAACCAACACAGTTAAAGAAAGAACTTAGGACTGGAGGCGAAGGCGAAGACAGAAAAGTAGAGGATATGATTCCCTGCCAGATCATATAGTAGCCATGGAGACTTTGGAAAGGGAGATCTTAAGTATGGCTAGTTTAAACCAAAGCCGTATCTTCATATGCAGCAAAAGAATGTGGGAATGAGGTGGGACCAAGGGGTGATACAATGGAATACACCACTTCAGGCTGCAGTGGCGGATCATATCTTTGGATGCTCCACTACGTAAATAATTTCCTGAAAGTAAAAAGCCATTACACTGGGAGTAGGCTGGGTTGCAGCCTCTTTCCCTGATCTACTAGTTTACTTGCAAGTAAGTTATTACATATGAAGCCTTCAAAAATGCCACCCTTTACCTGCAGTGTGAAGTGGTACAGACAATTCCCAGCCTATAATCTGCATGAACAGAATGATAGTACTATTATTGTCAATGAGCTTCTGACAAACTTTTTTTGTTTGCAATCCAAACAATCACAGGATGTTTCTTTCTTTAAAACACCCATCTATGATGTTGTGGGAAAGCGGCAAGACATCCTCCAAGGAAGGCAATCTGGCCGAAGCCACCTGAAACGATGCAGCTTCCCGTGTACATCAGGAGCAAAACCAAGCTTTGGTAAAACAGGCCCTAAAGAAAATATCATAATCATGTACTTTGTGAAATCATGAAAATTTTTACAGTTTTGGATTTCTAAAGCCCTAACAGTAAACAGGTTTGAGATACATTTGAGTGTTCCACTGTTTTTTCTTTATGAATGCCATCTCATTTATCCTAGAATGATTAATAAATTTCACATATACACAAAACTGAGTTTTCTTTAGCTTAGCAAAAGTTTTTTTTAAAAAATGCAACTGACTATATTGTACGTCAATCACCACTCCTGAATGTCAGGAAGGTTTGCCAGGAGAAAAAAGAAGAGGCGGAGGGACAACTATAATGTACTCTGAATTTTTGGACTAAGCAGGCCATGGTCCTATCAGAAAAATAGTCCTGGTAGAGTAACTTACTTGGCTCTGGAGACATCGGCATCGGTAAGTCCACCCTGGGAAACTGCCTTGACTTGGTTCAAAGCAGCTTTGATTACCTTGATTCAAAAATATATATATTTTTAAAACTTCTGATTGCAGTTGATAGAATTACCCTCCCAACCCCATTTATTTGTTTAGCTAGCAAAGATTCTTAGGGTTTTTATTAGAAAACTCACCCACCCCTTACCCACGTCACGGAACTAGAATGCACATGGTTCCTTGCGAGGGAATCTAACGAACAGGTTTTCGTGTTTGAGGTTTCAACATCCCTATTAAGTTAACTGATAACAGATCGGGTCTCCTATAATTGGTTCAGATGTAATGGGAAACCATGCATAGACAGCCACAAGCAGCTTGGGGCATGGTTTTGTGAGGCTGCAGGCAAGTCGGTTCCTATTCTCTGTCATGGAAGCCCAAACTGTAGCGGTATCCCCTCCTCTTCCCTCCCCATTGACTTTTCCTTGCGTGTCGTGACTTTTTTAGATTGTAAGCCTGAGGGCAAGGGACTGTCTTCTTTGCTGATTGATTGTAAGCTGCTCCCAGAGCCTTGTTTGGCTGAGGAGCGGGGTAAAAATATGATAGACAAATAAATAAATAAATAAAACAATTTCTTTATTAAACTATAGGGGGAACCTAAATTCTTATTAAAACTTGCAGGTTGAATACATTCCTAGTTAACTTGATCTGAATAGACCAGCATTAACCAATAGCTTACCTCCCCAGCATCCAAAGCCTGGGATATGGTATAAACGCCAAAGAGTCCAGAATCGCTGTAATTCACGTTAAATGCTGCTGCCTGCAAAAGAAGTGTATTTTCAGTGTGTACATTTCAACAAGCTGTCTTCATTCTAAAAAAAAATTGGGACCTAAAGCTTCTGAGCTTAGGTGGACCAAGATTCAAATGGTTCCCTAGGAACAAAGGTCATCACCTAATTGATGAAGCTTTACTTGATTGAAACTATGTGTCTGAGTTGATACAGATTGATTCAGTATACATAGATCTGCATATAGGACCAGCGTCAAGGGTAGGTATGGTCAGGCATAGGCCAACAGTCCACACTCTAGCAGGCCACACTGAAAAGATATCATTGGAGTTGCTCCAACTTTTCAGCGTTGCAATCTGGTTTTTCACCTTCCTCTAGCTCTCACCCAAACAGAGGTGGCGACTCAGTTCAGACAACACGTTAGTCAACACAGTGTGAAAACTCCACCCAACAGTTGAATTTTTAGGGGGTTCTCCCCACACAATATATTCCAACTCCACCGTTGTGTGACTGTGGGCTATCGTGGAGTTGAGTAAAATCCATTGTGACATTTGATTGACAGTTCCTCTGCCCTCTCTCCTCCCCTGGTCCTCCCAATGGTATCCCAATCAGCCACTGCTGCAAAAAACCACAATCCTGGCAGCTCTCCTAGAGCGGTATTCGCTCCTTTCGCCGCTCTTGCCAAGGAACTCTATAGGCACTGGGAAAAGCCAACTCAACACGACAGAAAACTCCATGGAGCCTGCCACGCAACACACAACAGTTGTGCAGGAACTCTCCTCTGCACAGCGTGGGTATTCTGTGTGAAGTGTTTTCCAAAGTAGCTCCACAGTTGCGTGGTTTTCCTGCCAGACAACACATTTCCCAACAGTGGTGTAAAAACTCCACCGTGGAGTTCTGAAACCACTGTCGAGAAACGTGTTGTCCGAACTGAGCCGGTGAGCAGGAGCAGCAAGAGATGCCCTGGCCTACTTGCTCACTGGCCTTCTGCTTGTCAAGAAGCAAGCAGGCGCAATGATGAGGGGTGTGTGGAGCAATAGCAGCTGATGGCCATCTTGCTCAAGGGTCCTCAAAAACCTGGCAGCAGCACTGTTTGCATATAATTCTGAAGTTTTTAAAAAATGTTTTTAGGTGAGGCACATCTGTCTTATAGCAAGCATAACCTCAGAAGAATCATTCCCTCTGACAAAAGGGAAGGGGGGATGCCTCTTCTGAAGTGGCACTTGCCATCTGCATTTGCTGTAACAGCTTTTAAAATCAATGTTTAAAAACCTGCTGACAGTATAGAAAGTCCCTCTGCTTAATCTAATCAATTAATGATTTCATCCCTACTAGAAAACCAGTAACACATTCCACCGGCAGCTTCTTCCACATGAGGTCTTACACAAGTCAGTGCCTGAGATGTTCCCACTGTGTTCTGCCACATGCCTGTAAAAAGGATTGTTCGCACAGCACACTAGCCCACATTTGGTGGTTGTTTGTTGAGCTGTGGGTTTGAGCCAGGGTGGCTTGCTAACCATGCAGTGTGGCTTGTTAACCACCCGGAACAACCCGACAACAAGGTGGCTTGTTTGAGAAAACAAGCCACACTGAATAGTTAATATGCCACCCTGGCTGCGTCCGGACAACACACTAACCCGTGGCTCAACAAACAAATCACGGTTCAAAACAACCACTGAGTGGCTCTGTTCAAAAGACATCTTAAACCACGGCTTTAACCACAGTGCTTAAGGCTTTTTGGTAAAAGCCGTGGTTTAAGGTGTCTTCTGAACAGGGCCAATGTGGGTTAGCGTGTTGTGTGAACAGCCCCAAGGAATACATGCCATCCACGATCCTTTCCAAGGATATAAACGGACCATAGATTTCATCTGCTTTCTTTCCCCTTGGCGAAGTAACGGAAGCAAGTCCAAGTACTTACCTCAAAAGGCAGCGGAGTTGCCTTCGCGACACCCTGGATGAGCTTACTGGTAACTCTGCTCCCTCTCTTAACAAGAGGTCCGGCCCCAAGAACATGCTGAAGAACACGAAATGCATTTGCTTCTGCACTTCCTTTGGCAGCTCCTTCTGCAACCACGGCTGCATGGACTAGGCTCTGGCCGTTCTGCTCCCGGACTTCCCCTTCGCAAAAGGCAAAAAAGGCACCGTCAGCTAGCTGCTGTACAGGACACCCACAATCCTTATAGCAACAGGTTAGTGCTTTGTTCAAACTTTCGACATCGAACTGGCTGCTGAGGAAGGCCTTGGGCCTCTGCCATAGGGTTCTGGGAAACATTTCTTGGCGCACATGCTGATCATATGGGGCACTTGCCTCACCGGCATCCCGTGGGAACAGGAGGTACACCCAGCACTTCTCTGCATCCAATAGTGATGGACAAGCTGTCTTTCAGGAAAGTTTGACCAGGATCCTGAGCCTTATCGTTGAAGAACTCTTAATAAGCATCCAAGGAATGCCAAGTTTCCCTGGAACACAGTTTGAAAAACTAATGCGTTATTCATGATCATACCATTTCTGGAAGACACCAACAAGACCCTTGGCGAACGGCTAATGTCCCTGCCATAACATATGCCAAGGGGCGTGTTTATTTCAATTAAATGTATTTATTTATAATAAAATAAATCTAGGAAGGGGGGCGAAGGTGCGTTTTTTTTTTAACTTGGCTTTTAAAATGGCTGTTATGTTTTTTTAATACTATGTTTTTAATATTTTTTTTATGTTTTGGACTTTCTGTAAATCACCTTGATTGTCTAAAAAGGCAATATAGATATAAATAAACAAATAGATAAATGGATTTTCAAAGGGACCAAGAAAAGTTTGTGCTACTCTGCATCTTGAAATACTACAGCAAGTTTAGCATTTGCCACTTGCCCTACTGAATAGGGCTGGGTCCAGAGGCCCACGTGGTGCAATGGCCAATGAAATCCACTTCAGCAGCCTAACCTACTTCACAGGATTGTTGTGAGAATAGAACGCGAGAGGGACCCTAGTTGACCTTTCTAGGTCCCAGATTCCATCCCCAGTGTCCCTTATGTCCTCCTCCCCACTTACAAGGATCATGGAATAAGTGATGGGAAAGACCTACCACTACCTGATATCCTGGAGAGCCACTGTCGGCCATAGTAGGCAATAATTGACCTAGATGGACAAATAGTCTGGCATGGTTACTGGGAACACACAACGTGACAAGCCAAAGTACGCGTTGCGTAAGGGTTGAACTGTGGGTTGTTGCTGAATTGGGGGCTTGTGTGTGTGAACCCAGCTGTGCTAACAAACCATGGTTTGTTAACCACGAACAACCCACAGTTCACAACCCAACATTAAACCATGGGTTCTCTTCATGGGCTGCTTCGTGGGATTTGTTAGCGCGGCTGGGTTCACACAACACAACTCACGAATCAACGACAACCTGTATTCAATCTATACTCTGGCATGTTGTGATGTGTGAACCCTGCTGGTCTCTAAGGCATCTTCTTATGTTGCTGTGAAGCATTTACAGCACCCTGAACTCCTTGGAGGAAGGCTGGGATAAAAATGTAAACAACAAACAGGAACAAGGGACAGTAGTGTTCAGGCCACATAACGTGTGCTAGAATTTCCTTTTGTGAAAGGCAGCCCTGTATACAGAGTAAGGTAACGATACAGCAGCTGGGACTTACATACACCAGGTTTGCAGGCCAAACGATGGTCCCAGAGCAAGAAATCAAGTGGCAGGACCAGCACGTCGGTCAGTCTAATTCACCGTACCATCAAGAAAGAAGTCAAAAGATCGTACTTACCGCCGCGATATTTGGCATCCTCACCAGCTGAACCAGCCCCGCTGCGGATGTTTAGAAACTGCTCCGCAACCTGCTTCAGCTCAGAGTGGCTAACACCTGCAAGACAGCATTCGGGTCAGAAGGAAGAGACCAGAGCTCTTGGCGATGAGGGCTCTGGCTTCAAGAAAAAAATACAGCTCAGCCATAAAAGAAAGAAAAGTCACGATACATACCTAGCCCCACCAGAGCCATTCGGGCACTTGTGAAGTTGTTCTGTACAAAATGCTGCAGCTGTGGAAAAGAGGGATGTACATTTTTTAAAAATTCTGCTTCACAACAGAATGTGAACACAGGAGCCTTGCTGGATCAGACTGAAGGTCCATCTAGTCCACCGTTCTACTTCTACAGTGGTCAGCTACATGCCTCTGAGAAACCCACAAGCAGGATGGGAAGGCGACACCCCTCCGCAGGCGTTGCCCCCAGAAACTGGCAGTCAGGGGTACACGGTCTCTGAGCAGGAGGTTCCATCTGTCTATCATGGCCAGTAGCTGTTGATAGAACTCCACGAATTTGTCTAATCCCCTTTTAAAGCCAGCTGAGCTAGAAGCCATGACTACATCTTGCGACCATACATTAACCATGTGCTGTGTAAAGTATTTCATTGTTAGATGCAGATGAGCAGTTGCCAGTTCCTTCCAAGTTCTAAAGAGCTGATCTCTGGTGGCTGAATGCATGAGGTGGATATGTTGGATAAGAAATCAATCAATCAATCATCTATCTATCTACCTATCTATCTACCTATCTATCTACCTATCTATCTATCTATCTATCTATCTATCTATCTATCTACCTATCTACCTATCTATCTATCTACCTATCATCTGTCTATCTATCTATCTATCTATCTATCTATCTATCTATCTATCTATTATTATTATTATTATATTTATTTATATCCCGCCTTTTTCCCAATAATGGGACTCAAGGTGGCTTACAAATTAAAACATGTACAGTTAAAACAGCGATACACAAAAATTAAAAATATAATTAAACACAGTACAATTTTAAAACATTTTAAATACTATCTATCTATCTATCTATCATCCATCCATCATCCATCCATCATCCATCCATCATCCATCCATCTATCACCCATCCATCTCCAGGTGGACCCATATATTCAGGAAGAAAAAAAATCTTCCACACTGCCACTCATAAAAGAATGAAAACTTTCAAGTTAAATCTAAGTGGTGATATTTTTAGCGTAGCGGCTGAAGAGATGTTGCCACAATTTAGGTTCCTAAGCTTTCTATTCCAGCCAACCCAAACACTACACCCAGCTGCTAAGAACCTAGACGGCTGCCTAAGTCCTGAAACATACAGCACGACAAAATTGGGGGGGGGGGGGGAAGGGACAATAGGTCACTTCACACATAATGCAACCCCCCTGGTTTGCTACTCCAGGAGGAAGCCCTGTGCTCACATGTTCCATTTAGTTCGTCCCTGATTTGCAACAAAGTTATATCCAAAGAGGGCAAACTACAATTTGCTCAAACTAGGATCAAAACCCAGGATCAAGCCTTGGTTTTCAATTGTGATTTGTAGGGCAAAGGCAAACCAAAAGAATATAGAAAGCTGACTAACGTCAAGTCAGACTATCCATCTAGACAAGTATTTCTTCTCGTGACGGGCAGTGACTGTGCCTTATACGCTGCCAAGGGACCTAATTGTTCCCTAGAACTGTCTGAAAACCAACAATTATTATGAGCGCCTTAGAGAAAGGACAGGAGACAAATATAGCAAAAAAATAAAAATAAAATGCTTTCTTTTAGTGCTGTTGAGGCTCTTACCTGCTCTGATGTAATCTTTCCAACCCTGTAGTCTGGACAGTATAGGGAACGGGCAAGAGAATTCTTATAAGCTGCTGCATGCAAGTTCTCTAGGAGGCCTAAATATAAAACAATGGGAGAATGTTTTGGTTTTTTTTTTAAAAAAAATCTATAGACGTGACTCGGAGGAATTTGTAACCAACCTGTATTCTGCAAGAACCTAATGCCTATTGCCCACGTGGAATTTCCTCACTACGTTGAGGTGAACGCCCCCCCCCCCCCCATCGCTCACATGGATCGTGCACATCGGATCCATTGGGAAAAGAGCAGAAACGCTCACTTAGCTCTGTTGAAGCATATACTCAGGATCGCTTGCTAGGCCATAGATATTGGCTGTCAATTAAAGATTTATGTTTAGGAGTGTCTTAAGCCCTCCTGTGGGCCTATGGGGATTTTAAGGAAACCCACAAAATATTGTTTTCTTTGAACAGCAGCCCTCCACGTTTATTTTAAAGAACTGCTCCTGAAATACCACTTGGCACAGGGGAAGGCTGTTAAAAAAAAACAGCACTCCCAAAAGACCCCACGTCACAGCAAGCACGGGCAACAGAGACGGAAGAATGAGCGATGTCCAGGTCCTCTGTTTCCTACCTTGATGCTCGCTCCTGAACGTGTCTCTTTTCCCCCTAACAGGAAAAGCGTGCATTGTCAAACATGGGAAAATGTGTACTTTTCTAAGCTGCAAGCCAAGCGCACTTTCCCGCCTTCATAGGCGAAAGTGTGAAAACGAGGTCGAAGGGGAATTGGGAATTTCCGGAATTCCACAGTTGCACAAGCGCACACTTTCGAATATGGCCACAAGCTTGGGAAATTTCCAGAGAATTGTGTTCCTGGTCGCACTCGAAAACAGAAACAAAATTCTCGTGCATCCTTAGCCGGCTATACAATATCAAGCATCGTTAATTAAAAGCAAATTCTTTGAGGGACTGCCAGGGAAAAACTCTCGCCCCGCCAGGGAAAAATTGCTGTGACACCCACAGAACAGCTAAACTATTCAATTAAATTTGTATATTTCGGTTTCAAGTGGAGTGGGCAACCTGGGGCCTCATCCTAATTTCAAAAGCCCTCTGCGAGCAATCGGAGCCTGGGTCAAGAACCATCTGCCCTGCCCCCTGCAACCTACTGGGCCAAGAGGAAGAGAAGATAGAAAAGAGGATGGGAGAAAGAAAAGACTTGGCGGCTTAGGAACACTTACCGACTTGAGGGTTTTGATAGGCAACGGCCTTGTCAGTGCTTAAGCGGGGATTGGCAGCAGATACTTCCCAGGGCCTGAATTCTGGAGCAGTAGTGACGTTTATTAAATACTCCAGGACAGTATCACTGAATAAATTAAACAAGGGAGGGGAGAAATAAGACTCAAAACAATGGAGGTTTCCCAAAGTGCAGAACAAGACAAGGACCAAAATGCTCAACCTTAGAACGTTAATATTAAAAGGCAAACGGATTAACAGTTAAATTCTTCAAGGTTTAACAAAACTCCGTCCGAGGACAGCTTATCTGTGATCTAACATCAAGATATGTGGAACGGCAGTTTTCAGAAAAGGAAACAGACAAGTTCCCTGCCTTAAGCAGTTGACTGCCTAAACACTGAAGGAGGGGAATGGAGAGGGGTGGTGTGAGATAATAAACAAGGGCAGAATTCACACGCACATTTTTCTCCCTGGAGATCGTCATCTGATCGCCGGGAAAGTAACTTCTGCGCACAAGCCATTCACACAGATGTACTCAGGTACAGCAGTCACTGACCAGGATCATCGTAGGTTTGCTGCAGTGTGGCGCTCAGTGCTCAGGCTGCTTCTCATAACCGTTTTTGCACGAGGGTTTATTAGAAATGAGTTTTTTGTCTCTAGATTGAAAAATCCTAACTATTTCAAGTAGTGACGCCTTCTATCATCCATCTAGCTTTATCTTTGTATTATTTCCACAAGTTTCACCTCTTCCCCCCTTTCTGCTTTTAGCCTTGTGCCACTTTTGAGTTCCTGTGCATCTTTAATAATACTCAGCATTTATATAGCATTCAAAGCACTTCATTTTTACACTGGGCCCGGGTCAGGCATCTCAGCAAACTATAGCTAGGCCGTTGCGAATGAGCTTTGTGCTGGCATGTTCTCATCCCTGTCACCCCCCTCCCCCACTGGATGCCCCAATTCACTCCTTTGAGTTTCTTTGAGGGTTACCATGAAATTCAAAGGGGGAAAAAAACTGGTCTAGTGGTATTAAAAAAACACAGCTTTCAGAACATCCCATCTAGTCGCCAGCGTATAATCACACGGCAATCTGTTGTAACAACGGCAGCCTGAAATTATCTACAAGTGAGTATGTAATATTTTAACTGTTTTATACTATTGAAATATCTGCACAGGCCTTACTTGCAAAGTGCCCTATAAACTATTTATATGTAGTGCTGAAATTGCTTTATTGTTTACATGTTTGACAGGCTGCGCTTGCAATGTGCTTTTCCAATTGTAACGTTGTTTTTAGTTCTGAGTTGTCTCGTTCGTATTTTACATACATATTGTTACTGACCCTTGAAGGCGGCCTAGTAAAAAGCAAGGGGCCGAAACGCATTGGGCTTTTCTTCAACACTTTTGTTTATAGCATCGTGAGACCATTTCTCTCTTTAAGTTCACCTTGGATGCTCACCCTCCTTGCGCCCCCCCCCTTTTAAGGTACAACAGCAGGACAGGAGGGTGCCAATTCAGTACAACTCCTCTATGCTTTAATTAACCCAAGATTTACCACTGTTACATACAAACAGGGCCTATACATTTCAAGGGCATGAACGAAACAACAAAACCGGCGCAATGACATTCCTTTGGCTTTTCAATCAGAACGCTTACAGAACACGTTGAAAACTGATTTGCTACACATCTAGAAGCTTACATATAATCGCGTAGGCACTCGACGGAATAAATCACGTTCTCTCGGGTAGAAGAAACACTAAGGAAGAACAAAAGAAAGGGTACATTTTTCAGAAGGTCGTATGAGCTTAATGACATTTAGCAACTCCACAATAGGATTTATTGAGAGACCGCATAATGGGCCTTTTTACTTTTAAACGCAATGGCTCAGTTCAGACGACACATTAGGCAACGGAGGAGGGGGGGAACAATCGTCAGTTGTGTTGCTTATTGTGTTGTCTGGAGGGCAGCACACAATGCACACACAACTGACAGTACGTTAATCAAGCACTTTAAACAACAGAGCGAAACAACAGGCTTGCACGTTGTTTAGCCCGAAGCCCCATTGTTTAAAGTGTCGTCTCTCCATGGACTGTTCCGTTTCGGAATGGAGTTCTGCTGCCTAGAGCAGCCAAAAAACCCCAGCTGCTCTATGCAGCCAGCAGAACTCACGATGCATGCTGGAATACGGCTGGGGGACACACGGAGGAGAGGCTGCAACCAAAATGGCCGCCGCAAGTTGATAGTAGCCGGGACGTTTGCTGGTTCCGAGCAGCACTGGCTGCAGTGTGTCGTTTGTGGAGCTCCTCCTGCCTAACGCGCGGTCAGTACATTACTTACCCCTCCGTTGCCTAATATGTCGTCCGAACTGAGCCAATGTCTCCTATATGAAAATTTAGCACATGTACACATTAAATGATTAGTGACACTGTATTGTTTTACCCGATATAAAGCTACTAATAGTTAAGCGCTGCTCACTAATGCTGGTCCTTTGCTGTTTATTTCACAGCAGAATTAACGTACCTGGTGTGAAGAAGAGTGTACTCATACACCCTTCTTGTCAGGTAGGCCAGTGGTCAAAACCCAACCACCCAACCACCAGCTGGATACCCGCCAGCAAACACTGGACTTAGCACCAGCGTCCCCTGATACAAACCACAACTGGTTTAGAGCTTTAAAGCGGTTTGTTAATAGAATTAAGGCTTTAAAGCAGAATATCAAAAATAATAAAAAGGGAGGAAGGGTTAAACAATTGGTTTAAAAGGCAAAGTAGTTCAATAAAAGCAGCACGGTCATAAAACAATAAAAACAAGTCGTAAAACAATACCAGAGAGAGACGTTCCTCAGAATACCAACAGAAAAATAACAAATCCTGGCTAACCTGCCAAATGCTTACAACAGGGGCCTCCTGCTCCTAGTCAAACAAAATACCCCCCCCCAACATCTAGGGGTCCAGGAAGGCAAATGGCCCCAGAAGCTAACTCATCTTATGCCCCCATCCCGATGGATGGGGCAACTGTGCTCCACCAATCCTGGCCCAAGATGCTCCTCCAGGCCTCCCACTCCAAGCCAGCCAGCAGTTCCCACCAGGACAGCTGAAATCATTCTTTTCCCAATTAGCTGCAGCCTTGGGAGGCCTCAGAGTCCTGCCTGCCCTAACAGTCTTCTGATAACACTGCTGGGTGGTGATTGCCAACAGGCCGGGCAGTTTTCAGCCAAGTACAGTCTCATCAGGGATCCGTAACAACAAGTCCCGTGTGGTTCCAATGATATGGGTCTGCTTCTCAGCTACCCGCAGCCCTGTGAGGGAGGCCATGAACACAAGGCCCTAGTTTTTGTACGACTCTGCGGGGCAACTTGGAAGAACAGAGCTCCTGTTCTTCACACCTGGCACTTTACATAAGCAAGAGGCACGAGTCCATGCTCTCAGGGAGTTTGCAAATGAACTAGATTGACAAAGGAGATGCAAACATATATCTATATACCAAATACAATGGGAGCTTGAAAGGAATTATTAACACACTCTACATACCAAATAAAATGGGTGTTGCAGTCCAACATACCTGGAAGGCAACAGGGTGGGGCTGGCTGCTCTAGACCCAGAAGTCAGACAAAATTAACACCTGGGGATGCAGTTTCCACAGAATTCTTCTAAAGACAGGCCAATTTTTAAGGGATTACAAACCTTAGGCTGCCCCCAACAGCTTCAACGCCACGTGTGATCCGGTAGGCAGAAGTTCCTTTTGTTGTCTGTAGAAAAACCCAAAGTTACTTCCCAGACAAGCACTTCAGTCGCAGCTAGCCCATACATTTGTTTAACTTGGGCACAGCATAAAGGGTCCCTCAATGCTCACATAACAGCACGGCTTGTTATGACACTTGGGGCCAAATTCCCACTTGGGGCAATCTCCAATCAGATCTCCCAACTTCTTTCATTTCCTAAAAGCATTTGGATCTGAGTCACCCAGAGTGGCAGGGATTGAACTAACTCCCTGATGCAAATTGCTCCATCCAAATCTTCTATTATCTACACAATGGAACACATTCATATGAGTAGCTGTATTTCTAGCCTCCCAAGACCACCATCCTGCCCCAAAGCTGCTATTAGCCATGGGCAATTTACATTTGGGAACGATGCAGGGAGAAAGAGTTCTCACATACACCCTGCTACAGTCCCAATCCAAATCAACCCCCCCTCCCCTGGCTGCATTTAAGAAAAAGAAGTTTGGAGATCCAATCGCAGTCAGATTTCCCAGATTACATGTAATTTGGTCCTTAAAATATCGCAGTCTAAGCATTTTATTTGCTAATGCAACTAAACTTTACAACCAGCTATATCCATGAATGGATACGAACTGAAGGACATAGTCATGAGCCTACTTGGAAAACATCACCTCGTTTATCTCAGAGGTTAAGAGGCAGCAACCTTCAGAGGGCAAGCCCACTAACCTATCTGATACACCGATTTCATTTATTAGCACAAACTTTGTTAAGCACTGTATCAGCTTATTGGAGATGGTGCTCGAACTGGTAAGAAAAAGCGTCAAAACTGTAATGGCAGAGGACGGAGGAACAGAACAGCTGGCAAGCAGGTGGGCAAGGGAGCCAGGGTCTACAGAGACTGATGAGCAGCTGTAGGATGCTGACTCCCATCCTGTCAACTTTAATCCCATCCCAGACTCCTCTGCTCCCCAATCTGGTATTGCCACCACTCTGGTTCAATTCAAACATCGCGCCGATTCATAATTTGAACTTTCAAAAATACAACTGGCAAACTAACGTTTAAAATTGGTTGTCTGCTTTCTCACTGTTTCGTAAGTTCATAAATACACACACACACCCTACACATCTCCCTCTAGTGCAGCAGCCTCTGTAGGCTGAGAGACGACCTTAACTCTGGTTTGTCATTTCAAATATCTCATCCACACTATAATTAGCATGAAGCGCTGTATGTTAACACACTTTGAGCCAGTGTTTCTGATCCTAGCTTGCAGGCCAGCCCTACTATTAGGCAGGGTGAGGAGGCAGCTGATTTCAGATGTCATGCAACAAATTGATAGTTTTTCATTGTAAGATTCCTTAACAATGGGTTTGCATAATGTTTCACTTGAACTTCTGTGAAGCTTTTCCACCCACAAAACTGACAAACAGAAACATAGTCTTTTAAAAAAAAATTTGCATATACCACTAAACCATGGTTTGTGTTAACCATGGCTTGTTGATCTAGCCATAAATTGTTTTGCAGACAAACTGCTCATTTTTCCCTATTTCTGGTTTGCTGCTGCTCTCCCACCCATTTTGCCCGCCTTCTGGCTGCCGTTGCTGAGTGCTTCTGTTTCACAACAGATGGCAGCGTAAAAAAGTCAGAGATAAGCCACAGTTCTGGGTTCAGACATCACATCAACCCATGGCTTCTATCTGTGGTTTAGAGCTTGTTATCAAACCATGATTTGCTTGCGAAGATGGGTTTGGACATGACAAGCCAGATTTCAACAAGCCGTACCATGATTTAGTGTTATGTGTGAATCTGGCCAATAGCTTGAACTTTTGGATTTTCAGAATTCCAACTGGTTTCCCCTCCCAAACTAATCCCCCACCCCCCAACTTTACATTTAGGAGGCCAGCCCTAAATAACCTTTGCTTTCTTAACCTAAATACAAAGAATTAAGACGAGGAGGAAAACACACCAGGTTAGATGCAAGACGGAGCAGGTGAGAAGTGCCCAAATTGGCGGCGGTTTCATATCTGCTGCCCGCTTTAATGAAGACTCCAATCCTTGAAACTGGAGAATAATTTTCCAAAGAAACAATCGCTAAGCCATTTGGAAGTTTTGCAACCTGCATTGAGGAGAGGAGACATCAGTCCATGCAAATATCACACTGTTCCACTTAACAGAAATGTTAAATTGCAAAATTACTTCAGACTGACCTCAAGATCCTGGGGAGGAAGCTGTACTTTTGCTGCTTTGGTTGTTGTGAAGACTTCAGCTTTAGGTAAAGTTTTGAGAGAATAAAACCTCTTCTAAACAAGAGAGCACAAACAATTCTAACTCCACATCCAAACAAATTTGATTTCATTTTCATTATCATCGGCGTGTCTACTTAACAAGCTATCGGCTTAGTTAGAAAAGTTTCTGTCTTCAAATCACTTTTGTTTCATTCGCAGTTAAAGCTTACCCACAGCCATATCACTTCGTGGTGTATGAAATTCTTTTATTTTTCCTTGTCTGTTACAATTCCAAAAAATCTTAGTAAGCTATAAGAATCAAGGCTTGCTGCTCTTTTCCCTCCATGGATTGAGCGTGGTTTTCCTCCACCGTAGCAATCCATTTGATCGGCACACTCAGCAGCGAATGGGGAAATATTTAATTTGTTTTAGTGCTCTGATTTAATTGCAATAAGTTTTTAGTTCTTGTAAACTGCCCTGGGGCCCTTTTTAGGGCAGAAGGGCAGTATATAAATAAATAATGTAAAAAGGCCTTGAACATCAAAAAGGCTAACCAATCCTTGTCCTAGCACACCAGAGCTCTGGTGTAACTTTTCCTGACATGCTATTTTCCTACATAAAGCAGGACTGGCTGGGGCATGCTGGGAGTTATTGGACTGTCTTCTGTTGAAACATGCATAGTGTTGCACCCGAATAAAAGTGAAATCCCTGCACATAGAAAACTAGCACATCAGGGTTCCGGCATAACCTTTTCCGTGACTTCTTATTTTCCTACATACAGCATGATTGACTGGGGCACTCTGGGAGTTCTTGGGCGCTTTCCTACTGAAACATGCATCGACTCACACCCTAACGAAACTAAAATCCCTGCACTTAGAAAACTAGCACACCTTCTCCCTGACATGCTCTTTTCCTACACACAACAATGTCTCTCTCGTGGGGAAAACATTTCATGACTCATGCAACTACTTGGCCTCTGAAGCGCCCCAGGTTGACCCTTTCAGGCTGTGCTTGGCCTCGGGGATGACCTTCAGCCTCCCGCCGCCCCGGGATAGCAGCTGCACTAGCCCCGCCGCTCGGCCGCCTTCCTCACCCACATGGTGCCTGAGGAGAAGCCGCAGAGCCCGCAGAGAGAAGCAGCGCCCGGATTCCCTCCTTGCACCGTTGGAAGGCCCAAGTCAAGGTCGCTTCCGTGCCCGGGGAAGGGCCGCTGCGTCCCGTCTGGCTCGCCGTGGCCTGCCCAGGCGACTCCCTCACTTCGCCTCCCGCCCTCCCCTCCGCCCGGTCGTCCTCACTCACCGAGAGGGACCGCGCCGCAAGCGGAATGGGCTTCATCGCCTCCGACGGCCACAGACGCCCGAGCCTCCCCGGGACGGAAACCAAGATGGCGGCCCCGGAGAAGGAAGCGGAAGACCCGGCCTTTCCCAGCATACACCGCGCGGCCCCTCTATCCGTCGCGCTGAACCATAGAGAAAGACATCCTTTTTTTCCTTAGGTCTACGTGCCGTAAGATAGAAAATCCTATGCTACAGAAACCATAGACGGGGGTGGCTAGAGAGTCCCGTGCTGGGCCAAGCGGTTCATGGTTTTGCAGCAGGAAACTTCCGGTTCCGGATTTCAGCTGGTACAACCTTCCATGTGCGGGGCAGGAGTGAAGTCAATACATAGGCAGTGGAGGCTGGTGGCTCCGATTTCGGTGGGGCTATGAATACTTTCTGGGTTTCGCCTGAACTCTAAAAGGAGCTATCCAAGGTGCTGAACCTATTTTGAGGATAGGATTCAGCACCTTGAATACCTTTTTTTTAAAAAAAATTCTGGCTGAAACCCGGAACGGATTCACAGCCCCAGTGAAATCGGAGTCACCAGCCTCCACTGCTACCTAGGGATTTATTCTTCCATTCACTCATTCTCACCACCACCACCACCACCACCACCCTGCTCTTTGTAACATCTTGCCAATCCCTGAGGAAGAGATCTGAAGATCTCGAAAGCTTGCACACTTGCCCTAAGGGTAGCTGTGTAAGTCTACCGCCTTGAATGCCATTTTTCTAGGTAAATGGGGATGATGGGAGATGTAGGCTATCAACCCACACACACCATACACACACACAGGCTGAATTCGGACAACACCATAGTCAATGGTGGGGTAATAATCAACTTTACAGTTGTTCATCTAGGGGGTACTCTCCACACAACATGGTAATAAATAATCAACCCTGGTGTGGATTAGGATCAGCGCTGAGTTGACTATGGCAGCATTTGGACGACACGATAGTCAATACAACTGACGATTGTTTCCCTCCGTTGCTTATTGTGTCGTCCGAATTCAGCCAATGAGAAAGAGAACAATTTACCTACCTATCTATCTAGGCACATACTCCAAATATACACACGCAGCCCATGCGCACACACATTCCGTTGTGATTTTCCCTGCGCGGAAGGCGTGCGCGGGTGGCTGCTTTGCGCGGAAGGCGGCACAAACACCATTCGCAACATTCCAGCGCTTGCTTTAGCCCGCTGCCGTTTCATTCATCCCGGCGTCTTCCCTTCTGCCCCGATGTCCACTAGGCGGTGCTCGGCGCTGCAGCCTGCCTGCGGCCGCTTGGCCGTGTAGTGATAGTGGGACGGCGCTTAGCCGCGATTGCTCAGACGCGTGTCGGCGAGGGTGGAAGGAGGCGGCTGGCGAGGGTTTCCTCCGGTGTGGCGCGCCACCAACAGCACAACTACTGCGTAGGCTTAGTAGTAATATTTACTACTACTACTACTACTACTACATCATCGTCATGAGCCACGCCGTGCCTCCTCCCGTTTTTCTAGGGGCCGAAGTAGTGGAGAAATACTTGCCTTCAGCCAGCGTCCTCATCCCGCCTCTAGAAGTCGCCTTGGGCAACTTCTCCAAAGGATCGGAGGGAGGCGTCGTGCAACCGGTGCGCACCGTTGTGTCCATCCAGAAGTACAACGGGTGAGAACCGGGAGTAGAGGAGGAGTAGGAGCAGTTGGGAGACTCTTGGTGCTTGGGGACTCCTCTTCCAGGTGCCCCTCGAGGTGATATTTGGGGAACTTTGTTTTTTAAGACCGCTTTCTGTACGCACTCATCTTTTGTTCTCCGCTTTCCACCAACCCTAGTAGGAATAAAGACAGCGGGTTGCATTCAGTGGTTTTATTTTTTGTAAACCACCCAGAGAGTTATTGGGCAGTATAGAAGTGAAATGAATAAATTCACTGTGGAGCAGCTAGGGCCAAACTTGGGAGCTAAAATCCAGGGTCCTAGGGACCACTCCAAAACGACCACCCCGGAGATTGCAGAAGCAATCTCCGTTTTAATTTTTGGGGTTGTGCTGGCGTTATGATTGAAGGGAGTTTAAAAATGCAAAACCGCATGTGCTTAGTTGGGAGCGTTTCTTTTCATCAGTTTTGGAAACAAGTTTTGTTGTTGTTCTAATTTGCCAATTACATAGAAGCAGGCGAAAAGCATGTGGTGGTGCAGAAGAAATTTGACTTGTGTGCTTCATAAACGAAATAATAGGCATAGCCACAGTAAAGGGCCCCCTGCCCAGAAGCTCATTAAATCCAGCATCTAACATTAACCCAGTTTCTCCAGTGTTTTTACTCACAACAGCTGGGATTCTTTAGCTTAGAAACTAGGCGAGTAACGTGAGAGAGGCGTACAAAATTACGCATGGTGTGGAGAAAGTGGAGAAAGAGACATTTTTCTCCCTTTCTCAAAAATACTAGAACCTAATGGAGTCATCCCATGAAGCTGACGGGTGGGGGATTCAGGACAGATCAAAGGAAGGATTCCTTGACACAGCACAGAGTTATATATGGAATTCACTACCACAAGACGTAGTGATGGCCACCAAATTGGATGGCTTTGAAAGGGGAGTGGAGAAATTCACAGAGGAGAAGGCTATCAATGGCTACTAGTCCTGAGGGCTATATGCTACCTCTAGTATCAGAGGGTAGTAGGCCTATGTACACCAGTTGCTGGGGAACGTGGGTGGGAAGGTGCCATTGTACTCAAATCCTGCTTGTGAGTTCCTGGTCAACAGCTGGTTTAAAACTGTGTCAACAAAGTACTGGACTGGATGCACCCTTGGTTCTGATCCAGTAGGTCTCTTCTTATGCTCTTAATGTTTGCCCTACTAGAGTAGACCCATTGAAATGAATGGGACAAGTTAAACTGACATTGGATACAACCCATTGGCTTCCCATACCATTACATGTGTCAATTTACAGAGCAACATAATCCTAGGAAAATATTGGGACAATCGTGACTTATGAAAATAAGCTCCTTAATACCCCACCTCTGAACTCTAGGGCAGCCCACCATTTATAGGAGAGTAGCCCTACCAGACAGTACTTGTCATAGGGTTTCCTTGACACTGGTGGCGGCCCCAATAAAGTAAGTGATTCGTTACGGTTTGACTACTGCAATGCACTCTGCATGGGGCTGCCTTTGAAGACAGTTCTGAAATTTCAGCTGGTGCAGAATCTAGCTGCCTGGATATTGGTGGGGGCTGGCCGATCTGCTCATGTGGCACCAATCCTGCACCAACTGCCTTGGTTGCCAGTGCATTTTGGAGCCCAATTTAAACTGCTGGTTTTAACCTTTAAAGCTTTAAATGGTTTGGCGCCCAAGGTACTTGAAGGACTGCCTTCTGTATGAGCTTGCCCACACTCTGAAGTCATCAGCAGAGGCCCTTCTTGTTTGGCCGCTGCCAAGGGTGAGTCCAAGGGACAGGGCCTGTTCAACGGTGGCCCTGCATCTCTGGAATCCGCTTCCATCAAGGGCTTGTCAGGCCCTTCACTGCTGGTTTTCAGGAAGGCTCTGAAGACCTACTGGGTTTTGCTGGCCTTTGTATAATCTGTGGGCTGCAGCTTTTATGGGTTTATCTGTTTTAAAGTATTTTTATTGTATCTTATTGTATATTTGTTTATGGCCTATTTGCATGCTTTTGTATTTTTTCCCCTTGTACAACACCTTGAGAGGGTTGTAGAGTTGGAAGGGGCCTATAAGTAGTAGAGTTGGAAGGGGCCTATAAGGCCACTGAGTCCAACCCCCTGCTCAATGCACTAATCCACTTTAAAGCATCCCTGAGAGATGACTGTCCAGCTGCCTCTTGAATGCCTCTGGTGAGGGAGAGCCCACGACCTCCCTAGGTCATGGGTTCCATTGTCGTACTGCTTTAACAGTCAGGAAGTTTTTCCTGATGTCTAACCGGAATCTGGCTTCAAGGCAGCCTAAAGATAATTTTAAATGAATAAATGCACCAGTAAATTCTTTAAGCTTTAGGAGTGGTTGCTTATTAACTTCTCACAAGTTTGGTTGCTAACAGAGGAGATCTACTTGAATGATCATTGTGCCACCCTGTTTTTCTGCTTGTCAGCTTTTTAGGAGTCATGCCTGCTTATAGTGCAAATGATGATGCCCTGACAACCAAGTTGGTGACCTTTTATGAGCACTCGACTGACTTGAACGTCCCTTCGCATCAAGCCACTGTGCTTTTATTCGATCCAAGGAATGGCACCCTCAAAGCCGTAAGTCCGTGTGATATTTGCGTGATGCAAGCGTGACTTGAACCGACTGAGCCTTTGAGCTAGTGCTGGTGAGATCAAAGGGATTCAACTTTGGACCTAGGAAGATCACAGATCTTGGGCCTGCCGATTTGGATCCAGTTCAAAGTTCTTGAACAAATATCTTTTTTCTCAGGCCTGCTTTCTCCATGCGTCAGTCAACCTGTATCTGGGCTGTACCGCTGTCGGTGGGGCCTGACATATTCATTTAGAACTTAATTATTTATCATAAAACTAGTGAATGGATTTGGCTTAGCCCTCAGTTTGATACAAGCAATGGCTTCAAGTGAGCTTACACAGCTGTCAGAGTTGAACACGTCTGTGAAGCCACCCCTATAGCCCCTGAGGGAGGGGTCTTCCCACTGTTTTCCTAAGGGAGGGGCTCCCCAACAGCAAGAGGGAGAGGGATAGCTTATAACCGTATCCCTTGACCTCTTAATGTCCCCTGGCCTCAAGATATATGGACCGCAAAGCCATGTGCTGGTTAAGGACATCTGCCCCTAAGTGGCTGAAGTCGTTACTGCAGGTTTCAACCACATGGATACATTAAAGTCAATTACTATTAATGAATGCTTTTTAGAAACAAAATAACCCTGAGGTGCACACACCTAGGCTCCCCTTAGTATGCCTGCCACGTTTCAGGTGTCTAGGTCTTGGCACTATGGCATGGATGGGTGGACGGACAGACAGATACACATCCTTTATTAGGATTATAAACACCCATTTCCACTTTCAGCAAATGTGTGAGAAAATCCCCTTTCTTTCAGAGTCCAGCAATACGGCAGGGATGGGTGGAGTGAGCAATTTGTCTGGGGGAAGGTGCTTGCCTCCACCAACCTCCCCCCCCCCCCCAAATCTCTGGTGCAGGGTCTCCATTCCCAATCCTTGATGGGATACAGAATTCGCAGGCGGAAAAGAGATGTTGTTATGCACCCGGTTCACACGGGGGAAAAGCATTTGGGATTTATTTGCTTCGTGCTGTGCTCTTTTCATTCTATTTGATGTTCTTCTTTTGAAAAGGTCATGGATGGCAGCGTCATTACAGCCAAGCGAACGGCCGCGGTTTCTGCCATCGCCACCAAGGTGGGTGCTTTCATTAAATGGCAATGAAAAGACGGGCAGTGAGGGCTCTTGAGGAAGATCCCCTCCGTGGGCTCCCTCCCTCAGTGAGTCCGCGTTCTCACTGCTATGGTCACCAGCTGCTATTGTTCCTCCGCCTCTTCCCCCACATTGCTACCATTTGCTTGCCTGACAGGCAGAGAGCCAGGGAGCAAGCAGGCCGTGGCATCCCCTGCTCCTCCTCCTCACCACCAGGCAGGTAAACAAGCCAGGTTGCAACAATGAAGAGAAAGAATAAGGCGGCTCCCTCAAGGGTTGGCACGGTTGAGCACATGCTAAGGGCCTACACCCCACTAGAGGGCTCTTGACAGCGGGCCCCTACTGTGGTGTGGGGGCCCTTGACACATGCCCAACTATGCCTACCCTTGACACCACCACCCATGACTATGGTCTGCTGTGGTGCTAACAAAACACCTACCCGAAAAGGGGCTGTTCAGTTTGCAGCCTTTGAATGTCAAGGGGTGTAAATTCTCACTACCAGCTTAATTATGCCAAACCTGCCCCGGGTTTCTTTTCTGTTTCGGATGAAAGAGACCCTTTGAGTTCAGATTTTCCCTTTGTAGCCTTGAGTTCTGCAGCCTTTTCCAAGGGCTGCTCTACTTCAAACCAGGTCTTCATCCTCAGCTTGCCCATTCCAGGGTTTTTGCAGATCTGTTGGAGCTTGGCTCAAAATCAGCGCTTTGGGGGCTGAATTGACTTTAAAGGGAATCCACATGAATGAAGTGATTAGAATTTGCCTTTTCCCCCTTGTCCCCTTTTCTTCATGGCATCCCTCTTCCAAGTGTGTGTGTTTTTCACTGAGGATCTTTTGAAAAGGGCAAGAGATTCAAAGCGTTCATAGCTGTTAAGAAAAACAGCAAGAACTGAGATGCTTTATCTCCTTTGCTACATCCAGCCTTATAATAATAATAATAATAATAATAACCCACCTCTCCCTACGGATCGAGGCGGGGAACACAATGCAAAATACAAGCATCACAAAGTTAAAAATTTTTAAAAACAAGAGAAAACACATAATTAAAACATTTTAAAATTCATCCGGATAGGCCTGCCGGAAGAGAACAGTCTTCATGACTCTCTTAAATGGGCACGGCGGGGTCTGCAGAGGAGTGCTTTGTGTTCGGTGACATCAAGACATTTCGGGGTAGAATTGTTTCCAGCTCCACCAACTTCCTAAATCCCGTGAAGTTACCAGATCAGACTTCCCCAAACTGGCACCCTTCAGATGTGTCAGACTATTGCAAGGATGTGGAGCCTCAGCCTCAGGGGCAAAACCGGCCTTCTGGATATTTATTTATTTATTTATTACATTTGTATACCGCCCCATAGCCGAAGCTCTCTGGGCGGTTTACATAGGATTAAAAACAATTAAAAACAATATACAAAAATTAAAACAGCAAAAACATACAACATATACACAATCGATACATTTAAAAACCACATCAACACTTCAAAAACTACAAAAACAAAACAAAACAAACCCAGGCTCCTCAAATATTGCCAAATGCCTGAGAGAAGAGGAAAGACTTGACCTGGCGCCGAAAAGATAACAATGTTGGCGCCAGGCGGGCCCCGTCGGGGAGATCGTTCCACAATTGGGGAGCCACCACAGAGAAGGCCCTCTCTCTTGTTGCTGACCTCCGAGCCTCCCTCGGAGGAGGCACTCGGAGGAGGGCCTTAGATGTTGAACGTAGTGTTCGGGTAGGTTCATGTCGGGAAAGGCGTTCCATCAGGTATTGTGGTCCCAAGCCGTGTAAGGCTTTATAGGTTAAAACCAGCACCTTGAACCGGGCTCGGAAACATACAGGCAGCCAATGCAAGCGGGCCAGAGTAGGTCTTATATGTTCAAACCTACTGGTTCCAGTTATCAATCTGGCCGCTGCATTTTGCACAAGCTGCAGCTTCCGAACCACCTTCAAAGGCAGCCCCACGTAGAGTGCATTGCAGTAATCTAACTTGGAGGTTACCAGAGCATGGACAACTGAAGCCAGGTTATCCCTGTCCAGATAGGGACGTAGCTGGGCCACCAACCGAAGTTGGTAGAAGGCACTCCGTGCCACTGAGGCCACCTGCGCCTCAAGTGACAGAGATGGTTCTAGGAGAACCCCCAAGCTACGAACCCGCTCCTTCAAGGGTAGTGCAACCCCATCCAGAACAGGTTGAACACCCTCCATCCGGTCAGCGGAACCACCCACTAACAGCGTCTCAGTCTTGTCTGGATTGAGTTTCAGTTTATTAGCCCTCATCCAGTCCATTGTCGCAGCCAGGCACTGGTTCAGCACATCCACAGCCTCACCTGATGAAGATGAAAAGGAGAAATAGAGCTGCGTGTCATCAGCATACTGATGACAACGCACTCCAAAACTCCGGATGACTGCACTCAACGGTTTCATGTAGATATTGAACAGCATGGGGGACAAAACTGACCCCTGCGGAACTCCATACTGGAGAATCCACGGGGCCGAGCAATGTTCCCCAAGCACCACCTTCTGGAGCCGACCCACCAAGTAGGAGCGGAACCACTGCAATGCAGTGCCTCCCACTCCCAACTCAGCCAGTCGTCCCAGAAGGATACCATGGTCGATGGTATCGAAAGCCGCTGAGAGATCAAGGAGAATCAACAGAGTCACACTCCCCCTGTCTTTCTCCCGACATAGGTCATCATACAGGGCGACCAAGGCTGTTTCCGTACCAAAACCAGGCCTGAAACCCGACTGAAATGGATCCAGATAATCAGTCTCATCCAAGAGTGCCTGGAGCTGGCTCGCAACTACCCGCTCCAGGACCTTGCCCAGGAATGGAACATTTGCTACTGGCCTGTAGTTATTAAGATTTTCAGGGTCCAGGGAAGATTTCTTTAGGAGTGGTCTCACTGCCGCCTCTTTCAGGAGGCAGTGCCTCCTTTTTCTGACCCTGACCCCTTTCCCTGACCACCAATCATTTGATATTTTCCTGGCTTTTGTGCAGCATTTCCCCATTCTAAAAAGTTTGAAACGCTTCTGAGGCTTCTTTGCTGGCAGCAAGAGCTTTAAGCTAAAATATGTTGGTGTTTTTGGTCCCGCCTCTTTCGTGTTTGGCCCTGCCCACATTTGCCTTCAGTTTTTCTGAAATGGAATTTGGTCCTCCGGTTGAAAGAGGTTCTGCACCCTTGGACTATGGCTCCCATCATCCACAGCCAGCCTGTTGACTGGGAATTTTAGTCAGACACATCTGGAAACTACCAGGTTGGAGCATGCTGGTCTGGATTGCCAACCCAACAAGGATTTTTTTTAAAAAAATGCAGAAGCTACTGTTTTGCTTTATACTTTTTTTTTATTATGAGGAGCAACCAAAATCTCACCAAGTAGCGAGGAAACGTTTGAATCCTCCATCACTCTTCCTTTAGGTTGGAGAGATGTCCAATGAAACAAAATTATAAAGTGTTGGGGGGATAGTAAAGAGGAAAATATGTGTTTGGCATGATGAAAGAATTTTGGAATTTGCAGTACATAACACGGATGGGGCATTGATTTTGGAACAGCTGAGAAAATGAACAAAATAGGGAGTTCATTTTTTTCATTTTTCGATTTCCAAAATGAATACCATGAGGTCAGTTTTTTGTTACTCACAACCATACTCATTTGGAGGTGGGTGAGGCTTACTTTTCTCTGGCAGCAGCTGCTTTCGATAGCTGCTTCTAGTAGCGGTCAAGTAATTTTCCCAGAATTCTTGGCTGTTGTGTCATTCTAAGGCATTCTAGGCAAAATGGCAGCTGGCTACCAGTGGGAGCTTCTTTCCCCTAGAATGCCCCAGAAGCACTGATGTTCAGGCATTCTGGGAAAATCAAAATGGCGAAAAAGAAACAAAAGTAGCAAACGAAATAAATATCATATTAACAAGTGAATAATGCAATCAGTGTGATTTGAATGAATGTCCCAGAGTAACAAAAATGAGAGGTTGTAACAAAACAAAATATTCTTGAATACCCTAGTTCATAGCAGTCTTAAGACTGAGTACTGGAGGCATTCGGCAAACAATTTAGTTTGCTCCTGCAAGGTGCAGAATAGATTTCAAGTTGCCCCAGGGACTAATAAATTGTTATTATTATTAACGTGACAGGGAAGAAATGGCAATTTTTCTTTTAAAATATAAATGCCAGCAGTAATTCGGATCTACCTTTGTTGCTAATTGGAACACTTAGGTCCCTTGTGAGACAGAGAGAGCAGAAGTAAAGACAAATGTAGAAGGGCTTTAATTAGCAAAGCCAGAGATGAATTGTATGTATCGTGTTAGGGAAGGAGTCAATAGAAGCCAAATTGGATAGTGTTGACTAGTGTTTATCAACCAGTCACCCAAGCAGAAAGAAACGATTGGGGTTTGAGAACTAGGAAAAATGTGTGACTATCAGAGGTGAAGTCCAAGGAGGAGATGAGGCCATGAACTTTAAGGTTGGGAGAAGTTGTTAATTCAAAAGTGGGGATGTTAACTACAACTCCTTTTTCCTGTTGGGATTATTTTCAGCTCTTAATGCCAGTGGATTCTGAAGTGCTGTGCATCCTAGGGACGGGTGTTCAGGCTCGCAGCCACTATGAGGTCTTCATGGAGCAGTTTTCATTTAAGGAGGTAGGAAGCCCAATTAAATGGGCAGAATAGAATGCTATTAAAAACTGCATTACTTCGAGTGACTTCAGCACATGTCCTCTTCATGCAAATAGCTCTGCTGCTGCGCTACCATTCTCCTGCCTTTTATCAATTTAAAGTTTTTATTTCATGCCGGGTGTCATTTTTTTTTTTTAAAGGGGGGGGGTAGGGGAGCCAGGAGCTGGGGAGGCACCACGGATTGGCCACCCCACCACCAGGATGGTCCCCACTTTCCAAGTGGCTCCACGGTTAGATGGAAGAATGGTCACTCTTCTCATTCATTGCTCTCGCTTCTAATGGGCCCATGAGGAAGGAGCTCATTTGGCTGAGAGTTGCCAAAGCTGGCAATCTTAACGCAGAAAGCTCTTTCTCTAACATCCCCATTAATCTAAATTCCTGAATAGTTGGGACACAGAGCTAAGCCTCCCTTGCCTGGGGGAAGTTATTCATATGGGCTGTCCCAGTCATAGGCTTTGCAAGATCCATTGCCTCTTTGCATAGCTGTATGTCAGGGTACAGAACCTCTCTCAGGGGCCAAATCTGGTCTGTCCGGGCTGCTGACCTGACCCTCTGCATTCCAATCAATCAATCAATCAATCAATCAATCAATCAATCAGTTTATTTGTGTAGCAGAAGCCATTACAATGTTCCCCTGAATGCCATACCTTCTTCCCTCCGTTCACGCGTCCTTTCTTCCAACCACTCATCAATGGGTGTTTTCCTGGCTTTTGTGCAACATTTCCCTGCCCCTTTTGCCTTTAGCCACGCCCACCACTGGGCCACAGCCAGCCCCCGGAAGCCTCTCCGAAATGGAATTTGGCCCTTGGGCCGAAACAGATTTTACATCCCTGGTGTGGGTTATGTCGTGTTTCCAAAAACTTCCCACCCTATTGGGAGACAATAAAGACGTCTGCCACATAATCCACAAAGCTTTATTCAGGCAACAAACATCTCTTCCCACCTGAAAAGAAGTCTAAACCCTAGGAACTACCCTCTAGGCGAAACTATGCAACCTAAGCAAGACAATTGTCCTTTCAAGAAAAAGGGAAAGCCTTTCCCCCAGAATGCTTAACTTCAAGGAGGCTGGTTCTGAAGAAGCCTTTGGCGAGATGCTAGCTGGGCTGAACTTTTCTCGCTCTGCCTGTTTGAGTTTGTGGCGGACTCTAGGATCAGTTAACTTTGAAGTGCCCTCCCCTTCTGAAGAATACTGATTTGCCACAGACTGAGTGTTGTTAACGTTTTCAGAGATAAGGCCTGGCAAAGGTTCATCCCCAGCTGGTGAAGAGCCCATGAGAATCACCTCTCCCACTCCTCGTATAGGCTGGTATGTTTCTGGCACCGTCTCTTCTGCTTCAGAATCTGATTCCGATTGATCGCTAGAAACTCCTTCCCCCGCCTAAGGAGAAGAGGCCTGGTCACAACAGGTTGCTCGTCTGGATGCCACATTTTATGTATTGATGATAACTGACCTTTTCCCCTTGAAGGTGAAGATCTGGAATCGCACCAAGGAGAACGCCGAGAAGTTTGCTCGGTCCGTCAGTGGGCCAGTGCGAGTCTGCTCTTCTGCTCAGGAGGCCGTTACCGGGGCGGACGTGATCATCACAGTCACGATGGCGACAAAACCAATTTTATACGGCGCATGGGTGAAACCTGGGGCCCATGTCAATGGTAAAGTGTGCTTGGCTAATAGATTTTCTCTGCGGTTAGTAAAATTGTAGTACCTCTCCCGGTACTAGTGAGAGTTATGCATTTCAAATACTAGGAAAGAAGTACTGTTTTCCATTGCTTTAAGGGAGAAGGACCCAACTATACATTTGGAGGAACTTCCTGATGGCATGACCTGTTCAAGCGGTGGAAAAGCCTGCCTCAAAAGATGCAGGACTCTCCTTCGCTAGAGGTTTATAAGCAGAGGCTGGAAGGGATGCTGTAGGAACAGATTCCCTGCGTAGGCAGAAGGTTAGACTAGATGACCTCTGACATCTCTTCCAGCTGTGTGTGATTCTGTGTGCCCATCTGAGCGTCGTCTCTGCTGAGCAAGAATCCAGAGTGTTGTTTTTTTTTAAAAGACCTTTTGAGTAGAGCAGCCTTTCTCAACTTGCTTCCCTCCAGGTGTTTTGGACTGCAACTCCCATCATCCCTGACCATGGGGCATGCTGACTTGGGCTCAGGGGAAGTGTAGGCCAATACATCCGGAGGGTGCCAGGTTTGGGAAGGCTGGAGTAGAATATGGTTTTCCGCTCTTCCAAGAAAACACTTATTACATAGGAAATATTGGAAGCTGCCTTATATTGAGTCTGAACATTGGTCCATCTAGCCCATTATTGGCGACACTTACTGGCAGCAATGGCTGTCTAGGGATTCAACCAGGAGTTTTTCCTAATCCTACCTTGGAGAAGCCGGGGATTGAACCTGGGACCTTCTGCATGCAAAGCAGGTGTTCTACCACTGAGCTACTGTCCCATCCCATGGAGTGGTGTTGTGGTTATCAAAGTTAGTCTGGTATGCACAGCCATCCGGGTGCTTGGCGGATGCTTGTAATGGTAGCAAGCACTGACTCCTTGGCCCTTGATAAGCTGGCCCTTGATAAGCTGCCCGTGCCATTCATCACGGATCAATGCTGTGCACATAACCACAGACCACCCTTAATGTGGCTTAGCAGTTGAACTCTATGTAAGCATTCTCCAACCTTGCATTCGCCAGACATTTTGGACTCCAACTAGCCCCAACCAGCATGGCCAATGGCCAGGAATCCTGAGACTTATTGTCCCAAACATCTGGAGGGCATCAGGTTGTCCAAACCATCTGGAGGGCACTGTTCAGTAATGTGCTAAGCCACATTAAAGGTTGTATGTGGCTGTGCACACAGCATTGCTCCGATACACCAAAAAGTTGCTGTATGTTGTGATGTTGTTGTGGGCTGAGCAGTAGATAGGTATTAGAAGTAAGCCGGAAACTAGGAACTGAGCCAAGGAGCTCACCAAAAGATACCAGAGCCACTCCTAGCTGCTTGGGTAAAGTCCCACCTCAAGCAGGAAGTGCTTGATCGTTCTTCCTGTCTAGGAAGATCCAACGAACCTGCTGAGTGAGTGGGAGCAGTTCAAAGTCTGAGAGTCTTCCGCAGCTCTAGAAGGCGATCCAAACCACAGTTACGTGGCTCACCACATAGGACAGCTCCACAGAAAACCGAGGCATCCTGGTTCTAGCCCAGGTATCTCCTGACAGGTGCTTGCACACAACTACAGCAACTTAAGATGGGAATGGAGAATGTGTGGCCAGCCTGATGTCATCATCCCTCATTATTGGCTGTGTTGGCTAGGGAAGGATGGGAGTTGAAATCCAACAAGATTTGGAGGGTCACACAACCCCCACCCCTGACACTACGTTCCTGATGTCGCTTCACTTAATCTGCTCAGGCAAGGTGCAGATTAACAAAGGAACGTTAGGAAATCTCCCAGAAACTTGCTTGGTTTAAAAAACCCAAACAAAATACACCTGTCTACCATACTTTAATTAACTTGTGCTCAAGCTGATCCAGGTTAACTAGTTTTCAAGGAAAAAAGACGCTGCTCATTTGCTTTAGGAAATAATCCTGTGTGCACTTCCACAGAACTACAGCCCACTTATATCCATTGGGTTCACTCCTACTTAATATATTTAGCACTGCGGCATAAGAATAGTTCCAAGGCTATTACGCATTCCACATTAACTACTTAGGCTGGAATTTAATCATATGAAACTTCCTCTTCAATTGCCATCTTTTTGAGTCAGCATCAATTACATCTCTTTTCAGAGTTTGTTTCTAATCGCAGATGAACGGTTTTGCAAGAAACATACGACTGTAAATGACCGTATTTTCCAACCGGTTCTTTCTTGGGAACATTCTTTTATTACAATGTATTACCATTTTTACTTTTGCTTTTAATGTAGCAGTTTAGCACAGAATCTCCAAAATCCAGTGTGTCCCAAATGCCCACTTCTCTCTCTCTCTCTCTCTCTCTCTCTCTCTCTCTTTCACTCTCTCTCTCTCCCCCATGCCTTTTTCTCAGTCTTTGTCTCTCAGAGCTCTGAACTGATTGCTTGCAGGGGGCTTCTGAAATTAGACTGGGGAGGGGGAGGTGTGGTGTCTAAACCTGCTCCCCTTGGGCAGGGAGAAGGACTGTCAGACGATAATTCAGAGTCAGATTCTGAGGCTGAAGAGACAGCGCTAGAGATGTCCCAGTCCATAGCAGGAGTGGGGGAGCTGCTTCCTATGGCCTCTTTTCCAGCTGTGAATGAACCTTTGCCAGCTCTTATCTCTGATGGTCCCCCAAACTGAGAATCAGGCTTCTTCCGAGGAGGAGGGCGTGGAAAGCCTGATGGATGCGAGATTCCATAGGAGAGAAAGGCGGGCTGAGACAAAGAAAGGGAGGAGGAAATCGGCCAGGTTGATTGCTCGGAAACGGCTTGGTCAGAACCAGTCTCCCTGAAGGCGTTCTGAAAGAAATGGGCTTTCCCTTTCCTTGAATGAACAACTGTTTTGCTTACTTTGCATAATCTTGCCTAGAGGACTAGTCTCTTAGAACTCTTAGACTCCCTTCAGCTGGGAGAAGGTGTTTATTGCCTGAATAAGGCTTTGTGGATTCCATGGCAGACCTCATGATTGTCTTCAAATAACGCAAGGGACGAGAGGGACACAACACCAGTGGTATGAAGATATCATTTGTGGAGGGCTTTTGACATTAGGCCAAGCGTTGCATGCAATTCTAGGTGCACAAAGTACCCATCTCTGTCCTAGAGCAACAGCAACTGCCTGTCATGCCTGGATACAGTTCCAGTTGAAAGCTCCCTCTCTCCTGCTCTCACCTGCCATGGCTGAGGATGACAGAGGGAGAGGAGGCATCGGCACTCCCCGTGAGCCCATGAGTGTGGTGTCTAAACCCACTCCCCTTGGGCAGGGGGAAGGATGTTCAGACGATAATTCAGGGTCAGATTCTGAGGCTGAAGAGATGGCGCAAGAGACGTCCCCACCTGTACCAGGAGTGGGGGAGCTGGTTCCCACGGGCTCTTCCCCAGCTGCGGAAGAACTTTATCTCTGATGGTGTAACTATCCCCCAAGCTGAGAACCAGGCTTCTTCCGAGGAGGAGGGTGTGGAAAGCCTGGTAGATGCGAGATTCCATAGGAGAGAAAGGCGGGCTGAGACAAATAAAGGGAGGAGGAAGTCGGTCAGGTTGATTGCTCGGAAACGGCTTGGTCAGAACCAGTCTCCCTGAAGGCGTGCTGAAAGAAATGGGCTTTCCCTTTCCTTGAATGAACAACTGTTTTGCTTACTTTGCATAATCTTGCCTAGAGGACTAGTCTCTTAGAACTTTTAGACTCCCTTCAGCTGGAAGGTGTTTATTGCCTGAATAAAGCTTTGTGGAGTCCATGGCAGACCTCTTGATTGTCTTCAAATAACGCAAGGGACGAGAGGGACATGACAGGAGTGCAGGTTGCCTATCCCTGCTTTCCGTTGGGCATCCGCTCTCATATTTACATATCTTCCCCACTTTGGATCACCCTTTCCAGTTTCCTCCTGTTTTGTCTGGCCAAGGAGACAGGGAGCGATTTGTGGGGGCAGGCAATCCCACATCTCATCAACGCCTAGGACTATGTTTTCCTCTTGTCCTCCCCCACTCCGTAATCAATGCTTTCTCAGAAGCATTTTTCATTTCGCATTGTGGCGCAGCCTGGAGCGCCGAGGGACCATTGGTGTCCCCCTTTGCCGTCACGACACAGACACAAAAGCGTGCCTTTGCTTGGCTATTTCTTGTTCCTTCCCCAGTGAACTCAATCCTAACGCTTGAGTAGGTTTTCAAATCAATACACGAGCCCCTCGTTTCTCTGACGACTCCCGGTCAGCGTCTTTGTTTTCGTTTAAAAAGAGGTTGACGATGGTGCATGCTCCTTAATCGTAGGCCTTTGAGCGGAACAAATCAAACCCAAAATCTCCCTAAAATTCAAAGGGATGCAACCAAAAGAGCGTGTGCTTAAGGGACTGGTTTTATTTTATTTGCTACTTTTACATCTCACCTTTTCTCCAAGAAGCAAAAGGCACCATGTATGGTCCTCCTGTCCTTTATCATCCTCACAACAACCCTGTGAGGTAGGTTGAGCTAAGGGTCAAAGACTGGCCCAAGATCACCCAAGGGGTAGAACACCTGCTTCGCGTGCAGAAGGTTCTGGGTTCGATCCCCATCATCTCCAGGTTGGGCTTGGAAGGAATCCTGCTTGAAGCCCTGGAGAGTTGTTGCCAGTCATTGTTAACAGTACTTGGCTAGATGCACCAATGGTCTTACTCACTACATGGCAGCTCCCTGTGTTCCTGTTGTTGAGTGCGGATTTTGAACCCAGGTCTTCCAACTCCTGGTTCGAGACTGTAATTCAGCCTTCCCCAACCTTCTGCCATCCAGATATATCTTTCATCTCATTGGAACTATTCACACAACACTCTACCCCGCACGCAGTGGTTGAGTGTGGGTTGCTGTTAAACCATGGGTTATTTGCTGAACCATGGGTTAGCGCGTTGTCTGAACTCAGGACACTTTCCACAGGGTGGCTTGCTAACCATGCAGTATGACTTGTTAATCAGCCTGAACAACCCAGCAACAAACTATGGGTTCTCAAGGTGACTTGTTCAAAAAAAATAATTGCACTTCTGCCTCTTGGGAAATGGATGTGTTTTGCCAAAGCGTTTGCTTATTTTATTTAGCCATTGGAGCAAGCAGACCTGACTGGCGGGAACTGGATGATGACATCATGCGGAACTCTGTGTTGTACGTAGATTCGAGAGAGGCTGCTCTGCGTGAATCGGGAGATGTTATTTTATCAGGGGTAAGGAAGGTGATTTTCTCTCTCCCCCCCCCCCCCACTTTTTTGGGCAATACATTCTGGCTGAAATCCTGACGTCTTTGTCCAAGATATCCATCGGTACCATTTCAACATTAGTGGGCCACTGACTAGAAGTTTGCCCAGCTGCAGTGGCTGGCAATTACAAGCCACCTTTTAAAAATTCCTACAAGGACCAGTGCAGCCTCACTCCCAGGGCACTGTGGGAAATTAAAATGGCGGCCTCCGTAGAATAACACCACCTGGGGAATCATGGGAAATTTAAATGGGGCAGTGCAAGCAACGGAGGCTAATGGCTCCAATGTCAGTGGGTCGGTGAATCCGGTCCGGGTTTCAGTCAGTACCCTACTTTGGATAGCTCCTTTAGAGTGCTGACTGGTTCTGACTGAAACCCCCTGACATTGGCGCCATTAGCCTCTACTGTTTGCAGACCCACTTATTCAGCCAGGGGGGCCCAGGGCAGATGTCGGAAGTGGTTGGCTCTTCCAGGGCACTGGGATTCCAGCAGCTGTCCAAGGATACTGATTTCCCCCCAAGCCGGCTGATACCTCTCTTTTTGTTGTGCAAGTGGTGTCATTTGGGCTGCATAAGCGTCGACACTTGCCGCCTGAAAGTCAGAAACACGGAATAGCAGACGATGACAACTTGGTTTTGCTTCGCAGGCGAAGAGTTTTGCGGAGCTGGGTGAGGTCTTGTTGGGAACGAAACCAGCTCTGCGTGAGAAAACGACAGTGTTCAAATCACTGGGTAAGAATAACCCCCTCCTGTGTGCAAACGTCAGTGCAAGACAATGCTTTATTATTTACCCTCTTGCATGGGAACACTGGTGATTATCTTCAAGCTCAGAAGAGATATTTCCCCACAATATCACAAAGGCAGCCGTCCTGTTTTCCTCCTTGAAGAATTCGGGCTGAAGCCATTAACCTCAAAGGGCAAGCAAAACATTAATGAATGTATTGTCCGTCTTTCTGTGCTACTTTAAATCTGAGCATAGCTATTTCCTCCCTGAGCCTAATTTATTTAGGGTACAATCCTGTGTATGTTTAGACAGGGAAAAAAGTCCTACAATGGGGTTTCAGATGGGTGGTCTTCCATTTGTCTCCCGTGAGCCAATAAAAAGGTTGAAAACGGGAGCGTCCCAAAATGACCTCCGAAGTGATTTTTGGAGAATTTAGTGAACTCGAAAATCGCTGATTCTCCCATCCCTAGTCTACACCCTTCTTAAAGTGTGGACATAATACTCTCGATGATCTCTGACCAGTGCAGAAAAAGGAGGAACTATTACTGGATAAATAGCCTGGGTGCCTCAAAAGAACTGAACAAATAAAATACCTGGGCGGGAGAAAGTCCATTCTATACTCAAGGCCAGGTATGTGTCTGTAGCAGAGGAGGATCAAAAGCAGAGAAAAGTAGAACTTGTTCTGCAGCAGAAAAGCCACTTCTGGAGGGAGATATGTCTGCCAGGAAGGGAGACGTTCCATACCTAAAGGTTTCCCCATCACAGAGATGCTGTGATAGGGGTGGATATGGAGGGTCATCTTGTACAGCATTTTTCGCCATTGCCGCAACTTATATCTGGAACTGCCTCGTAAAACACCCATATGACACTTCCTTTATTTCTTCCAAAGCCCTCCTCAAAACTAGAGTGGCCACTTATGCATCACCCCAAAAAGAAGACACAGGTTTGCATAAATGTTGCAAGCACGAATATGTATAGATGGAAATGTAGAAATAATTGTTAGAACTGAAATATAAATACCATATATCTCACTGTAGTAGTAAGGATGGCTGGAACCAGGTGGCCTGTAATACCTGCTGAGTCTGCTGTCCAGGTGATAACTCTGGGTGGGCGATTTTAAGGTTCTCCTTTCTAACAGTCTCCTTTCTTACGGTCCTTGATTATTAAAGCCGTCTTGGACTGGACAGCCCTTCAGATAGAGCAGGCTTCAAGTAGAGGGCTGTCTGTAGGACCATACTCAAAACCTCCTTTGTCTGGGAAATCTTTGGCGCAATCTGTTAATTCCCAGTCCCTGGGCAGTATCCTACAGTGACTTTCCACAAACTCAAATAGTATAGGCAGACCACTGCTGAATCTTTCTGTTGTGCAAGTAGTTCTGTTCTGCCCGTTAAGCTTTCTGTTCTGCCCGTTATGCTTGCGCAAGTAGTTCTGTAAATGTTTGTGCAAACAGTTGCACAATGCATTGCACAATGGGCAGAAGCAGTTGTGTAGTGGATTACAAAAGTGGAATGCGCAACCAGTTGCACAGTGGGGGCAAAATGTTTGTGCAACTGGTTGGACAACGCATTACACAATGTGTTGAACAATGGGTGCAAACAATTGGGTAACTGGTTGCACAACAGGCTGAACACTGCATTGCACTACAGATTGCACAAGTTATGCAAAACCTCTTGCGCAAATACAACTTCAGTTGGATTCTTCTATTTCGTATTGTTCAGAACCTCATTTCCGCTAGCACAACATCATTTGCGCCAACAGAATGACACAGGTGGATACTCTGCCCCTTATTCCCTACTGTAATGAAGTGCCAGTATGTGTGATTGAAACTGTTGCATATTCCTCCCCTGTTTATCTCTGTGTCCCTTTCCCTACCCTTCACTCCCTTTGGGGATGCCTCCTAGTTCAGCGTTGCATTCAAAAAGTACCAGGTTCAGTCCCGGGGCGTCTCCAGTAGTACTGGGAAAGACTCTTGTCTGAGACCCAGGAGAGTAGTTGCATGTCAGTGTAGATGACACCAAGTTGGACCGACCAATATATATGCAAATAGAGCCTATCTGCATAACGTGCACAGATTGCAGGCTTTTGAGGGCATTGTATTGATGCCATAGATGTAGTGATTCCCATAAACAACCCACTTAGTCCAGTTGTTTTATTCCATTCTGAAAATCTTGTTCTTTCACCGTTGGCTGAGATTTCAATTCGTTGCTTATTTCAGGAATGGCAATAGAAGACACGGTGGCGGCAAAGATGGTCTTTGATTTCTGGTCAGCTGGCAACTGAAATGAAGATCTACAAATATCCTGAGCAACAAAACAATACAGTAGCACTTAGCGTGGTATTCTCCCCACCCCATTTATCTTTTAGCAGCAATACGTTGTTAGGCTCTAAGGCTGCAATTGTATACATATTTACCTGGGAGTAAGTCCCATTGAACTCAGTGGTACTTATTTCCAAGTAGAAATGCCTAGGATTGTACTGAATCTCCTCTTGTCATTTTTTAAATAGCCTTTCTCTTGGGGGCAAAAGAATTAAATAGGTAAACCTAACTTTTATAATGTGAATAACGAACCTTTTCCCGCATAGTTTCATAGCAATTGTAATCCTGTCTTATACTCAGTGTGATGTAAACAGGTGCAGACTTTGTATATTTAGAAGGCTACATCATTCTCTAATACAACATCATACCTTAATGGTCCTTGTTTCATTTTTTTAGTTGGATAAATATTTAGAGGATTCAGCACTTAAAAACCAACTTTTGAAGTGTTTGTTATTGGCTTTATTTCAGATCTTTAAAAACAATAAAACTCTGCATTCTTTTAAGGTTATCATGCGCTGCTTCTTTTTAAACACACACACACACACACACACACACACACACACACGAAAACAAAATACCCAAGGTGTAATATTGGTTGGAAATTGGTGGTAATAGCTATTTTTTGTATATTGGAGCAAGAATATAATGGGCATTTGCTTCTGGACCAGACATATTCCCAAAGTATTCCTATTTGCTGTTCCCACAAGGTTAGCGGTTGATTGATAAAAGCGTGGGCTAAACAGCCTGGAGAAATGGGCATGAGAAAATTTGGTATATTTGGACACAATGCTATGACAGTTGCTCAATTCGGACGACACAATAAACAACTGGTGTGGGGGAAACAATTGTCAGTTGTTTTGACTATTGTGTCATCTGAATGCTGCCATAGTCAACTCAGCGCTGATCCTAATCCACACCACAGTTGATTATTTATTACCATGTTGTGTGGAGAGTACCCCCTAGTTGAACAACTGTAAAGTTGATTATTACCCCTCCATTGACTATCGTGTCGTCTGAATTGAGCCAGTATGTGGCCTAGATGGCATCAGTGGTGAGGGGGATTAAAGGGGGGAAAGGCCCTTCCAGAGAAATAATGCATAGGCCTATACATGCTCTCCTCTGATTGGACACTTTTTGTTACTTGAATGAAAGGTCCTTTTCAAATACAATCACTCTCTCTCTAACTATAAACTCAGGTGGTGAGTGGTGGTAGAATTCTAGCCAAAAAGGGTCACGTAGAAACAAGAGGGGAGGTATCAGCATGCTCAAGGAAGCCTCAAGGTTTGCAGAAGTATGAAACACCCACGGCGTTTGGTTTCACAGAAGCGTCGGCCTCTTCCACAGAAAGCAACCTTTCTCCACTATGTTCTCCTTAGTAGGGAGACTGGTTTGTGTCTGGAAGAAAGGCTGCTTTCTAATCACCATTGGTGGGATTCCTTTGAAGGTCACAGGAATCTCTACAAATCTTTCCCATCAGGGGGCCTGGTTTAATTTAGATGGTGCGGCAGTAGGAGTTTATGTTAGAATCTGGGAACAAGTCATTTCTGAGGAGGGTTTTCCTGTGATAAGAGGGAGTGCTCCAGGAAATACACTCCTCCTCATGGGATCTTCTTGTGCTTTGTAAAAAGTGTATATATTTCAGGCCCAGATATCGATAAAAGGTTCTCTCTTCCATGCAAATTTACTCAACAGAATTATTTGCAATAATATCAGAGGACTGACAAGGACAAGGTCGGTTCCTGGTTGGAGAGGGCCCTCTGGCATTCCTGCTCCATTGTTAGTGGGCCCTGGCAGACATATCTGGTGGTGGCAGGGAGGAGCAGTAATGGTACTAGGTACTTGGGTCTAGCCGCCATTTTAATTTATCATAATGCTTCAGAGTACAAAAGAAAAATGGACACCATATCCTTGTTCCACATACAGAAGTTGACCAGAGTGATAATTTAAATTTTCTTCAACACTGCCAATGGGACAACATCTTTCACCATACCTGAGGACATCAAGTGTAGGGCAGGCTGAGTAACATCTGAAGCTCTGTCCTGCAACACCTCACTATTACTCTCTTAGGCAACTGTTGCTTAAGACAGTTGCCTCACTTTTTCTAAGGGTAGGGCCAGCCCTCTATGACCTGGGAGATATGCTTGGACAAGATCAGGAAAACTCGGAGCACAAAATTGATGGGACTAGTTAAGAGGAATGGCTATCAATAGGGGGCAAATAACTCACAAAGGAAAAGAGACCTGGCAAACAGGAGAGAGAAAGGCATATTCAAAGGAGCAAGACCAGTCAAAGCCAAAAACTTTGAAGTGGGAGCTGTGGACCAGTGTGGCATCTTTCTTCTGCCCACACTTTGAAGTAAGTGAAGTAAAATCCATCACTCTCTAAAGAGCTCTATCCCTGTAATACCATTAAGTCCAGAATCTAATTACCTAACTGTACCACTTCTTGGAGAAACCTCCAGTACTGCCATGATCATGGAAATGCCTGTGGACCATCTCCTTTGAATGGATCTGGTCCCTGAAAGAATTAACATGCAGACTATAGTTAAGTTTCTGAACTAGCTAAGTAACTCCACAGGTGCAGAAAGCCCAACCCTTTCAGTCAGAAATCGAATCCTCAATCCTCTGAAGCACAACAGATTCGTGCAAAGCGATAGCAATATGATAGCTTAATGATTTATAGTTCTGTATCTTCAGCCTTCCCAGGGTTTGCCAAAGCCTGCTTTCTTCTGCCAATTGCATGCAGGATTTTCTTCCTTGGACCCAACTGTATCTGTATGCTCCGTAGATCTTCATCCGAACAAAGCGTGAGAGCCTCTAAATCAATGTTTTCACTCATCAAGACGGGAAGGAACTCATTCAGGTTCTGGGATGCTAAGAATACTTCGAGCGAGGTAGCCTCCACTTTGCCATCATCCCATCCTATTTCCTCTTCAATCCAAGAGTCCTCAACATCATTCTCTACCTCTGCATCAACAGTCTCAGGCTCTTTTAACTGAAACAGTTCTTTGGGCATTTTGAAGCTGGCATCTTCTTTCTGAGGAAACACTGCTTCAGCATTTTTGCCCGTGGACAAATTGCTTCTAAATACAATGTTGCCAAGACCAGGGCGATTGAAAATGGACTTTTGTCCCAGCTCATCTTCATCTTCAGAAATACTGGTTCCTCTTTTAAAGTTATTCATTAGTTCGTCCTCATCATTTTCATTGAATACGTCCATCACAGCAGTTCGGCCGGCCAGGTTGTCCTTCTCTTGGCCACTAGTCCCTACTTCTTGATTGTATGAATTCTCCTCTTTCTTTTTTGTCCTCAGCTTGAAGGTGTCTTTCAAATGTTTGGGCAACGCATTTAGTGAGCTGGGTGTAAAGAAATTAGACACTTTTGCCCTCCTGCCTGTTCCCCTTGCGGAATGCACGGATCCTTCTTTGAAACTCCGGGCCATTTCATGTTCGTGTTTCACTTGACGCCTTTCACATTCACGGATTTGTCTCTCTGCATCATGTTGGGCCTGGGCCTTCAGCCTGGAAACTTTTTTGGGATTCTTTATGTTCTTCTCAGTAGCAGCATTGTCGAGGATTTTGACGCATTCATATTGATTCCTGCTGGCAGCCACATCGAGAGGAGAACGCATGTTGTTTTCTAGGGCGAAGATATTGGCACCAAAATTGATTAAGAAGGAAACGCAATGGACATAGCCATTGGAGGCTGCAAGGTGTAGAGGAGTGTTCCCCCAAATATCGCATTTATCTGGATCACCTCTGGGGAAGAAACACAAAAAACACTAGAATTTAACTCACATATAAGTACACAAGAAGAGCCATGCTGGATCAGACAAGGTTTCATCTAGTCCAGAATTCTGTTCACTCAGAGGCCAACCTTATGCCTGCAGGAAACCCACAAGTAGGACTTTCTCTGGGTCTAAAGCATTTTCCTCTGGGTCTTCCAAACGACCCTTTTACTGTGCAATCTCACTGCTGCATTAATAATTTTACAGGAGGTCTAAATGATAGCATCTTCCATTTGCTGCGTCATCACACGCGGGGTTTGATGTACACCCACCACAACTTTGATCCACTTTTTCAGCGCTGGACTTGCTCAGGGTGAGAGAAAAGCAGGACGGGGATGACGTCATGTGAGTCCAGCGCTGAAAAAGTGGATCAAAGTCGTGGCGGGTGTGCATCAAAAAAAGTTAGAAAGGATGCACAATGCCTTTGAAGTGTTAACACTAGGAGCCCTCTTCCTGGATATAAACAAAGGCAGAGCAATATGGTGATAGAATCTGATTTAGAATGAATTGTACCACTTCAAACTCCTGGTGGGGGTAGCATTTTTTAATTCTTCCCTGCAAGTAAAAAACAACAACCCTAGTAGTAATTCATATAAGCATCTTCTAGCCCAGTACACTCCCTGGTGTGTTACTTTTCTAAATGCAGGATATTTTGTCTATGTGTTTTAAATCTAGGGGAACATATGTAAATGCGAGTTGCCACCTGCAATCTGAAGTGGCATAGTCCATGTTACTCTGCTACCTATAGATTCAGGTAGTTAGAATCTTTTTCCCGTCATATATTTTCTTTTGTCAGGCAGCTGTGCAGTAATAAAATCGATTTACTCGCTTGAAATCACGCCCAAACTGGATGTGATTTCCTAAGCATTTGAAAAGAGAGGACCATTTCATCTACTGCATTGTATTCTAGTTTCTCATCATTTCAAAAATCTGAAAACCAAAGACTAGGGTTCAAATCCCCCCTCAGCCACAAAGTTCTCACTAGTTGACCTTAGGCAAGTCGCTGTCTCTCAACCTAACTTGCCTCACAGGGCTGTTGTGAGGATAAAAAGAAAAAGGGATAATAAGAGTATAAGAGCCATGCTGGATGAGACCGAGGGTCCATCTACTCCACCATTCCATTCACACAGTGGCCAACCAAATGCCCACAGGAAATTAGCAAGCAGGACGTGACAAAAAAGCGCAAACAGCACACTTCTGTCCATGTTCCCCAGCAACAGGTGTACATAGGCATACTGCCTGTGATACTGGTGATAGAACAGAGCCATCTGGACTAGTAGCGATTGATAACCTAGTCCTCCAGGAATTTGTCTAACCCGCTTTTAAATCCATCCAAATTGGTGGCCATCACGGCATCTTGTGTTAGCGAATTTCATAGTTTAACTATGCACTGAATAAATGATTCCTTCCTTTTGTCTGTCCTGACTCTCTCACCATTCAAACTCATGAGATGAACTATTCCCCCCTGAGCTCCTTGAAGGAAGGATGGGACGGATATGTGAATGAGGGGGACTAGCAGAGAATTAGTGGGAGGGGGAGTCTCAGGCCAGGGGAACCAGGTTTATTTACTTATTCATTTATTTACTTTTATTACATTTCTATACCGCCCAACAGCTGAAGTTCTCTCTCCCATGTACACCTTTAAAAACGTCAAAAGCCTACTAATTTGGGAGCAGGGCGAGTGGGAAGATATAGAGATCTTATCAAGATCCAAGTAGGGTGACCATATGGAAAGGAGGACAGGGCTCTTGTACCTTTAACAGTTGTATAGAAAAGGGAATTTCAACAGGTGTCATTTGTAGGCATACAGCACCTGGTGAAATTCCCTCTACATCGCAACAGTTAAAGCTGCAGGAGCCTTGCCCTCTTTTGTATCTTGTCACTCTGCAGCTTTACCTGTTGTAATGAAGAGGGAATTTCACCAGGTGATGCATATATACAAATGACAACTGTTGAAATTTCCTTTTCTAAACAACTGCTAAAGATACAGGAGCCCTATCCTCCTTTTCATATGATCACCCTACCCAACAAGGGATTCGTTATCGGCACCGAATCCTGGAATATGTGAAATAACAATAAGTAAGAATAACAAATAACAAACAATAAATTCTAAATAAATCCCCTTGACACTAAAGTCGCCTGTTCCCACAGCATTTCCTAACTGGTTTCCATGTATCTTTTCCTCTGCAAGGGAAAAAGCAGTGTCGGGGGGGCCCAATTTTTCAAGAGTAAACGGCCCATGAGGAAAAATTTAAGTACTCTTCCCCACTGCTTAGGTAAAATTTGAATCCCCACCCTGTCCACAACTACACTAAAGCAAAGAGAAAGTGTGTGTCAAGATAAAATTCACACAGGGCTGCCTCCAGATATTTTGCAGCCTGAGGTAGAGAGGCGAACGTATCGTGTGCCTCCCCATCACGTCCTGTTAAAAAGTACCTAAAGCGGGCCAAGTTTTTTTGTCTCCTGAGGCAGAAAATACCACAATTGCCTGTCCTGCTTCTTGGCAGTAAAAATGTAATAATACTAATACTAATACTAATACATTTTAATAGCTAAGAATTTGCCACCTTTCTATGACGTCCTGTGCCTGAGGCAGCTACCTCCCTCTGAGGCAGTTACTTCCTTCACCTCAACATATTAACATTAGCCATGTGGATTAAGGAAAAGAGCTTTTCTGGATTTTGGGACAAGCCAGAGACCGAGGCACTCTTTAGCGGTTCAAATGACCTCCCTCTAGTAGACTGTCGCCCACAAACGCTGATGCTGTAATAAATTTGTTAGTCTCTGAGGCGCCACAAGACTCTTGGTTGTTTTTGCTGCAACAGATTAACAATTATATGAGGGACTGAGGGAGACATTGGCACAGACATACTAGGTCTTCCTTCAAGCTTTCTCTCCCATTCCCATGAAAGGTGTGATTATTATAAATCTCCTCATGGCTGGGCGACATCATGGCTAACGGTACTCTGCGTCCAGCCTCGGGCTAGACAGGCAGGGGAAAACAGGGCCCACATAGAGAAAAGAATGGGGCACGCTCTCCAAACATAGTGTTCATCCTGCATACTAGTTTATATTATCAAAGCCGATTGCTCTCCTCATCATTTTATTATTTCCAAAAGCGCTTAAAATATATTAGGTTCTGTATGTGAACAAAATGCACAGGCCCTTAACTGCAAGCTCATGCCATCTACAATGACAAAACTTTCAACCAGCAGCGTGGGACCCCAGTTAAATTTTTTAATGTTTACGTTGCCCTTTCTCCTTCTCTCTCTGTCTTTCTCAGCATATTGCATTGCGTGTTCAGGCAACACAGGCGTAATGGTTTATTATTATTTTCCCCTAATGAACTGTGGAGATTGTAGTTGCAGGACGATTGCAATCTCTAATAAAATGCTTTGCAACTGGATGAAAGTACTATTCCTGGCATTTAGAAAGGAGCATAGAATGGGTATAAATTTGTAGTGTAGACATAGCTCTCTGCTCTCTATATTTTCCTTCAGTTTTCTCATTTATATCCTGTTTTACTCTTTAATCCCTTTGGAACTCAGAACAGCATGCTTGCTTCTCTCCTCTGCCATTTTGCCCTCACAACAACCCTGTGAGGTATGTTAGGCTGAAAGGAATAATTACCAAAAGGTAACCCAGCATGTTTCATAGCTGAGTAAGGATTTGAACCGAACCTAAGTTCGAGATTCTAGCCACTATGCCACACTGCCTCTGTGAAAAGACAGAGGGTATAAAGAGGAAGCCTGCTTAATATCTGAAGGGGCTTTTCTCAATGGCCCTCTGACCATACCTACCCTTGACCCTGGCCGTGGTTCTTTGCCTCAGTATGTACCCATAAGCTTGACTTTTCTTTGTTAGCTATATCTATGAAGCAATGTTCATTTTAACCACAGGGGAATAGGGTTGCAACTCCGTAATAAGCAATTATACTGTTTAAAGGTCACCTTTATTGGCAATAAAATATAGCATATGAAAACAGCACGCCACGCCTAAAAGCCAGAAAGGAAGAAAGGTTTTCTGTTTGCGCAATTAATGTTTGTCTTAAGTTCCGACGTGTTCCCTGTGTGTGTTTTTTCCTACCCTCTGAGTTCTGCTTTTTCAGTTTTGAGTTTATTCCAGCGGCCTCATCTTCCCCTCCACTTCAATACAAATAATGCATTTTAAACAAAGGTTTTTTTTTAATGGATTTGCTAGCAAATGAAGCATGGGGGCCTAGCAAACAGAAGGAAGGCAGCGGATTCACATGATGGCTTCCCTGTAGTTTTTCACAGGGCTGACCCAAAATATTTTGCTGCCTGAACCCAAGGATAAGATGGCGACTTCCCATTCTGCCTACAGAAATGGACCAGTCTGACAGGTGAATCTTATTTCAAAACTGATGATGGGACAGCATCTTCCAATATACCTGCTGGCACAGGAGGTTAACTTAGAGGGATGCAGGACAGGTCACATGATACACATAATTCTACCCACCAACAGAGGGGAACAGCCCAGACTGCACCACCCAACATTGTTGTCTCACTCTGCCTAATGGTAGGGCCCTGGTTTTCCAATCCATATCAATTTTTCCTATTGATTCCGAATGACTCAATGTGGGACCAAATCCCCATTCAATCCCGTGTCAGGCAACCCGTCTTTCAGAAGACTAGTTCAACGCAGGCAGATTTTTCAACCTGAGCTGGCTGAAAACACATGAATACAGGGCTGGAATACAGCAGGAGGAGGAAAGTACGTTGTGTGAACCCAACTAGAATAAGGTGAAGCTCATAAATTGCAGAATTGAACTGGTATTTCTAAACTGGGGGTTCTTCTAGATGGAGAGAGCTCCTAGTAATAGCATTCAATAGGTACTGTGCAGCTATTCTGTCTTTTCATCCTTAACGGGGGGTTTTGTGGTAAGAAAAAAGGCAGAAGAATCAATGTGGAAAGACGGGAGGGTTTCCCATAAGATGAACAAGATTGAGACCCCCTGTAATCCTCCATGAATGAGGCAGGGGCAAGGCGATTACATGATAAAACCCTTGTTTGGAAGCACTCGAAATGTGAGTTATAGCTGTCTCCAAGAAAAGAAGAGCTAAATCTAGTTACAATGATTTTCCAAAGTAGAAGCAATTTGTATATAATTTGCATTTGGACATAAATGTTGTCTTCCATGTTCTGAATTCTTTTGGCCCACAGCTTCTACGTATGTAGAATGGCTTTGACTCCGCAAAATAAGAAAGGCACGCAAGCAGGCAGATGGGCCTCGGAAGCACCGTAACAGACATTCCTATCAAACATATTTTGTCATCATCAGCAGATGGATCGCCCCTCAGAACATTGATTCATTTTGTAGAAAGAAATATGGGAGACTAAATGAACCAATGCCTTGTAAGGGAAGAACTGGCTCAAAGTCTAGTCTGGTCAAAGTAAGGGTTGTATTTATCATGTAAAATCAACGTTGGGTATTTTTACACAGTTTTTCCTCATCCCTGCCCATGTCAATTCAGTCTTTAAACCAGAAAACATACCAAATTAATTGATGGCACATTTACATTTCCCTACCACCACTACTATATGTTTTGGGCCAAAAAGGCATTATGGTACATATCTAGGCCTATTGGACTTACCCTCTTCGGCAAATGATTTCTAGGGCCTCTAGGTTGCCGTGGTAAGCCACCAGCAGGGTAGGTGTCATCCCATCTGCATCGGAAGAGTTAAGATCTTTTCTAGTGGCTTCTTTCAGTAAGTCCAGATTGCCGTCAGCAGCTGCCTGGTGGTACCGGGTGGACATTTTCCCCTTTGGTAGTTTCTGGCTGAGACAGAATCACACTCACCCCGTGTAGTAGTTGAATTCAATGGCTGCCCACTTCCAAAAGGACGGGTAGTTAATTAATAATCACAGACAGAGGCGCTAGCTTCATCGGAATAGAAATGAGGAAGCAAAGGTCGCTCCCAGGACCTTATTTGCATGGAACATCTTATACTACATGAAGCAGCATGATTGAAAATGTAACATTTTCGGTCTTAGTGCGCGCGTGTGTCTTTCTTTGAGAGGCTTTAATCATAGGACAAGCAAGACCATAGGAAGCTGCCTTAGACTTGGTCCATCTAGCCCAATTTTGTCGACACCGACTGGCAGCAGCCCCTCTCCAGGGTTTCAAGCAGGAGTTTTTCTTGCCGTTCCTGGAGATGCTGGGGATCAAACCTGAGACTTCTGCATGCCGAGCATGTGGTCTATCACTGATTGATGCCCACTTGATCAGACAAGACTGTTAATGTGCTATTGCCCTACCCTACATGTGTGATTCAGCAAGTGGTCCACAAGACGTTGTCCTGGAACTGCCCCCTTATTCCCCCTCACTTTGCCCATGTTTATTCGCAATTAGGAAAATCTGTTGATGTTTTCTGGCATGCCAAAGTACCACAAAAACTCTGGTGTGATCCCTGTTTTGGGGACCATGCGGCTGGCTGGGGATGGCTGGAGTTGAGGTTTGACACACCCGGAGGACACAAAGTTCAGAAGAGTCTTGGCAATAGCAGCAAAGAAGACCGTTCCATTGGCTAAATTTGCCCCTATAGATGAGGAACATAAGAAGTAGGGTTGCGTCTGGGTTTGTGGGGTTTAATGTGTTCTCCAGTGGCCCTCCTCCTCTACCAGCAGGCTTACTTGCCTGTGGGAGCTGCACTCTGAGCAATGCTGGGTGTAGCCATCCTTTAAATTTCCCACAGTGCTCCAAAGCTGGGGCATTGTGGGGGAATAAAATGTGGCTAGATCCATCCGCCTGGTGTTGTTCAGAGTGCTGGGACAGAAGAAATTAAGCTGGAACAGGACAAGCAACACTGGTGGGGCCCCCCAGGTGCTGGAGCCTTGGCAATTGTCCACAGATGCCTGGTGTTGACGTTGTGCCAACATACCGGGTAGGGCTGAAATAAATAAAATATTTTCCTAAGAGTAAAGTCTTATTAAGTACAGATCAAGGGTCTGATGTGGCACAATGCAACTTCCTACTTTCATTAGGATGGTCTTTTTTTTTTTGGTAAAGGCTATATGGCTTTAACCTGATTTTAAAAAAATTATATCCCACAGGTAGTCATTAGCTGCAGTTGATATCTGACTCGCCGACCCTTTCTCTAGTTACGTGCAGAGAGACAAAGCAGCAGAAGCAATTACCATTTTGAGGGGGTTTCAAAACACAATGGCTAAATGCAACAGAAATTCATTAATTCCCATACTTCTCTGGTGATTTGCAGGAGATTTCCACCGGTTTTGGAATTGCAATAGTTTTAATGAGAGCAAGTAAAATTGAAAGGGGAAAAATGAATCTCTGTCATGGTAACTAGGTTTGTGCTAATTGCTTCTCTCTAAGCCTCGGTGTTCCTGACCTGTAAAACAGGAGTACTAATTGGTTCAGCTCTTCTAGCCAGCAACAAAATGTTGCAGTGCAGATTGCTCATGTTCAAGATTCCAGCCAACCATACTCTCTTCCAGGATATCACATTCCAGCTCATTTCTCTGTTTTCTTCCTCTCAGCAATCAGTTACTCATTGATTTAGTATTCAGGTTTTTTTTTAAAAAACTCCTCCTTCCTTAATTTTTTCTAAACTTTTTCTTTTCATGTTCTCTCTTGTGCCGCTTTTACAAGGCTTAGAGCTTTTCTGCATGAGTGATTTATTCCATGCTCATGATTAGCCACTCACATAAGTTTGCAGGTCCTTTACAAAGCATTGTCAACCCCCAGGATGTCTCCCGCACCTTTCCATGGTAATCTCACTTTTTAAAAAGATCGGAGATAATGCAGTATTAAAAATTATCATGGGATGTCCCCAGTGTGTAAAGCTGGCATAGCGCTATAATTCTGCCACTACATGGTATTGTTTCATTGAACATAAGAGCACTGCTGAGCGGGGAAGTTTCTAATTCAAAATCACGAAGTCGCTATCTAAAGAAGCCCATCGTAAATACAGAAAGAAGCCAGAAGTAGAAACCCCGGTAAGGATGTGGGTTTCCCCCCCACCCCTTAATGTAGAGACATCCCCTGTTACTGGCAGCAACAGCTTTAAGCTACAATATCTTGGTATTTTTGCTAAAAAATTTTTTTGGCTCTGCTGCTTTTGCTTTCAGCACTGCCCACCGCTGGAATATGGTCCCTGGGAGTTTCTCTGAAATTGAATTTGGTCAGGCTGAAAGAGGTCCCCCACTTCTGCTGTAAGCACATCCTTCCCAATACCCTATCTTTTTTCCCCTTGCAAGGAACTCAAGGTGGCTTATGTGGTCCTCCTCTTCTCCATTTTATCCTCACAACAACCCTGCGAGGTAGGTTAGGCTGAGAGTCAGTGACTGGCCCAAAGTCACCCAGTGAGCTTTATGGATGTGTGGGGATCAAAACCCGGATCTCCCGAGTCCCAGTCCAACACTTTAACCAATAAACCACACTGCCTTTCTTTGAAAAGGTACAATTTCTCTTAACACTTTGAGCCTCACAGCAAACAAAGGATGCACTCTTGAACCATCGAAATAAAATGGACATAGCCTTGGATTACACGCTGTGTCACAGTTAAGCGGATTGAGTGACCACAGCAGAAGTAGGAATGATTTTTTCAAAAAAAATCCTTGGTGTTTTTTTATTGGTGTTGCCCATTTCATCAAAGCCAACCACAAGAAGAAACAAGAAGGACTCAATGAGGTGCATTGTGGTTTCTGTCAGGCAGTTTAGAAAAGCTCAAACTCACCCCAAATTCCCTCTGAGGGGTTAATTAGCCCCTCTGTCTGGGTCCATACAAAGTTGTAAGAAACTAGCCCTCTTTTTTCTTCTTCTTTTTTTAAAATGGTGAAGTTTTGAGCAATGGATCTTTTCTTTTTTCCTTCAGGAAAAAAAAAAAGATGTTATAAAACCCAAGTCACTTCATGCTGAAATGGGGAAGCAAAGCATCCAGGGGAAGTGGAGGATTCATGAGGCTAAACCAACAGCAGATGGCTGAAATAATGCTTTTGAACTTGTTATGGTTGTTAGACACTCCTCCTTACAGAGCAGCACTAGGCAGGTTTCCTCAGAAATACGTGCCATTGTGTTTCATGGGTTTTACTCCCTAGTAAGATGTTTAGGATTGCAGCCAAAGTTTGTTTGTAGAGAGGAGTGAGGATTGTTATTGGGTTGTTATTTTGATTCCGAGACAGATGACTCACCAGTTTTTGTATTTTTGAGGGTGCCTCTATAAGAGGCATTTAAAGCTCTTTCAAGGCGCATTAAAAAAAAATACCTCTACAAGAATGGAGCGCAAATCGGGCGTAGAGGCGCGTTATCTCCCCGATTAAATGCGCGTTAAATCGAATGCGCGTTAAATCGCGAGTTTTATTTTGCTCCGTCCGTTAAAGCGCATTTTGACTGTGTGAATAAGCACTTATGCGCATTAACTACTTGTAAAGCGCATTTTGGACATCTGTTACTGCGCTTCGCCGCCTCTTGCCGCCTCTCTGCAGAGGGATTAGGCGTAAATGCGCTTCTGCAATTATGCACATAATCGCCTAACCAGGCGCAAAAGCGAATCCTTGTAGAGGGAACCTGATTCTCCACTGCCTAGACAACACAAGGATTTCTGAGAGCTTGTTCTACAGAAGAAAAGGAAAGGGGTGAGGGGGGGTGGGGGGGTGTAGTGGGGGTGATAGGCTTGTTGCATTATTTGGCACACTCATATGCTTTAAAGTTCTCTATTTACTAGGAAGCATTGCAATTTTCTTGTCCCAAGAAGTTATTGCCCCAATTTTTCCTGCCCTATTAAAGTTTTGTGACGTGGAAATTTGCAACGAGAGCAAAAGTTTTATTACCTGCAACGTTGCAACAAGAGCAAAAGTTTTATTACTTGCAAATTTGCAACAAGGTGGGCGCTCCCTTGCTGAAGGTCTTCCAAGCAGGAGGTGCTGAATTTGTTGGGGATGTTGTAGCCCCGGATTTCCTGCACTGAGTATCTGAACGTAGAGCTCCGTCACACCAGCGAATTCGTGCACTCTCGCCATGCCTGGTGTGCGGATTTGCAGCACGGTACTCACATGATGCTGTGCCTGTCCTGCTGACATCCCGCCTTTTCCCCAGCCTATTCTGTTTTTTCCTAGAATGACTGAAGTCTAGATTATTTTCCCTAAACACATTTAATGCCTCTGTGTAGTTTTAAAGGAATTGGGGGCATGTGCTATGATGGGAGTCTTGCTGTTGGCTTGAATGGATTGCATCAGGTCCTGTCAGGGAAAAGCGATCTCTCCCAGCAGCTGAAAACGGAAGCTATACATAACGGAGAAAAGAAGCTGAAAGATGTCTTTAAGTTTGTGAAATTAGGGTTTCAGAACTGGAGGTGTTTACATCTAGCCTTTAACAGTGCCTTCTTTTCAAAAGCGAAACAGCAGAGAAAGAAAAGCAGAGATGCAACTAAGGGCTTTATCACACGTACATCCCCCCCCATTTGCTTCAGCGATTCCCCCTCCGTTTCCTATGCGAGTCTAGCATTTTGATTTACACGTGCTCGGTATTGCTGCGGTACCTATGGGACCTGCAACACCTGCCTGTGCCTTTCGGGCTTTGCCCGTTGAGGGATAGTTCGAAAGAGGAACGAAAAGTGGAACACTCAGGGCGCGAGAACAGCGCGAGGGGGACGATGTCATGCGAGTCCCGCGCTGAAAAACTGGATCAAAGTCGCGGCGGGTGTGCCTAAAACCGTCCGTGTGATAACGACGCCAACCTGTGAAAGGGAGATATGCCATTAGAGGCATGACTTTGTTGCTCCCTGGACAAAGACTGAGATGTAGTATGCTGATGAGACCAGCATTAGACAGGAAGCCGTTCCAATTATCAAGGAACTAATTATATTTGTTATTCAACTTGGATTGTAGTCACACTGGCTGTTTAACTCTGCGCATCCTATGGCCCTTTTCTTTGGGCTCTTATGCCTCTAGCTGTGGGACAGGCAGAAATTCACCTAGTGTAGATTTTTCCTATCTCCATGCTGCTGATTGATTTCTGCCTACTATGCAGCTCTGATAATGTCGCAGTAGTTAAAAGACAGGTGCCCACTGTAGTTATTTATCAGACTAGGGCTATTGCATTAGGCCATGCTAGCGAGTGAGTACAGTGGCCAGGTGCAAGAAGACAGGGCTAGTGCATCTTTAATAATTACTTAGCAGAGGAAACATCGACGGGCGACAAGCTACACCTGCTGAAATTCCCTCTTCTACACCAGGGGTGGTCAGGAAATAGGTCTCCAGATATTTTGGACCAAGTCCCAGCATGCTGACTGGGGCTTCTGAGAGTTGAAGCACAAAGCATCTGGAGAACTAGCTTCTACCTACGCCTGCTCTACTTGAAGGTGGAGGAGATCTTTTGCATCTGCCACTTTTCCGGTTAAGATACCCTGCAGGGTGATCGTGAGAATATGCAGTGGGAACATCATGTACATTCCTCTGAGGTTCTTGGAGGAAGAACGTGAGTTTTAAGAAATGCAATAAATAAATAAATAAATAAAGCATGACATTTTAACCCCAGCCTTCTTACAAGAGCTCAGGGTTGCCACTGGTATGGGTTGCCCTGATATTGTAGAGCTGAAAAAAGTGAAGAAAAGGGCAACTAAAATGATGAAGGGGCTGGAGCAACTCCCCTATGAGGGAAGATTAGCTTGGGGGAAAAGGTGACTAAGGGGAGACATGATAAAGGTGTACAAAATTACACACAGACTGGAGAATGTGGATAGGGAGACATTTTTCTCCCTCTCCCATAATACTAGAACTCTGGGTCATCCTGTGACGTTGATTGGTGGGAAATTCGGGACAGATAAAAGGAAGGCCCTCTTCACAAAGCGCATGGTTCTATACAGAATTTGCTACCACAAGATGTAGCGATGGCCACCAAATTGGATGGCTTTAAAAGGGGACTGGACAAGTTCATGGAGAAGGCTGTCAAAGGCTACGAGTCCTGATGGCTATACGCTACCTTCAATATCAGAGGCAGTATGCCTATGTACACCCTTGCTGCGGAAACGGGGCAGGAGGGTGCTGTTGCACCCATATCCTGCTTCTGGGTGTCCCGTGGGCAGCTTGTTGGCCACTCTGTGAACAGAATACTGGACAAGATGGACCCTTGATCTGATCCAGCATGTCTCTTCTTATGTTCTTATCCTCATAATGACCCTGCTAGGTGGGTGAGGCTAAGAGAGAAAGAGAATGACTGACTCAAGCTTATCCTATCGAATTTCCTGGGTGAGTAGAGATTTGAACCCAAGTGTCCCAATCTTTCCCCAATATGGTACCCATCAGATGCATTTAACTACATCTCCAATCATCCCAAACTAGCATAGCCCAATTTATTTGTACGGCACCCAGTTGGGGAAGGCTCCTCTAACCATTTCACCACACTGCTTTTCTAATAAATTGCTAGACAATGCAGAGGAGGATGTTGCTTAAATGTAAGTAGTCACAGGATCAGGACCATTTAATATAAAAAGCTTGAGGAGCCAGCGTGGTATAGTGGCTGAGGGGTTGGGAAACCAGGGTTCAAACTCCTTCCGAGCCCTGAAGCTGAGTCACCATTTCAAGCCTGACCTACCTCGCAGGCTTGTTGTGAAGATAAAATGAGAGAGGAGTGGGGAGGGGAGAAATATGTACAACCCTCTAAGGACTTCCAAGGAAGGGCAGAATATAAACGTGTTAAATAGAACATGTTCCCCATGCAAAGTCATTTTCTAGGGAGGAAAGTCATCATTCTGAGCACGAGACAATCATGGAGGGAAAACGAGAAAATGCCAGAGAGACGAGAAAATAAAGAAGGTGCAATCCACAAGCCACTTCAGGGCGCAATCCTATGCATGTTTAGACGGGGGGAGGGAGTCCTACAGCTCTGGGGAATGCTGAAAATTGCAGGACTCCCCCCCCCCCCGTCTAAACATGCACAGGATTACGCCCTAAATCTCAGTTCTTGCTTGCTGTGTTTTGAAATGACTCATGCGGATTGCAGCCTGAGCCTATGCATACTTACTCGGATGTACGTCCTGCTCGAGTCAATGAAGTTTACTCCCGTGTAAGACTGCGATCCTATGCACACTTACCCGAGATTTTACTCCCCTGAGGCGATTTCGGGGGGAAATCCGGGGTGGGGAGGAGGTTTAATCGACGGCTCCAGGTGGACAGTGGTCTCGATCCGAATCGGAGTCACGCGCACAAAAGTTTATCCTCAATTCATGCCACGCAATTAACGCAACGTGTCATCTGTCCCTGATTACACTTGGGAGAATAAAGCGCCAGTGAATGAATACCGCGGAGCTTACTTCCAAGTAAACATGTAGACACGATCGGGCTGTACATGATATGCTTTGCAACCGGGCATCCCGGATCCTAATAGGCATGCTGACTCAGATGCAAGCCCTACTTTGAAATTCAAAGGGGCTTAAAGTGCTTTCGAATAAGCACGCTTAGGATCGGGGTTGCAGCCCGATCCTATACATAAGCACTGCAAGTCCGCAGTCACAAATACATCCCGGGTTTTCTGTGGTTTGTAAATCGCACCACGAAACGCCCCGCTCTCCGCACTACATTTCCCCCATCGCACAGTCCCTTATAGGGGAAAGAACCCGAATGTGAAGCACGTGGAGAAAGCAGCGGCTAATCTCCGACTAGGCGCTAATTGGAGAACGTGGGAACGTCCCTGGAGGCGGGATGGGTGTTACGCGTGCGCGGTTAGGAAGGGCGCTTGCTATAAAAACTCTATCGGCTTCCATCCGAAGTTATACGAATTGGTTTGGTTTATACTGGTGGTCTGAAAGTTGTGGCTTTTGTAAAATGCGGTAAACTGAACGTCTTAAGCGGGTGTGATAGGGATAGTGGGCTTGCAGTGGGTGATTCTTAAGTAACGATATTTCTTTTTTATCTTTCTTCTTTTAGGCTGTTTTTCTTGCTTTGCTGCCTGATAGGCAGCATTCTTGATTCCATGACTTTAGATTTCCCAGGTAACTGAGTGTCTTGCTGTGTTGTGGGTTAGATAAATAAAAATCCCCTCTTATCTTCAGTTTTGTAAACAACTGAGTCTATTCCCCCCACTTCCTGAAGTGGATTTTTTGTTGATCATGTTTTAGTTTTGAAGAAATTCGAATGTTGGTGGTTTTTGATTGGACACAAAGCATTATTGCACAGTACTCTGTGTTGCAAGCTGAATGTTACTGAATTAATTTTGGATAGTTATGTTCCTTTTTCACCTAGTATACTTCTTAGTAACTTATGGGTGTTTGTGCCTGTTGCCTAGTAGATGTGGCATTTCTACTAGGCAGAGCATGGTAACTCTGTTTCTCTATTGCTTTATGGCTTCACAACACGCATTTGTATTCATTTCTGATGTAACATGGGAAGCATCTACTGATGCTCTTATGCTTGAACTCTTCAAATAGATACAGGTAATAGAACAGTGCCCTGTGGTTTTAAGGGAATCTTTTGTTGAATTCTTGCAGACCTTATGTGTTTTGCCACTGAAGAAGGTGCCAGGGTATGGGGTGGGTTGGTAGATAATTAAGTCCTACTTTTTTTTTCTTTAGAAAGGCCTCAAGTATGATCTGCTTTCATTATCATGGGCTCCAGAAACTGCCTCACTATATTAAAACCTAGGCAGGACTTGCCAGAAAGGTCTTACTAATTTGGCCCATCTACACCTGCATCCTGGACACAACTCCCTTCTTGACTTTGCACCTGGTGTTCTCTTGCTTTCAATTACAACTCAGTTCGTGCAGCTGCGAAGTCTTAGATGTGGTGACATCTGAAATTACGTCCTTTTGACTGAGAGCTATTCTTGGCTTCTAGGAGATGAAAGTCAAGTCTCGCAGCTAGCTATCAAGCACATCTGGCCTCTGTCAACCGGCCTTCCCCAGCTTGGTGCTCTCCAGAAGTGCTGAATTACAAGTCCCATTATCCATAGCCGGCATGGCATAGCAAAGCCAAAGTACAGTCACCAAACAGAATTAAGCCTAACGACCTCAAACAAACCAAGATCTTTGCCTGTACATCAGTGGTCCATACCGAGGACAGAAGTATATTTCAAGTGTGTTTGCTAATTGTACATGTTCTACAATTACTTTCCTATGTGGTGGCAGCGATACAGGAAAGAACAAAAATGACCTGCAACAAAATATTGCAGTCACGGAGTGCTCCTGTTCAGGTATCCAACCAGCCATGCCCTCTTCCAGGATATTCTATTTAATCCCCCCCCCCTGGCTTTCTGAAGTCTCCCCAGTGGTTGGGATTCTTTGCCTACTGAGCATGCTCAGTCCTTGCTGAGCTGTGTTTGGGTTCCTTGTTAATCACTTCTCCACGCCCCCCCCCCCCCCCCCCGGCAAAGGGGTCTTGTATTTCTGCAAACTTCAGGGTTCCCCTTTTCTCCAAGCCGGCTAATGCTTCAGTAGTGTTCGTGGAGAATGTAAAGTTGTCTGTGTACGGACCAGCATTTGGAGGGCTGACTCTGCTTTCAGTGTACAGGATTTTGTTATAGAGGGCGATGGAACCTTGGTGCCTTCTGTTGCTTGACCAAAAAAGATGATGTAAATCCTCTTGACTTGGCACTGTTTCCTGTCATCAGGTACAACATCTTGTCTTGACGACCGGCTGCAGGTTTGGCTTCCTGAAGAATTTGTCAACTCCACCTCCTGGCAAGTGGAAGTTCTTGGTATGTACTACACAGTAGCGCAGCCAGGTAATTTTAAATCCTGGACTTAACCGGTCTTACGAGGGCCACCTTTAGAGAGCCATGCATGCTTTACAATGAAAGGACTACGCAACTAAGGCTGCCTCTACAAGAGGCATTTAAAGCTCTTTCAAGGCACATTAAAAAAATTACCTCTACAAGAATGGAGTGCAAATCGGGCGTAGAGGCGCGTTTTCTCTCCAATTATGTGCATTATCGAATGCACGTTAAATAGCGAGTTTTATTTTGCTCTGGCCGTTAAAGCGCATTTTGCCTATGTGAACAAGTGGTTCTCCGCATAAACTACCTGTAAAGCGCATTTGAAACAACCGGTAAGGTCACCTGTTGAGTGCTTAATTAACTCCTGCATACAAACATTTCTGATAAAGCGCTTCAGCGAATATGCGCATAAACGGCTAACCAGGCGTAAAGCTGAATTCTTGTAGATGAGGTCTAACACTTCTCTTCCTCCCCCCGCCTATCACTACCATTCCACACTTGACAACTGCCTCTACATTCCTGATACGTTAGAAGAAATAAATAAACTTGTCAGTCCTGATGAAAGAAGAAATACTCCGGGCACATGCGATTTTGCATTTTAAACTCACTTAAATCATAGCGCTATCATGATTGCAGGAATAAAGAAGTGAGGGAGGCAAGAGCAGGCAGTGAGACCATCAGGGCCTGTTCCAGTTTAACGCCCCCCCCCCGGGCTAACTGACATCATGACCCTGTGGGGAAGAAGGAGGAGCTGTTGGTCTGCCCCTCCATTGGGAGAAGAGAGGTGGGGGAGCAGGGCCTTCCCACCAGCCCCGCTGAACAGTCTCCTTAATTTCTTTTTCTTTTCCTCCTCCTCTTCCCTCCCCATCCCCTTTTCCTTGTGTTTCATGTCTTTTTTTAGAATGTAAGCCTGAGAGCAGGGACTATGTTCTTTACTTATTGTGAACAGCTCCGGAAGCCTTTTGGCCTGAAGTGCGGGATAACAATACTGTAATAAATAAAAGAATAAGTTTGCATCTACTCCCCTGATGTTAAATACATCTAGGGCGCAATGCTATCAGGATGCCCATCAGGAAAGGGGGTGGGGAGCTTGGGATTCGAAAAACCCTATGGACCTCCCATAATACTATAACTCAATGGGGTCATCCCATGAAGCTGGTTGGTGGGAGATTCAGGACAGATCAAAGGAAGGACTTCTTCACACAGCGCATGGTCAGGCTATGGAGTTCACTACTGCACGATGTAGTGATGGCCACCAATTTGGATGGCTTTAAAAGGGGTTTAAACAAATATCTGGATGACGAGGCTGTCAATGACAAGGCTTGATGGTCCTTTGGTGCCCCCCACCCCTGAACATCAGACCTGCAGTCTAGGCCTTGGTGCTTTGCTGATACTACTCTATGTAATTCAACTACTTCCTGTCTCCAGATGAATTAGCTTGTTGCCAAAAAGCACACCAGATTGATCTATTTCTTCTTTAGGTGCAAGTGGGGAAGGAATTGAAGACTGTGACTACGATGTGGACCACGAAAAGCAGTCTCTAACCGCTTTGTACATGAACTGCACAAACCTGGAGGAGGTAACTTGTGATAATGCAATTGGCAATGCCTTTGGGGCTAATGTAGAAAATGCTGTTGCTTTCCATCATCTATTTATTACTGGTTTGAATTCCCAATACTTTCCACTGTACAAACTCCTCTGGGGACGGCTGGTTAAGAGGAATAGATCATCTAAAGACCCAAGTATTAATGGATCAAACCAAGTTCCATCTAGAAATGAGTATGCCGTTGCATTATATGGTGGCTTTAGTAGCATTTCATGGACAACAGTAGCTGTTTGTGGCTTCTGTTAACCATCTTGGGTGGTTTAAGAGCCTGATCGTAAATCTATATAAACCTGAAAATCACTATAAACTTGAAACTTGCTTATCTTTAAAAGCCCCAGATAGTCTAGTTCAGCAGTAGGCAGACTTCAGGCTTGTGGGACAACCATCTGTCAGGTACGCTTTAAGGTGGATCCCTGCATTGAGCAGGGCGTTGGACTCGATGACCTTATAGGTCCCTTCCAACTCTACTATTCTATGATTCTATACTAGAACCTTGAGATCCACCAACTGGAGCCTGCTGCAAAACACATAAACATAGGGTGCAATCCTATGCACAGACAGAAAAAAGTCCTACAGCTCCCTACAACTGGGAATTGTATAACTTCTTTTCTGTTCAAATGTGCATAGGATTGTGACCTTAGAAATAAAGAAATCTGAGCCCAGTAACTTGCCTTGCAGACAAGAACTGAATACAGCCCACATCCCTTTTATACACGAAGCTACTCCTGGTCTCCCCCCCCCCCCCACTTTCTTCATTTCAGCCATCAAATTTGGCGGGTTTGTGTGTTAGTTTGGTGGTTCTGTTCATAAACAATTAGGAGTTGGCAATGCTTGCCAATCTACTGCAAATATTCCAGAGACCTACTGGTACATCCAGAGGGGCCATAGCTCAATAGTAGAGCATCTGCTTTGCATGCAGAAGGTCCCAGGTTTGATCCCTGTCACCTCTCAATATGTCTGGAAAACCTCCTGTGAAACCCTGGAAAGCCATTGATGGATCAATGGTCTGACTCAGTATAAGGCAGCTTCCTTTGTCCTTACCTTCTGCACACCGCTGGTCTAAGTTTTCCATTGTAGGGAAAGTATGACACCCCCTTGGTCATTTAAGCTGCCCTTTTCCCTGTTTCAGCTTGGTACCCTTCCTTGAAATGGGTTGATCAATGGGAATGTGTCCATGCTAAGGAACTACGGAATGCTGGCTCCCAATGATCAAATATCCTGGGGGAAATATGATATGGCATCTTCATGATGGGAGTTACCAAGTGGGGCTGGGGCTCAGTGGTAGAGCCCCTGCTTTGCATGCAGAAGGTCCCAGGTTCGATCTGCGGCATCTCCAGGTAGGGCTAGATGGATCAAGGGTCTGACTTTGTATGGGGCCAGCTTCCTCCGTTCTTAACTTCTCTGAGAAAATCCATGATGGCCTAACTAGATGTGTTCTGGCGCATTTCTGCCAACAGCATAATAAGCACCGTCTGAGATTTCGGCTGCGGTTCAACGATACGGTGACGGGGGGCGCTGAGAATATGACCTACCACGTTGACTGTGCTGCTGTCCAGGCCGACGAAGCTTCTCGCCGTGGTCGCTTTAGCAGTGCTACAAATTGCACTGAGAACTTCATGGCTGTAAGTAGCCCAGCAGTGGTCTCCGGAGCTGATGGTGGGCCTGCGGAGGAAACGGCTAATGGGATTATGGATTGGCTGAGAGGAATCTGTCCAAATCCCTGTAACCTGACCGAGCTGCCTCTGGCTTGCCTTGCAGGGTGCTTGGTGACTGAGATGGGGCAATAAGTGTAATGGACTGTAATGGCTGGATACGATGGGCTCGAGCGCAGTGAAAGGCACTCTGTGTTACAGGGTCAATAAGCTACTCTGACATTGCGTTTCCATTACAGGGTATTACATCTTGCTGGCTTAAGTGCATTGTTAAGCCTGGCCCCGAATTTATTTCCTATGGCCTTGGACCTATTCCCAGAGTGGCTCAGTTCAGACAACACATTAGTCAATGCAGTGTGAAAGCTCCATTCAACGGTTGAGTTTTTAGGTGGTACCCCCCACACAACATGTTCTAACTCCACCATTGTGTGACTGTGGGCTACCGTGGAGTTGAGTAAAATCCATCGTGATGTTTGACAGTTCCTCTGCCCTCTCTCCTCCCCGTCCTCCGGATGGTATCCCATCAGCCATTGCTGCAAAAAAACCAATTCTGGCGGCTCTCCTAGAGCAGGACTCGCTCCTTTCGCCGCTCTTGCCAGGGAACTCTGTAGCCAGTGGGAAAAGGCAACACAATGGAAAACTCCACGGAGCCTGACACAACACTCAATAGAATGGCTGTGCAGGAACTCTCCTCTGCACAGCGTGGATATTCTGTGTGGAGTGTTTCCCAAAGTAACTCCACCATTGCATGGTTTTCCTGCCAGACAACACATTTCTCAACAGTGGTGTGAAAACTCCACAGTGGAGTTCTAAAACCACAGTTGAGAAACGTGTTGTCTGAACTGAGCCACTGTCTATAGGTGCTGGTGGAAAGTTTTTTTCCCTAAGCTTAATTGCCATTCAGGAGTGGGATTGCAGCTAGGGAGGGAAAGTTTTAACTTTCCCCTCATATGCTGAAACACCCGTCCCCCACCCTCAAAAAACCCTCTCTCCCTGAGAGCTTAGAAAGAAATGTTTTCCATTAGTTTGGGAAGATATAGAATCATCGAATAGTAGAGTTGGAAGGGGCCTATAAGGCCATCGAGTCCAACCCCCTGCTCAATGCAGGAATCCACCTTAAAGCATCCCAGACAGATGGCTGTCCAGCTGCCTCTTGAAGGCCTCTAGTGTGGGAGGGTGCCAATTAATTGAAGACTGAGAAATTAATTGGCTGGCTTGGCCGCCTGTGAAATGTAAACAAATCCTAGTAATTATTTCTAGTTACATATGTAGATACAAATTGACATATGCAAATTTGTGTCCTTCAGTCCTGAACCCCAAATCTTCTAGGGATGCAGTCTGATGATTGCACCCTTACTGCTCGGAAACCTCCGAACCTTGGAGGCTTCCGAGATTCCTGTGCCCTGCTGGGCGGAAGCTGGTAGAGCAGTAAGAGCGGCAGAAGCGGTCTTCACCTCCCCATTCTTTGTCTTTTCCGATTTTTGATAGACAGCCTTTTCAGCATGTCTTTGGAATGGGAGGCAAGGAGGGTGGAGGAGGCTCAGGATTTCTTGTATCCTGGTCTTTCTGGCTCGTCCCCTCCCCGTCCACCGGTTCCCTCTTTCCCCCTCCTTTGAGGTCACTTTTCCAGCCTTGGAGGGGAGACAGTGAGGTTCTCTCCATGCTGGCCACAAGGGGTCGGTGGTGTTGGGCAGATTTCTAACTCCCTGTGCTTAGCAACACCCCTGCACTAGTCTATAACCTGGAAACTTTAACCACACTTTGCTATGGCAGCCTAAGTTCTTCAGGCTTGGTAAGAGGCTGGTTCGTTCTAAAATGTCCCCACTTACTTCCTGCAGGTTGCATTCCCAAGACTCATCCCCAACTTTGATGATGAACATGCGGTACGTAGCTCTGTATGCAAGACAGCAATGTGCTCCTTCGTTGGGCTCCTTCGTTTTGTTACTCATGAAAGCTTACGCCTCTCAAAGCAGGGTGAATTTTTTAAAATACTGTGCCAGGACACAGAGTACCAGCAAGCAGGCATTACTCAGGCTACGTTATGCTAAACTTACCCTGGCAGCAAAAACCTAAGTTGACTTCTGGGAAGTAAGTCCCTGTTGGACTCCGGCCCCCTCTACAAGATTTTGGTTTGATGCCCGGTTGCCCGATTATGCTCATATATGGAGAAGCGCATTTACTCCTAATACCAATTCACGAGAGGCGGTAAAGCGCATTACGGGCTATATGAAATGCACTTTAAAGTTGTTTACATGCGGAGAATCGCATGTTTACATGACCATAAGGCGCTTTAACTCCTGCCGCAAATTAAAACTCGCTATTTAACGCTCATTCGAAAATGCGAATAATCGGAGATAAAAAGCGCCTTGACCCCCAATTTGTGATCCGCTCTTGTAGAGGTAAAATTTGTAATGCCCCTTGAAAGGCTTTAAATCACTCTTGTAGAGGCACCTTCCAGCTCTGTAAGGTCTGGGACCTGACTAACACATTGTGGATATTTCTAAAAGTAGAGAGAAGTTTAACATTTATCCTCTTTTCACATGTGGGACATTTTATCCCTTTGGGATAAAAGGGAGTGGTATATTCTGTACGTCTGAACTTTTGGGTCCGCGATTTAAGTTTTGATTGTCCATTCTCAATTATGGTTAACGATTGAACCTTACCATTAGCCCAGCAACCTATTGATAAATGGCTTTACACTGTATGTATTGTTTGTCATTGTTTGTTTCCTAAAATTTAATGTAAAACAAAATAGAGAAATTTCTCGTAATCTCTCAGAGGAATTGGGTCTTTGAATGATAGAATCAAAGAATAGTAAGTTGGAAGGGACCTATAAAGCCATCAAGTCCAACCCCCTGCTCATTGCAGGAATCCACCTTAAAGCATTCCTGACAGATGGTTGTCCAGCTGCCTCTTGAAGTGTAGGAGAGCCCACAACATCTCTAGGTAATTGGTTCCATTGTCGTACTGCTCTAACAGTCAGGAAGTTTTTCCTGATGTCCAGCCGGAATCTAGTTTCCTGTACCTTGAGCCCATTATTCCGCATCCTGCACTCTGGGATGATTGAGAAGAGATCCTGGCCCTCCTCTGTGTGATAACCTTTCAAGTATTTGAAGAATGCTATCATGTCTCCCCTCAATCTTCTTTTCTCCAGGCTAAGCATTCCCAGTTCTTTCAGTCTCTCCTCCTAGGGCTTTGTTTCCAGACCCCAATCATCCTTGTTGCCCTTCCATTTTCCTGCTCAAAATTGAAGATGTGGGTTGGTGACATGAGCTTGCATAGGAGATCAGTATCCTGAAGCAGAAAAAGACAGGAATGGATGGGGAGATTTCAATTTTGGAGAAGTTCTCGGGGGCATCATTCCAGGGCATGTGGGGATGAAGGCAAAGGTGTTGGAACCAAAGATAACCAGCATGTTGGTCTTTACTCCCAGTAGTGAAGCTTTAGAAACATTTCAGCCCTTTTAGAACAAGGGGGGAAAACTTTCACAAAAGCTGGAAACTACCAAACAATCAGGGATTGGGGGAGAAGGGAGTGGGGCCAAGGGAAGGAGATTTGGCTCTGGAGGAGGGCTGCATTTGGCCCTGGGCCTAAGATTCCCCAACTCTGTTTTGAGAGGTAGAGCTGTGTGTGTGTGTGATTTATAGTGTCTGTTAGAGCCTTTCTACACAAGGCATTTATTGTGTGCTCATGGTAGTTTGTGGGTGCTTTACACAAAGTCATCCTCCTCCAGGGTCTCCTGTGCTTTGTAACCATTGTAGTGTGTGTTTGTTTTTTAACAAGGAAAGTCTAGTATTTCTGTAAACGGGGGCATGAAACCCTCGTGTTATTTCTGCAATTCTGCTATACCACATCGCCACCTAGTGGTTGTGTAATGGAACATATAGAAAGGCAGAGAAAAAAAACCAAGGGAGGGGGAAAACACATATAAAGGAGCTGATCTTAAGCCCATGAAGAATCTAGAAGCAGTAACCTCAGATTAAAAGCCTCATGTAGAAAAGCCCATGGTGACAGTGGCCATCTCCTGTGAGAGGAGGGTTGTTTTTCTCAAGATTTTCTTTCCAATCTTCAGCTATTTCATAAACATTGGTTTCTAAAAACTGCTGCACCTCTTTTCTAAATCAATTAGTTGGGTTTAAATATTAACGCCTTAACTGAGGGACAGATACCTGAAGGGCTGCTGTACAAGCACCTCTTGATCCAGGATAATGTTTACCATTGTAATTGAGTTCTGTATTGCAGACTTTACAGTCCCAGATGGAATGGGTCGTATCAATAGAAGATGGAACACGAACACACAGGCTAAGCCTTAGGGAAGCCATGCAACAGGGCTACACTTTCCTAACAGATGGCAACAGTATAATCTTCCAAGTCCCTTTTGATGCTGTGGGAGTTGCTTCTTACAAGGTATGGGGAGTCCGACCCACGAATTAAGAACACTAGAAACTGGGGTGCAATCCTATGCACGTTTAGACAGGAAAAAGTCCTACAGCTCCCAGCATTCCCCATCCAGAAGTTTGAACTGACTTTTTGTAGAGTCAGTTGGAATTGGGCCTAGTGTTGTCTGGCCCGGCTCTGGATCAGGGGTGGACAAAAAGTAGATCACCAGATGTTTTGGACTTCAACTCTCTGCATTCCCAACCGTTGGCCATGCTTCTGGGAGTTTCTGAGAGTTGAAGTTCAAAATATGTGTAGCTCTTATCTTCTGCCCATCCCTGTTTTAGAAAAAGACAGTTTTTCTTTTTAAATTCCACTGAGCTATAAATGCTGACTTCTAAAACCTGTTAGTTGCCATATATTCTAGTACTACTGCTGTTTTGAGCTCTTTAACGATTAGTGTATCTTGATTTTAAATCTGCGTTCTGTTTCATTGCTGTAAGCTGCTTCTTATTTAAATAGAAAACTGGATATAAGATTTCATTATACTTAAAAAGCAAACAAAATGCTTAACATTTTAGTATTTAAAACATAAGGAATACCTGCCAGCTGGGCATGGGAAGTTATTGGTGTTGGTGCTCAGGGCCTTAAAAAATGTTGCTCTGAATATTTTTTATTCATTTTATGAAATTTAAAAATACCTCTGTATCTAAAAAGATTCCTGAGTGGTGAATTGTAAAGAGAAAATAACGCAAGAATAAAAATATTTAAAAGCAAGTTATGTCAGTAAAACCCATCACTAGTCATTTAAGAAAAGGTTGTTTAAATCAAAATGTCTTCAGCAGAAACCAAAAAGAAAGCAATGTTGGTGCCTGCCTGATATCAACTGGCAGGGAGTTCTGCGGAGAGGGGCCACTGCACTGAAGGCTCTACTCCAAGTGGACTCCAAACGGACCTCAGGTCCATGCGGAACTACCAGGAGTGCATCATCTGATGACCTCAGTGACCAGGCAGGCTGGGAGGGAGAAGGTGCATTGTCAAATATCCTGGTCCCAAGTTGCTTAGGACTTTATGCTGCAATATCAAAACCTTAAAAGCATGGAGTGTGTTCTGTAACATACAGAAAGCACTGGGCAGTTGGGGTCATGCACCTCCTAGCAACTTCAAGAACTCAGTAACTGGGTTTGCACAACATGCTAACCCACATGGTTGAACCGTGAGTAGTTTGTTGAATCACATCAGCCTGCCTGCACTTTAAGGTGAAAAAGAGAGGCCCTTCTCACCTGCCCACCAGTGAGAGATATTAGGTGGATTTCCACATGGGAGAGGGCCTTTTCAGCAGCGGCCCCACACCTGTGGAACAAACTCCCACTGACGATCTGCCATGCACCATCCTTATAGGCTTTTAAGAAGGCCTTAAAAACATTTTATTTTACTATGGCCTTCTCATAATGGAATATTGTTTTGCTGCTGTGGCTCTTGCTGTTTTATTACTTGCTGTTTTATTACTAGTTTTTAATGTTAGCTTTTATTGTTTTAATTGATATTTTACTTTATGTTTTTATTGCTTTTAATGTGTATACTGTTTTATATATGGTTGTAAGTCGCTTTGGGAGAGCTTCTGCCCTGAAAGACGGCTAAGAAATGTTTTCAATAAATTCAATTTGTTGAACTGTGGGTAGTTTGTTGAACCGTGGCTTGGCATGTTGTCTGAACCTAGGACATTTTCCACAGGGTGGCTTGTTAACCATCCCATGTAGCTTATTTTTCTCAAACAAGCCACCTTGAGAACCCACGATTTGTCTTTGGATCGTTCAGGGTGGTTAACAAGCCACACAACGTGGTCTAAACCCAGGATGGTTAACAACACACTAACCCCACGGTTAAACAAACAACCTACACTCAAGCGCTTAGCATCTTGTGTGAACAGCCCTAATGTATTGTTGAGAGCTCATGGCACTTAATATATTGTAGCAAGACGGCCGAGTACTATACACTGTAGCACTCAAGCTTACCTATGGACCTCCTGAACAGCGGCTAACTGTGGAATCAAGAATGATCTGTGCCCCAGGTAAAGAGTTTATTTACTGGACATGTGTGATCCAGTCCTTATTTGTTGCTTCTGAACTATTCCCCAACAGGACTGTCTTTGACGTAGGAGTAGGCAAAATCAGTGTTTTCTGTCTTACTTTTTTCATTCTTTCCCCAGTAAGCCAGTTTTACCCACATTTCCACATTAATCTGTGGATTTTTTAAAAAATGCATGGAAAACTCATATGTAAATAGGCTTTCTCTATGTGTTTCTGAACATTGACACTTTTGAGCCAAAGATTGCATTGGAACATACAGGTGCAAAATCCAATGGAAGTTCCAATCTGCTAGGGATTTCCATCTTTTGATAATCCTCAGTACCCACCTGGCTCAGCTGGCATTTGCGAGCCAAGATGTGGGTTTGTTCCGAGATCTGGGATTTTTTGTTTTTGTTTTTCTTTCATAAATACAAATCTCTGCAAATTCCAGCTGCAATATGCTAAATCTGCGCAAATTCCAGCTGGAAAATCTGTGAGCTGGCCCAATTCAATGTAGATTGAGTCATCTCAGCTCATGGAGAAGTGATGAAAGCTTGATGAAATCCACCACTACCCCCTAGGACGGATTCTTCTGATATCCCTACGATCTGCCCATCTGTCTGGAAGGTCAGTTTGTATCAGAATTCAAGTAACTAACTGCTCAAGCGTCCCTGCTTCAAAATAAACGTGGTTAGGACCTGCAGCTTCCTTGAAAACTGGCTCATTAGAAAGACTTGGCTTTTTCTTTTTCTTCTCCTTCAGGTCCAGCAATCTGCAATTCGACACATATGATAATTTCCATCCCAGATTTCCCAGGAATATTGTCAGCCGTGAGTCTAGACAATAAGAACACTCCACTCAACCAACTTCAAGCCAACGGGATTGGTGCAGACACAAGGAAAGGTGTGAAGTTGTACATCAGCAAGAGAGTCCTGAAGTCCCGGGTAAGATTTGTGCTAGATTTGGGATGGTGGGTTGCAGGATATATTGTTGTTTTTTTTACCAGATCCCCAGCCTGGTGCTCTCCAGATGTTTAGGACTACAACCCCCAGGATTCCTGTCCATTGGCCAAGGACTGATGGGAATTGAAGTCCAAGATATTTGGAGGGCACCAAGTTGGGGAAGGGCTCCTCCTGACACATCTCTCTAAAACTGGCCTGCAGAGCTGAAAAAAGTACTAACTCATATCCTTATTTTACAGATGAGAATAGGGATGCCCGTGTCCGGGAAATCTGGCCCCTTTGGGACTCACTGGACATCCACAGTGCACCTGACTCAGCTTGCATCTGCGAACTGAGCTGCATGAATTCCGGGGACTTTCAACATATTTTTTTGGTCTCGGCTGTCATTTGCACAAATAGAGAGTTGCACAAGTTATGGCCATAAAATTGTGCAAATTTGCATAATTTGTGGGACATGTGGCTACAATTTGCACAAATCACAGTTGAAATAGGGCAATTTTGGTGATTTGCGCACATTGTGACCGTAATTTGCAAAGATTCAAAATCTATGAAAACCAGCTAGCTGCAAACTGAGTTGGGCCGGCTAGCAGAAGATGGAACAGAGTCCGTGGGGCTGAGCCAATGAAAGCTTGTCAAGTTTCACCCTCCAACTGGATTTCTCTCTCATTTCTAGATGAGAAACGCTGAGGCTAAGAGATAAACAATTAGCAACATTTTACTTGTTCTCATTAATGTATTGGGGGTTGGGCCCCCCCTCGGAGATCTATTGTAAATCACCCAGAGACCTACAATGGATCCCAACTTCCCTTCTGCCTGCCTCTGTGCTAGAAGATGTACCCCCTGAAGACAAACCTTGATGTCTGACCATTGATGCAAGAAACTGACAATGCCCCCATCTCTCTCACTTCAGCTTTACAGAGGTGACGACTGCTCAGGTTTTCAATCATATGCCTCATCCCTGAAGCTGAATTTTGACTACCATGGCGAAATGGCGACGATGGTGACTTACCCGGAGTGTCCTTGTGAGCAAAATGCACCGATAGGTAAGGACGTCCTCCTTTTTTTTCATCAGAGCAAAGCGCTCTTCAACATAGAGGTTGGGAAGTGTTCTGATTCTGTGAGCCAGGCTCCTTTCTAGATCATCTTCTAGGGGCTGGATGACCATCGCAAACCCCTGCCTTTATAGGGGTGCTCTTCTCCATGCAAAGAGAGGTGTTGAACAACTCCTCCTGTCTCTTTGCATGGAGAAAGGAAGTCGTTCTCAATGTTGGAGGGAGACTGCTTTCCTCTAGTACTGGGAATCCCTGCTTTCGGGGCTTTCCTCTCCCAATGCTAGAGAAGCTGCCTTTCCAAAGCACTGGGAAATGGGATAGGGCTTGGGAGGGAAACACTGTGGGCTGGAGATCCCCCATTTCTGCTTCAGGCGAAGGGGAAACCCTGCTGAACTCCAAATACTGCTTCTGCAGCACCCATCTGCTACTTCTCCCTAAGAGCAGTGGGATGAGGCTCCGCAGAGTGCCGCGGTTAAAATAAACTTCCACAAAAATATGCGTAAAAGAAAAGAAAAAAAAAGGAAGAATGGCTCCTAGCTAGGGTTGTCTGTCGGTGGGAAATCTGGTTCTTTTTTGGCTCGACAGAATTCCGCACCATGTACAACTTGCTGTGAGCTGTTCTCCAAACTCTGGGAACATTTTTTTTTTGCAAAATTTGCGCAAATTCAGCCATAATTTTTGTAGATTGCTTAGAAATTCACGCAAATTGCAGAATTGCAGATTTTTTCTTGTTTTTTAATTTTTTAATTGTTTGTGATTCTTGTATTTTGTATTGTTGTTGTTCCCCGCCTCGATCCGAAGGGAGAGGCGGGTTATAAATAATAATAATAATAATAATAATAATTATTATTATTATTATTAATTGCACAAAATTCCCAGAAAATCTGCGAACTGACCTGAATCACTGCAGATTGAGTTGGGCCCTGCAGCAGGAACTGAAACGAAGTCTGGTGGGGGGTGAGCCTTAGAAACGCTTCGAGCTCCAGCCCCCAAATGGATTTCTCCGACATCCTTACTGTACCATGACTCGACTTCCGATTCTGTTACAGCTACTGTGTGCACGTCAGATGGCCACATGGATTTTGAAATCCTTAGTAGCAGCACAAAGCCTATGCTAAACTTGGCTACGCTCCGGCTTAAAGACCCTGCCTGCAAGCCGGTCTTCCAATCTCCTTCGAACGAAGTGGTTCGGTTCCGTGTGCCACTGAACGGGTGTGGGACCAGGCAAAGGGTGAGTTTCCCCCAACTGTTTGCCCAGCTGATTTGACTCTTTTGACTAGTCTGACACTTACTCTGCTCCTCCTATGTTTGTAGTTCGATGGTGAGAAGGTGATTTATGAGAATGAGGTGAGCGCGCCATGGGCGGATCTCCCACCACGTTGGATCTCCAGGGACAGCAAATTCAGGTAAGTTATTGGAACCACATCCTCCTCTGCACCTGGAGACACCAAGCTAACATAGCAGGTGGAAAGCAGGCCTCATGGCACACAGGTTTCTCCTCCAACACACCTTGCTGTTACCTCCCAACATCTGCTGCCTGAGGCAGCTGCTTTACTACGCCTAATGGCAGGGCCGGCCCTGTGCATTGGGTAGCAGGCAATAGGAAGAATTTTCCTCAGATCCAGGATAGATGCTGCCAGTCGGAGTAAGTACTGAGTTGGATGGACAGATAGACTAACCTGGTATAAGCCAGCTTCCTATGGAGAGCAGTTCTACATACCTGCACTTTGTACTTAGGAAAACAGGGCAAAGAGGGTATCTCCTCGTGAAACTTCCAAGATAAATCACCATCTCTGTTTTCCAGAACAGCGAGCTGAGAATCTGTATCCACAGTAGTCTGCTGCTTTGCATGGTCAGATTAACAAATGCGTGGCCTACCTCAGTGGAAGGAGAAGGATGCTTCATGCTAGTTGCAGTAACATAGGGCAAATATAAACCTGTCTATCAATATGGTCATCCTTTTCTCTGGAATGCCCCTCCTGGAAAGGGCCTTTCTCGTGGTGGTATCCTGGCTACAGAACTTCCTTCCCAGACATCCACCTGACACCTTCTTTACCTCTTGGCACCTGCAGGTCAATCCTGTTTAGAGCTTTTCATGGCAATTGGCTTTATTCACTTAATATATTTCTTAGCCACCTTTTCATGTCAGTAGTCTTTCCCAGGCAGCTTATAATAGAAAGCAATGAAATTTAATATCAACAATTAAAAAAAAACAACCTTAAATCTAAATGGTTTTAAATTTATGAAATCTGAGTTGTTCGTGATGTCTGAACTCAGAACCGTGGCTCATCCCTGGCTTGTTTCACTCTCATCTGCCCTGAAACAGTCACCTGGAAAGAGCAGCCTGAAAAGAAAACTACTCTGAAGGCTGGTGAAATGGGTGGGAGAGAAACAAATTAGAAATGGGTTGTTTGCATGTTTACAAAACAATTTATGTCTAAAGCAATAAACTGTGTTTAACTTAAACCATGGCTTACGTGCAAATGCAGCCACTAACTAACAGCATGCATTCGGTCTTGTTTCTTACAGGTTAACAGTGATGTGCTCCTATAGTAGAGATGATGCCTCACTGGATATTGAGATAAGCAGTCTTCCTTCTCCTGATGCTGTAGTAAACCAAGGTCCCCTCTCCTTGATTCTCCTTATTTATCCAGGTGAAGCTTCCTGGTAACTTCTAATGCAGCATTGGGATAAATCAGAGTACAGAAAATAGAGGTTTCAACCCAATCAATCAACCAGGTTTCAACTGGTTTCCCTGTCTTACAGATGGCTCCTACATAGTTCCTTACAACGATGACCAATACCCTATTGTGAAATACTTGCAGCAGCCCATTTTCCTGGAAGTTCAAGTACTTAACCGTGTGGACCCAAACATCCACCTGATGCTGGATGACTGCTGGGCAACACTGTCTCTTGATCCAGCCTCTTTGCCACGCTGGAACATCGTGGTAGATGGGTAAGTGTAACATGACCGGTATTGGGTTCTTGTTGGAAGCAGGGAGAGAGGTCCTTTAGCAAAATTCTTCTTTGTAGTCCTTTAAACACACTAGGGGGTCATGAAGGATCAGAAACATTCAACCACTCAATGGTTGCACAAATTCGCATGATGTTATTAATGAGGCATTCCTTCTTAAACGGAGCAAGATCCAAGACTTTCATACATGGTTTCCTGGACTGTTTAAGGCTTTCCTCCAGTGGTGCACTTCGCTAAGACATGTCTGTGCTATATTGCAGGGGTGGGGACCTTGTGTCCCTCCAGATATTGGGGCACTCCAACTCCCGTCAGTCCTGATTGGCCATGCTAACCAGCATAGCAATAAGCATAACCAATCAGGATTGATGGAAGTTGAGTCCAGCAACATCTGGAGGGCCACAGGTTTCCCACCAGTGCTATATAGGCTTAACTTCCACTTTTGTGTGTTCTCAGTGAAGGTATGAGGAGCACCACAACACTTTTAGGCACCTCAAGCTTGATCAAACAGGCCATTCCTTCCTTTCCCCTATTCCCGTACATACACATAAACTTACATCTGCAGTCTGAAGTGGTATAGGCCAATAAAGTCCTGAATCAACGGTATAGTGATAAATTTTGAAGTGCGGGTGATCCTTAAGGCATTCCCCATAGCCAGGCCCACAAGGAGAGTCCACAAATGCTGGCAGCTTCATTGATCCATATCAATAACCCAGTTCTAGCAGTTCTCATCTCCACCAGGAGTGGACCTTTTATAAAGCAGTCGGGTTTTAATTGCCCGTTCAAGATCAAGTCACCCTAAATACTTCACATTACATATATTGTTGCTGGGAAAATCCATTTCCCCTGCAGTTCCTGGGAGGATTCCCAAAAGGTCTTGGTTCTTCAACACTGGGAGCCCTGACTCCACTACAGGGCTGTTGCTAATGCTGCATGACTCTTGCTAAAACACACAGCTCGTCTTGTAGTCCCTGGTAATAAGCCCTGCAGGGTTTTAGCTGTTTTCCCCCCAGCTGAAAACGAAAATATAGAAGATTACTCTTGCATTGTGCCACTTGGTTCTTATAGGTGCAACTACAATCGCGACAACTACGAGACGTTGTTCCATCCTGTAGGCCCTTCTGTCAGCTACCCTAACTTCCGACAAAGATTTGAAGTCAAGGCATTTGCTTTTGTTTCTGGTGGCAAAGCTCTGCCCAGCCTGGTGAGTCGCCACTGAAAAGTTCCAATATTGCTTCCGGCGAAGGGTGGATTCTAAGAAGGGGTGATTTTGGGGTAGTAACCCTAGTTCTGCTTCTGCTCCAGGGGATGGGCGCTTGGAGAGTTTGTGGTGCAGCGGGGAGCAGGCAACCTGACGCGTCTCTGGATATTTTGGACTGCAACTCCCATCAGCCCCAGCCTGCAGGCTTGATCGTTGGGAATCATGGGGATTGTGGTCTCAAAGCACCAGGTTGCCTGCCCCAGGTGGCTGCACTGGATGGTTCAGGACATGTAGCGTTCTGGATGTTCTTGGACTGCAACTCTCATCAGGCCTAGCCGGTGTAGCCAATGGTGAGGGATGATGGGAGCTGCAGTCCCACTGAGCAGGGATGAGGAACATTGCTCAAGTCCTGCTTTCTACTTCCCAGGAGCTGATACAATAACAGATGTCTTTCCTTCCCCCGTCAGGTATACTTCCATTGCAGTGTGCTCATCTGTGAAAGGTTTCGCCCAGACTCCCCTCTGTGTTCAAGGAGCTGTCCTCCTCCTCCTCCTCCTCCTCCTTCCAGAAACAGACGAGGTAATTGACATGTCTTAAAAGGCTTCAATCAGGCCAATTTTGGAGGTGGTGCTTTCCCCCCGGGGGTGTCTAAGACTGCTTTAGGTGCTTGCCTGAACACAAAATGACTAAAAACTTGCGCATTTAACAGGTACACGTATTAGCGACAGGACTGACATACGGCTCCCTGTCGAGAGTGCGCCCGGTGGCAGAACATTTCTGTTTAGATGTCTGGCTCCGGCAAATCAGCTTTGGTGGTGTTGAAATTGCCAAATGTAGATCTGCCCCGTCTGCTTTCTCCTCTGACTCATTCCAATAAGAATAGGGGTGATCATTGTTGCCTCTGGCGGTAGAGGACATGGAACAGCTAATCTTTCCCAGGCTGTCAGTGTTCTTGGAAGAGTCTCCAAGGAACTGCACCTCAACTTGTCTTAAAACTTGCTTCTGCCTCTTTGACCTATCCCGCACTAGAGCAATTGACTGCGTGTAACTACAGACGTCAGAGGGATCTGTTTTGGGGCTAGAGCTTGGCATGGTTTTGCCAGCTCACCTCCTGGATGCCAGCTTGTGGATCCCTAGGCTGGCTTGAATCAGCGTGCACTGAGTCAGGCAAGCTTGCAGTTCCTGCTCTTTTGGGGGTGTGGGGGTGCAAATCCCGATTTGCACAAATTCGTGGCTGGGAATATTTGCCAAAATCACCATTTGCTCAAAATTGTGTCTGTAAAGAGCACAACTTGTGCAAAAATGCTCTGTAAACTGTCCTTTATGCCCACATTTTTATGAAAATTATGCTATTTATGGCCGTGATTTTGCGCGAAAGTTGATTTTGATAAAATATTCCCAGGTGTGAATTTACACAAATCATAGCTCACGGACAAAAAAAAGAAGTCCACTCTTGCCCGTTTCCCATGAACCCAACTGGTGGTTCATCTCACATGGATGCTGGGGTCGGGCAACCTGCAGAAGTTTGACAAGCAGAGCATGAACAGGACTCGGGGGAGTTTGCCCATCCCTACACCTTACGCCTTTGTAAGGTAACGTGAAGAGGTTTAAACCCTAGTGGAAGTCCTGGATTGTCAGCAAGCATCCTTAACTCGTAAGGATCTGCAATGTCACGGTCACAGTCTTGTGCTTTTGGGGTGGAGGTGGTTCATACCCTTTAAGCATTGGGTTCATGAACAATTGCCTCAGTCTAACAATGAAAACTAATTCCCAGTGAACTGAAGTCTGGAACAAATGCAATTAGATCTGGTCTTCTCCTAAGACAGTCTTCCCCTGACTTGGTGCCCTCCACATATTTTAGACTACACTCCTCATCATTCTTAATTGGGCCATGGTAGCTTCGGCTGATGAGGGTTGTAATTCAAAATATCTAGAGAGCACCAGGTTGGAGAAGACTGATCTATATCGCTTAGTTGTGTCATGCAGTAGAGCTTTGATCTTGATTCAGCCCGAAGTGCTAACCAGCTAACTGCAGCGAGAGATGCTGGTTTCTCCCCGGAAACTGTTTCTAATTGCATCTGCAGCCTCGTTTTGCGATGAAAGCACAGCAAAGCTACAGGTTATGAGCACCAGCAACTCAGGGTGCAGAACGTTTTTGTCACTTCAAAGGCATTCGACAGAAGCTTCATATCTCATATAGCATCCAGGAGCAATGAAGGGAGAGCACCAGTTGCAATTAAATTCAACCAATAGTTTTGTTTCTGGAATCTGGTTGTCAAGATAATTCTCCTAGAACACCGTTCTCTTATCTGCTGCCCCCCCCACCCCAGGCAAGCTGGACCACAAAACCCATCATCCACAGTCCAACAATCTAGAAGGCAGTGTTTTTTGGGGAGCTGATGGGAGTTGTACTCCAAAACATCAGGTGGGCACCAGGTGGGGGAAGGCTGTCCTAATCTGTTACTACCCAGTTACTATCCCCTACCTTCTGCCCTCTTACAGCTGTTACTCCATCCTCCCTTCAACATCTCCATTGTCTTTAACTTTAAATGCTCCAAGCAATCTCCTTCTCCCCTCCTGTCCAAATGCAAGTCCCTCAAAAAAGGTTCATTGGAGCGCTACTTACTTACAGCTTCTTCCAATGGCACCTTTTGCGCAGTGGCGTGGTCAAGCAACAGTACACAAAACCATCAATGTTTGGTTACTGTTTGGACTCTGTAACTTACTTTAATCATTTGTTTTTAAAGCCTTACATATAACCAGTCAAGCACAACAGTCCCTGCCTCAGGCCTGGCGCAACCTATCTTTCCGCCTGAGGCAAGAAGCTGCCACTGCCGCCTTCTGTCCTGGTGGCAGGGAGCTTGTCCAATGTATCAAGAGCTCTCGTGAGACTTCGGCCGAACAGGGTCACGTGCCAGGAGGGAAGGTGGCTGCGCCAGAGAACCCCACTGGCCAATCTCCTGCAGCGGCACATGCCACAATGGAAGGACAGCTAGTGGGGCTCTTAAGAGCCCCTGCTAGAGGAGGAAGCCCCTCCTGGCAATGGAGCAAGCAGGAAGTGGTACAGTTTGTCTCTCTTCCCTCTCCACCGCCTGAATCATTTGCCTCAGCCTGCCTCACAAGAAGACCAACCTTGTCCCTGCCTTCAGGCTTTCAGCCTTAGAAAAATCACGACACACAAGGAAAAAAAAACCGGGAGCGGGGAAAATGAGTCTCTCAACAGGGCTGGTGCAATGGCCCTACATCTCGTCCGTAGTCTCCCCCTCAGTTCAGCCTGCTGGAATGGCTGCTGCTGGTGTTACAGTTGAGGGATGGGGGAGGAGGTGGTCTTGAGGTGGTCCCTCTCATTCTCCATGCGTGCACAACACACGCCTTCAATGGGGGACCACTGTGGTTGCATCTCTAACCGGGGACTTTCTGCCTGCAGATGCAGCAGCAGCAGAAAATGCTGCTGTGGTGACCCTTCCGCATGCTGTCATTTTGGTCCCGGAGGAGCAGCCTGAGATTAGAGGTACACTTTTCAACCTTGTTGCAATGATAGGCTGGGATTGGTTGGCTCACCAGTGTTTGGGGTGAGGGAGCATCCTGGCACTTCAAAGGAGGGTGGGGGTCTGGGGAAGGGGAGAAGGGCACCGTGGCACTTCAAGGGGGCTCCTGTGACTTGGAGGTAAATATGGGGTGTTTCCAGATATGGTTTCTATTGTGGAGGTTCCATTCCTCCTTCATGGAATTCTACTGAGGGTTCAGACGATCTTGTTTCCCATTTGTAACTTTTGTATTTCCCCCACACTACAATCTTTTTCTTACCGCAGAAAATCCATTAAGAAGCAGGGGTGAGGGACATTTTCACACACACAGCCCCGTGCACCAGAGCCCTCCCTGCGGGCAGCAGAATCTTTTTTTTTAAAAAAAATGGTGTCCATGGTGTTAGCTTGTAAGCTAATTTTGAGCCTTTTAGTGTTCCGTAGCTGCTACAGACACCATTTCTTTTTAAAAAGAAATGCTGTACGTTGCCCATCCCTGAAGAAGGGACAGATGATGTAGCCCAGGCTGCGGGCAAGCTCTTTTCTTTCAAGAGTCACAATGAGAGGGCCACATTTATTTTTAAATTTAAATATTATTTATAAGCCGCCTGTCTGAATCATGTCCATCCAAGGCAATGAACAATGAAGCACCAAAATACAATAATATGAAATGTTACTTAAAAAAACAAAAATAAACAACCATTAAAACATTCAGCCAGTATAAAACCCATTTCCCAAGGCCGCAGCAATGAAGCAGCAGATAAAACATATTGGCTCAAAACCCAAATTCTTTTGGATACTACAAGTGAAGAGGACAGCCATATATTCTCTTGGGCCATCTAGCCCAGTTTGGTTGACACTGATTGGCAGCAGTTCTCCAGGGTTTTAGGCAGTCCCCAGCACCATGTCATGCCCCCAAGGTGGGTCCCAAAATGTAGCCACCTGTGTGGATCCACAGAACCAACCAATTCTGTCAGTTTTCATCTCCACCAGGAGCAGGCCTTTTGTAAAGCTGATGGGTCTTAGTTGCCCATTCATGTCCAAGCCATGCTGAAATACTTTGTATTAAAAATGGAAGAATATATTGTTGGCTGGAAAAAATTATCCCCCCCCACCCCCGTAAGATTAGAGAGGAAAGGTGGATGACACCAGTATCCCTATGAAGAACTGCCGGTGTTGCGTTCCAGTGAACCTGGGCCCCACTACACCACTCCTGATGAAAACTGATCAATGAGCCATTCAGCCATTTTCTCACTTCAAGGCATTCAGTAATTTCCTCTGACTACGTCACTTCTTTCATAGGCCAACAGAAATGGAGTGATGGAACGTGGGTAACGGCTGTACAGGCGGGTGCTGTGATGCTTGGCCTCATAGGCACTGCACTGGCGGTTCTAGCTCTGCTCAAGATGAAGAAGACTATGGTCCTGATAAATTGAATAAAATGCGATACAAGCTACCTGGCTACTTGGATGGAATTGTTTCTTTCTGGTATGTGGGGCTTATTTATGGATCTCCAAGAGCTAAACATGCTTGAGGGGAGAACTTCAGGGTGGTTTCCCCCTCGTACTGTGGTTTGTTGTTGGGGTATGTGAGGGTTGTTTAACCCAGGGTTCCTGTGGCTGTGGCTACAGGAGGAACACAAGGCGGAGAAGCCAGAAAAGGAGAGCGTCCCAACACATTATTCTCCAAATGGCCATACCTTGTTGTCCTGAATGAAGTAGTTTGTAGGGTCCAACTGACCAGTGATGTAAGTAGCAGGACTCACTATACCTCGCTTATTGCATCTAACCCTTCTTTCTTCACAGTGACTGTGTTCACACAATATGACAACCCACACTAGGAAACTACTCTGGCTTGGACCGTGGGTTATTGTGTTGTCTGAACTCAGCCACACGAACAAATCATGGTTCGTTAATCATGAACAATCCATAAAGAGAACCCATGGTTTGTTGTTGGGATGTGAATGATGGGTTGTTCGTGGTTAGCAAACCATGGTATTGCAACATGATAGCCCACATTTCAACGACAATCCATGGTTCAATGGTTATGTTGTGAGAACTGAGTAAGTGGGTGGGTTCGCATATCACTTTAAGCCATGATGGTTTTAAGCTACTCACTGTAGCTTATTTTAAAAATATGCAACTGTTGTCCCCCACACGATTGGACAAATGTGTGTAGCTGCATAGAAAACTAATCAGGATAGAAGAAAAGGAGGTGTGGGCTGTAACTCTGTGGAACTTTTCAGGACTGGAGCCAAAACTCACACACAGATGCCCCGTGTGGGGATGCACCCCACACATGTCAAAAACACTGCACGGCTGCTGCCCCACACTCAAACAATAGGTTGGGATTACTTAAAGGGTTTAAATTAAATATGGTTGCTTACCATTCCTTATCCGTAAGAGAGCCTTTCCCAGCTAAATAAAATTTGTCGTCTGAACAGGCCCTGTGCCATGAACTTCGGTATACCTATTACCAATCTCTCAGAGCCCATGGATGCTGAGGACAATCCATTCATGTCTTTCCATTGTGAGTCTATGGAACCTCCAGAATATGACTATCCTACTAGGACTTGCATACATGTTTCTGTCACTACCAAATGACAAGGGCATGATACTAGTCCAGCCCCGCCTCCTGGAGGAAACCCAGGAGGCTCTGCAGGCCAGACGGGGTAGCCTGGAAGGCCATATTCAGCCCATGGGCCGGAGGTTGTACACCCTTCACTAGGTGTTCAGCCTGTGGAGCACCAGGAAGCCAGAGTAGTTTCCTACTCTGTACAAGAATAAGAATCTACAAGATACAGCCCTGTGTCTTAGCAGGCTCAAGCTCCTCTAAAGGGCAACCTGGCTGAGTTACCACATCCATGGTAGATGCTGCTGTTCAGGATTCCAGCTATTCAGGATTCCAGTGATTCTATTCCTGTTCTCCCTCCCTCCCTTCCCTGGCCCTATTCTTTTGTCCCATTTCCCCAACGGTCTGTGGGGTCTGATAACACGCATGCCTCATAATTTTCCCTCTTAAAGGATGTTTTGTACTCTTGACAATCCTTTTGAGATCCCCAGAATCTTCAGATCCCTGCCTGTTGGGGGGAGAAAGAAAAGCGCTCCCTGATCGCTTAGTAAGCATTAAAGTCCAGAAAAATCCCAGCAGCTGAAGAAATACTCACACTCAGCAAATGGTGTATAATACAAGTCCTTTACTTGTGTTCCAATAATATAAATATATACAAGGCAACTGGTTCCTCCAGATAAATACAGGTTTTTCTTTATGGCTATAGCATAGCACAGTCCTCCATCAATCTCTCATACACCAGCCTCCGTTCCACATAAACTCCAGCCTGACCCACACTAGTCATTTCTATAAAGCTAACTTATATACATATTTCTGAACCCTGGCTCAGCATAGTCAATTACCTTATCCTAGCAGAATGATTCCCACTATCTGCTTGACCTTTTCTGCAGCACAGAAAAAACTTGCTCTGTCTGCTTATTAACTTCAGCTGGCTGTTCAGTCCTTCTGGACACTCAAACTTTTGTCCAATCCTTTAAACAACTTAAACTTAAATTTTCCCTGACACTGCCTTCCTCAAGATCATACTGTGTGATACAACCAAGCGATATAGATCAGTCTTCTCCAATCTGGTGGCTTCTAGATGTTTTCAATGATAACCCCCATCGGCCCCAGACAGAATGATGAGAACATTTGGAGGCCACCAGATTTGAGAAGGCTGATTCAGACAACAGTCAAAACCAAACTGAGACCAGATTTTTTGGGGAAGGCAAGAGGGTAGATGATATCTTTGTGTTCTAAGAGTTGATAGTTCTCAGGGGCTGCATTCCAGTAGTGAATGGGGCCAGGAAGCAAAACAGGGCGCAGCCCAAATAGCAAAAACGCTAATATATCTTGGCTTAAACAGTAACCAAATCTTAGGAGAGACATTTGAACCTTAGAGAATGGGGGCAAATACTGCAAAAACAGGAAACTACCACAGGGCCTCATCATGGGTCAAGGAAAGGGGCACGGCCATTTGGGGAACCCTGGAGGGGCAGGTTTGGCCCTGGCTGCCTAGATCTGGCCCCCGGGGTTGAGATTCTGTACCCCTGCTCTATCTGCTGCACTACAGGTCTTTCCTTCTTAAACACGAGGTGGATCATGAAGTTTTTTAGAAAGGGTGTGCTTTTTGTGAAAATGATTTTTTTTAAAAATCACCCTGCAGCAGTTCAGTCCCAGACTTGTTAAAGTCTTCATGAGTTTAAATGTGTGTATGTGTTTCTAAAACAATAATAAAAAATGGGAGTATTGTGAGATTTTTCATCTTTGCCCCAGGCATTTGTCTAATGAAGGATACCACTGAGAAGTCTGCGCTGCAAAACAGGAGGGGGATGTGCCCTTAATTCCCATCCTCCAGAGTAGCATTTATTCCTTACTAATCCACGTTTGGGTAGCGTTGGAAGTAGTCACATTGCAAATGGGCCAGGAAAAATGAAAAGTGTGTTCAAAGCAGCTTTCACTCAGAGACATTTTCTCTAGTCATTCTAATTCATCCCTCCCTCCCTCTCCCCCCCCCCTCTCTCTCCCTTTCTAATGCAAAGCTAAAGGCAAGCCAGAAAGGGAACACTAATTAAGAACTTAAAGGAAAATCCATGTGTGCCTAATTTTGAAAATAGAGAAACTGCAAGCCATTTAATCGGCTGTCTGGATTGATTAAAGAGCTAAGGACTGTATTGCACAACTAGTCTGTTTCTGCAATTGAAACAGGAATTGAAGAAAAAACACAGAGGAAGAACCTTTTTCTGAAAGAATTGGGCTGTAAGTCATACGCTGTCTGGAATATTGGAATAATGAACCTGGTCTGGCAAGGGGGAAGCTGAAGGCCGGCTTGCCTTTGGCTTGCAAGCGTTGGGGATCACTACATAAGGGGAGCAATTTGAAGTTTAATGAAATGGCTGCTTTATTAGTGAAACCATCAAGCCTGTTTCGGTAGGCGTGCTCTGCTCTAGAGTTTTTCTAGATCGATCTTCCCCAACCTGATGTCCTCCAGAGTGTGCGTCTCTTGCAGCGGGACTTGCTGTACTGAACTTAGCAGGGAAAGTTCCTGTGCTGTGCATAGTTTACCCCAGGTCCCTTTGGTTCAAGCCCTAGTGTGTTTTCATGAATTACAAGTGTTAAAGGAAGTTATGAATCATCGGTCTCTCCTTATTTTCTTCTCTCTGAAAAGCAAAATTAGATTACATTCGAAACTGGTTTCCAATATTAATCATTGTCCTATTATTTTTCCATGCTATTGTCTGAGCACTAGGAACACCGAGTTACATTAATTGTCCAATTACTCTGGGTATTAAATGAGATTAAAGCTTTTCCCCCAGCAGGAATGAGCTGAATCTGTAGACATCCAAATACTCCTGTGGTACAATAATTAGCACAGTGAAGCTTTTGCACGCATGAACGGTGACAATCCTAAGCATTATCGGGGTCCAAAATTCATGTTGGTCCGTCAGCCCTGCTTGCAGATGTCAAAAAAGGTATGTCTTCTGTTACACAAAAAGGCAAAATTTGTTGCCTGTTAAAAGCGGTGGGGTCCTATCCCTTATGCGCTGCTTCACTATCAAACTCTTGCTGAGATATAGGACGCCAGTCTCAATTCTAGTCAAGAAGTGGGCAAAATATATTGATCTTATTAACGTCTGCAAAAGACACTCAAATCCAACTAGAAGTAATTTTCCCTAATGAAACAAGTAATGGTTTGGCAGCAGAGGAAGGGGGTCAGGGAGAATAGTTTCCATTAGGTTAAAGGCACAGGGCAAAAAGTTAATTCCCTCCCGGATAGCACAGCTTCCTACTGAATTGGGGTACAACCAGTTTATCCAATAATCTAAATGAGGAATGGACAGCTTGTGGCCCTGCAAATATTCTGGCCTGCAAATCCCATAATCCATTATGATTGGCTGTGCTTGCTAGGGTTGTTGCGATTTGCATGCTCAAAACATCTGGAGGTCCACAAGGTGGCAAGCCCAGATTTGAAAAGATGGGTGAGCCAATCACCCATCTCCACTACCTTGACACGGTTTGCATGTGCTGCCTCCATTTTGAATATAAAACCTCCGATTGGAGGTTATTTTGTGATCTACAAACCCAGACACCATGGGCTAATTGTGGGTTAAATAACCCACAGTTAACCTATGATTAGTTCTGAGGTCAATTTTTTAACCCACAATTAACCCATAGTGTCTGGGTTTTAACATCACGAAATAAACTTCAATTGGGTCGATCTGAGGTTGCTTAATTCAAAATGGTGGTGGTTCATACCAGGCAAGCAACCTGGCAAATCGTGGGTTAATTAACCCACGATTTGCCACTGTTACATGTAAATAGACTCCTTGTCTATTGGGCCATAAACATCCAAGTACATTCACCTGAGGAAGCTGTTGGGTTGCCACTTGTGCATGATTAAATAAAATATGCAACAACAAAAAAGACAACAGGAAAGAATGCAGATTTGCATGCAATTTACAGGTGCAAATTTTTAGTTGAAATTTGGAAGTGTTATAATTTTAATTGAAATACAAATGTGGGGAAGTCTGGGACCAGGTGACCTGTGTGATTTCTTCATTCTGCTGGCCAGGTTTTAGCTGTTGATGGCAACTTCACAAGGCATTTATTGTGAGGCTGTGAGTCCTTACTCGTAGTTATGTACTGGTTCTTTATGACATCATGATCCTCCAGTTTTTCTTCTGTTTTTTTAAGAGCACTTCCCCCCCCCCCCTTTTTTTTTTAGTGCTGGGGAAATGGAGTATTATTTCTGAAAGCAAAAGAAGTTATTTCCCTACTTTTATAACTGTGATATTTTGCTATAGCACAGTACCACCAAGAGGTTATGTAGCGGAAAAGCAGGAAAGGAGAAGGTCTTTGGATAGAGCTTGGATCTCAATTCTGTGAGGAAACCGAAAGTTGATGCAGTGACTAACAGCCTCGGGTAGAAAAGCTCCTGGATTAGGCAGCCTTTCGAACAGAGGATGCTTTCAGATAGAAGACTGGACTTTGACAGTCTTTCAAACAGAGGACTGTCCTCTAGTTGGACGGTCCTCTGGGTTGGGGAAAGCTCATAGATTGGCAGCCTGGCACATCCTGTCCAACCTCGGCACAACTCTCTGATACAAATTTCTCCTTCCTATTCTTTCTACTGTCTCATTAATCACCAGCTCTTGCCTACTCCATGTGAACATTCTTTGATGTAGACAAGTATCTTATCTTAGGGAGGGGGTGGAATGCCTGATGATCCCTTTCTTAGCTTTTCTCGCTCTTGTGAGTAGGCTCTTGTGTTATCTGCTTCCTATCTGGGGATTTTCCAGCTCTGGAGTTTGATGATGCAGCTTTGTGCGCCTCACATGATTCAGAGGAGCAGCAGGGTTTTTTGGGGGGAGGGGCTTTTGAGATTTCCTTGTAGGCTGAGGCAGAATTGCTTTCTGAAGATTGTAAGATTTTAAATAATCCTTTTAATAGAGTGTGTGCATGCGGATCCCTGTGGGCCATGTCGCTGTTATACAGCCCACAAATCCAAGAAAATACAGCTGGGCTGGTATAGTTTATCCAGATAATGGCCAGCGCCATTCTAGCAGGCTGAGCTGAGGGGGATGAGAGGGGAAACAGGGCCATTTCATCTGTCCTGCTGAGGACTCTCCTCATGAAGGTTCCTCTCCCCCCTCAACTGTCACCACCACCAGCCATTCTACCCATCCTGCTGAGGACCTTACTCATGAAAGCTCCTTTTCTCTGAACTGTCACCACCAGTAATCCCAGCAAGCTGAGCTGAGGGAGATGAGAGGGAAAGCAGGGCCATTCCACCAGTCCTGCTGAGGACTTTCCTCATGAAGGCTCCTCTCCCTCCCTCAACTGTCCCCACCAGCAGCCATTCTGGCAGGCTGAGCAGGGCCATCCCACCAGCCCTACCATTCCACCCAAATCTGTGGTCCCCCCAATGAAAGTTTAGGCCACAAAAAGTATTAGTTTTTGCAATACCACAAGATAGAGGCAGCCCTAAATTGGTGGCAAATGGGGCAGGGACCCCCCCCCTGCCCTATCCCACATCCACTTGTGGCAGAGAGATTCCCTCCACAACCTGGTATATTTCCTCCAATTCCTAGTAGGCAGTGGCAGGGTGCCGCACCTAATTTTCTCCTGCCCTCCTGCAGCAATCTCAGTAGAATATTGAACATTTGGCTTGCTCTCCATCCCACCAATAGCCACATGCCGCCACAACCACAACAAGACACATTGCAGGGGGTGTTCTCCACTGTCACCTATTTTCAAGTCCAATTAGCAATTGCAAGACAAGTCTCTTATCTCTGTATATGTTTGGCCAACCCCTGTAATATTTCCAAATTCCCACAAGCTGGGAGTGGGAGACAAGCAATAGCTGTTCCATTTGCTATCTTGTCAGGTGCTTGTTAGGTCAGGGATTAGGGTGGTGATAATGGGCTAACCATTTTATCGGGTATTTTTCCCATCCTCCCCTCTACAAATCACTTAAACTGGTGGCCTTGGATTTAAGCCCATTTATTTTGCAGGCAAAACAGTCACCCTAAATCAGACTAAAGCTGAATGCTTAGGCTAAATCCCACCTACGGACAATTGCCCGAAAGGCAAGCTGATTGATTTGGATGTCAAAGAGGAGAGTTCTGTGCTGGGTAGAGCTCTTGACGACATTACTCAGTCAGCTCTATTGGAGTGTGAAGTAGGAAATCATGAAGATACAAGGCAACCATTGATACTAAACAAACATGAAGGCTTACTGCTAGGAAAATCCCTTTATGACAGCGGAACTCCCTTAGGGAGTATTATAAACCTTGAGGAGGTAGCTTCTCGTATTCCTGTTGAGGATCTATCCTCAGTACAGAAGTCCATACTATTTGAGAAGTTGAATACCACTCAATTTCAACTCAGGACTGATAAGAAGGATTCTTGCACCCATTCACTTTCCTGACATTAAGGATACACCTATATGGCCCCCAGTAACGACCTCTGAAGTGAAGATCTTAATATCTCAGTTACGCAGACAGAAAGCCCCTGGGGAAGATATGCTCCCCCCCAGAGATGATTCTGGACCATTCAAACTGGTGGGCTCCTGTACTAGCGAAAATCTTCACAGATATTAACTATTCAGGTCAAATACCTAAAGGTTGAAAATGAAGCATAGTAGTCTCAATCTTTAAGAAAGGGGATAAATCTCTCCCAGCCAACTATCATCCAGTCAGTCTTTTGGACATTGCATCCAAATTGTACACATGCTATTTTTTGGATAAAGTTGAAGCCTGGGTAAACAACAACGATATTATTGGTGATGAACAAGCAGGCTTCTGCCATGGGAAGTCAACTATAGATCAATGCTTTGTTCTAAACTGTCTGAGAGAACCATCGAAACCAGGTGCCCCGAGGAAATATCTATTTGCAGCTTTTGTCGATCTGACCGCTGCCTTCGATGGGATAAATAGGGAGATCCTATGGAGTAAACTATGGATACTTGGGATAGATAGGGTTGACTTTAATCAATAATTTGGACACAGGTACCAAACTGCAAGTCAGGGTAGGCAGGGAAGACCAGCTGTCAGAGGAAATTGACTCAACCAAAGGTGCAAGACAAGGCTGTTTGTTAGCTCCCTTGCTGTTTAATATCTATGTGAATTACATCATTGAATGACTAGCTGACAAATCCAATTTCCCAGTAGCTATTGGTTTGCAGAAACTGAATATATTGCTGTATGCTGATGATATGGTCCTTCTATCCCAAACCCAAATAGACATGAGGAGACTTTTAAAATTGTTTGGGGAAATATGCCGTAAGGAACAGTTGAGAGTGAATTATGCTAAGACCAAAGTTATAGTATTTGGTAAGTGTGTAATTCAACATGAATGGTTCTTAGACGATCATCTCCTGGAACAGTCCAATAGATTCAACTGTCTGGGGATTTGGTTTGCACATAGTGGTTCATGGAATAGCCATTGGCAAGCTAGTAAACTAAAAACCCAAAGTTCAACACAGTCATTGTTGAAATTTGCCAGAGTGAAGGGTGGGAGCCTTGTGTTGCCAGTTTTAAGGGTTTTTGCTGTCAAGGTTATTCCCCCGATGACTTATGGGGTAGCAATTTGGGGTATTCCAGAGCCAACTCAGTTGGAGTCAGTACAGAATATCTTTATATGCATCTTATTGGACTGCCATCAGGAACGCCTACAGTCTATCTGCGAGCAGAAGTGGCTGTAATGCCAGTTTTATATTTTATTTTGAGATCCATTTTTAAAATTAATTTTTAAAATTGAAACATTCTGTAAATGAATTCGTTAAACTGTGTCTAGCAGAGCAGGCACATTCACCATCTCAAAACACCTGGATAACTAAAAGTAAAATTTTACTACAGAAATATGGGCGCGATCCAGATGCCCTTCATGCAGCTGGAATTTATTCTAGCAGACATAAAGTGCATCTCTGAGAGCTATTTGCAAAAAATGATATGGAGGCTATCTGCCTATCCAGATTTTCTAATATGTACCCTTTTTTAAAAAAAATGGCACCACAGGATAGAGAAATACTTGTCTGAACTAAATCCACTTCTTTGCAGGGCATTCACTGCCCTGCGCTGCCAGACAATGAAATCCAACTTTTTGGAGGGCAGATTCAAGAAAATCCCCAGAGATCAGCGCCTATGCATTTGTGTCAGCCAACGGGTAGAGGACACCATATTCTATACGCTACACTGTAAATTGTGTGGAACACCTAGAAAAAAAATATCTAGAGAAGCTCTTAAGGGTGATTCCTGCCATCAGTGATATGGATAAGGTCAAATATTTACTGTCCAGTACAGACAGGTTTGCCATGAAGGCTGCCAAGCTTAGACAAACTCATGTGACCTGCCTTGAGACGTAAGATTTTAGTTGTATGTGCATGTATGCTTTAACATTTTATAACATTTTATCTATTCTATACGACACACTTTTATATTCTGTGTAGTACTTTTGTGTACTTGCTTGGCTAAAACCTGTATTTGGCTGCCTTCAATAAATTGTTGTTGTAGTCTTAGTATCCTGCTTAGGCTCAATCAGTTCATGGCTCTAGCATTATAAAGGCCAAGGGAGAGAAGCTGGCTTAAACAGCAAGGATGAATGAACAGCTTTTAACAAACTCATCTCTGTCTTCTTCTAAATTGAGTTGTTCTTTTGTTTTGGTCTGCAAGCTCTATTCCTGCTTGCCAACAGGTGGGGAAATTGGGCGTTGATTCGGAGCCATTATGTATTATAAACAAGATTAGAAAGAGAGATTTTATACCATCTGTACATATTGCTTTGCCAGAAAATAGGCTGGAAGAACACTATGTGTGAATTGAAAGTCTGAACTGGACCTTGGGGGTCACATCCAAGGGCATTGTGGATCTGATACAGCAGCATCTTTCTCGCTTATGCATGTTTATCTAGACTGAGATAGCCTAGCTACAGTTATCCATACTCTGATAACCTCTCATTTGGATTACTGCAATGAGTTATAAGTGGGGCTGCCTTTGAAAACGGTCTGGAAATTTAAGCTGGTCCAAAACAGGGCAGCAAGATTGCTAATGGAGTCTGGCCAAAGAAATCATATTATGCCAGTACTTTCTCAGCTGTATCTGCCAGTCCCTTTCTGGGCCTGTGTACTGTCTGTTTATATGTTTTTATGTAAATGGTTTTATACTTTGTGTAATGTGTTTTTAATGGTTTGTAATCTTTGTAAACCGCCTAGAGAGCTTTGACTGTGGGGTGGTATAGAAATGTAAATAATAATAATAATAATAATAATAATAATAATAATAATAAGACCCCCATTCATAAAGCCATAGTAACTACACCCCACTCAACCTAGCACTACAAAACAAAGACCAAACACGACTACTCACACTTGCAGAGTAAAAAGAAAAATGGGTACAAAAAGCACTCCATGGGAAACACTACAACATAATACAGAACCCACAAATAAACAAAGAACAATCGTACGAATGGCTCAGGAAGGGTGAGCGATTTCCAGAAACAGAAGGATTCCTAATTGCTATACAGGATCAAGTTATAGCCACCAAGAACTACCAAAAATACATCATAAAAGATAACAGTGAAACAACAGACCTATACAGGAATGCCATCAGTTCCAAGAAACAATAGACCACATAACAGGAGGATGTAAAATTCTGGCAGAAATGGACTATACGGACAGACACGATACAGCGGCAAAAATAATTCACCAACAACTGTCCATTAAATTCAACCTCATCAAACAATCTACACCATACTACACATACTCTCCCGAAACAATCTTGGAAAATGCAGGTCATAAAATATACTGGGACAGAACAATTCACACGGACAGGACAATACCCTGCAACCGACCAGACATAACGGTCATAGACAAAAAAGAAAAATGCACATACCTCATCCACATAGCAATACCGAATGACAAAAAATGTTGTTGAAAAGGAAGAAGAAAAGAGAGACAAATATACACCACTGGCCATGGAAGTAAAAGAACTATGGCATCAGGAAAAGATCACTATTATTCCATTAGTCACCTCAGTCACTGGCATCACATCAAAAAACTATACAGAAAACCTTCAGAAACTGGGCCTACCAGAATACATCCACACCAACATCCAGAAAGCAGTCATACTTAAAACATGCTCAATTGTCAGGAAATTCCTGAATCTGTAAAAGAAAGCATGACTTGGCAAAGCCTGTCACGTCCGCTACAAAAACCGCCACGGGCAAGAAAGAGATGAAATAATGATAATAATTTCCAGGCTGGTCCCTTGACTGGAATCAAAATGACTTCAGCAATCCAACGTAGGTGTTAAAAGACCCAAAGGTTATTTTGTTTGAACACTTTCATTATTGCAGCCAGGGACAATTTTGGAGACATGTTCATCGAAAAATGCTTCTCGTCAAATGCTGCTGTTTTCGTCAGGGCTGATGTGCCTTTGCATTTTCAAGCAACCATAAGCAATGCCTCCAATTTGTGTCAGTGGAAGTCCAGTCCTATGTGAAACACGCTGGTATCCAACTGCATCACATTGCCCAACCGAGAACGCTTGGGCGGATCGCCATCCTTTGGACAACGAAATAGGTCCTGAGAGCTACAGAAAAACGTTTGGGGTCCTTGTCTGTAACCCTGCAAACCTTCTGTTGACATATGTAGGCATGCTATGCATGGGCAAGATCCAATGCTCCTGCTGCACTAATGGAAACGACTGGTAGCAAAACCGTAAGTTAGTGCTGGTTAGCACAACCAGAAACCAGCCAAAACGATTGCCTCCAGAATTGGTATGTCCCCACTGGAGGATCCTCCTCAGGGTAGACCAGCTCAGTTCCTGTTACCAGCCCAGGAGGAGCCTGGACCTTCAAGGGAGAAGGCTGCACGTCCATCCCCATTATGAAGCTAAGCAACCCCAGGAGCATTGTTGCCTCAAATGACAGGGTTCCTGTGAGGAGTGCTCACTTCCAAAGAAGGACTCCTCAAGAGAGACTCCTTAGGAGTAGGGCTTTGAAGATGCAGCTCTGATTACTGCAGCTAAGCCCTGGGTGGGGCTCAGCAGGCTTTGGGGTTAAAAGCCTTCACTGTAGACCTAGCCAGTGTTGGAACAACATTGTTTATCAGCTCCAGCGCCTTGTACCTTGCTTTTTGGACCTCAACCTTCCATGCTACTGACCCTTGGACTCCTGTTTGACTCTGCTTCTGGTCTGTGTGTGGTAACTTGCTGCTTAATTCTGCTTTGACCTTGACTGGTATCTTGACCACTCTTGCCTTTGCCTGATCCTGTACGGGACGGGATGCTTCTGTTTGCCTGCTTTTTTGCCTTGTGCTTTGGATGGCCCCATAAACGGCTCTAACTCAGAGTATGCTGCAGCCAACGCAGGACAGGAATGGGACAAGTCAGCAGAGCTTCCAGAAGGGGTCCATCCTGGAAGTGGTAGTTTCAGCTAGTTCCCTCGGTTGCACTGGTTTCCTGTTGTGCTAGCAGTTCTTCTTGCTAGCACAATTTCTTCAGTATTGGTGGATTGCTAATATTGGCTACTGCTCCATGTGTCTACCAATCACCTGCCTTAGGATGCCATGTTCTGATGTCAATCTGGGGATGGAGCACAATCAGCAACCTAAGACCTGAAAAACAGTAATCTGGTAGAAACTAGGGGCTGGTGAGGAATTTGTTCATTTTGCTTTTCCCTGAAACTAAACACAAACTGGAACACCGTTTGCCATTGAAATGTGTACATCCTTGATGTTGGCAATGCAGTACACACACACACAAATGTATATTGGGGGGGGGGGAAATGGGGATAGAAAGATTCAATGGAAACATTGAAAAATATATGAACAAAAAATTGTATGTTTGGAAAAAAGTGTACAAAAATGTGTTTTTTTAAAAGCGCACTTAAATGTGTATACATTTTTGGCTCTAAAATGTGACCCCCCCCCAAAAAAAGTGCAATCCAATGCAGAATCAGGATGGAACAAATGTGCTTACTAGGAGGAGGGCCTTCTCTGCTGTAGCACCCCGGCTGTGGAATGAGCTCCCCAGAGAGGTTCACCTGGCATCTACATTATACTCCTTTAGACGCCAGGTGAAGACCTTTTGATTTTCAGAGTGTTTAAACAGTTCTTCAGTTTGATTTTTAATCTGTTTAAACTTGTATTTTAAATCCTTATCAATTCCTGCATGGCTGCTCGGTTTTTATCCTGGTTGTGTTTTATACTGCATTTTAAATTATGTTTTTATGCTGTTGTTTTATATTTTGAATGGTTTTTATGGTTTTAATTTTTGTAAACCGCCCAGAGAGCTTTGGCTACTGGGCAGTATACAAATGCAATAAACAAAATAAAATAAAATAAATTGGAAAAATGATGACCTGAGCAAATTCGGTCACTGAAAGTTTTGTCCATCCCCAGGAGTAATTTGTGCTGTGCCAAAGTATTTAACCCAGTAAGTTTCACACATTTGGGGTAAGTGTAGGGGTAGAAAAAAACCCAGTCCAAAGATAGAATTAGTCTTCAGGGGTGAGCAAATTTTAAGATTGTGTGTGTGTGTTCCATTTAAATACGATGTAGTCAAGGGTTTGCATGTCTTTCTTTCTTTCACAGTAAACAAGTCTTGTTGATGCTTCAATCGTATGACTTTGTTCCACCTTAACAAACAAAAAGTATCAATATTTTGTATTTGTTATTTTTCTCTTCCCTGCTGGAATTTCTCCAGAGAACGCGATGAGAAATGCATTTCTGATGCTTTGTGAATCTCAGGCTGACCTTGAGGAGCAAAGTGCGGGCTGCATTTTGCCCTAAAAACATCATTGTGTCACACTGAATCAATGCTATTTCTCTCCCCACACCACTTTTCTTTGAATAAAGAAATGAGGTTTCAAAAACAGTCGGAGAAATATTAGGAACGGCAGCTTGGAACTTACAGTGAGGATGCTGTGAAATGAAAAGGAATTTTGTATTTATTGGGATGAAATAATCATCTGTCGAGAAGAGGACTGAAAAATGTGTGAACGGGAACACAACCAAAATGCAGGGTCGGTTCCTATCTTGCTGGATTCACAACACATTTTTTTTTAAAAAGGTAACATTCTTTTTATTCAAGATTTCCAAGGATGCAGCACGATATAAGACTTGAAACAAGAACGTGTAACACCAAGTTCAAACAAAAATCAAATTTAAATTATTATTGATCAGATAACTACTTGAACTCGTAAAATCAATACAAGAATATATACACATACTTCAATGGAGTTAAATACATTCAAACAGGGTTTTCCAAATGAGTTATTGGCAGATGGCGTATTTTAACAAAATGATTTTTATTAGACTGTCTAGCCAACTTCATTTGGACCCTGTTGTGACGATACACTAAGCCACGTTGGTTAAACATTTTGAGCTAAACATTATGGCTTAGCATGTGAACCATGAGTTAGTGTGTCATGTGCATCATTCCTAACCATGGTGGCTACATAACTATGGTTTAAACATGCTCACGAACTGTTCGCTACAAAAGGGTTAGCAGCCTAACCATGGCTTAGCGTGTTGTCTGAACAGGCCCTTGGAGTGTCTTTTATTTTGCATGCTAAGAGTAATTGAATACCATCCTTGCCTGGGAAACTTTTTGTGGTCCACATATTTTATGTAGAACAATAATCTACGATCCCATGCTCTCTTAACCCACTCGTAATATGATCATGGACCTCTCTTGTCACGTCTGATTTAGCTCTGGATGTCACTAGAACCCATTGGGTAATTCCGAACAAATATCTTCCCCATTGTTCCATTATCAGTGCTGTCTCTACCATTAAGCAGAGTGAGGCAGCTGCCTCAGGTGGCAAATTCTGGGGAGGGGATAACAAGGTGTTGGAGGACAGAGCTTTATGTGCATTACACTGCTTACTCTGCACCCCCTAAGCAACCCCAGTGACCTCAGGTGCCATAGGGGCAGCCAACATTGAAGTAAGACTCAACTGCCAGTCTGGTTGGCTTCTGTACATGGAATGGAGGATGGGCAGCCATCTTGTTTGGATGTTTTCCTGCCTGAGGCAAAACACAAGTGTTATGAACCAGCACTCTGCAAACTAAAAGGTGACTGGGGTTGGGAAACTTAACCGGACTTATCTTAAACTGAAGGGATAGGGATTTACCTGGGACAGGTACCAGGAAATAAGGATAAATAGTCAATAATGAATAGTAAACAATAGAGACAGTTGGAGCAAATTCAGTTTAGAAGTGCGTGTGTTTGAGAGAGAAGGAGGTCACAAACCTTCCATATTGCCAAAGGTATTTGAAATCCCTTTTTATTCGCTAGTAAATTATAATTTACTAAATTCAATCCTGTCCCCTGTGGCCTGAATTGAGAAAATGGTTTTGTTTTGTCTTTGAAACCAAACCACATGTCTTCATTAGCTTGTCAATGCCAGCATGTTTGTATAAGCATCAACACCGTTTTGTTAATGGTCAGTGTAATGGCTGTGCATACTTTCTGGATTTAACGTAATTGTCACAATCTGTTTTTTTTTCCACATTTCAATGCCCTCTGACATTTCTCACTGTTCTTCCCCTCAACTCCACTTCCACAGCCCACATGCACATTTGGCTGCCAGCATAGGATAACACACCATGGATCATACATGTGTTAGGTTTTAAGGTGCTGCCAAGCCTTTGTTTTTGCTACAATAGACTAATAGGACTAGCCCTCTGGAAATTGTTCTAATCTCTTTTTATTCTCTCACAGTAATAGACAATAGTTTGGTTGAGCTCCAGACTTAAGTCATGCGTAGAGTAGACCTATTGAAATTAATGGGAATTTGGTTAGTCCTGTGGATTTTAGTGGGCCAAATCTAAGCTTCATTAAGCCTGTCTACTTCCTGTTGAGACTTCTTTGGTTCTGCCCCCCCCCCCCAGTTTTGGTCTTCTTCCTGCTCATCGTTCTTCTTCCAAACTCCTGCCATGTCAGGTTAGTTGACCAGAGGGGCCAGGAACACCTGCCAATGGTTGCAGCTCACCCTGTTCAAGCTAATAGCTTTAGGAGGGCATAGATAGCACAGGAGAACCAATACAATCTGCATTCGTTCCTGTGTATTCGTCCTAACTGGACCACAGATGACCAGTGGAGGCTGGTGGCTTCGATGTCCCTGGGCTGTGAATCCGCTCTGGGGTCCAGCCAGAACTTTAAAGGAGCCATCCAAGGTGCTGAACCGATTAGGGAACTAGGGTTCAGCACCTTGGATAGCTCCGACTGGCTCCGACTGAAACCCAGAGCAGATCCAGAGCCACACTGACATCAGAGCCACCAGCCTCTACTACGAACGGCAAATGCATCACTGTGCCATCTCTACCTGGCTGAGACAGACACCAATTGCAGCAGAGGCTGCCCAGTCTCGCTGGGTTCTCCCCGAGCGCTTTTGAGCCGCTGTCGGGAGATATCCTCTCCAACATCTGTGGGCCCGAGGGGGACGACGATCTTCCTATGGAAGTTCTTCCCGAGCAAGATGTAAATGAAAGGGTTTAGGCAACTATTGGCGTAGCCCAGGCTGATGGCCACTTTGTAGGCGTAGTAGAAAGGCAAGCTGGGCTGCTGCATGGCCAACTGGACCAGCTGTAGGACGTGAAAAGGGGCCCAGCACACGAAGAATGCCAAGCAGATGGCGATGGCCACGCGGGTCACCTTTTTCGTCCGGAGCCTGGTGCATCTCTGCCTGGTCAATGCTTGCGAGGACCTGGCCATCCTCAGCAGGATCCTTCTGTAGGCCACCGTGATGAGGGCGAAAGGAATGGCGAACGCCAAGAAGAACTGGTAGAGGGTGTACCAGTAGATGTCTCGCTGGGGTTCCGGCAGGCGGATCCCGCAGCCTAGCAGCCCTCCCGGCAGGGGAATGAGCTGTGCGTACATCCACACCGGGGTGATGCTAAGGAAGGAGAGAGCCCAGAGTGCACAGATGGCCGAAATGGCAACCAGGGGCTTCCTGAAGCGGGTGGAGGTGAAAGGGTACACAGTGGCCAGGTAGCGGTCGATGGACATTGCAGTGAGGATGTAGGTGCTGGTGAATTGGCTGTTGGCATCCAGGGCAGTTATGATGGTGCACATGGTCTCTCCAAACTGCCAGGCTCCATTTCCTAGGAGCTGATGGATGAGGAAGGGCATGCCGAGGAGGAAGAGCAAGTCCACCACGGAGAGGTTGATGATGAAGATGTCGGGGACGCTGCTGCCGGGGCTAGGTTTCTTAAAGACGGTGCAGATCACCAGGCTGTTGCCAGCGATGCCCAAGAGGCAAATGATCCCAAAGAGGATGGGCATGATAAAAGTGCTATAGCTCAAGGGGCTGACATCACCTAGTGAGAGAGCAAAAAGTCGGAGTCATGTTAAACCACGTTTACACAGTTATTCGCAAAAATCCCCAGGAGTTTGATAGCATCTAGCAGTTTTTAATGAATTATTATTATTATTATTTATTATCTCTTTTCTTGCTTGTGGCGGTTTTTCTAGATGGGCATGACAGGGCCAAGTCATGCTGTTTTTTCACTGATTCAGGAATTTCCTATTGAACCTATATTAGGTATGACTGCTTTCTGGATGTTTGTGCGGATGTATTTTGGTAGGCCCAGTTTCTGAAGGTTTTCTGTAAAAATATTTGATGTGATGTCAGTGAGGTGACTTAATGGAATAATTGTAATTTTTTCCCCTGTTGCCATAGTTCCTTAACTTTCATAGCTAGTGGTATATTTTTTTCTCTTTTCCTTTTCCACAACATTTTTGTCATTAGGTATTGCTATGTTTTCTTTTTTGTCTATAACTGTCTTGTCTTGTCCGTATGAATTGTTCTGTCCCAGTATATTTTATGAGCTGCATTTTCCAAGATGGTTTCGGTTGAGTACGTATAGTATGGTGTAGGTGGTTTGATGAGGTTGAATTTGATGGAGAGTTGGTAGATTATTTTTGCACCTGTATTTTGTTAATTTATGGACTAGAGTCTTCCTACTTACTTACACTAGATGGAAGCCCTCAATCTCCAAGCATTCAATGCTCTGCCTGGCTGCTGCTACCACTGCAATCAAGCTGGAAGGTGCAATGGAGGCAATTTTTGCACCTCCATCCCTTTTTGTGTGCTTTTTTCTCTAGACAAGCCTGTCTAGAGGAGGTACACTGCCAGGGGCAGGGCTGGGCCTGGAGCAGACATAGAATTTTTTGTAACCTTGCCTCTCCCCTCCCCTCCCCCTGAAATGCCCCATTTCTGATCACTCCGAGGCAGTCTGAGACTGCTTTTGTGACCTCAGAAAGCAGGTGCCATGGTTCTTTCCACAGGGGCTGCAGGGTAGGTAGGTGGAGGGATTGGGTTCAACCCAGAGTGCAGGACGTGGAATAATGGGCTGAAGTTACAGGAAGCCAGATTCTGTCTGGACATCAGGAAAAACTTCCTGACTGTTAGAGCAGTACGACAATGGAACCAATGACCTAGGGACGTCGTGGGCTCTCCCACATTACAGGCATTCAAGAGGCAGCTGGACAGCCATCTGCCAAGGATGCTTTAAGGTGGATTCCTGCATTGAGCAGGGGGTTGGACTTGATAACTTTACAGGCCCCTTCCTATTCTATGATTCGATGGCTATTGAGTCCCCCTTCCAAAGTTGTAGCACTGTTTATGGTTTCAAGAGGGAAAATCCCATAAAAGCCTATGATCTCTAGGACCCATAGGATTGTACCCTTATTTATTCATTCATTCATTCATTCATCCATCCATTCATATTTATGCGTCACCCTATAGTTTTTATCCTGTAGATCTCAGAGTGACCTACATGGTAAAAACAAATACAATAAAGCCAGTAATAAAGCACATTAAAATTATTGTTTTAAAAACCACGACAATAATTCAAAATAATTTAAAAGAGATAAATAACGGAGCAGCTAAAACATGGAGAAAGATGGTTTCTAAAATGCAGCATGAAACATAATTAAAAATAAAACAAGCAGCAGTAATGAATTATTTTTGAAGGCCTGGGAGAATAAAAAGGCAGCGAAAAGTCAACAAACTAGCCACCAGGTGGAGCTTTTTAAGGATGGCGTTCCATAATTTGGGGACCACTGCAGAAAAGGCCCGCTCATGAGTAGCCATCCATTGAATCTCCGTGTGTGGGGGCCTTCAGAGCAGGGTCTCAGATGATGATCTCAGAACACGGGCAGGAGCACATGGGAAGAGGTAGCCATATATCCTCCAAGTTCATGTGTCTTCATGCGTCTCATAGGAGTGGTCTTTAGTCCACTAAGGCTTGTGCCAGAAGGTGGATCAGGATCTACTGGTAAATCTCTTTTCAGTAGACCTGAAAATGGTTCTGATTCCCAATTGTTTAACAACAGCAACAACAAAAAGACTTCCCCACCACCACCACCCTTAATTAGGCTGCTGAAATGAAGAAAGCTTGGAGGGGAAAACAGTATGAATTGGATGAAGAAGAAGAGCATACAGCAGCTGTATAAAATAGACTGTATAGAAAAAGCTGGGGAGCAGGAGAGTACAATTGGAGCAGGGGCAGACAACCTGGGGCCCTTCATGTTTTGGACGACAACCCCCATCATCCCAGACCATTGGCCAAGTTGGCTGGGGCTGATGGGCATTGCAGTCCAAAACATCTGGAGGGTGCCAGGTTGCCAACCTCTGACAGAGCACTCTCTGTACCTTTTATTTTACTGAGACAGTTGTAAGAAAACAGCACAGTGCTCACGTTTGTATGCTCAATCAGGAGCAAGTATTTGACATGGACAGAGGGGTATGAATACTCTGGAAATGCATCTGTCAATCAATCCATTTACCTCTATGATGTAACTGGGAAATTGTCGAATTCATGGTCTTATGGAGGGGAGAAGGGCTCCCTTGATGGTGATGTATATTATTTCACTTACTTTATATTGTGATAAGCCAGCTCTGCTGCATTTGGGGACCCCCTCCCCCAGGCTGCTTCCCCAAAGTCCTTCTCACAAAGAACATCAGAACATAAGAGCCCTGCTGGATCAGACCAAGGGTCCAGCACTCTGTTCACTCAGTGGCCAACCAGCAGTTGACTAGGGACCCCACAAGCAGGACACGGGTGCAACAGCATCCCCCCACCTATGTTCCCCTGCAACTGGTGCATATAGGCACCGCCGTATGTTGGCACATACATTGCAGAAGCACAAAGGTTTGCCGACCCATTGAAGTCTCCACATTCCTGTGCATAACATCCTTACAGAACTATGCCAGCCTATATAAACATAAAACACTATTTCCAGGGGCGGCACGTTATCCCCCCCCCCCGAGTTGCCAACCTCTGCCCTGATTCCTTTTAAAAGGCTGGGCTATAAATCTAATTCACACAGGCACACTAATGCACACAGATCTAGCAAAAGCCACCTTGGTGATGCTGACATTTCTCTCTGGACTTGAAAAAGACTTGGAAGAGGATCTACATAGAATTGGAGGCAGCTCTGTGAACTCGGAATACCGAAAGCCCCAGGATGGAGGGCTCCTTACATGCCGGCAATTAAGCCACCTGATCATTTTGACAGTATATATATATATATATATATATATGCTCTTATTCTGCTCCCCAGGTTCACTCCCTGGTGCCTGTTAAACCTGAGAAAGTTTCAGTTGCAGGCGGAGCCCCTTTTGACATCTCGGAATATTTTTTATTTTTTTTCAACATAATACAACATAAAACAACATAAAATACAATACATAACTAACATCCCCCCCTCGTGCACCCCTCCCCCCAGGAGACCTTCAATTATTCACTATTCATCTTTCCAAAATTGTAAAGACTCTTTTGAAGGTATTTGCCCCTTCCCCATTCTTAATACGTATTCCAAAAATGGGCTCCATATATCTCCAAAACCATTCTTACTGGACATTCCCCTCTTTATTTTCATTTTACACGTCAGCTTATCATTAAGTGCCATATCCCATATTTCTTTATACCATTCTTCTATAGTATATATCCCTTGCCCTTTCCAATTTTTAGCAATCATTATTCTGACGGGAGCCAGGAGGTTGTTTATCAATTCTCTCTTGTTTATATTCTCATTTCCTTTATCCCATATTGCTAGTAGAGCCAGCTTTGGGCTTATCTTGGAATATTTTTATAGTGCGCCTTGCCACTGACTTGACTTACCATTGTGGGAAAAGTTTTGTCCCAGCTTAGAGACATTGGAGGTGCAGTTGTTCATGCCGAGGGTGTGATTTGCCTGAAAATCCATCCTTCACGGAGGTCAGGAGGGAAAGAACCGAGATCCCATCAGCGGTGGGAAGATGCCGCGGTGGACCTCTGTTTCATGGGGAAGAAAGACCGAAGCAAAGGAGCCAAGTTCCTGGAAGCTGCTGCGAAGCTGCCATTCTTCCAGCTGTCCCCTTCTGGCGAAAGCAACAGCAGCAGCTTCTCCTGCTGCCGGGGCTGCCTTACAAAGCAGCTGAGATGGAAAACACCAAGGCGCCAGCCCTTCCGACTTTGCCTGCTCTCTGCACCACCCTCAGGGCGAAGCCGGCGCACCAGAGCCGAAAGAAGCGGAGTGCCATCGTCAGCGCGACATCTTCTGCAGGCTGGCGAACGAGGGTCGTCGGTTCAGCCTGGGAGCAAAGCACAGAGTTGCGATTGGGCTCCGAGCCGAAATCAGCATCTTTGTGTTAGAGGTGAGAGCGTTAACGCTTGTACAGCAGTGCAGCTGGCCCCCCGTGCCAGGTTTGGAAGAAAGGGGGCCTGGGGCAAGATGTTCTAGTGGGGGGGGTCTCCTCCCTGAGGTCCTCTCTTCCAGCTCTCCCGTTGCAGTCCAGTGGCTTGTTCAGTCGGCTAGAATCTTCTACTCTTGATGGGCCACAGCTGAAATCATCAGGTAGCAGGTGATGGGGAAAGACCTTGGCTTTGAAACCCCGAAGAGCTGCTCCTTGTCCAGGGGTAGACCAGGGGCATGTTCCCTTGAAGGTAGTTTGCTGGGGCTGCTGGCAGCGGGTGAGGCCGAAGCCCAAAGTGGGTGGGGTCTCCCTTTTTCTGTTTCTTTGACACTCCTCTGGCTATTGAGCTGTGGGGTGCCCCGGGGCTCTATTCTATCCCCCCATGCTGTTCAACATCTATATGGAACCGCTGGGAGAGGTCATTGGAGGTTTGGGGGCTGGGTGTCATCAGTATGCAGATGATACTTAGCTCTATTTCTCCTTGCCGTCGGAGTCAGCTGGGGCGATGAAGGTGCTGGACCAGTGACTGGAGGCTGTAATGGGCTGGATGAGGGCTAAAAGTAAAGCTGAATCCTGATAAGATGGAAGCTCTGTGGGTTGGTGGTTCCTGAGTCTGGGAATTGGGTAAGTTACCTGCTCTGGATGGGGTTGCACTCCCTCTGAAGGAGCAGGTGCATAGCTTGGGAGTACTCATAGAGCCATCCTTGTCACTGGAGGCCCAGGTGGACTCCGTAGCCCGGAGTACTTGGGGTCAGCTTCGGCTGATCCGCCAGCTATGGCCTTTCCTGGACAGGGACAACCTAGCCAGCAGTCCATGCGCTGGTAACTACCCAATTAGGCTACTGTAACACATTCCACGTTGGGCTGCCCTTGAAGACAACTTGGAAGTTGCAAAATGCAGCAGCAAGACTGCTCACCAGAACATCCTATAAAGACCATATAACACCAGTCTTAAAAGAATATCATCAGTTGCCAATACGCTTCCGGTCAAAATTCAAGCTGTTGGCAATGACATTTAAAGTCCTAAACGGCTTGAGACCTCAGTACTTGAGGGAACGCCTCTCCTTATATATGCCTGCCCAAGATTTGAGATCTGTTGGAGGAGCCCTCCTCTGCGCCCCACCAATGCGAGACATATATTATGACGGGACGTGGGAGAGGGCTTTCTCTGTGGTGGCACCCTGCTTGTGGAATACCCTCCCCTTGAAGGCCCGACTGGCAGCAGCACTGGCTTCATTTCGGCACCAAGTTAAAACACAGCTTTTTACTAAAGCTTCAAGGGCTAAATTCTCCATGGTTACACATAGTTTTAATTGTTTTGTTGCTTTAAATTTTTTTCTACCAGTCTTAATTTGTTAATGATTTAATACATGTTTAGCTGTGTAAATTATTGGTGTTTATATTGTTCTGATTTTATCTGTACGCCGCCCTGAGAGCCCAGTGATAATAGGGTGGGATACAAATGTTTTAATAAATAGATATTTTTGATCTGCAATTTCCTACAGCCAACATAGCGACCTTCTACTTTTCACGTGAATTATGTTTAAGTAAGTCTTGCCATGTTGCAAGGCAAAGTGGTGCAGAGGCCAGAGGAGGAACATAGGAACCTGCCTTATGTTGAGCCAGGGCATGGGTTCATCTAGCCCAATATCGTTTGTTGGCACTGACTAGCAACGGAGATGTCGGAACTGATCCTGGGGGTCTCTGCATGCCAACCATACATTCTACCACTGAACTACTTTGACAGGGAAGAGCTGGTTTTTAATCCCTGTGCAGCCATAAAGCTCAATATGTGAACTTGGACCAGTCACACACCTTCGGCCTAATCTAGTAGAGTTGGAAGGGGCCTATAAGGCCATCGAGTCCAACTCCCTGCTCAATACAGGAATCCACCTTAAAGCACACCTGACAGATGGCTCTCCAGCTGCCTCTTGTGTGGGAGAGGCATCCAAGAGGCAGCTGGACCACCATCTGTCACTCCCCCTCCGGCATGAATAGCCTCCTTATTTCCCTTATTAGCCTTCATGGTCTATACTGTGCCAACCATGGTTAATGCTAAACTGTGACTCTCATTTTAGCCAGAGTTTGAAGTGGATTTACAAACCCTGGTGAAGAGGGACCTTGACCGGTGTTAACCATTGTTACCATCAGAGTGAATGGAATCATAAACCATGGTTAAGACAGGGTGGGGGATGGAATTCATCCCAGAAAGGGAGAGGAATGTGGATGGCTCCTGGTTCATTTCACTTATATCGAGCCTTTCTTCCATGGAATGCAAGGCACCGTATGCAGGGTTTCCAGGGAGTCTCCCATCCAGTCACTAACCAGGCCCAGACCAGCTTAGCTTCAGCAAGACTGCTGTATCATCTGGCTTCAAGACCACACCATGGATTTGCCCGTTAAGGCTCGCTGGAAGCCAGCCTCACCCCCGAACCGGAGAAACTGCGGCAGAAACACACTCACTTTTCCAAGCAGTCCATTCGCTTTGGAAAACGGGTTCTCGGCCAATTTAGCGAGCTTTGCTTGGCAAGCGGAATCATTGCATAGCTGTCCGTTTTGTTTTGGGATATCGTTCAGGCTGATAAAAATGACCACAGCAACGCTCTTGGGCACCTCATGCTGCGGGACCTCCTTCTCCGCGCTGTGACAGGACGCAGAGGAGCTCTCTGCGGCGCTGGCTGCGTTTTCAATGAAAACGCCATTGAAAGGTTTGGAGTGGCCGTTCTCCTTCACCAATCCTTTGGACTCCTCATCAGAGTCTTCCGAAGACTCTGCCCCATACGGGACCAACGTGCTCAGGCTGAGTTTGGACTTGCCGTTCACCACCAGCTTGGAACACGCTTCGCCGGGAGCAGCTTGTTTGGGGACTTGGTTAGCAGCCGATACCATAGACACACTTGAGGTAGATGATGGAGCCGGCTTGTTGAGGTTCTCCAAAGTACAGGTGGCGTGAGAGACACTTTGGCAAGCAAGCAGCTTGTTGTTGTGAATACTAATGGTATTTTTTTGTTTTTTTGGCGGGAAAACAAAAGGGATGTAGAGGAGCCGTCTTTGAATCCAGTAACCAGTTTGCTTTGGTGGGAAATCATACCCAATATTACTGCAGAGAGCACCAATTTTTTTTTTTTTTTTGCAGTCTCTACTTCTCATCGTGCTTCCCTATTTTCTATAGTTTCTGGCATGTGGGAATTACCTGACTCTGGCCAAGCAGCCCCCCCCCCCTTTTTACTTAACGTTATATGTGTGTGTGAAGTACTACTTACGTACTGCTCCCTTGGCTTTTTATTATTTTAAAAAAGACTAATAGGGTGAATTACTCCTTGCAAACTATTCACTTGGCTAACTGTTGATTAAAACAAGGATTTCTGCTGTGCATTGCAGGTTCAAGCTCGGCCACCACTGCTACTGGAGGTTCAAGCTCTACTTTGGTTGACGTGAGGGACACAAAAATGGTGAGTCTTCAACTGGACAGAATAAGTGGAATCCTTAATTCCCTTTAATGAGGTCACTGAAGGATTACTTCAGGACTACCAATCCAGTTGGGTGGGTTACAGTTCAGGACCAAAGCTTTGCAGTAGAAAAAGCATTAAAACTGGCTCATAGAACATTAGAATCAGAAACGCTTGCAGATGGAAGAAATGCATTGTGATTCTCTGATGTTTGTTATGTGTGAAGTAGAATGTAATTTTTAAGCATAGTCCACAGTGAACTGTGCTATTTCAGCTACAAAAGGAGGAAGAACTGCATTTTCATTGAGGGGTGTGTGTATTGGGAATCATGCATTGTGATTCTCTGATGTTTGTTCTGTGTGAGGTAAAATGTAACTTTTAAGAATAGTCTACAGTGAACTGTGCTATTTCAGCTACAAAAGGTTGGGTGTTTGGAAGAACTGCATTTTCGTTGAGGGATGTGTGTATTGGGAATCATACATTGTGATTCTCTGAAGTTTGATGTTTGTTTGTGAGGTAAAAGGTGACTTCTAAGTATACTTAACAGGGACCTTTTTCATATCAGCAACAGATACAGACAAGGCCAGTCCCATCCCCAAGGCAGCCAGGACACAGAATGCATCCTCCAGCATGCCTCAAGACACAATTGCAAAACCAGGAGAGGATGCTCCAAATGATGGAGCAGAACAGTACATGGCCCAGATGGAGAGGGAGGAGGCACGGGACCAACAGCATCAAGCTGCCTTTCTCAACGTTCTTGAAAAGCAACGTACGTTCCTAGAGAGACTGGTGGGGTCTCTGGAAGTGGGAGGACAGGGACGGCCAATGCACACAAGCAGTTGGCCAACACAAGCTGGAAATCCATCATCACTGAAGTATATGGCAGAAATAGGTGGAAGAGTACACCCCAATCAAGGGGTGTACAACTACCCTTGAAAAGAAAGCTGGCATTTGACAGTCTGGAGGGATCATCCACCAGTACAACAAAGCACGTTGCTGGGCATTCAGGAGAGGTTGAGGATAGGGTTTTAATTGGTAAGAAGCTGGTTGAGGTTAGGAAGCAGCACTTGCAGAAGACACTACCACAATACAGACCTAACCGCAAGGTTGCGACAGTAATAGTGCAGGACGGTGCTTCAGGAACATTCTATTTGAACATTAAACATTCTATTTGAGAAACAATCACCGGAGAAAGGGCTTGAAAGTGCAGACAGTGTTAACAATGACAAAACACTGTTGGAGGACTCTCAGGTCCCCTCTAGAAGAATTTGGTTTGGCACCCGGTTGTCCAGTTATGCGCATCTTCTCACTATCGCTTTTACACCTAATTCCTATAAGCGACAGGCGGTGAAGCGCATAACCGGCAGTATGAAACGTGCTTTAAATTCGTTGAAATGCAGAGAATCGCATGTTTACATGGTCATAATGCGCTTTAACAGCCGAGGTAAATTAAAACTCGCTATTTAACGCGCATTCGATAAAGCGCATAATCGGACAGAAAACGCGCCTCAACTCCCGATTTGAACTCCGCTCTTGTACAGCTAATTTTTTTATTGTGCCTTGGAAGAGCTTTAAATTGCTCTTGTAGAGGCACCCTCAGAGTCTTCTCCCTCTGTGTTCATCTAACTCCATGACAATCTGTCACCACCATAAAGCTCCCACCAAGGCCGGTTAAAAAACCACAGAAATTCTCGCCATAGGATGAGAGTTTCTGCTGAAGTTTAATTTGGTTTCCTGTTTTTTTAACAATGTTTCTGCTTTCAGTTTAAAATAAAGTTATCTTGATTTACATTGGACGGTGCTTGGTTTTCTTTCTGATTGGATCAATGTTATGCGCTGTATGTTCTAACACTCTTTCTTTTAAAAGCGTGCGATGATTGCTCTGCATTCATCAACGTGTTCTGCTTCTTTGACCGGGGGAAAATAAATCAGGAATGAACTCCTCAGAAATACCTTCCTGCTCTCCAGTTTTGAGAAAAATATACAACTGTCTTCCTATGATATTCTCTAATATTCTATATCTAAATGTGGGTGTGCGGGTGTATCTCACCTAAATGACCATTTACTCCTGTTCCAAGCTTACTTAAAAGGTATCAATAAGCACTCAAATAGATGAATAACACAAATATTTATCGTTTCTTAACAGTACTTAAAAATATTCAATAACTATTTTTGGTAACATATAAAAACTGTAGAATAATAACTTTTTTTGGTAACATATAAAAACTGTAGAACAATATTTACAACATCCGTTCTTCTGGAAGATGGTTTTGGCGAATTGCCTCCACCGTTTGGCACTCCACAGCCTCTAGATGAGCCAGCTGGGCATCTGCAGAAAGCACTGTATTGTTAGGAAAGTTGAAAAACTTTTTGTTTCAATATAACATTGATTAAAACTATGGAATATCTACTACTTTTGTCTGACATTACGTCTGACGTTTCAATTTATAAAATTATAGGAACTTTCACTTACAGGCCACTGATACTGAATGGTGGGCATGTATTAGCATTCCATGCACCTCCCTTACTCCCATCTCTGGGAGTACAACAGGGATTGGAGGAAGCGGTGGAAGGCGTTCTGGTGGGTCTTGTACCACTGCATATGAAATTGTAATAGAAAGTATCTACAAAATTCCTAATTATTACAGAACCACAACCAGAAGCTGCGTACAATATATTTCTCCAAACTAAGTAAGATTACCTGGTGGAGGGACTGGAGGATGAGGTGCAGCCTCCCCTTCACCAAGCTCCGAATGCATCTCATCAGTACCCTCGGGGCGGGTAATTATTTGAAGTGCTATGAAAAGTATGAAAAGATCAATGATTACTCTTCCCCCCGCCCCCTTTTGTACTTGAAAAGAGAGGAAGGGCTTACAGCAATTGTGCTTTAAAGGACATTGTACTTATAACTTGTTTTTATGCTTTATGGTTTTAAATTCTGTATATCGGTGTTTTTAATGCTCAATGGTTTTAATTTTTGCAAACCGCTCAGAGAGCTTCGGCTATGGGGCGGTATATAAATGGAATAAAATAAAGTAACTAATAAAAATGTATGCCACAAGCACCATACACTCACATCCATAATTTCTCTCCAAACTCTAAATTCACAATCTGGCGTACTGCTCCGGGGTACCGAGGATGGAGCCTGCTCACTCTCTTCCTCCTCCTCTGTTGTACATAGCCGGCCTTCAAGGAAGAAATAAATAATCACTTCACCCATGTGCAAAAACACTTAATCCCATATTTCTGGGTTTGGGAGACAGTGCTGAACACAGAGCACGTGTAACATCCATATCACCCTAACTTTGCGCATGGATTTTGCTCACGAGGTGGCCTTTGCCGTTGAGGAGCAGGAGAATCCCCACTCCTTGTGAAGCTCATCTCAGGCAGTCACTGTCTCTTAGTCTGACCTATCTCACAGGATTGTTGTGAAGATAAAATGGTGTGTGTGTATGTGTGGAGAAACATGTACACTGCTTTGAGCTCCTTGGAGAAAAAACATGATATAAATGTAATAAATACAACAGAACAACTCGGAAGTGATGTATAGTCCGTACCGCCACCTAGTTTCCCCAAGTTATTCTATGTCACAATGATACAGGCATGAGAGCACCTGCATATTTAAGCTGGAGAGGTCAAACTGCATTCTACTATTACAAAGCCTTAATGTTCAAAATCTTAATAAAACCCAGGAAAAAAATATCCCAAAATGTCTAAAACTTAGCGTAGAGTTATCTTTGTGTTAAGTGTCACGCTCTGCTCAAATTTCAGAGGCATCCATTAGGAAATGGCTGAGATACAGCAGCTTAAAGAATTGCCCTTCCTGAGCAATTTCTGCTTTTTATGAGCTTTTTATTTTGTCCAGGCATCACATACCTTCAGGGATTTTGTTTGTTGCCCCTTTAACCGAGTCCAAAAATTCGAGAGAATAGCAGAGATTTTGCACCAGAGCCTGTCTCTCTTTTCCAGCCGAACATCCAAGTACTCAGGATATTTCACCTCCTACATGGAAACGTAAGGAAAAGGGTTGCATTTTTCTGAAATACGTTAGCAGAAGAAACAACCCACTTAAGCATCAGGTTAAAACCAAAATCCAACGATGCAGGGATTAGAATATAAAGACAACAACTTGGAGTAGTTGTGACATTTCCAGAAGTGAGACCCTTAATCACCCAGAGGATGTTAGTTGATGGATGATATGCAAGTATTGTTAACCAAATACATAAAAATACTTACTCTTAAAACAGGTGAACAACAGGACACAAAATGCATCTTTAAAATGGAAGTTAGTTTCACCAACTAGTAGTAAGAGGACTTCATCGCTAGTGGAATTTACCCAATCCCCTCTTTATAAGCACTATTTGTTCATTTAAAAATGTTTTTATATCGCCCTTCATCAAATTGGATTCCACCTTGCTTGGTATATTTTAAAATGCTTTAAAATGTATATTTAAGGCTGTAAAATCTAATCCCGGTACAAATGTAGTATAGTCTTACCTTTGTAATTTTGCCACCACTGAAGTTTGCAAACCGTTTCAGGGATAAGGTGAGGACATTTGAAGCTCGATGTATTGTAAACCGCTTTGATGCAGGGACCATTTTTTTACACCTAAAACATAGGAAGAGGACAGTCTATTCAGCTTCCATGACTATTTTTTTTGCATTTACTTAGTTTCCTGAAGTTCAAAGAGCTGCCTGCCAAAATGGAATAAGTATAAGCATAGGCTTAGATTGACCTTCTTTAAATTGGTGCTCTTAAGATGTGTTGGACTACAGTTCCCACCATCCCCCAGATATGCTAGGGGAAGGCTGGCTTAGACACTGAGTCAATTTGAAATAGTTGGTTCTAAGAGGTTAGCTCTTAAGAGCAAATGAAAAATGCAAGATTTTAGAGATCTGGCCCATCATGGCTCAGAATAGCCCCTTCAGTATCATAGCACTCACTCTCTGGAACTCCCTGCTACTACAAATTGGGTTTTTGGCACATACTGGAAATTTAATTTTTCCAACAGGCATTCCCAGGAAGGTAATCTTATTTTATTTGCTTGTTACATTTCTATACCACCCAATAGTCAAAGCTCAATTAAAACCACAACATAAGACACAACATAAAAGTTTAAAACTATGGTATAAAATAAAAGTAAAAAACAAAATAAAACCTAGCAGCAATGCAAAGATTTAAAATGCAGTTACAGGTTTAAAGTAACTGCAAGACTAAAATGCCTGGGAAAATAAGAAGGTCTTCACCTGGCGCTGGAAAGAGCACAATGTAGGTGTGCCAGGTGAGCCTTTCAGGGAAGCTCATTGCCCAAATGGGGTGCCAGGACCTGTTTTTGTACATTGATTAGAAATGTCTTTAATAGAAACGATTAATAAATATCATTACATAAACAAACTCCGCCTCCTCCCCGCAGCCACGCCACCATTCCTTAGTTTTCGGTGATGGTGGTGGAGTGGACCGGAATGGCAGGGAGTTCCTCAGTTTTCCTAAAGAACAAAAATAGCACCTGCTATACCATATATCACTAAAGTGATATGTAACATCGCAAATGCTATTTTTCCTTGCAGTTATGCATTAAATGCAAGCCAAATTCTTTTTAGAGCCATGTAAGATATGCAAGACCAATCAATAGAGAGAAAGACATTAATTTCCCTCTTACTTGCTACATTTATAGGCATTTTCACCATCCAGTTGTTCCAGCTTGACAAATTGCTCCAGAGCTTTATTAACACTTTGAACAGACTAAAAGAAAAGAGAAAGAGAAAAACTGAAGTGAGCTTCACAAACAAGCAAATGAATTTACATTATCTCTAGTCCATGGCAGAATCTCCATGGTGTATTTTACAAGGAAACCGCCTTCCAGCTTCCAAATGCTTTAAATCAACAAATTAGGAATTCTAAACAAGAACCATATAACTCCATCTATCATCTACCAGCAAGCCACAGATAGTGTAAAATCATTTCCATGCTTTTAAATGGAGATTTTTAGGAAGGATCCAACGGTGCCTGTTGCATCCTGGGGCCCAGGCTGTGGGCTCCCCAGCCGCTTGTTCTTAGATCACCATGGCAACGGCATGCTCAAGGAATCAAACGGTTTACTTACAAGAAGACATTGGTTTATTAAAGTAAATATCAGCATGCAAGCATTACCCCAACAAACGCATGGAGCCAGAGCTGCGGAGGCTTCTGACAAAACCACTCGACCAATCTGGAACCCCACTTGGGGGCAAAAAGCAACAGTTATACTGTTCGGCACTTGGCAGAGGTACAGACATATACATAAACAAAGCCACGTTCTCACCATAGACTACAGTGACGCAGTTACCTCACTAACATAAACAAGCACATCTTCCTGGGAACTGGCTGGTTGATAAGCTTTCGGCCTTGCTTCTTCACACAACCGCTTTGGAATGCCAGCTCATTATCCTCTGTCCCTGTCCGGCTTGTTAGGCTTGGACAGATAAGGTCCAGGTGTCTTAATTGCATGAGACGACTTTGAACCCATTTTCCCAGCAATTAACAAGATGCAAACTAACAGGCTGCTGCTGTGAGAAGCAGAGACAGCCATTTCCCAGAAGCCTTTGGGAGCCACCAAATGTAACAAATAAATAAACTAGATGCCTTTGATGTTCTGGCTGAAAGGTGATCTAAAAAAACCTTTAAATAAATGAAAGTAAATTATTTATCTGTGATATTTATTTACCACTACATATAATAAAATCCCTAAATGAAGTTAATCAAGAAAAAAAAACCTACAAGTGGGGATGGGTGGGTAGCTGTATTAGTCTGTTGTAGCAAAAACTCAAGGAATCTGGTGGCATCTTAAAAGAGTAATGCATTTTTGTGACATAAGCTTTCATTGATTAGCTTGCTTTGACAATACTTTCTGTCCCCACCATCCATAGGGCAAATGCACTGTTCACCTTTTAAGTGCTAAAATTGTCAACTAGGGTTGTCACCCCAATTCACAGAATCTTAGTTGATTAACTTGTAAGTTTTATTTATTAATAGATTTGAGCTACATAAATATGCATATAAGGTGGGGGATTAGCTCCAAGGGGAAAAGGTATATCACATAGAGGAAGGGATGCCTGTTTAAACTGTGCAGTTTTTAAATGAATACTAAAAAAAGTACATTAAGAATAAAAACCTGCTGCCCCATTCAGTGGGAAGAATCTTTTTAGTCAATCAATTTAGCTTTTAACTGATAAGCAGTGCAATCCCATACATGTATACACAGAAGTCCCACTGGGCTATAAAGGGGGGGGGGGGAGGACTCAAAATCCATATTAGTGTAATACTAATATTCCACTATTTTATTAGACCAGTTAAAACAGGCCTTTAAAAAAAACATAAAAGTGCAACCTTTTGAGATCTCCAGGTCTCTTCATCACGTAAGGTGCTACAAAAATCAGATGTGGGGGGAGGAGAAAGCAGGCTGGGAGAGGGGAGAAAAAGTGTGGGGTGTTGCATAAATTATGCTATTCCCAAGTGTCCAAAGTCCAGATATGAAACACTTGACAAAAGACCTCCTGAAGCTTTGGAAACTAATTTATTATTCTGCGCAGAATAGGTGACCTCCGGACGCTAACGCTGCTTTCCAGAATCACACTACACCAAAGTTCAAACAATGCTTTTATACTCCAAAAGTTACACGTCATCAGCCCTCATCCCGTTGGTTTATAGCCCCAGTGACATCATTTGGCCAACTCTATTTTACTCTCGAGTAGTCCCGAGTAGTGGCCAGATGTGGCGTTGCATTGCCATGTGCTATTTTACTTGTACCCAGAGATGCTTTGCAACGTCCCTTCACTTCTATCATTCCCTTATATGGTCATTTTGTCCCTCTCCAGGTGTGCCACGGTCACATCTGGATGAGTCACACTCCTGGTTCCTCTAAGTTAGGTAGCCTGCATGTGTTTCTGACTGTGTACAATGGCGCCTAACCTGGAGAAGAAGGAGCAATGACGATATTGACAAGCTCCTAGTTCTTGCTCTGCCAAATCTCTTGCAAGCAGCTTGACTTTTGCAGAAATGGATACAATGGACAGGCAGTGGGGAATGGGGCTTTGGGGTGCTGTGTGTGGACGGTTTGGGTATGTGTGTCAGCGAACACATGTAGGATACATGTAGGATGCGTGTCAGGGGAAATGGACGTGTTTTGCGATGAAAATCATAGATCTGTTCAGATTTTTACAACAGGGTGATCTCAGGTAGAAATGGGTTGGGGGAAGTGAGACAAGGAGGCAACTGGCAGTGGGCTGGGCTGGGGCAGGACACGCATGGGCCTAGTGGGGTGGGAAGGAGAAAGAGCCAGGAAGAAGTGGGGGGCAGGCCTAGCTTGGCTCCCTCCCCCACTTGGCTCCTTCCCCCTCCTCCTCTTCCTCCTCAGCCCTTCCAGTTACCTAGGCCCTTCTCAGCCAGACAAAAGCAGGCCTCTTCTCAAACCCCAACAAGTCTTTATTAAACCACTTCTTTCACAGGCAAGAAAGAATGGTAACTCACTGGCTGATTTCACACGACCCATTAGGCAACGGAGGGGGAAATAGTGTACCCACCCTGCGCTAGGTAGGCAGCGCTCCCCACGCGACACATTGCGACCCCGTCCGTTGAGCGGCTGAAGGTCCCGGCGTCCATCATGGCTACAGCGTCTCCTCCCTCCCCTCTCCCTCAGTCCTCCAGCCGTATCCCAGCATGCACCACAAATTCTGCCAGCTGTATCAGAGCTGCCAGGTTTCTCGGCTGCTCCTGCCGGCAGAACTCTATGCCCAAATGGAATAGTCCATGGAGGGGGGGGGGGTTGGTTTTGGACGACACTTTAAACAACGGGGCTTTGGGCTAAACAACATGCAAGCCCATTGTTTCGCTCCATTGCTTAATTGGGCAGAATAGCCTGCGGTCAGTTGTGTGTGCGTGGTGTGTAACCCTCCACACGACACAATAAGCAACGCAACTGACGGTTGTCCCCCCCCCCCCCCCACCACTCCGTTGCCTAATGTGTCGTGCGAAACCAGCCACATTCTTCTATAAACCAAAGGGGGAAAAGTGAAGGCAGGATGTCGAATAAAAAAGGGTTAAGGCCTGTTAAAAAGAAAGGAGCGCTCTTAGCCTCCTTTGCCCTCTAGGCCAAACTGAGGAGAAATCTCCCGCCCAAATGGAAGCCCCTACCAATCCACTCCAGGCTGCTAGATCCCAGCCGGCGGCAGGCCTGGCCAGCAGATCCCCGATCTCTCTGCTCTAAGGATCTAGGAGGGGGGGGGGGAGCAAGCGGGCCTGAAGATTGTGTCTTTGTAAACCGTGTGGTTTTCCCCCCGTCTAATGAATGATATTAGGGATCATCATTTCTATGAATCATGATATATAAAACTATGTAGGCTTACACAAAATGCGAATGCTAGGTCTTCACACAATATATGCACACATTTTCTGAGATCCCAGGAAATTTCCGGCTCCCCTCCTTTGGGGCCCCTTTTTGACTCCGGGCCCAGGTACGATGTGCCCCCTGCACCCCCCCCTCTCATGGGCCCTGCCCCTCCCCCTCTCTTTGTTACCCCTATTTCCCCTTTGTTCTGATATTCCAATTTCCCCATCTCTTTTTGCCACCTCTTTCTCTTTTGCTGACACCCCTTCCCTCTCTAACACCCGTCTTTCCCTTCGCTTTGATACCCCTATTTTCCTTCTCTTTCTGGTGGACTCTCCCACACTAGAGGTCAGGGATTCTTTAAGGTGGATTCCTGCATTGAGCAGGGGGTTGGACATGATGGCTTTATAGGCCCCTTCCAACTCTACTGTTCTATGATTCTATCTTTCTGACACCCCTTCCCCCTCTTTCTGACAGTTGCATTTCCCTTCTCTTTCTGACACCCCTATTTCTCTTTCTGACACACCTTCCCCCTCTTTCTGACACCCCTATTTCTTTCTCTCTCTCTCTTTCTGACACCCCTTTGCCCCCTCTCTCTTTCTGACAATACTATTTCCCTCCTCCCTCTCTGCTTGGAGAGGGACCGATTGCTTTTATCAGAGGTCTGAACTGTTGGCTTAATGAAAGATTTTTAAACTACTCTGGAACCTGCATGGAAACAGACAAAACTGGGCTAGCTGAGCCAATGTTAGCACCGGGTAAAAGGCCATTTCCTAGGTTTCATGGGAGACCCTGTACACCAGTCTCCCGCATCATGTTTAGTTTGGTCCCAATGGTATAGTGGTAAATTCTGAAATGTAGGCACTCACCATGACATAGCCCCCATAGCCCCCAAAGGAGAATCCAAATATGCAGACCGCCATGTTACTCTGTGTCAACAAATCAGTTCTTAGCAATATTCATCTCCATCAGGAACAGATGTTTCGTAAAGATAGTGGGTCTTAACTGCCCATTCAAAATCACGTCACCCCCAAATTCTTAGCATTACAACAGGGAAACAATATATTGTCCCTGGGAAAACCCATTTCCACCCCAGATAGTATGAGAATTGCAGCTAAGCTCAGAGAGAACAGAGACTTCTAAGGGGGTGGAGATGACAGAAAATGTCAGCATCCTTGCTAATCCAAAAGTGGTGGCATTGCATCCTTGAAAAGCTTAGCTCCACTACGTCAGCTTGATCCTTATTAGGCCAAAGCTAGTGGGCATCTTGCCTTTCGTGGCGCAACCATTTCCTTCTCAACAAATCCATGGAGAAGGCTATCAATGGCTACCAGCCCTGATGGCTATTTGGTACCTCCCGTAACAGAGGCAGTATGCCTATGTACACCAGTTGCTGGGGAACATGGGCAAGAGGGTGCTGTTGCACTAAAGTTCTATTTGTGAGTTCCCTGTGAGCAGCTGGTTCGCCACTGTGTGAATAGAATGCTGGGCTAGATGGACCCTCGGTGTGATACACCATGGCTCTTATGTTCTTATAAGTCCTATAGGCAACTGAAGCTGACATTCCTTAGCCTTCAATCCATAAGTAGATCTTGCACAATGCCATTAGGGTAGAACAGCAGCTGGAGTGTTGGATCTTGCCCATTGGCTTTCCATGCTGTCTGGGGCTGATGGGAATTGCGGTCCGAAGCATATACAGGGCATCAGATTGGAGAAGGCTGAACTAATGGGCCGTATCTTCCCATATATACCTACTTGAGCCCAGGTATCTCAATCTAAAACACAAGGAGTGTCAAGGAAAATGGACCTTTCAGCAGTACCCTCTCAGTTGTGCAATACTTGCTGCCTGTATTAATATCTTTCCCTGAACAGGCAAAGATCTTTTTATTCTCCCACCAGGCTTAACTCATTTTAAGATCATTTAAGACATTGATATTAGCATTTTAGCCTGTTCTTTTATTGCAGCTAGCGTGCCTTTGCCCTACGAGTTTGTTTTAGCTCTCTGCATCATTGCGTTGTATCGTGCTGGCCGCTATTATGCTTGTTTTCCATTTTGGTTCTGGATGGTTCAATTTTATTGGATTTGAGCATCGTGTCTGGGCATAATAGCACCCTCCCACTTGTGGTCCCCAGCAACTGATTCTGAGAGTCACGGTGCCTCTGACAGCAGAGGTGATATATAGCCATCATGACTACTAGCCATCGATGGCCTTATCCTCCACAAATCTGTCTAATCTAAAGTCGTCCAAGTTGGTGGCCATCGCTACATCTTTTGATAGCAAATTGCGTAGGTTAAGTATGAGCCGTGTGAAGAACATTTTTTTTTTTGTCTGTCCTGAATCTCCCACCACACACCTTTATTGAATGATCTTGAGTTCTGGGGTTCTGAGACAGGGAGAAAATAATGGAATAGCGATGGAGAGCCCATCCTTCTTTTCACATTTAAAGGCAATCTTCACGAGACCTTGCACTGCCAGTCAACCATAGACAAGGGTTTTGTTCTCCATTGCTATTTCTGTCCGGTCCAGGGGTAATTTGGAGCAGATATAAAGACACTTAGCTGTTCATCCAGTGCAGTATTGTCTACTCAGATTGGCAGCCCCAGTTAGAGTCTTTCTCAGCCCAGCTAAACTCCTGCAAGGGATATTTCTGGATGTGAAACATGTACTCAGGTGCTGACACTTCCCATGACTTTTTGTAGAGACAGATGCAGTTCCTAAACAAGCAGCATCAACTCCCCCTCCCCACATTTCCTAATGAAGCAGCTAGGAAAAGCCTTCCACTTTTGCTAAGGATCCTGGTTCCCTTTTTAAAAAATAAATAAATAAAATAGCAAGGGAAGGCAGGCAGAACAGCCAATTAGTGCCAAACTCTGGTCACAGTATCCACCAGTGGACATGTTTAGATTAATACCAAGGAAAGAGAAAGACATTGAACTTTGCATTCCGAATGGTTCAGATCTGAAGCTCCAGGGAGCCCTTTGTCAAATATGTTGTGAAGTCTTCCTCTGTCTCAATATGGCTGCATCAGAATCCCTTTAGTTTGTGGGTTTGTGCCCAGTTTTTCCATCTTTAACGACAGCCACTCTACACAACTGCTCTGAACATTGCTGGATGTTTCTGCCCTAATAGGGACTTCACTGAATATATGGCAAATGAGTTGTGTAATACCTTATTCATTTCATTAATTCAGTTAATCAGTTGCCTAAAAGCAATCGTTCTCTGGGAGACATACAAAACAAAACAAACATGATTCCAATAAATCAAGAAGCAATAAAGCAGCACAATAAAACAACTCTAAAAATGAAACAACCATTCCAAAGAGGAGATTAAAAACTTCACAGCAACAAACAATACATACAGAAAGCTAAAGGGACAAATCACACAGATCTAAAACAATGATGCTGAAACCATTTCTGAAAAGATGTTAAAAGGACCGGGGAAATAAAAAGAACTTTGCCTGGTGATAAAAAGATGTTAAGGTAGGTGCCGGTTGGGCCTCTCTGGGAAGGTCATTCCATGACCAAAGGCCCAATACTGAAAAGGCCCTCTTTTTTATGACTAGCCTCTGCACATAAAATTATGGGGCACTCAGCAAAGGGCCTCATTTGATGATCTCAGGGCCTAGGTAGTTAAATATGGGAGGAGGTGATCTTTCAGGTCCCAAGCTGTGAAAGGCTTTAAAGGTCACAGTGAAGATGGCCAAGTATGGGTGTGAGATGTTCAAAATGCAATAACGAAGGCACCCTCCCATATGAAATAAGGACAATCATGATTTGATATGGTAATGCGCATCTCTCCCAACACAGTTCAGTAGTGGTGTGCAAAACTGTGATTTGTTACATGGCAGACAGTTCAGCTAACCTGTTTGCTACTTGGGGAGTGTCTGGGATCAGGTTGCTTTGCCCCATGTTGCCATCAGAGGGTGCTCTGAGCCCTTTCTGGTTCCTCTCTCTGTCATACACACACACACACACACACACACACGATTTGCATGTCATGACAACCATGGGATTTTTGAACCATGAGATGTCAGGGATGAACAGTAGAGATCAGGCATGCTGCTCATCACTTCCATTTTCTATTAGCTACCTACAATAGTCCTGTTTGTAGGCTGTCAGCATTATGTCTGAACCTGGACACTCTGGGTTGTTTAGGGGTTAAACAATCCAGAGTTAACCCCCAATTTGTTGTTGGCCCAACTGACCCTAAAAAACAAAGAAAAATGACGGAGACAACTTGGATAAGCAAGTATCTCTTTAGTGACAAAGTATATCTGACAATGGCATTACCAGTTAAGCAAGAAAAAAATCATTAACAAAAGATTTGAAGGTGTGAAAACACCTGGCCCAAAATACATATATATTTAAAACACACACATAAAATAAGGCACAATGTTTAAACATTGGGGATTCTGCAAAGCCCCTTATACTTCTGCTATCATAAGGAGGAAAACACACTAGAAGGATATTATCTCTGAATAATTTAAAACCTAGAACAGAAGTAGTTGAGCTATCAAAAACCCCCCACAATCATTAAACCTTTAACTTGGTTTTCCACTGATGTATTTAACTTGGTGCACGCCACATCCTCCATCAGAATGGCTGCTGTAAGGAAGCTTAAGGCTTGGATGTATTTTTCCACATTCAAAAAAGCACTGTTAGCAGCACTATTGAGTTTTACCTCTTGTCAGGCAGAAGAGTTGCCAATTTTGGGTTTAACAAGTTATAAAACCCCATCCCTTATATAAAAAAAATCCACTGACTTAAATGGAAGATAAACCTGGCAGAACAGTATGGGTCCTATTCTACGCTTGCTGAGTTACTCAACATACAACACATTTAATGATGGGCCAGTCATTATAATGACAACCAGGAGAGAAAATTGATCCCTAGCTCCCATAAACAACAGACCAAGCCCTGACCATTTTGACAGGTAAACATTTCTAGAATGTAACAATTCCTCCCAAACTGTGCGTTATAAAGTGCTGCTCAAGGAAGCTTCCCAAGCACCAATCAAATTTATTCACTCTTCTTATTAGCGGCATCCTGGTCTAAGGCAGGAGGGCTGCTTGGTACAAAACTGCTTCCATTAGCGATTTCTTTCTTTGATAGACAGCTGAAAGAGAGAAAAGAGAAAAGATTTATGCTTTCAGGACTCACAAAAAAGATCCAAGTCTTATAAGTTCGCTTGCCCATTATTCAAAGTTTCCAGAACCTTCCTCATTATAGTCGCTTGTTTTTTCTCAGTATGTCTCTCTTTCCTTAGGTGCTGTCACCCACGGATGTTTTTAAGGCTCTTCAGAAGCAAACCATGCCACCGAGTTCGGCACTGAGAGAAGGACGATAATGGTATTTTAGCAGTATTATTTTTGAAAATTGTTCTAACATTGTGCATGTTTCACTAAGCGCTATGAATAGCCTTAGATTTCAAAAGTACCGGAATACATGTCAGGAGAGATACTGCAAAAACGACAATGAGAATGGAATGCCTGTCCTAACAGGCCAAGTGCAAAACACCCAAGAGAAACAGTACATCTGAGCTAATGTTACGTTATTCAGGCCAGGCAGTGTGGCACTACGTTTGGCCAAACTAAAAGCACAGAACTGGATCTTAACATGCCAACTGCAGAGGTCATGGCAGCTGGTTCTTAAGATATAATTAAAGGAATTCAGTTTTCTTCCTTTTGTCTTCTCTACTGCAAGAGCAAATGAGATCCTAAATGGAGCTATTCTGCAGCAGTAGTAAAAGCAGACTGGAGGTGACGGTATAATGTAATCCTTTACATAGCACTTCTAGGCTAGTTTCATGGTTCTACACCAGAGCTGCATCCACAGCCCGCCACCTGTATCTCCGTGGTGGTGCCGGTGTAGGCTCCATGACCAAGATCTGTGGGGGCCGCCAGCGCAATGGTGTGATGCCCAGCCATTTCAGCCGGGGCTCCAAGAGCGTTGCCAGGAGGGTGCTCCAGGCTTTGGAAGGGTTCAAAATGGTGGAGAAAGACCAGGATGGAGGTCGCAAGCTTACTCCTCAGGGACAGAGAGATCTGGACAGGATTGCTGGACAGGTGGCAGCCGCAAACAAGAAACATTAAAATGAATTTCAGTTTAAAAATAAAGTTCTTTATTTAAGAATTTTTTTAAAAAAAAAAAAATTATGTATTTTATCATGTTGTTGTTCCCCGCCTCGATCTAGACGGAGAGGCGGGTAAGAAATAAATCGTTATTATTATTATTATTATTATTATTATTATTATTATTATGGTGACAGTAAGATTTCATGCCCACGTTGGGGAAATGATAGATCAAGACTCGTAACCTTCTGTCAAGGCTCGTTTACAAAAGCCCCCTAAATATTGCTTCTAACTTTGGTCTTAAGTGCCCAATTTGAAGACCGGCTTCCACAAGACATTATCCATAAAATTACTGTATGGATAACTACACAAATGCACATGATTACGTGGATAAACAGAAGCCTAAACCAAGCAGTGCATTTCCCTTCATACTGCTAATATGTCTCCATACCCTCCAACATTACACAATGAAAACAGGGATATTCCTTGCAATACATACCCAGGATCACTGCCCAAGCCCACATCCCACCCATGACATTCTGCAGAAGATTACACCGTCTGCTATATATGTCCCACACAGTTTAAAAAACCCAGAGGTTGTTTGGTTCAAGATATTCTAGTGATACCAAATTGTCTCATAGCTCAAAATGAGCTTCCAGACAGACAGTGGCTTTACAAGAATCCGTGAGCGTATATTTATTGGTATGTGCATCAGAAGTGATATGCATCTGCCACACATCCCCATTTCAGAAATTTCAGCCCTAGAGACTTCGGGAAGGAGAGGGCTGAAACCTGCAGAATGGCAAATGTAGCAAGGCATATGAACTATTTCGAAAAGGCATCTCAAAAGGCAAAAGCAGGGGCAGTGACTTACTAGGGATAGACAGCAGGGGAGAGGGGTCTATCCGTTGTCAAAAAAAGGACAGCATACACAAAAGTAGGCCAGTTGCCTGAGACTTATTATATTGAAGAATGATGTCAGACCACTGAGCCATTTGCTCAGTACTAAATGGACCAGAGTGATGACTTAAAAGTATTTCAGAGCTCTTTCCCAGTACTGTTCCCTGAGCTTGTTTGTGGAGGTAAATATGGGCAAGGTTTGGAGTGTACAAATGACACACAGAAAATTGTAAGAGGGGGCTTAGGAGAGCTCACTTAATTTTCCTGCACACATAATTTTTTTATCCTAAATGCCCGGAAACATCTGTATAACTCTGCTTTGAATTATGTTTAAAAGAAGTGAATACAGCCCGGCCCTAGTAAATGATAGTTGCTATTGAATATTGATCAGGTTTATCATGACCTTATCTGTTGTGCACTTACTCTGGAGTGGACCAGTAGTTGAGTAGAGTTGAAAGAAATAGGTAGCCAAGACTCAGTACTCCGGACACTGCCAGTGATAGCATTCCTAATCCGCCGAGGACGCACAGCAGTGTGACGCCACCCAATGATATTACAAAACCTACCAAGAGCAAGAAGCAGTAAGTTCTACATGTCCTGGCAGGATAGCCTGTAACATAAAGCCCACACACTAATCTAGCAAACTGGGGTGACCTCTATTTTCTTGACTGGAGGGGGAGCAGTAGGGGCATTGCTAGGCCTAGGCCCATGGGGCTTTGGCCCCAGATCTATTTCCCAGGGCACTAGATCTATTCAGTGGTGCCAATAGTTCCCCCCACCTCATGCAGGGGGCAGTTTTCAAGGGGGATTGCAGCTCGGGAAGGAAGAATTAATTCTCCCCTTCTCATATGCTGCAATCCCCCCCCCACCCCCCCCACCCCCCCCCCCCGTCCAAAATAAAATATTCTCCTTCATGACAATTAAACTTGAGGGTGGGGAAATCCCACTGGTTTGGGTTGGTCTGGGTGCAAATTGATTGAAGCATTTTTGTTTGAGAAGACTTGAATGAGAAATGAATCTACTGGCGTTGCCTCCTGTGAAATTTAAATAAACCCTAGTAATTATTTCTTACTCCACATATGTAGCTATAAATGAGCAAGTGTGGATTTTATGCAGGTTTGTGTCCTATGTGGCTGCGTTCTGAATCTTAAAAGTGCCTAGCAATACCTCTGGGGGGTGGGATTCGTGCCAGGTCAAAAGCAGTACTGGAGGTCCTACTTCTTAACTATCATGTGTTCCTTCCATTAGGGGACAAATTATTTTTACGATCTGATACGGTGCGTGTGTGCGTGAGGGGAGTTTCCCTTGTTAACCAGCAACCCCAGCAGACCAACTGCAGAACCCACCATGGCTTCTTCTTAAGGCGGCTTAGCATGATGTGTGAACATATGCAGAATTGTTGGCACAGACTGGCAGTAGCTCTCCAGGGTTTGAGGCAGGAGTCTTCCCAGGAGATCTCAGGTTCAGGAATTGAACCTGAGATCTTTTGCATGCAAAGCATGTGTTCTACCACTGAGCTAAAAGGGGTGGGGGTGGAATTCCATCACCCTGCACCATTTTAAAAAACAAAGCACAAAATACCTTCCATGATAATCACTCCAATGCAGGCAATCACAGTTGTGGCAACAACAAAACCCAGAAAGAATGTGACAGGAATTGCAGATACTGCAATGAAGACCAACAGTGACAGGGCGACAAAAGGGTGGTCATCTAAGTACTGGCCAACCCGGGAGTTCATGAAAGCAACAACCTGTAATATAAATCGAAAGAGAGGAAGTTTTAAAATATCCTTACTAAGCCAATCAGACAAACTTGGGGTGTGGGGGGGAAGCAAAGTTATTGCAAGAGGAAATCAGTTATTTTATATGGTCAATTAATTAAAAGAATTTCTCAAGTATGAAGAACCGGTCTGTCTAGAATGATTTCTTTCAGGCTGCTTGTTATGCAACAGCTGAATAAATTCTCTCCTGCACGCAGCTGAAGACATGCTTTGTTGACGCGTGTATCAAAGTAAAGGTGGCGGTTAAAAAGGAGATTAGACCTGTCAAAATACTGGAGCTAAAACTAGTACTAGAAATATAATTTGAAGTGAAAATGATGAAGAAGAATAGTTCAGAGTCCAAGGTTATCTTCCTACAGCAGAATGTTTTAATAATGCACTACGGCTATCCTATTAAGTGTGATGCTGGTCGACGTCAGAACCTTCATATTGCGCCAAGTAGCAAAGAAAGGGAAAAAAGCATTAAAAATACGACGTGCTCCAACTCTCAAGCATGCTTTCCCTCACTTTGAGCTTCATCACACTTAATTTTTCCTCCTGGTTTGCCTCTGCATTTCTTTTACCAGCAAGTCAAGCTTATGATCCCTTTCACCTGAATACCTGCTCTTTCGCTCTTTGGCTCCACTCCACTCCACTCCACCCCCCCTTTCTCTTTCTCCCTCTAGTCAGGTCTTGTCAGATGAGCACTTCAACCAGACCGCCTTTCTGCCGGGCAAAAATGGAACGACCCCTTAGTCTGGTTCTTTGGGGGCATCAAGGGAGTACAATCCCGTCTCTGCAGAGATTCAGGCCTAGTATAATTTAAAAAAATGCTTTCGAGCCTGGGATGCAAGGTTTGGGTTTTATATTGAGGCTTGGAGCCGGCTGCTGGGAGAGATTGCTTTTCCCTGCCAGGACCTGATGCAATCCATTCAAGCCTCCAGTTCCTTTAAAACTACACAGAGGTTTAGGGTGCATTAAACGCACTTAGGGAAAATAATCCAGACTTTTAGCATTCTAGGAAAGGTTGGGGAAGAGGTGGGGTGTCAGCAGGGCAGGCACGGCGTCATGTGAGTACCGTGCTGCAAATCCGCACACCACGCATGGCGAGAGTGCACTAAATCGCTGGTGTGATGGAGCTCTTTGAAACAATCAGCTGGCCAGCCTTATACCAGGAACAGGACCTATATTCATCATGCAGTGGGAGGGGCAGATGTTGCCTCTTATCAGCTCACCTTGGGACAATTAAAAACTCAGTTCTTTGTTACAATTTTGTGTGTGTGCCCATTCCCAAAGAGAAGGGTGGTGGTGGAAGTCATAATAAACTCATGAACTTACACGTGAGTTGTTGTGTACAGTTTCCAGCATAGCGTGCCACCGTTTCTGGAGTTCCTTCATCTCTTTTGACATGTTGGAGCTTTTGGTCCAAATCCTTAAAACACATCAATGCATTTTTAACAATCAAACCTTTAAAAAGAGAGACAGAGAGAGAAAATATATTGCTATTATATTATTTCTGGTAGGTGCTTAATACACCTAAGTTCTGTATTATGCCCTACAGTTATATATATATTTTTCATCCACATGCCTGTTAGAAAATGTTTCTTTTTGTTTCTAACAGGCATGTGGATGAAAACAATATAAATGTAGGTCTTAATACTGTAAAAGTGCAATCCTATCTTTGTTTAGACAACTCCCAGCATTCCCCAGTCAGCATGGCTCCACTATACAACAATTTGTGATCGACTGGGAGCATAGTTCTGTTTGTATGTAGGGCTGTCATCTGATTAAAGATAGCTTATTTGACTGAACACATGGTGTTCTAAAACCAATTATATCAGCATACACTGGCATCTGAGACCCCACCCCCCACCCCCACGCACACTAGACCCATTTTCTCAACCATGGCTAGACCCATTCACTCAATGAAGCTACTTTTCCAGTTTGATTAGACACAGACACCATTTTCTTGGTGTAGTTTTTAGGAGACAATATCAACACATCACTTCAGTCAGAATTAAAAATAAAAATCGCAAAGATAGAAAATACAATCTCAATTTCTCTCTCACTGTTATATCATACTCTTCCTCAATCTGGTGCCCACCCATGGCCATGCTATTTGGGCATGATGGGAGTTGCATCCAACACACCTAAGGGCACCAGGTTGGGGAAGGCTGCTGTATCATGTGACTTCAAAGACAAAACCCAGCTTCTGATGCAATCTCCTGGGAACTTCCATTGCAAATATCCATCAGCAGTTGCATTTTTTATATTAAAAAAACCCTAAATACATTGTGCATTACGAATTGCATTAAAAACAATTGTGGCCACTTTGACAGATTTCAACAGGATCCAGTGGATTGTAGCCAAGATATTGGAAAGATTACTACTTTGTTCAAAGACAAGGGTGCACTTAAACATGCCTTCACTGGCAGTCTCAAGTGGTACAGCCAAGAAAAAGATTTTTATCACTTCTTAATTCTGCTGCAGATATAAACCAGGCCAAAGTTCTACAATATTAGCTACACCCGTCTCATGTAATTCGTATTTGCGAAGTGCTAAGTGCATATTTTAAGAGCAGACTGTACTTCAGCCGAAGCACACCATGGATTGATGACTATAATATATATATATATATATATATATATATATATTACAAACAAACATGATCGGAAATACAACAAACATCACCAATGAAACAATCGAGATAAAAACAGTAATGCTATTGACAAGATGAATCCAGTGCCCAGGCAGAGAGAGTTAACTTCTACAGACACTGGCTGCATTCAGACAACATGATAGTCAAGGGTGGGGTAATAATCAACTTTACGGTTGTTCATCTAGGGGGTACTCCCCACACAACATGGTAATAAGTAATCAACCGTGGTGTGGATTAGGATCAGTGCTGAGTTGACTATGGCAGCATTTGGATGACATGATAGTCAATACAACTGACGATTGTCCCCCACCCCACCCCCGGTTGATTATTGTGTTGTCTGAATGCAGCCAGAATCTACACTACTGCTTTAAAACGGTTTATAACCATTTTAAAGCGGTTAATATTAACCGGTTTAAAACGGTTATAAACTATTTTAAAGCAGTAGTGTAGCTAGGCTCCCAGGAACTGAAACCTGAAGGGAGACAACAATTGAAGAAACTCACTCAAAGAACATTTAAAATCGTCCCCAAAAGGCAATAAAATAAAATAAAATGACAGGACAAAACAGGGGCAAGCAAAGCACCAGACGGGACGATCCTTGGCAAGGACAAACTGGAGGATTTCTGCATCCTGTTCCCAACCGGATCACATTCAGAAGCTCACAAAAGTGGTGCAAGTTATACTTACCCTGTCGAATTTCTGCCTCTCATGCTCACAAAGGCAGGCCACTGGTGGCAGAGTGGGGTTGGCGGGGGGGGGGGGCATCGCCCTATTGCAGCCTTCCCCAACTCAGTGCTCTCCAAATCTGTCTGACTACACCTCCTATTTCCCCCAGCCAATGCTGATGGGAGCTGTAGTCCCAGCCATATGGGCTGGGAAAAGCTGCTCCATTCGACCTCTGCCTGTCACGACGCTCTCAGGATCCGAGCAGGGCGACAGGCGCACTGAGGGGGGGGGGGGACGTGACCCTGTTGAATGTCTGCCTGTCACGTCTTCGGAGGCAGACATTCAACGGGGAAGAAAGGCATTGCTGCATTTAATCTCAGCCTATCACACGTACAAACCCTGTTAAGAAATACCTTGGTTTTTAATTTTTGTGAACCGCTGTGGGGCGGTATATAGAAATATAACGAAATGAAACGAAGGCCTCATGAAACGTCGAGGCTGTGGCTCTCGGTCGGTTTTGGCCCCTCTGGAACGGGTCGCAAAGAAGAGAAAAGACCCCAAATTACCGCGGGGCGTGGGGGACGAGAGGGCCGCGGCGGTGGCGGGAAACGTTTCTCCCCCCCGCTCCCCTGAGGCGTTTTGAGGCCTCTGGAGCCCGGCCGGTCAGTCGCCCGGCCTCCTTCCCTGAGCTCTCTCGTCCTCTTACCTCAGCTCGACGCCAGCACCGTCGGTTCCAGGCTCATTCGCCCGGCTCCGTAGCTCCTCGCCGACTGCCTAGCGCCCGCCCGGGCTGCAGAGCTTCGGTCGGCGGAACCCAACCCGCCGCTTTCTCTCAATCTCTCTCCCGCCGCGCCTGGGCCTGCAAGGGCGGACTGAGCTGAGGCGAACGCCGCCTCCTGCCGGGTTCCTTCTTCGCCGTCTCTCCGACCTGCCCGGCGGCCAAAGCCAGAGCCTTCTTCCCTCAGACGCCTCCTGAGAGCCTGGGCGAAGCTAGAGCCTTCCCTCAGACGCACACAGATACGTCAAATACTCTAGCAACGGCTATTATTATTATTATTATTATTATTATTTACCTGCCAGAGCTTCTACCCTGAAAGGCAGCCTACGACTACTATTTTGAATAATAAATGTTTTTGTTATTATTTATTTATTTATTTCCACCCGGGGTTTCTACCCTGAAAGGCAGCCTACAGATAATTTGAATAATAAATGTTTTTATTATTGTTGTTATTATTATTATTATTATTATTATTAGGCTGCCTTTCAGGGCTTCTACCCTGAAAAGCAGCCTCCTAATATTTTGAATAATAATAATAATAATGCCACCTTTCAGAGTTTCTACTAGGAAAGAGTGCCTGGAAATATTTAAAATAAATATTATATTATTATTAGTAGTAGTATGCCTCTTTTCAGAGCTCCCCAGAAAGGCAGCCTGGAAATATTTTAAATTATTATTATTATTGTGCCTCCTTTCAGAGCTTCTCCCTGAACGGCAGCCCAGAAATATTTTAAATAATAAGAGTTGTTGTTGTTATTAATAGGCAGCCTCGAAATATCTCGAGGAAGAATTAGTAATAGTATTTATATATAATTAAAAAAAACTTTTATTTGCAAAACAGCAGAAAGAACAAACACTAAAAAGCAAAAAAGGGGGGAAACCTAGGCTGACCATATGAAAAGGAGGACAGGGCTCATGTAACTTTAACAGTTGCAGAGAAAGGGGAATTTCAGCTGGCGTCATTTGTATGCAGTTAGTACCTGGTGAAATCCTCTCTTCATCACAACAATTAAAGTTGCAGGAACTATACTAGAGTGACCAGATACAAAAGAGGGCAGGTCCCCTGCAGCTTTAACTGTTGTAATGAAGAAGGAATTTCACCAAGTATGAATTGCATACAAATGATGCCGGCTGAAATTCCCATTTCTCTACAACTGTTAAAGTTACATGAGCCCTGTCCTCCTTTTCATATGGTCAGCCTAGGGAAACCATATCATGAAACATAACAATATACAATATTTTCTATTTTTTCCCTTTTCTCTTTCCCCCCATCTTTTCATTTTATGAAGGGAGATGTTAATGGTTACTGTATTTATTATTATTTAGTGTTATTATCGCTATTACAAACATTAAGGATACAAACCCTTCCAATGTTCTTTCTTCCTTTCTATACCACTCATCAGCTGAAGCCGTGTGGGCAGTTCCCAGAACAAAATTTCAAAACATAAAATACGATAAAACATAATAACAGGTGTTACTAGAAAAAAAAATTCAGGGGGGCACAGCAGGGGCAAAGTATATTTCTAGGTGTTAAGACCTCTGACAGAAAAAATAACGGCATATCTCACACTAAAACTGCCATCCTAACCAAATATTCTGAGATAAATCTTATATTGATAAGTTAAGGGGGGTTTTTTTGGTTGTCTTTTTAAATATAGCATGAATTAGCCAAATTCAAATTACTGTAAGGAAAAGGGCTTTCAAAAATGGTACAGTCACTACACAAGCATTTCCTTGACATACAGGTTAAACAGACAGGGCACTTTCTTTAGAAAACTGTTACTTTTGAACCAGTGCAGGCAGAACCAGGAAAGTAGACTCTTAGTATAAGAAAAGTAAGAGCAAACTGAGACACCTGAGCCCTGTACATCTAGGAAAGCCAATGCATGGGCGGATCTACACTGCTGCTTTAAAACGCTTTATAACAGTAGTGACAACTGTTTTGGAGTGTGACTTGGGCCCCAACAGTTGTCACTACTGTTATAAAACGCTTTAAAACGCTTTAAAACAGCAGTGTAGATCCTGCCCATGTTGTTGTGTATCTAAATTATAGCCATTGCCGGCTGATTAGGTTGTCATTCACTGAGAGGGAATGGAGAAGTATGTAGAAGTAAAGAAGTTGAATGCGTCGATTCTTATCCTTCAAAAGGATTGACAACAGTTTCAAGGGCCAGGGCTTGTGACAGTTTCTTTTCAATTGCCAGTATAGCAATATTACTTAGACGGTCATCACCCATACTGCTCCTCAGGTATGTCTTAATTTGTCACGGAGCTGAAAATGTTTGTTCACATCCAGCACTTGTTGGAGGTATTATAATGACTATGGCACATAGTCTGTGGAGTTCACTGAAAGATAGTTTCATTTCTTCAAGAAGAGTAAGCAGTTGGTTCACTCTGTCAATTTTTATTTGTCTTTCTCAGTCATACCTTTCTAGAACTTTGGGGAAAAGTCTGAGTTTTGCTTCAAATCCATCCATGTCACTGCTTATAATGTATTGAAAATGGTCTGAGTTTTTTCTGGATCAAGAAAGTAACAGCCCCTGGGATTGAAAGCGCTAACCTCATTCAACACATGGCAATTGTCTAAATCTCCTCTGAAGCTCACTAACAGTGCAATCAACAACAAGAAGGAACACCTCCTCCCAGTCAAGTTCTGGTTCAGTTAGTCTTTCCGAGGGACACTGTGTTTCTGTGACATCAGACCTGTCAAGCTCTGGTTCAGTTAGTCTTTCCGAGGAACCCTGTGCTTCTGTGACATCAGACCAGTCAAGGTCTGGTTCAGTTAGTTTTTCTGAGGAACCCTATGTTCTGTGACATCAGAGTTTTTCTTGAGTTTTGCTCGGCTTGTGAAGGTAGTAGTCTAAAGATCCAGAAGATGAAGTTTTTTAAGATGATGCTCCTGATGAAGCTGGGTGGTTTTTTTATTGCAGTCCATTCCCTTTGTAATATGGAATAAAATAAATAAGAGGCATTGAATATGGTGGTATAAACATTCATAGGCTTGCACTGTGAGTAAATTCTCCCCACCCCTCATTCCTGTCCTAATTCTCTGAGGAGAAAAAAAGGTGTGGAGAAGGTACAGGATAATTCTTCCCTCTCTCTCTCTCATTTTTCCTGGCCTATTGTCCTGAGAAAAAAAGAAGAGATCCATGGAATAAGCAGATTAATTCTTCCAAGGGTGTTCTAGGTGGCTCTGGCTGCTGGTGCCAGAGTATAGTTTGGAGAACTGCCAAGAATAAGTTTAGGCATCAAGAGTTTTAATTGTGATTCAGTTATGAGTGTCCCCACCCCAAACCTCAGTTACCTAACCCTAATTAATGGGGCAGAAAGTGGGTTCACTGGTGGCAGAGCCAAGGGGGTCACCGCCCTCTCAGAAACTTCTCCAGAATAACACAAAGAAAGCAGATTGTGGCAGAGCCCACTTATTGAAGCAAAGGTAGGTGGAAAAGCTGGTGATATAATTGATTGGCATCCAATCCCAATTAACAATCTTGCAGGTGTATTCTGAACCAAGTGCAATTTCTGAACCATCTTCCATGGCAGCCCCACGGATAACTCATTCCAGTAGTCTAACATGTACGTCATACCAGCACATGGATCAGTGAAGGCAGGCGACCTCAGTCCTGAAAGGGTTGCAGTTGTCTCACCATTTGAAGCTGGTGGAAAGGATCCTCAGTGCCACGAAGGCCATTTTCATCTCCAGTGACAAAGTTGAGTTTAGGACTACCCCAAAACATTCCTTCCAGAACAGGTTGAACAACCACAGTGCTTGAACACCCAAACCACAGCATCCCCATCTGATCTTATCTTTGATTTATTGGCCTTCTTCAATATTGACCCCCTTCAACTATTTCTCTCTCCCCCTGAAGGGTTATGTGTTCCTGCCATCCCTTGGATTTGTCACTCCTTTTTCAACCCTACCCTGAGTTAATAATCCATCCTACTGTATCAATAAGGCTTTCAGTTGTTAAAGCAACTGTCCTTCACAGTGGCAGCTAGATGAGATCCAGCCTGGAAGAAGTTGCTGTTCCAGCCAACTGGGTGGATGGGGTGGGAGGGAGGGGTGTTGTGCCAGGAAGAGAGAGAGAGGACTCATTCTCATGTTGCTTGGTGACAATAATGCTGTCACCTTAGTTACCCAGGCTCAGAAGTGAAAGAGAGAGAGAGAGTGTCATACATAGAAGTTCTTTTGGAGCTGCAAGCAGCAACCGGACACAGAGACAGGTAACTGGGGCAGCAACAGGTAGAAGCAGACCCCTGTCCCCCACTACTCCTGGTTCCTTACTGTGCACCCAGTAAGATTATTGAGAAGAGACAGTTCACTTCGCTTTATTTTTGGCATCCTTTTGGTGCATTAATTTCCATTCCCCTTCTCGAAAAGCATACTTGCCACCATCCCGCAAGATGGGAGCAAGTCAGATTTAATGGGGGGTGGGAGCCAGTTGAGAGGGAAGGAGTGAATCTGAGGAGGAATCAGGCTGCAAGGAGAAAGGGACCCTGGAGCATGAGCACAGAATGAGGGTGAAAAAAGGATAGGGTGGAGACAGCTGGGAGTTTGGGAACTGAGGTTCCGGCCTTTAAGAAAGTCTCTGAGTGATATGTGATTCCCTTGCTTTCTTTTCAGCACTTAACCAAAACGTTCCTTTTTGCCAAGGAATTTAACATTTTACATTTTTTAAAAAAGTTTGTGTGTTTGTTGGTTGGTTAAATAATTTTTATACCTCTTGTAATTTAATTGTCATCATAATTGTATTGCCTTTTTATAATGTTATATATACTGACTTGGGTTCCCATGTGGATGCGGGATGGCATATACATTTTTATAAATTAATAAACGTACTTATTCAAACTAGCCTTTCCCAAGTAAGTAATTAATAGACCTGTTCTGCTCTCAACAACCTCAAAATTGCCTTTATTATAGTCCTCAAGTTTCGATAGTACTCTTTTTGTATATTTGTTTATTTTATTCATATCGCACCTTTCTGCTCCCAAAACGGTGTGCAAGGCAGCTAACAAAACAAAATCTTAATTAAAACACAATATAAAAATGTATGTGTGTGTGTGTGTGCGCGCATGTGTGCGTGTGTTCAACTCCTTTATTGTTTGTAAGCTGTTTTTTGAGGCCGTATCTATGAAACGTGAAATATGTGCTGAATAAAGGAGCTCTCCTACAGCCCCTAGAGAGCATCTGGGGGGGGGGGGGGTTCAGATATTTTGAATTCCTGGATCTGAAGTCGACGAGGATGTAAAGGGGGTGTTCCAGTGGGTGGGGTGGGGAGGAGACTGGAGAGGCTGGGATATGTGCTATCCTGAGGCCTTTCCCAATTTACTTCCCTCCCTTTCTGAAACATCCCAGTTTATTTATTTATTTATTTATTGCAGTTTTATACTGCCCTATAGCCGAAGCTCTCTGGGCGGTTCACAAAAATTAAAACCATGGAATCATTTAAAGAAATATAAAACAAACCACAATCTAAAACACAAAATAACATACAATATAAAAACACAACCAGGATAAAATCAAGCAGCAGAGATCAATACAGATTAAAATACAAATTTAAAACAGCAAGGGTTAAAATTGAGTTAATTTAGCTGTTAAAATGCTGGGAGAATAAAAAGGTCTTCACCTGGCGACGAAAGGAGTGCAAAGTAGGCGCCAGGCGAACCTCTCTGGTTAAATGGGCAAAGAAGCCCATCTAGCGAAAATATAGAGTGGGACGACAGGGAGATGAAGATTGCCTCTGCCATGCCTCCTGCTCCACAGTGGATCATCATAAGCCTCCAAGTTCGAGGCTTATGATCATCAAGGCAAGAAGTAACAGGATTGCACCCTAAATAAATAAATAATGAAATCAAAGTGGTAAAAATGTGAAGAAGGAAGGACCGAAGTGCATTTAGAATTTTGTCAAGAAAAATTGGCTGGCATTAGTAGTCATTCCTTGGATGGAGGGCATGGACGAGGCAGGCTTACATATAACAAAGACGGGAAAGGCATTTTTTTTGATGGACTTGAAGGGATATTGGAAAATAGAGTTTGTAGGATTTGGAATTGAACATCAGTCCTGAAATGATTTCCCTAAATCGCTGTGCTTCCTCCAGATGTTTAAAACAAAGTGTTAGCGTAGAATTTATTGCGAGAAGAATACAGATCTAGTGGGTACATTTGAAGCAATTCAGAAACAGCTGGAGCCAAGGAAACTTTCATAATGAATCCAAGACAGACTGCCAAGATTGTGAGGGTAAGTGTGTGTGTGTGTGTGACTGGACTGCATTTGGTCCTTTGGATGAAGACTACGTTCAAAGAGATTTGAAAACTTTGCACAAAGATCCTTCTTTTCTGGTTAAGAGCTCTTAATGACCCTTGCTGCTAATTTTGCATACTGGAAGCTTTCAAGTTGTTAAAATATTGCTGGGACTTTCACTCTGTGGCTATCTTTAATATGGCTCAAGTACGATAAGCTGGAAAGTATTAGTTTGAGGAATAGGCTTTTGTGGTATTTGTGTATTGGAAGGCTGAGCTGCTTCAATAGGATTAGTTTTTAATAGCTTCTGTCTCTTTGCATATTGACTAGCTTCTCAATGTTTTGACTTTTTAAAAAAGTTGAACTGAAGCAGGAAAAACTATGGATCGAGTAGCAGATTATGGCAAAGACCCTTCTCTGACTGGGACCCCTGGAGAGCTGCTGCCAGACACAGAATCATAGAGTTGGAATGGATGCCAAAGGTCATTTACTCCAACCTGCCAGTGCAGAAATCCATTGTTACCGCATCTTGGATAGGTGGCCATCCAGCCAACCTATAACAAAAGATGGTCCCCCCACCTTCTGAGGCATACCATCATCAGGAAGGTGTTCCAAAGAATAGACAATGCTGAGCTAGATGGACAAATAGTTTGATCTGATAGAAGGTGTCTTCCTATGTATCTATGGGATTCACCATTTTAGATTGCCAGGGGAAGTTCAAATGCTTATCTGTCTGTCTCTCTGTCTACCTATCCAGTGCTGGCTCCGGGTTTTGGATGGCTCTTTGGCACAATGCCCTCAATGGGCCCCTTTCCTTCTATGAGTCTAACTGGTCACCAGTATTGTTGTCTGCTGTTGCTACTCTATTGCTACTACCTGCTTGCTTGACAGGCAGAGAGCCAGTGAGCAAGCAGACAGTGGCATCTGCTCCTGCTTCGCATCACCACCATTGTCCATCCAGAGTGAGAGGCAGGCAAACAAGGTTGCAGTGGCTCTTGATTGTGGGCCTCCTACTAGGTTTTGGGCCCCTTGGCAAGTGCCCAATTATGCTGACCCTTGACACTGGCTTTCTGTCTATCAGTCAATCGGGGCATGGTCTGAAGGTATCTGAATCAGCCATGTTGCTGATGTCAGGGTCTGGGTGGGAGACCACTTGTAAAGCTGACTTGAGTTTCATGAGTTTCATGAGATGTAAACATGCTTAATACTAATCAGAATCTTATCTTCCCTTCCATGCCAGTTGACAGCGATACTGTTTTTGTCTCCCTCCCATAATACTAGAAATAGGTAATGCTAAATAATTATATGTGGACCTTTTCCAGAATAGTAATAAGCACTGTCAAGCTTGAAAATTATATGGTCAAAAACTGAAAAGGGCTCACCTTTCTGTGTGAAATTAGGTTCAGTATTCACTTGCTGTAAACAAATAATGCAGAATTTCCCAGGTGTCTTGATACTGATCTGTCATATGCAATGACTCTGACACAGCAGTATAATGAGATAGACATGCTTTGTATATCTGCATGATATTATAGTCTTTCTGCAAATATTACTCCCCCCTCTTATTTTTCCTAGGCACAGAATGATTCTATCTATAACATGAGCCATGCCAAACAAATTCCAGAGTTACCGCCTTTGCCTTCTTTGGCTGCAGAAGACCCCTCTGAACTGTATCAGGTATGTATTATTGTATTCTGGGTTACAGCTACTAAAGTACCTTCAGGCATTGCTTCTTGGATTCAAGTGGCAATCTAGGAAACAGAAAGGGCAGAGTTGCAGATAGGTAATTTTAGATCCTGGACTTAATGGTCTTATAGGGGGGCTTTACAGGGTCTTACAGGGCTTTAGACCTGGCAAAGGGGAGGTGCACATCAGTTGCGAAGCACACACTAAATAAGTCCATTCTTCCCCCACTCAAATTGTAAATTCTGTGCTTCACAACTGCGTCTCTAATCATGGGTTGTTAGAGCAAACAAAACATTAACACCTACCCTGAAACCCCACCCCCCACCCACGGACGTCATTCCTATTCCCACTGAGGCACCTGACTCAGTCTGTAGCAAGTTGGGCCAGTTTACAAATTTTGCAATTTTTTCCCCCTGGAAGTTCTGCAATTTGTGCAAATTTCTGAATAATTAGAGCCAATTTCTGAGCGATTTACACAAATTATGGTCAAATTTACACAAATTTGGCCAGAAGTCGCGCAAACTGCTCAGAAATTTGTGCTAATTGCAGAATCTATAGGAAAAGACGCGCAAAAAAAATTCCGGAGTTCAGGGAAAAGCCTGCAGCTTGGCTCGCAAACGCAAATTGAGTCATACGTGCCATGGAATTCCATCAAGTATAAAAAGAACTGGATTTCCAAGTGATGGACATCCCTAGTGTTTGACCCTAAGACCCATAGCTTCTTATGACTGAACTTAAACTGTTCGTGTTAGCATAAAACACAGAGCTTCCATGGGTGGAGAACCTGTGCCCCCCCAGATGTTATTACACTCCAATGCCCATGAGTCTGAACCAGCATGGCCAATGGTTAGGGATGATGGGAGTTGTAGTCTGACAGCACTGGAAGGCCAGAGCTACCCCACCCCTGCTCTAACTATAGTGAGCTATCTTAATAGTAACAAAGACAGGGCTTCTCCTTTCTAAGTTGTCTCTGAGATAAACCATACTCTTCAAATACTTGAAAAGTTGTCACACAGAGGAGGGCCAGGATCTCTTCTCAATCATCCTAGAGTTCAGGACATGGAATAATGGGCTCAAGTTACAGGAAGCCAAATTCCGTCTGGACATCAGGAAAAACTTCCTGACTGTTAGAGCAGTATGACAATGGAACCAATGACCTAGGGAGGTCATGGGCTCTCCCACACTAGAGGCATTTAAGAGGCAGCTGGACAGCCATCTGTCAAGGATACTTTAAGATGGATTCCTGCATTGAGCAGGGGGTTGGACTTGATGGCCTTATACGCCCCTTCCAACTCTACTGTTCTATGATTCTATGAACTGCTCACTCATCACGGTATTGTTCGGTGCACTTCAACTCAATAAGATGTCATTGAAAGATGAGTACAATCCTAAGCGATGCCATTGTCTGCTTTTTTATACCTGCTCCAGCTAAGGAAGTCACCAGATATCACAGTTTAATATCTTTGCTATTTTTCTTTCCTCCATCCTTCCCCCACCCCTATTTCAGCTCATTCAAAAGAGCAGCTATTACCCCTCTCTGATGCAGAGAGCATCCTGGATGCTGGCAGCTCCGTTTAAAGAGCAGTGTTATTTCAGAAGCCCTAGCAATTCCATTGCCAATAACTACACCCTCACGGCACGCAATCTGAAGATGAAAGATCTACAGAAGATAGTCTCACCCATAAGGGCAAACAAGACTCTTGGGTTCGCAAAACAGAAAGCCGAATTTCCACGTATCCTACATGCTTGTGTTTCTCAGGTAGCACTCATGGTTAGCCCAAGACATTTTGCTGCCTGAGGCAAAGGGTAAGATGGCGCACCACACCCTCCATTCCTCCTATAGAAGCTGGCAGAACTTGCAGTTGAATTTGACTTTGACACTGGCAGCAGGATAGCATCCTTCACCACACCTGAGGGCAGTAGACTGGTTTATGGGCTGCAAGTGAGGCCATGCGGTCCACATAGCTGTGTCCTCCAAGAGAGGGGAGTGGCTGGCGGACTCAGGCGTGGGCTATCATGGTGTCTTCCCTCCCAACACCTGCCGCTTGAGGTGATTGCCTCACTTTGCCTAATGGTAGGAATGGCCATGGTGTCACTTCAGTTGACCTTGCTGTTGTTTACCTGGCAAGGCTGCCTAAGCAGTGCTTTGCACTCCCATCCGCCCCCACCCCCCATAGCCAGCCTAAAGCTGGGGGGGGGGATGGCTGCAGGTTTGAGGGGTTTCTCAGCAAAGTACCCTCTGGTGCCCCCCTCCTGTGTTGATAAGCCCTTGATTTTAACCTCGGTGGCAAAAGAAAAGCAACCACAAACATCATTTTAAGTTTCCTACAGTGCCTCCAATATAGTGTTGCTCCATTGTGGGAAATTCAATATGGCAGCTCACAAGCAAGACCCCTGGCTCACAAGCCCAGGGGAAGAATCAGTACTGGTTTTTGCCTACCAGGCCGTGGCGGCTGCCCAAGGATGCTGATAGTGGGCCTGAGTGGGTTGAGATGGGGGTGGAATTAAAAGTACAGGCGCTTCAGATGGCCAAAGCTTGCTGGCCTTGTTTGTTTCACAGGCTTTGCCTTGTGGTTATTACCCTTTCAAGCTGCAACACTTATTTGTTTATTTGCGGCTTTTATATACCACTGAGTATAGTAAAATCTCTTAGGGAAGCTTCTCCCATCATGGTGCCATCCAGACTCCCGGCTGGAGGATGGTGGGAGTTGTAGTCCAAAACATCAGGAGGACAATAGGTTGGGGGAGGCTGCCTTAGGGATAACAGTTTGACCTGTATAAGCAAATTTAGCTTCATCAATTTGCCATTTCTCCCCAGCTCAGTTTACTTCCATAATTGGGGCTGGATTGGGAGAAAATAGCTAAAAGCAGCTGAGTGTGATAAGGCAGGGGATTAAGGCCAGCTGATGTCCTCAGCACAGCCCAATAATGGTGTCCCCTTGGCCCTTCCATTGCTTAGCTGGCAAGACATTAAGACTCAATAAGTGCTGAAGGTAGTAATCTAGATATGAACAGACAAATCGGTCAATTCTTTCTAGTTCGCGTTGCTTACACCTGTGTTCACTCATGTCTGCTCTGTTTTTGCATTAATATGTGATTTTTTTTTAAAAAAAACTACATGAAGATGTACAACTTTAAAATGTATTTTCTTTCAAAATATGCATTTGTAAACATATCTTTTTCTCAATATATGCATTTTAAAATGCATTTTCATACTCCCCCCGCCCTTAGAGCTGTGAACTGCATGACAACATTTAGGAAGTGCGAAATCTGGAGGAAAAGTAACGGCACAATCCAATGCATGTTTAGTCTGAAAAAAGCCAGCTTCTCCTTCGTTCCAGGTTACAATTCTAGACACATTTTCCTGGGAATAAGCCCTGTTAAATGTTGTTTATAGGATTGCACTGCACTTCCAATACTGATCACCACACCAAACTGCCTTGTTCACTGCCGATCTGTGTACAGTTTGCTTGTTTAACATAGTTAGAGTACATGCTGGTTATGAGGATGCTGGGAGTTGTTGGACTTTTCCCCCCGGTCTAGACACTTATAGGACTGCACCCTAAATTCTTAACCACATGTTAGTCTGAAAGGTGTTGAAGAGGTCCGTTCATATCGGAATTTGGAAAGATCGAGTTCCTTAATCCTTCCCAAAATCTGGATTCATCTTTTTTTCTTCTTTCCCTCCTTTTTCTTGTTTTTTGGCTGGTATTTTTCCTTGACTGACTTTCATAGTTCCAAAAGAATATGCTCCTTCCGAGAAGAAGGTGAAACTTTCATCAAGAAATGTTGTTGGTGAATCTGACAGGTATTGCATAGTTGCCAACTCAAAGTGTGTCTCTACATTAAAGAGAGATCATGTTGCTTATCCGGGGCTTTTGCTTCCTGCTTCTTTGGCACAGTTGTTATGGGCTGCATCCTTACCAGACTTTCTTCTTCTGTGGTCTTTCCATGTTTACTATGGGCTCCTTTAAATAGCGCCCAATGGTGACCACGTGATTTGTAATTGAAAAATTCCCCTCTCGATAATGCTCCATAAAGTTAAATGAAACAGCACCATCTAGTGGCTGTATTATAGCGCAATGCTGAATTTACATGCTATGGATATCGTGATAATTTTAAATACTGCATTATCTCCGATCTTTTTTAAAGGAAGATTACAGGGGAAGGCATGGGAGAGGTTCTGAAGGTTGACAGAATAATGTAAAGGACCCACAAACATCTGTGAGTGGCCAATCATGAGTATGCAATAAATCACTCATGTAGAGAAGCTCATAAAGTCCTTAGGCAAGAGAATCATCTGACCATCAGGATGAAAGCCTGCCAGAATGTTTTAAAAGTCTTTACTAACTAGTGGAAGATGGCTAGAGAGGGGGCCACCCAAACATCCTGGGGCAAGGTGTTCCAGAGTTGAGTGCAATCACCGAGAAGTGTGTCTGGGTACTGTCCATTGTTCATCCACCATAGCTGGGATGCAGAGAAGGCTCTGTCTGCCAGGCTGATACAGGAGGTGTGGTCCTTTCAGTCAGGGATGGACAAAAGGTAGGTCTCCAGATGTTTAGGATTCAACTCCCAGAAGCTCCTGCCAACACGGCCAATGGTCACGAATGCGAACAATGGTCAGGAGACACATTGGCAACCAGTGCAGCTGCTCCAGGACAGGTGTTTAATGTGTGACCATATGGATGGGTGCTCACTAGCATCCTTGCAGCCACATTCTGGACAATGTTCGCCAATTGTTTTGTTAGTAGCCAGAGGTTCTTTTCAGATATTTATTTATTGCATTTATATCCTGCTGTTTTCCTAAAAGGAAACCAAGGTGGCATATATAATCCTCCTTTCCATTTTACCCTCACAACAACAACCTTGTGAGGTAGGTTAGGATGAGAGTCTATGACTGGCCCAATGTACCCTCCAAACCCAGTCTGCATTTAAGCTTGATTGATATTTAGCAGAGACTTCGGGGAGAGGGAAGGAAGGAGGCTGGTGTGGTCATAGGATTTGCCACACGGCCACTGCCCTGGCCTTCACTCATTTCCCTGCCCGAGGGAATGCCCCCTTATCCCCGTCTTTTGCAAGCACGGAAAGGTAACTGGCGTGGTTCTCTTCACACAGGCTATGAGGGAGAGGGGTTCCCTGGCACCAAGCTTGGAGACCTAAGAGCTTGGAGGTAGGACACTGAACAATTCTATGTCCTCCCCAGACCCTGTCTAGGGGTAACTCTTCATAGGCACTTTGCCTCGCGGTGGCTTCGAAGTGGCGGCAGTTGGGTTACATGATGCTGCCACCAATTCAAAGCAATCTAGGGGCTCCTCACTAAAAAAGTCAGGCGTTTAGCTCCACTTTTTTCAGAGCGGAGCGGGCTGGGCAGGGAAGGGGGTAGAGTAGCGAGCCATAAGCTCGCTGCACCGTCTCCGCTATCTAACCCCTCCATTATTATTATTTTTTTTAAAAAACCACTTACCTTAGAGTAGGTGGGCTGCCGCTCCAGTCATCCCTCCAGCTGATGCTGGGCAGATGCGGGCGCAGTGGCGGTGACAGGAAAAGCCGCCGTGGTGCTCCTGCCGTGAAGACTGGTGGCAGGAGCGTCAATGCGTGCTGCGCAGACTGCTGCCGCCGCTGTGTGCTGGAAGAGGCGCCGTGAAGAGGCGGCCTAGGGGACATAGGCTTGCTCTCTTAACTGTTTTAAATGTTGTATCTTTTAACTTTATTGTAAGTCACTTTGAAATCACCCAAGAAATCTTAACAACAACAACAACGACAACAGCTAAGGAAATTAAAGAACTATGGCAACAGGAAAAGGTCACAATTATTCCATTAGTCACATCAGTCACCGGCATCACATCAAAAAACTATACAGAAAACCTTCAGAAACTGGGCCTACCAGAATACATCCACACCAACATCCAGAAAGCAGTCATACTTAAAACACACTCAGTTGTCAGTAAATTCCTGAATCAGTAAAAGACAGCATATCTTGGCGAAGCCCATCATGTCTCTCTAGAAAAACCACCACGAGCGAGAAAAGAGAGATAATAATAATAGATGTGGTTCATTGTGGTTTTTAATTTTTAATGGTTTTTAATTTTTGTGAACTGCCCAGAGAGCATTGACTATAAAGTGGCATAGAAATATAACAAATGAAAAGAAATGAATGAAATCATTGGTCTAAAGAAGCTTGAGATTTGTTGAAGGTTCGGAAACAATGTGTAGCAGGAACTTGGGTAGTCTAAAACTGCATTTCTGGTTACTAATTCACTAAGCTGGCGGCCTTTCATTTCAGAGATGCAACATCATCCCAAGTGTACAGTTTGGATACATTATGGCTAGAAAAGCCAATCCCAGAATCGGAAGTTCTCTGTTATTCTGACTGCCAGCCTCTGTCTCCAGAAGAACAGTTGGTTGTGATGCTCCATCATGAGGAAGAGATAAGCAAACAAGAAAACTTACCCACAGATAATGATCTGGAGGTAGGTGCACAATTGTTGAAACACAGAGAAAGGCAAGTAATTCAAAGCATCCTTTATAATCAAGGCACAAGCCTGCTTGGGAGGAGGAGTATTGGTCTAAGTGACAAAATAAATATAAAACATAAGAAGCCATATTTAAGGATTTGGGCGATTGACTTCTGCTTTTTGTTATTGCTTCCCTTTTGTTTTGCCTTCCTCCTGTTGCCTCGTTTGAATATCTATTTTATTAATTTTTTTGAATGTTGAACTCTCTGGGCAGTCTATTGAAAAGAGACCAACCCACGGCTATGGTCATACTTGGCATTTACTATATCATTATGTCTGAATTCTGTATCAGGATTGTCCACAGCCATTGCAGTTGACTACAGATACATGGCATTGCAACTGTCAATCAGCTGCAAAACAATTCAGAACATATCTATAATTAAAATAATGTCATGCCAAATTTGAGTAGTTCATAAGTGATCTGAAGTTAGGGGTGAGCAGTGAGCTGGCTGTGGGCGTCTTTACGTTAAGGGTAAATTGTGTTGCTCATCTGGGGTGTTTGTGCTTCCTCCTTTTTTGGCATGATTGTTATGAGCTTAATTACATGGGTGGAGAGGGGCGACCTCGTGGTTTGAATTGAATACTTCCTCTCCATTCAGTTCCGGTGAGATAGCGCCATCTAGTGGCAGAAGATCCTGTTTTTTTCAGTTGTTACTTCTTTAAAAGTGGTTCTTTCATGATGGAATTTCCAATCGATGCCGCGTGAGATGTCCTGGTCATTCACGACATCGTTTAAAAACTTTCATGAATGGCCAATCATGAGCATGCAATAAACTGCTCATTTAGAGGAGCCCTGTGTCTGCTGATCACTCCAAATTTTTAAGGATGGTTAAAACAAAAAGGGATAGTAGACTGCAAAGCAGGGTGGAAAAGGAGCAACTCCCCTATGAGGAAAGTTGACAAGGTTTGGGACTCTTTTTCTTAGAAAAAAAGCAAGTAAGGGGAGACACAATAGAGGTGTATAAAATGATGTATATTGTGTGAAAGTTGAGAGGGAGAAAGTTTCTCTCTTTTGATACTACTAGAACCCAGAGTCATGAATGGTAGGAGATTCAAGACGGACAAAAGGAAGTGCTTCTTCAAAAAAGGCATAGTTGAAATTACTACCACAAGATATAGTATTGATGACCAGCTTAGATGACTTTAAAAAGGGATTCTAGTTTGGCCCTTGATTTCCTGTCATTACACTCAATTCAATAATATTAATACTGTCTACTGATTGTTTTTTGGGGGTGTCGTTGTAGCGCTACTGTTATTACATCCATAAAGGCATCCGAAAGGACATGCTAGCACCACAGAAAGAAGAAGAGATGGACAATATCTTAAAGCATATCCCAAGTCATTTTCTCGTCAACCCAAATTTGGAGGTGTTGTTGAACAGCCTAATGAAAGAGATTCAACACGATTATCAGATTTGGCTCATGAAAGACATTGGTAAGACAGAAGAGGACTGTGAATAAACGGATGCAGTTTAGCTTCACATAGTTTAGGGCATTAGCTGACTGCAAGTTGAACAACAGCATTCTACAACTTAGGTTCTTAGGGCCAGCCCTATCTTAGCTACCTGGATGACAGATTTTGGGTGCCTGTATAAAGTCGCAAATAATTGCCCCATTTTCATTAATAGAATCACAGAATGATAGAATAGTAGAGTTGGAAGGGGCCTATAAGGCCATCGAGTCCAACCCCCTGCTCAGTGCAGGAATCCACCTTAAAACACCCCTGACAGATAGCTGTCTAGCTGCCTCTTGAATGCCTCTAGTGTGGGAGAGCCCACGACCTCCCTAGGTCATGGGTTCCATTGTCGTACTATTCTAACATTCAGGAAGTTTTTCCTGATGTCCAGCCGGAATCTGGCTTCTTGTAACTTGAGCCCATTATTCTGCATCCTGCACTCTGGGTTGATCAAAAAGAGATCCTGGCCCTCCTCTGTGTGACTAATAATAATAATAATAATAATAATAATAATAATAATAATAATTTATTTCTTACCCGCCTCTCCATCTGGATCGAGGTGGGGAATAACAACATGATAAAATACATAAAACTAATTAAAACATGACACATATTATTAAAACTGCATTAAAATATCCTAAAACATCCTAAAAACATCCTTAAAACATTCTAAAATTCCACTGGATTTCAAGTTCTTGAAGAGTGCTATCATGTCTCCCCTCAATCTTCTCTTCTCCAGGCTAAACATGCCCAGTTCTTTCAGTCTCTCCTCATAGGCCTTTGTTTTCAGACCCCTGATCCTCCGCGTTGCCCTCCTCTGAACCCCCTCCAGCTTGTCTGCATCCTTCTTGAAGTGTGGCACCCAGAACTGGACAAAATACTCAAGGTGGGGCTGAATAGAGGGGAACAAAGTTTTGTTAGCGTTATCAGTAGGGCTGCAGTTTTTATTAAGTAGATTAACTGATTAAAGACATTTTAATCAACCAAAAAAAAGACACTGCTGATTAATTAGGCAGCAGATCTTTAGATTTTACAATTTTTTTTAATACAAGTACTTATAAATGTTTACTATACGTACTTCTCTCCGGTGTGAAAGACAAGAGGCATACCACTTTTAAGGTAATGCATGCTGAAGCACATGCATAGTGTGTATATCATCTAAAATTAAAGGATATACGCTCTCTAAAAAATGTCCAGTTATTGGATTTTTCCTTGTTTGCAAACCTGTGCAAATTTAATTAATTAACTAAAACCCAGCTGCTTAATTAACTAACGGTGCAAGCCATTAAGTACAATGGATTGCTCTGTAAATTTTCTTTAAATCTTGTAACATCGATTAAGCACAAAAAATAGAGTCTGTTTATATTGTTTTGGAATGGTAAAGTGCTAGATAACATACAATCATATATCCCATGGGATAATATTTAAGGACGTTTGATATTATCATAGTTATTTATGTATTTTTGATTTCTTAAGCTGAATGTGTTAAGAATACGCCCTTTTTAAGGATTTATATTCACATGGCATTTTTCTTAAACAGATTTTGTATTGAAGAAATACATTGAAATTTAAACAGCGGGGGGGGGGGGAAGGACATTAATATTTTTAGTGTTGAAGATGCCACGCAGAACTCTTTGTATGTAGAGTTAGCAGAAAGCATGGGCACCGTCCACAGTGCCACCTAGTGGCCTTTTTGCATGCACAGCTAACTCTACACACTTGACCACTGTTTCCAAATTCTGGGATAGACAGGTTATATTGTTTGTTTGTCTTGCCTTTTCCTTATTCTCCCCACATGTCATATGCTTTTACTCTAGTTGATTACATCTTGATGGATCCAGAGGAGAGAAAAAGACTCTTTATATACAACATCCCTCGACCTTTCCCCCAAAGAGTGATCCGTGCCCCTGTCCCGTGGCACATGATCTACCAAGATGTGAGAAGCTGGAATGAAAGCCACCTCTTCACAGTGAATCCCATGATGCTTACTTTGCAACACCTCTGGTTTACAGAGTAAGTTGCCTTCTTTAAAAGCACTCTGTAATCCCTCTGCTAGGCAACAATCAGTGGTGTCGCGGTACATTTTAAAGTGCATGTGCTCACCATGACGGTCCTCGTAGCTGTTTCCTGAAGGAGAATCCAAAAATTCAGGTTGCTGTATTGATCCATATCAACAAATCAGTTGTAGCAATTTTCATCTCCACTGGGAGCAGGTCTTGTATAAAGCTAATGGGTCTTGGTAGCCCATTCAAGATCATGCCACCCCAAAATACATAAGAAGAGCCCTGCTGGATCATAACAAGGGCCCATGTACTCCAGCAGTCTGTTCACACAGTGGCCAACCAGCTGCCCACAGGAAGCCCACAAGCAGGACATGAGTGCAACAGCTCCCTCCTGCCTATATTCCCCAGCAACTGGTGTACATAGGCATACTGCCTCTGATGTAGGAGGTAGCATATAAACATCAGGACGAGTCGCCCTTGATAGCCTTCTCCTCGAAGAATTTCTCCAATCCCCTTTTGCAGCATGGAGAGGACCAGGTTGGACCTGCCTGCCAGGTAGGTGTTAAAGAGAAGGAGACTGTCAGGAAAACATAACTGTAATTCAGCATCAATACAAAGGGATTCAGAGCCAGGCTTTTAAGAGCAAAGCACTCAGAGTACTCTGCCTGAATGGAGAGATGAATCACTTTGTCCTGCTTTGTCTCAGGTTCTTTCAATCCAGTTTACTGCATATTGCTTTGAGGGTGAGTTGGCTGATGCTAGGAGTTGTGGGACTCTTTTTTTCTGTCTAAACATGCATAGGATTACACCCTTAAAAAGTTAACAATAAATAAACGTATTAAGAAATTTGTGGATTTGTGTCTCTCTTTTTTTTAATTAACGTGAGCTGCTTTGGGAGCAATAATTGTCTGAAAAATGGGTTAAAATGAAGTAAATAAATAATTTTTGTAAGCGCTTATCAAAAATCAATCCAATGATAAGCAATGTTACTATAATTGCATTTAATCATAAATACATCATTAGCTCGAGTTCATCACAGCCATGCATTTCTCTCCACCCCCATAGGTTTTGTGAACTGAGGTTCGTTCGTACCAAGGAGATACTTGCTGGTGAGTTGCCACTACTACCCAATGAGTTTGAGGAATTGATCCGGAAACACTGTCAAGAAGCTCATGATATTCTTCAAAACAGGTCAAAATGCTTTAAGTGGATTTTAATTCCTAATGACCCCCTACCCGCTCCCTAACCCCTCAGTATTTTTCAGGCAAACAGACAGACAGGCAGAACTTTCAGTATCCTCATCCCAAAGTGAAAGTTCCTGTCTTGGCTAACAGTGAGAGTTAAAATACAACTTTCCCCACAGCTTCCATACTTCTGCTTGCAAAGAACTCCAGGAGAATGGAAGTCCAGAGCAACTCCACTATCCAGAAGAATGGAAGTCCAGAGCACATTATAAATCCTCTTCTCTCTCACTACCATGTGGCTTCTCGTGCTGGTGCTAGGGAATTCTGGAGCATTCCTTTTCAGATTGGTCCTGCAAACAAATTTGGAATAACCCCCATCAATGAGGCCACAGGCTTTCTCCCTTCTGCAGGGGTCTTCTTTCTGCTGCTGACTGAAGGCTTTGACCCCTGTTGGCAATAATATGGAAGTAACTTAAGCTCTTCACATGCTCCGTAGCCTCCTTGCACCCTGGTGCAACTCCTCCCCCCCCTTGCTTAAGTGAGAAAAGTAACTGATAGCCAGCCATCTTAAACAGACAATGGCCACTCACGGAAGTTTGTGGGTCCTTTTGACGACATCATCAACCTCTTGCACATCTCCTGTGCCTTCCCCCTATTATTCCATTCTAAAAAATCCTCTGGATATCCTGATCCTTCTGAAATATCATGGGATTTCCTACTGTGTGCAGCTGAAATTGTCCCACAGTGCACCCACCAGAGGGCGGTGTCCCATTCAAGGCTATGAACACCGAGAGGAGGGGAAGTGGTCGCCCCTCTCCATCTGTGTAATGCAGCCCATTAAAACTGCGCAAAAGAAGCAGGAAGCAAAGCCCCGGTAAGACAACGTAGTTTTCCTTTAATCTAAAAAAGCCCAGTAACAGGGGCTACATGAGGGCTATTTCCAGACAAAAGGCTCCTACTGTTAAGGACTGGAAGGCATTGTGCAACTGTTCTGTCTTTTCTTAATGGATTATCTGCAGTAAGAGAAAAGGTGGAAGAAGTGGTGGGAAAACACGGCAGGGTTACGAATTGAAGACCTAGTTGTCTGGACCCCCGGAAAATTCTGTGAATAAGGTGATGGTGCCAAAAAAGTCTCATCTGGAAGCCCCAAAGGTCTAGTACAAGATCTTGTCTCAGTGGCATTTTAGTGTGGGCTTGGAGCTGCCATCATCAAACTAGAATTAGCTTGCATCACTTTCAGTGCAGTCCCATTGACTTGGTTCACCTTTGAATTTGTCCACTTTTACCTGCCCACAGAGGAGTCTGCGTGGGAACAGAACAGTTAAAAAACACACCCCACACCTCACTTTTTAAAGTGATTAATTTCTGTCTTTGATCATCGCAAATCCTGCATGAGCCCAGCTCATTTCAAAGTCCTTTTGGGGGAAATGCTTTTGAGCAGTGTGGGTTGAAGCTACTGGCAGTAAAGGACCCTATATCCCTCCGCTTCTGGAGCCTCTGCTGTTGTTTAATATTTCTTTAAGTGAATTTGGAACCAATGCAATTGATCCAAAACTAGAACAGCAGGAGAAATGGGCAGGAGTGTGGGTGCAGATATTAAGGGAGTGTTATTCCTCTCCAAATTTATCAGCGTTTCAGTGCTGGTTAGGGTGGCCACTCGTGAATCGCCAAAAAGGAGGACATAAGACACAGATTTGCATACAATGTGCACATGCTATGTTATATGTATAGATGAACATTTAAAAATAATGATTAAAATCAAAATAGAAATAAAGTACATTTTACCATAGTGCGGAATACTGTGACCAGGTCACCTGTGCACCTTACTCGGGTTGCTGTCCAGGTGCCACTGAGGACAGTTTTAAGGCCCAGCTCTCCCTACTGATGGTTCTTTATCTGGACGGCCCTTCAAAGAAAGGACACCTTCAAAATAGAGGACACTCTGGTGGTCCTTCAAATACAGTCTTCTGTAAAAGAGGATACATCACCAATCGCTGGTATTCTCATTAAGAAAAGCATTTTTCTGTTCCTACTTGAGATTTGCATGGCCTAGTTGAGTGATTGCATGGCATGCTACTGCTCTTAAAACAGGCCGCATTGTCGATCCAAGCGGCATAGGAAATTGTTTCACATAATGGCCCTGCAAGTTTGTCCTCACAGCTAGATGGTTCTGGGCATTCCAAAAGCATGATAATATCCATAAGGTCTCCTCCATTTTGGGCCAGGTCTTGAAAGCCTTTTCCCAAGCTCAAAGGTACTAGTTCTAAAACCTACACAAAATTGCCTTCCTCTGTATTTTGGGCACATGAATCTTTTCCTTTTATAACAATTCAACTCCAGGGATCCTCAGTTTTAAGAAATGAAAAGATTGTTGCATAATTTTGCCACATCTTTATGTCCCATCTTTATTTGAAGGCCAGCCTTCTGAAAAGAATTTAAGGTGCTAGGATTCTTCTGCAGCTGCCATTGGGAGCCAGGGCAGCAGAGGTTTTTGGGTGGATCAGAGCTGAGATCAGCCAGGCTGGATGTGAACATGGACGGGCCAGAAGTTGTGTTAGACTGACAATGGCAATGTCCTGTGCCTGGTAGCATGCAAGCTGCAGCTCCAGCGAGCAACCTGGGGGGGGGGTGTTAATCGGTCGGGGTGTATGCCAGCTGTGAGTGGGGGGGGGAATATGCTGGTGCTGAGTGGAGCCAGAGCAAAAAGTGGATGGGAACATCCCTTTCTCTCTCTCCCCACCCACACTTCTTTTGTCTCCGAGTCCGGTACATCAACAGTGGACACCGCATAACACAATTTCATTGCCCGCTTTAAGCTGATAAGGTCAACTCAATAACAGCTTGAGTTATTGGTATTTTATTTGTATGTGATTGGAAAGATTTCTACTCCTCCTCCTGATCTCACAGCCTGCAAGGCAGCTTACAACTCACCATTTAAAACATAAGAGTTAATGAGATAACGGCAATTTGCTTATTACAGGTGGATTCCCACGTGTGCAGAACTCTTTATTGACCAGAAGGAAAACTGGCTTCACCTCGCTCCCCAGAAAGACTTAGACTCTTCTCAACAAGTAGAAGAATATTTTGCTTCAGTAGCAATCCTCATGTCACTGCAGCTACGGGAGTTGGTCATTAACTCACTAGAAGACCTCCTTTCTTTTTTTAAGATACACAAGGTATGTGGATTTCTAGAGGGGTGTTAATCTGTTGCAGCAAAAATAACAGTCTTGTGGACCTTAAGAAAAAATAGATTGATTATCGTATCTGGAGTACAGCCCACTTCATTGGATGCCTGAAATACTCCCTGAATTACTGGTATATACACGTGTGTGGGGATGATAGAGGGGTGGAGTGGGGGCAGAATTTTAAATAGTGAGGTCATAGTGAAGTGAAAAGCAGAATGTGATCATGTCACTTTAGTCTGTGGTGTGATGTAGTAATCTCAGTGGAGGCTGGTGTTTCTGATTGCAGTGGGGCTATGAATCTATTCTGGGTTTCTGTCAGAAACAGCCAGGATTTTAAAGGGGCTGTCCAAGATTCTGAATTCATTTTTTGTGGGGGAGGGGAGCCTGAGTCAGCATTTTGGATAGCTCCTTTAGAGTTCTGGCTGGTTCTGACTGAACCTCCAAAATTTATTAAGGCCCACTGAACTCAGAGCCACCTGCATCCACTGAATAGTCTATACATTGATCCAGGTCGATCTTATAAAACGTATGTATTATTATTATTATTATTATTTATTTAGCAACGTTCTTATATGCTGCCGTTCTATCAGATGGTATTCAAATATAACATCAGTAGTTATAGGCCCTACTTGCTGTCAAAATTATGCAAATGAGGTCACGTGACCGGAAGTAAACAAAGCCATGCTGCCGGAAGTGACGTCACCACCTGTCAAAACAAGACCACGTGACCGGAAGTAAACAAACCCACGTGACCGGAAGTGACGAATGTAAACAAATGCCATGTGACCGGAACCGGAAGTGACGTAGGTATGCAACCCCCTCTTGTGGCCGGAACCGGAAGTGACATAGGTAAACAAATGCCAGGTGGCCGGAACCGGTAGTGACGTAGGTATGCAACCCCCTCTTGTGGCCGGAACCGGAAGTGACATAGGTAAACAAATGCCAGGTGGCCGGAACCGGTAGTGACGTAGGTATGCAACCCCCTCTTGTGGCCGGAACCGGAAGTGACATAGGTAAACAAATGCCATGTGGCCGGAACCGGTAGTGCCGAATGTAAACAAAACCCAGGTGGCCGGAAACGGTTCAACAGTAACACGGGCCCCTCTGGGTGACACGTTCTGTAGGAACATGTCCAGGCATGTCTCCCCACAGCCCCTCAGCGGTTGGCTAAGGAATAACACGGGGGCCGTCTGGGTGACACGTCTGCAGGAACATGCCCAGGCATGTCTCCCCACAGCCCCTCAGCGGTTGGCTAAGGAATAGCTCGTGACCTGCCCCCCGGCCAATAGGAAGAGGTTTCAGAGCCCCCAACACTAGGACAGGGCGTGCTGTGCTTTTCAGACAGCCGGGGCAAGCCGTCGGTCACAGTTGCTGATTTTTGGAAGAACATGAAATCCCCCAGCACCCCGATGAGGCCTACGGAATTTTCTACCCCGATGGCGCCAGGCAGGCCTAAACCCAGAAAGCGGTATATCAGTACCAGCTCTGACGATGAACAGTTCCCACCAACAAAGACCCCAGAGGAGGAAGAGAAAGATATCGCGGATATATGGCAAAGCTTATTGGATTCAATTTCCTTAGAAAACTCTATAATGCAGGTAAAACAGCTTTTTACACCTTTTTCTGGGGGCTATTTGTGTGGGAAACCGCTTGTAAGGTTTAAAGAAGATTACAAGTCTTCTTAACTTTCCAGGAGCCAGCTGCAGATACTGGAGCAGCTCAAGAATCTGAAAAGTCTGGCAGCACTAATGCACAACCGTCACCTACAGAACTCTGGGACGTGGCTTCTGCAGGCAACATTCACATTCAGGTGTGTGTGTGTGTGTGTGTGTGAGTCTGTGTGTCTGTGTGTCTGTGTCCTGTATAAAAAGTTTTCCCAAAAAATAATGTTAATAATTTTAAAATATCTTTTAGGCTCCTGAAGCGTTGGCAAACAACCAGCCTGCTCATCTCACACTGAAAAATCTTCTTGGACTACAAATTGATGAAGCACAGTATATTTTACCAAGACAGCGACGCGGAGCTATGCGTGGCATTGTCAGAGCCACCATTTATGGCATTTTGAAACACTGCCTAAATCAGTATCTGTATGAGAGCTGTATTGGTTGTACTATTCAAGCACCCGGGCAGAGCTCTCACGAATGTACAACATGGACAGAAATGGACATTTCCCAGAAATTACGCATTCTTTGTGCAAAACTGTGGTTTCAGCCTGTGTTGCATATTGTTATCCTCATTGCTTATTCTCTAAAATGTCTTGCTTTGACCTCAGAGAACGTGGACCAGGTCTTAATTCTGACTACAGAGATTAGTAGATCTGTAAATCCACGTACTCAGCTTGAAAAAATTATGAAGCCATCTGACCATACCTGTCTTCAACATGTAGAACGGGTAATCAAAAATCGGCACTATAAGTCATTTCTTACCACTGTAAATGCAGTTTTTAGAAATTCTGTATAAATTCCTTCATTGTTAAAGTGTTTTGCATCATTGGGAATCAAAAAATAAAGAAAAGCAGAGCTGTTTGCAAGCAAAGGGATGATTATATTTTTTTCCACCACACATAATCCTATTACCATTGGGTGGGGTGGGGCGGCAGGGGCTATGACCCGGGGCATTTTTCCAAGACATAATACCACCAGGGCTGGGCGAGGTGTCAGGAGTTAAACAATGAAGGGTTTGGCTATGGTAGCACCTGGGACATTTTTCCAGGCCCCTAGGACACAATCCTATCACTGTTGTGTGGGATGCCAGGATCTGACAATTAAGGGGTGGCAATGGAGCCATTTTCATTACAAAGGCTTACACCTTGAGGGCCCTGAAGATGGTGAATATTTTAAATCAGCCAATGAGGGACTAGAAAGCCTAGGCAGAGGGGCTGCATCCTGAGCTGAAGCTGTATAAAGACACAAGGGGCTAGTCGCCGTTGGTTTCTGGAGGAATCAGAAGTTATCCTGCATGAAAAATGGTGAGTGGTTTTGTCTATTTCTTCAACTGACTTTTTAAAAAGAAATTGTTTCTGCTTATTTATCACAGTTAGATATCCTAAATACAAGCTTGTTTTAATTTTGATTGGTTTGACAGTGTTTTGATTGGGGGTAGAAACTCGTTCTTTTACATGATAAAAAGAATTGGTCCAAGCAGATGACTGGGATGATTGATGACTGGGGTGTATTCAAGAGAATGTAGATACTTTTACTTAAATATAAGGTGTTTTAAATTTATCACTATGAATCTTTTAAAATTGGGGCTATAAGCTGGGTTATAAATTGGTGCTATAAGCATGCTGCCGCTTTAATTAAAACCCAAGTTCCTCACTTTTTTTTGTTTTAAGGTAATTCACAACCCCAGTGGTTTTACCATGCAGCGGCCTTTTTGGTACAGTTCAACACATTTTCGTTACATTGAATAAAGTAGTAATTAAACAAACCCAAAACATGTATTTTAATACACAGACACAGCAGTAAAAAATAGCCATTTCAGAGTGCAACATGTAACAAAAACAGCCAGGCATTTTGCACTCATCCGATAGGGTGGTTTCTTGATCTTAAGCGTGCTTAAAAAACCATTTTCCTGTGATAAAGAGAATAAAACAGTTTTGGTTAAGAAGTACAGCATTAGCACAGTTTGTCTTTCACACAATTTCACAAAGGAGACATACCCAGCCTCCATTTTCATTGATCCACTGTGCCTTGGTGTTGAGTATATATTCTGTCATGAATTTAGCCATCTTCCTGGTGTTTTCATGAGTCATAGGAATTCCGCGAGTTTGTAGTTTCTTTACGAGAATGCCCCCAAACAGAAAAATGGTTAAAATACGTCCCCAATTTATTTCTCCATCAGCAAATTCCCCTTCCATCACAAGATTGAAAATTCTACAGGCATCATCCACAGAATTAAGTTCAAGAGTGTCCGTAAGTGACCATAGCTCCTTGTCAGCAAAATCGTGATTTGTTGAGGTAAGTTTCTGTAAAATGAGGGGTGTTCTGTGTTGAGATGTTTGTCCAGAAGTGCAGTTCAAATAATTTTCAAAGCATTTGTAAATATAATCAAACGATACAGGAGCCATTGCCCTTGGCGGTATAGTGAAAAATGATCAAGGAATTGCCCACTCTTTGTATTGTATCTGGTCTCATGCGGGCAGGTCTCAACATGCCCCAAGGGGACTGGCCACAGTTGCATACTCAAAATACTTGTGTTTTACAGATCGTGAAATGTCTTCCCCAAAGAAAAATGTTCTACCGGTGAGCCAGAGAACCATACCGGGGGCTTCACACACTAAAAACCAAGGTAAAGACAAACATGATTATTTTTGGGTTATTTTGTTAGACAGACTGTCATGAATATTTTTGTAAATGCTTAATGTTTATTTTTTTAAACAACCAGGCCCCACACCTCAAGATTCAAAAAGTGAGCCATCGCCAAAGGCACATGATGACCCCCAAACTTCAAAAAATAAACCACCATCACCACGGATGCCACCAAAGCCACAAGAGGACCCCCAAGCTTCAAAGAGTGACAGACCCGGAGGACACGGTAAAGCAAAAAGAAAACTCAAACACCTCACAGCGAACACTTTAGAAACATCACCACTTAAAAAACAGAAGCTGGTCCTTGCTGTCCCTTCTTCTACTTCTTATAATGACTCGCTTGCAAAGCTCATGCAAGATGTTATGGCATCTTTGAGTGCCGGCTTACTGAGACCCCATGCCTTAAAAAAATATGTGAAAGCTGCCCAGGCTAAAATTTCTGTCATACAAAAAGGTTTGGACAGGCAGCAAGGAGCAGGACGGCTGAAGAAACGTAGCCGCACACACAAAGAGCTAGCATTAAAATACATGTCAAAGCGTATTAGGAATGCTAAACGTATGAAAGTAGGGGTGAAAAGAAGCCCCTCGCTGTTAAAACTTTTAAGACAAATCAGAGACACTAGGGCTCCAAAGGCCTCTCCGACCTTTGCCTGCAATGTGGACCCCCCACAACCCACCCAGATGACTGGTTTAGAGGCTGAGGGGTCAGCCATTCTGAGTGCGGATGAATCCCCTACAGACCCCGGACTAGGCACCCCAGAAACCCAGGAGGAACACCCTCTAACTCCCAATGAATTGCCAAGAGTTTATCTGGAGAGGTTGAATAGTTGGGAGTGGCATTCACCACGCCAACCCGTTTCTCGATACGGAGAAACCTTCAGGTTTGCCAACCTGGAGCAATTAAACCATCCACTGCTGGTGCAAGAGGCAATCCAAGAGGCTGTACAGGGCCTGCTTGATGATCTTTACGTGAGGTTACATGATGAGGATTTTGTTCAATTACGTCTAGATGGCGGAGGACTAAATGACGCTCTCTTCACTGTGAGGAGGGTCAGGGGGGGCCTGCATGCTTCAGATCTGATGGACAACCTCGCAAACCTTATGCAGAGCAATGCAGAGATCCACCTTCATGGGACATTGCGCTTAAATGTATGGGTTATCCGTAACAGTGGAGGACGGGGCCGTAGAGTTATAAGTACTCTGCTTCACAGCCAGTTAGTGCAAAAGAAAAGGCGTTTTTTAGCGGATCTAAACAGTACTGGTAGCAATCTGTGTTTTGGTGGGAGTCTCTTGGCAGTTATGGCCCCACAAAGACCCACCTTTGGGGAGTTAATAGATGGGGCGAGGCAGCTGTATAGAGAGCTTGGGTTTCCCGATGATGACAAGATAATGCTGAGTGATGTGACTGCCTTTGAAAGGCATTTCAAAGTAAATATCGCCGTGGTCCTGCACGGGACTAAGGGCTGGGAGATATTCAGGACTGGAGACCCTGTACACACCCAAACTTTTCACCTACTGCTGCACGATGAGCATTACTATGGGATTCTAAACGCCAAAGCATTCTTTGGTAGTAAAAATTATTGTAGCGTCTGCGGCAACGTATACAGCCATAGTCACAAATGCAAATATTTATGCCGTTTATGTTTAGAGACCCTTTGCGAGCCAGTGCAAGAGGTGCGGTGTCCTTCTTGCAAGTTATTCTGTAGATCCAGAGAATGCTTAGAGAGACACAGTGCTTTGGCTGCTCTAAAGAAGGTGGACTGTAAATCTAAAATCATGTGCGAGACTTGCGCATCCTATGTCCCCAAAAAACACAAATGCAAGGTGAAGTGCTGCAAGCAGTGCGAAAAGCCTGTTGGGGATATAAACAGGCACCGGTGCTTCATGCCGACTGTCAAGCGATCAGAAATTTCTGATAAATACATTTTTTATGACTTTGAAAGCACTCAGGAAACGGGGATCCACTCGCCCAACTACATTTTCGCAATGGGTCTCAATGAAGCAGATGCATGGGAGTTCAAAGGGGAAGGTTGCACCTCTGACTTTGTCAAAAGGTTTATTGACAAAAAGTACAGGGGTTGGACTTTTATGGCCCACAACGCAAGGGGTTATGACAGTTATTTCATAGTTAGACAGCTCATTGCAGAAAAGATGGATGTGGATCTTATCACCCAGGGAGGCAAGCTAATGTGTGTGACGGTGAAGAAGCTTGGAATACGATTTATAGACAGCCTGAACTTCTTGCCCATGAAACTGTCCAAATTGCCACAAGCCATGGGTTTTGAGGGGTGCAAAGGGTATTTCCCACATTTTTTCAACACCGCTGAAAACTGGGATTATGTGGGTCCTATGCCCAGCATTGATCAGTACGGGGCTGACAGCATGATGCCTGGTGAGAGAGCCGAGTTTCTCTCGTGGTATAGGGACAATCAAAACAACATTTTTAACCTGCAAAAAGAGCTCATGTACTACTGCAAGCAAGATGTTAAAATTCTGAGAAAGGCCTGCATCCTGTACCGAGAAGAAATCATACGCATGACATCTGGGGATGGATCATCTGCAACAGGTATTGACCCTTTCCAATGCCTCACTCTAGCCAGTGTCTGCATGGTCATGTTTAGACACATGTTTTTAAAAGAAAACAGCATCGCACTTATCCCACATGACAACTACCATAGACAGATAAAGAGACATTCTACACCTTCAATACAGTGGTTGATGTATCTAGAACACAAGGAAGGTATTGAGATTCAACACGCGCTGAAAGGTGGGGAGCGAAAAGTAGGCCCTTATTTCCTTGATGGATATGCAGAAATTGATGGTTGTAGAACAGCCTTCGTGTTTAACAGCTGCTTTTTTCACGGTTGCTCAATTTGCTACAATGAGGCCGGGCGAAATCCGATGACGGACACAAGTTATCGGGATCTGAATTACCGTACACAAAACAAAGCTGACTATCTCAGAAGGCAAGGGTTCAATGTCAGAACCCTTTGGGAGCATGAGTGGAAGGAGATGGTGGAATCTGATGGGGAACTCGGAGAGTTCCTAAGTGAGAAGGGCCTGCCTCAGCCTCTACAGCCTAGAGATTCTCTGTTTGGGGGAAGAACAAATGCCATCTGCCTCTATTATAAGCCAAAGGCTGATGAGCAAATTCACTATTATGACTTTACCAGTCTGTACCCGTTTGTGAACAAAACAAAAGTATACCCCATTGGACACCCCAAAATAATTTATAGGGACTTTGGACCACTCTCTAGCTATTTCGGCCTTGCGAAAGTTAAAATGCTCCCTCCACGCGGCCTTCTTTTCCCTGTGTTGCCTGTCAGGGTGGGTGGAAAACTCATGTTCCCATTATGTTGTACATGTACCGAGACTAAACAACAGACACATTGTGCCCACAGAGATGATGAAAGGGCTATTGAAGGAACGTGGTGTACTGTTGAATTGCTGAAAGCATTGGAGAAGGGCTACAAAGTGCTGACCATTTATGAAATTTGGGATTTTGAAGAAAAATCTGATCAATTGTTTTCAGATTATATCAAACTGCACCTGCGCCAGAAGCAAGAGGCATCTGGGTACCCCTCTTGGTGTACAGATGAGGAGAAAAAGACAAAATATGTTAATGATTTCTTTGAGAAAGAGGGTGTGAAATTACGGCCACAGGAGATTGCTGTGAACCCCGCAAAGCGTCAAATTGCAAAGCTGTTCCTCAATTCTTTGTGGGGTAAATTTGGCCAACGCCCAAACTTAATGAATACCTCTATTGTGAGGGAGCCAGCTGAGCTTTTGGCTTATGCCTTTTCTCCACGCTATGAGGTTTCAAACTTTGAAATTATAGATGACGATACAGTGAGTGTATCCTGGAGACATGCAAAAGGTCTCCACACACAACCGGGTAAGACTAATGTCGTGATAGCCTCTTTTACAACTGCTTATGCTCGTTTAGAATTGTACAACTTGTTAGATGTGCTGCAAGATAGATGCTTATACCATGACACAGATTCTGTGATATTTGTGAGTCGGAAAGGGGAACCAAATCCACCTCTGGGCGACTTCTTAGGGGACCTGACCAGTGAGATCCCACCAGAACAGTTCATCACTGAGTTTGTGTCGGGTGGTCCTAAGACATATGCTTATCATTTATCCTCTGGCAAGTTTTGTGTCAAGGTCAAAGGCATTACTCTGAACTTCTCCAACTCGGAAAAGATCAACTTTGACACTTTGAAGGAGCTTGTCTTAGATTATCGCACAGAATCAAATCTGAAAGAAATTGTAGTCCAGCAAGGGGCCATTGTGCGGAATAAAAAGCAGTGGCTTATCGAGTCAGGTATCCTTAAAAAAACACTCAGAGTGGTGTATGATAAGAGGGTCATCACAGAGGGATTTAACACTCTTCCTTACGGCTTTTGATGGATCACAGGTGGCAACATCCATTCTCGGCCATTCTGGCAGGGCCGAGCAACTGTGGTAAAAGCTATTTTATTAAAAATTTGCTGGACAATGCTCATACCCTGCTCTCAATGACGCCTGAAAATATAGTGTGGTGTTATAGCTGTTGGCAACCATTGTACAAAGAACTGCTATGTAGATATCCTTTTATTAAATTTATGGAGGGAATGCCTGAAAAGCTTGATGATGATGAACTTTTGCCTGTCAATAAAACAAATCTTTTAATTATGGATGATCTTATGGACTCTGCCTCTAATAGCCAAGAAATTCAAAAAGCATTTACACAGTATGTACACCATCGGAACTTGAGCATCATTTTCATTACGCAGAATATTTTTTGCAAAGGAAAAAGCAACCGCACCATTAGTCTAAATGCAAAATACATGGTATTATTCAAAAGCCCCAGGGACAAATTGCAGATAGCGACTCTGGCTCGTCAGATGTTCCTAGGAAATGTCCGCTATTTCATGGAAGCCTTCCACGATACCACATTTAAACCCTACGGCTATCTGTTGGTGGATTTAAACACAACCACCCCTGAATCTTACAGGTTGAGAACAGGGATTTTTCCACCAGACTGGCCTGTGGTATATACTATGAAAAAAGCCACACCTGGTTACAAAAGGAGCAGACAGTAGTGGTTTGCATTCTATTGCCACTGTCTCCTTGGCCTGGAAACATGTCCAAGCGTGTAAAGAGAAATCTGGCCCTCATAAAACTTTTTATTAAGGCCACACCACGCCAGAGGAAAGCCATTGTAAGCACAGCATCGGATGATTTTATAGCAGCCCTCTCTGAAATTGCACTCAATACTTTAAAAGGCAACATACCGCTGTCTCCCCACCAGGTACGTGTCTTAAAAAAAAGAAATCGCTTTATCAAAAGCCTGGGCAACAAAAGAATCTCTTTAAAAAGGAAGAGGCATTTGGTTAAGCAGTCTGGGGGGTTCATTGCACCATTGTTAAGTTTTGCCATCCCTCTGCTAACCGGCCTTTTAAGTAGCCAGTAATGGAGTATGCCGAAAAGATGTATTTGGTCCCTAGCCATCAGCTGGAACAATTAAAAGGGATTTCCCCTAAGGAGGAAAACATCAGAACTGCTACAATCTACTCCTTAGATACTGAGATGAAGGGGATTCTTCAAAGATCTGACTTGACAGAATATGAGAAGGCTAAACGCTACGATGCTCTGCTTCAAAAATACCTAACACACCTAAGACAGAAGGAGACAGAGAAAGAAAACCTAAGCCTGTTTCTGACGCAACCACAGCAGACCTCTGAGGAAACAACAATAGCAGTAAATACTGACAGGGTGTTTCAAGAAGTACTGGACAGCCTCCCTGCTAGATCTAAGAACAATGCCAGGCTGCTGTTAAACAAAATGAAGCAGAACAATAGTATTACATCCTGGAATGACAAAGGGTCCTTCGTGTACAAAGGGGATGCTGTAACCGGTTCCAATATGCTGGATTTGGTCAGGGGGATTACCCAACAACATGCAATGCCCTCCAAGCGTCTCCCTAAAGGTTGGGATGTTTTTCTGAGATCCCTGGCTGAGTTAAATGTTCCAACTTCTGTAGTTGGCAATCCTGCCAATAGAGACGTTTTAGAACAACTAAAAAGCCCCCCAAGTGTGACACCCGTTGATTTTTTCAAGGCTTCTAAAAAGCAAAGACAATCTAGCCCGTATCCTTGGCTCAAATTATAATACCGTAATGTTTTTCAAGATGTAAAAATAAATGTTTAAATGTGTTTAAACCTAATTACTGTCTGCGGTTGTCTGTTTTATGTCTAAGAATAATCACACAGATAAAAAATCTTTTAAACCCCAATTTTATTAGAAAACACGGCTATGAAAAGCAACACATGACAAACACCCTTGGGCTGTCTGAAACAAGTTTGAACCAGGGCGGCGTACATTTCTCTTGTTTTTTATAAATTGTAAGACCATTTGGTCATTTCCTTGTAAATCGTAAGAATACAGTTCTTGGATCTGTTGAAATGTTAGACCCTTACATCGCTGCTGTAAGAAGAACACACAGTGGTGACCACAAACCACAGAGTCTGGAGCCTGTATTTGCCGGGGCTGAAATGCCGTCTTGCTAGCATTTTTTGTTAAAAATTTCATGATGGCTTCAGGAAACAGAGGATGGTCTGGAGGGTATCCGTAGGAATCAAAAAAATCCCCATTCTTGTCTTCTGTCAAGTAGATGGCCAACCAGTGCTCTCCGGGGAGGGGGTGGGGGTGGGTATTGACTATCAAACCCACGGGTCTTTGTAGCAATCTCGCTCTGGGGAGCATGTCGCAGGGGAACACTCCAAAGAAAGTCCTTCGTGTATAGGGGTTTGAAGATAGGATCTGGGTTAACTGCACGCTGTCCATTTTACATATAGTCAAACAGGACATTTCTCCGGTGATTTATCTCTATCACATTGTCAAAAACACCATACACGACCATGTTGACTGTGGTTGGCAGGGCTACAGCAAAACGAAATTCTGCTCTCAGGTTCCCATTTCTAACCAAAGAATAGTGATCCCCACATTCTTGGTCTGGAGTCAGGTCAAATGCAAAAAGAGTGTAGCCATTTGCAAACTCCTCACGGTTAATTACAAGACCTCTGTCTTTCATATGCTTGCCAGTTGTCTGAACCAAATTCATGTACTCTCTCACACAGTTCCCAGCTTCAAAATCAGGTTGGAGTGGTTTCATAGGGATCGAAAACCCATCCAGATAAAGTGATACGTAATTAATATGGTAATTTTTAAAATTAAACGGGTTTTTATTGAATGTGCCACTGAATGCGTCATTATCCACCAGGCCTATCACAACCTGTTTAGGCATCTGGCCCAAAAACAGGTTCTCTTGGTTGCTGACACGGCTTCCTCTGGGGATACTAAACACTTTCATACTCACACGATCCACTGGATATTTGGCATTGGCTGTCAGCAGCGCCTCTGCATGGCCTAACCGGACACCCGGGGCCACTCTCACCTTCTTTACAAAGAGGGTGGCTGACAGAAGTTGTAGTTTGTAACGCCTATCTGCTGCAGCTGACATTAAGCAGAAAGCATCTTTGTTACGGGTCAGTTTAATTTTCAAATCCACGCCATTTAACAACAGCTTTTCTTGAAAAAACAGATCAGAATGGAGCTGCCCCATCAGATCTATTTTCCGGCTTTCAGCTGTAAGGTTCGCTCTTTTAATGAATCCTTTATTATTCCCATCCAGAGCCACTGATTCGTGTGCCCCAGCCGTGTCTTTGTAAAAGAGCCCAGCAGAGAATTGTGTGGCTAACGTATCTTCACTGTAGTTTAGTACGGATTCAATGAAAGCACGATAAGGATAACAATTATTACTCTGAGTTATTAAGCGGTCTCCCAGTGTCACGTCCAGCTGGCTAAAAATGGAGGCTATGGGGTAATTTACCACGCTTACTTCAGTATCTCTGGCGAGATCTGTCCCATTTTCGTTGACAATTTTACAGCACAGGTACAGCAGTGTGTTGTTTAAATCCATATAATCTTCACCATTTCCCGCAATGAAGAAGTCTACAGGAGAAGTTTCTGTCAGGGCTGCCAAGGGGGGTACTTCAATAAACAAGCTTCTCTCAATACTTGTCTGTGTAGGACCAATTTGGAATAAATCTAATTCGGATTTAGTGCATTCTTCAGAGCTGCAGTGGATAAAAGCCATGGTGGATTAAAATATGTCTCCCCGACCTATCGATGAGCGCCTCTTCTTTCTAACGCTCTTCCTTTTCTGAGGTTTCTTCCCCCTCACAGCTTTCCTTTTAAGGGGCCGGGGCGGGCCGATTAGCTGTGCTTGAGACGCTTTTCTTTTCAACCCCTTTCTTCTTCTTTTTATATAGATTAGTCCTGAACCATCTTGGCGTTGTGTAGGGGAGGCATTATTCAAAACCGCTTGAGACACATGGCTGACCACATCTTTAGCAATATTCCGAGTAGCTGTTTTAATATGTGGCTTAATGATCTCTAACCCTCTTCTCAAAAGAGGAACAGCCTTTCGGAAAAGACTCCTGAATATCCCCCCAATCCCTGCCCCATACATAACAGGGGCTCCATGGTACCCCGGAAGGGCATTTCCCGCCTGAGCCCTGTAATAATTTCTGTAAAGGGAGGGGTCTCCGTACGTTTTCAGGATCGCCATTTTCAAAGCTGCAGGGTTCTCCGGGGCCGAAAGTGTAGCTTCACAAACACCTTCCCAAAACGGAATGGCACGTTTTTGTTCTGGTCTGTCTTTATCTCAATAGTGATTGTGTCGATATGGTGTTTGCTCACCGGGATGTAGTGTGGCTTGTCGTAAACAATGTTGACACGTTCGTTGTTCTGGCCGCGTACAGGTACGCAACGCAGTAAAGGTACATAATAGTCTCCCACTATCTGGTGATTCACAATGTCTGTGTAAATGTATAAACTGTTAAAACCTCCAGTAATGTCAGCAGGAAAAGGCAATATTTCAACATCCTGATCAGGAAACAGGCCTAATATGTGGGCCAGTTCTGCACTTGCTCGAAAGGTATTTTTTTCTGTTGCTTGCAGGCTGATTTTTCTAGACACAGCGTCATAGTGCAGGGTCACTTTCGGACCACCACGTATATGGCTGTTCATGCTTTCCACCAGCTCAGGAATGCTGGCATAATAGCCGCGGCGCAGAAAAAAACGATACCTACGTACCCCGTTAGAAATTTCAAATCGTGCATCAGTAGTTAGAGTGTCCCAGCTGTGGGGGTATTGAGTTTCAACGAGGCCCACTTCCCATGCGCCTGGAAGATCCAACGCTCTTGCTAATTGTATAGTATATGCCGAACTCTTGTTGTTTGGAAAAACCTCCGCACAAGCATTGCTAGGCAGGGTTATGTAAAAACCACTCTCATCCATTCTTCGGCTTTGTAGGTTCGCAAAGATCAGAAGCATGTACCCAACTGTTGAATTTGCTAGGCCAACCTAGCCATTTAACCAGATGATACTTTTTCTTACCCCTGCCTTTCGTAGATAGTATTTTTTCAATCCTGTACACTCGGTCTTCCTTGGCTTTAACCTTCAGCATTTCTTCGGCGTAGAATGTTCCAACAACATCCTCCCCCTCATAATCTTTTAACCTGTACACAGGCCTTTTTGTCTTTAGGATGACTTGATCCACAATAAACAACTCTGTGGTGAAATTCTGTTCGTAACCCTTGGTAAATACCCCCTTGCTTTTAGATATCCGAACGTGGTCTCCTTTTCTGAACAAAGGGACCTCTGCTTTTCTACTAACACTGTCTCCATAGACTGTTTTCCAAACCGCAAGTGAGTTAGACTGATTAACATCCACAGGCCGGGCCCGGATGGTTCTGTGAAAGCTGTGGTTATAACTTTTTAGGAGGCGTGGCAGCACATCGATATAGTTGAAAGTATTATTCGCTGTAAAATACCTCCACATTTTTGTTTTGAAAGTTCTATTAAAACGCTCTACCACGGCTGCTTTGACATCATTATTGGTGACAAAATGATGAATGCCATGTTGTTTTAACATCTTATTTACAGACTGATTTAGAAACTCTTTCCCTCTGTCCGTTTGCAGTTTGCCCGGCTTTCTGGAATCTTGTTTAAAAAGGGCATTAAAGGCCTTGGACACTTCTTTGCCTGTCTTATTTTTTAAAGCAACAGCCCAAGCATATTTAGACAAAATGTCTATCACTGTTAAAATGTACTTGTAGCCCTTGTTGTATTTAGAAAACTGCTGCATATCCACTAAGTCAGCTTGCCACTGGGCATCCGTTCCAGACACAATTGTTTTGTTTCTTTTAAAATGGAGTCTGACCGGCCTATGCAGCGTGTAAGCATCCTGGTCTGAAAGCCATGAGATAACCTGCTTTTTAGTCACCTTTTCATTCTGCTTTTTGGCCTCCTGAAATAGAGGGTCCACACCTCCAAAGCTCCCGGCCTTCCCGGGTGTATAATAAATATTCCTTAGGATCTCTTCAAGATCTGCCATATTGTAGGTTAACGCAAGAATGGAGGCGGAAGTTTACAACAAAATGTTTTTATTGGTGCAAATAACAACAGAAACTTTTTATTACTATTTTTCAATGTCCATGCCTGGAGAAATACACGAAATGCAGGTAATCTTGACAGTCCGTGAAGTGTCAATGTTCAAGTTCTCAAGACCAACACACGTACAACGCTCCTATGTAAAACAAAGACAAGATTTTTAATAATCTACAATCACCCTCAACATACTAGTGACAACAAATTTAATATAAAAAATACTTACTGGTGCTCCTCCTTTCTCGGTCATAACCTCCATCTCCTCTTCCAGAGTCTCCAGGGTTGGTTGGTAAGTAGAACCGGCTGTGTCAGGATCTCCAAGCCCCATTTTCTCTATAGACAGGCTGGCCAGTTTCCTAAGTACACCCCCATCCGCCTCCTCAGCGATGCTGGTGAACTCCCCAAGGCTGTCGGAAGTATCCGTAAGCTCTTTCTTTAGCAGCATCTTGTTCAAACCACACACCGTATCAGGCCATTGATCGGTATAATCCATTCTCCAATCGACCCCTGATACTTTATCAGCCCACTGGTCGGTATAATCCATTCTCCAATCGACCCCTGATACTGTATGAGCCCACTGGTCGGTACAATCCATTCTCCAATCGAACCCTGATGCGGTTTCAGGAAGAGAAGACTGTCCTGTATTCAGCTTTCTAGGTTGGAGCTTCAAGGGGGCCAGTGGAAAAGAAAAACCACAAGGCCCCACAGATAATGGTTTGCTCTCGGCTGCAGCAGAACTGTTCTGAGGATCTGGTGGATATGATAAAGACCGAATCGTACCCTTCTTTCTGGGTTTAGGCCTGCCTGGCGCCATCGGGGTAGAAAATTCCGTAGGCCTCATCGGGGTGCTGGGGGATTCCATGTTCTTCCAAAAATCAGCAACTGTGACCGACGGCTTGCCCCGGCTGTCTGAAAAGCACAGCACGCCCTGTCCTAGTGTTGGGGGCTCTGAAACCTCTTCCTATTGGCCAGGGGGCAGGTCACGAGCTATTCCTTAGCCAACCGCTGAGGGGCTGTGGGGAGACATGCCTGGGCATGTTCCTGCAGACGTGTCACCCAGACGGCCCCCGTGTTATTCCTTAGCCAACCGCTGAGGGGCTGTGGGGAGACATGCCTGGACATGTTCCTACAGAACGTGTCACCCAGAGGGGCCCGTGTTACTGTTGAACCGTTTCCGGCCACCTGGGTTTTGTTTACATTCGGCACTACCGGTTCCGGCCACATGGCATTTGTTTACCTATGTCACTTCCGGTTCCGGCCACAAGAGGGGGTTGCATACCTACGTCACTACCGGTTCCGGCCACCTGGCATTTGTTTACCTATGTCACTTCCGGTTCCGGCCACAAGAGGGGGTTGCATACCTACGTCACTACCGGTTCCGGCCACCTGGCATTTGTTTACCTATGTCACTTCCGGTTCCGGCCACAAGAGGGGGTTGCATACCTACGTCACTTCCGGTTCCGGTCACATGGCATTTGTTTACATTCGTCACTTCCGGTCACGTGGGTTTGTTTACTTCCGGTCACGTGGTCTTGTTTTGACAGGTGGTGACGTCACTTCCGGCAGCATGGCTTTGTTTACTTCCGGTCACGTGACCTCATTTGCATAATTTTGACAGCAAGTAGGGCCTATAACTACTAACATCACCCCCACCCCTACCCCTGACGAACCACAAGCCAGTAGCAGAATAAATGGGCTCATGTGGCGGAGGTATGTGTCATCACATCTGCAGCTACTGTGTGTGGGAGAACATGGCTGTAGCTGCATTGGCTTGGAGGGAATGTGGCTGGACTAGATGGGGTGCTTGGTTTCATCTAGGCTGACCCTATGAAAAGGAGGACAGGGCTCATGTAACTTTAACAGTTGCAGAGAAAAGGGTATTTCAGCCGGTGTCATTTGTATGCAGTTAGTACCTGGTGAAATCACCTCTTCATCAAAGCAATTAAAGTTGCATGCACTATACTAGAGCGACCAGATACAAAAGAAGGCAGGGCCCCTGCAGCTTTAACTGTTGTAATGAAGAGGGAATTTCACCAGGTACGAATTGCATTCAAATGGCGCCGGCTGAAATTCTCTCTTCTCTACAACTGTTAAAGTTACATGAGCCCTGTCCTCCTTTTCATATGGTCAGCCTAGTTTCATCCAGCATGGCTCTTCTTATGTCCTTATGGTAGTTGGAGATAAGCTAGTATGCTTGTTCTCATTCTCTCTCCTCGTGTGTTGGTGTAAGAAAGATTTAGAACACCCGAAGAGGGCTTTTGAATTAACAGTTTTCCACCATGGATGACCGTAGTTCCGCTAAAGTGGTTCCTCATCGTTACTTCGGGTCCAGCTTATCCGAAAGACTGTATTCTCCCTTATGGGCCTGACTGTCCCCTGAGGTCTTCAGGGGAGGCCCTTCTCTCTGTCCCATCACCATCACAGGCACGCCTGGTGGGAACGCGGAAGAGGGCCTTCTCGGTGGCTGCCCTGGGGCTCTCGAACTCCCTTCCCAGGGAAGCTAGACTGGCTCCCTCCTCGGTGTGTTTTCGCAAGCTAAAACTTTTCTGTTTCAGCAGGCCTTTGGGGAGTAGTTTGGACCTCTGTGGATGTGTGTTTATATCTTGGATTTTTAATTATTTGTATTTTAAATGTTTTAAAATGTTTTAAATATTTTAAAATTGGACTATGTTTAATTATATTTTTAATTTTTGTATATCTCTATCTGTTTTTAACTGTACATGTTTTAATTTGTAAGCCGCCTTGAGTCCCAGTATTGGGGAAAGGCGGGAAATACTATTACTACTACTACTACTACTACTAATGTACACAATTGGCCATGGAAGTCAAAGAACTATGGCAACAGGAAAAGGTCACAATTATTCCGTTAGTCACATCAGTCACCTGCACCGCATCAAAAAACTATACAGAAAACCTTCAGAAACTGGCCCAACCAAAATGCATCCACACCAACTGTTGTGTCTAATCCCCCTTTCCTTGGGCTGAGTGAAGAACTTTCAGACATTCATTCAGAATCAGATTCTGAGGTTGAAGAGACATTCCAGGTTGTACCAGGAGGGGAAGAGTTGATTCCCATGGCCTCTGTCCCACCTGCGAATGAACCTTTGCCAGTGCTCATCTCTGATGGTGTAAATAAACCCCAAGCTGAAAATCAGGCCTCTTCTTCTGAAGGGGAGGGTGTGAAAAGCCTGAGAGATGCGTGATTTCATAGGAGTCAGAGATGCGCTGAGGCCCGAGAGGTGAGAAGGCGGTCAGACAGATTGTTTGTTCAGAAACGGCTTGCTCAGGACCAGTCTACATAAAGGCAGTAATGGACTTTTCCTTTCCTTGAAAATAACAACTGTTTTGCTTGTTTAGCTTAATACTGCATCACCTTCTGATGAGGGAAGGTGTTTATGGTCTGAATAAAATTTTGTTGATTTCCTAGCAGACCTATTTTTTGACTTCAAAGAACGGAAGGGAAAAGAGGGTCACGACAGCAACATCCAGAAAGCAGTCATATTTAAAACATGCCTAATCGTCAGGAAATGCCTGAATCTGGAAAAGACAGCATGACTTGGCAAAGCCCGTCATGTCCGTCTAGAAAAACCGCCACGAGCGAGAAAGAGATTAATAATAATAATAATAATAATAATAATAATTGCCAGCCATAACGTTCTTTCATTCTTTGTCTTGAGGATGGAAATGACTTTGGAGAAACTTACCATGAAATGCAGTTCTTCCTACCACAAATACTGGTCATCAAACTGAACGTGGAGGATCCTGCAATTGTATTTGAGCCAGATATGAGAGCTTGCTGGGATTTAATCTACCGCTGCTTCACAGAGATCCTAAAGAATTCTGAGGGACTTCCAAAGGTACGTACAAGTAAAATTAAGAGCGTGGTCCTCCAGTGCAGGTTTACTGAGAAGTAAGCCACGTTTGAGGCTGTAATCCTATGCGCACTTACCCGAGAGTCAGCCCAACTGAACATAATGTGCCTTACTTCTGAACAAACTTGCATGGGATTGTATAGTTATGTTATCTTTTCCAATCACTTATGGAATTATTTTTAGGGTATTATAGGAAGCAGAAATCCTTAGTGTGTTCGGGCTCTAAACTATTTGCTACATTGCACTAGAATACATATTTATTTTATTTACCACATTTTAAATTAATTAATTAATTTTATTTCTTTAAAACATTTCTTGGCTGCCTTTCAGGGCAGAAGCCCTTGCGGGTCAGCTTACAACAATAAAATGCATAAAAACAGTTAAAATATTAAAAGAAATAAAAACACAGACACAATAAAATAGCAATTAAAAACAATAAAAGCCAACCATAAAACCAGCCACAACAGCGGCAACTGTAACAACAACAATAATTGTATCACAAGAAGGCCATGCTAAAATAATGTTTTCAAGGCCTTCTGAAGAGCCTGCAAGGACGGTGCATGGTGGGCTTCTGATGGGAGTTTGTTCCAAAGGTGTGGGGCCACTGCAGAAAAGGCCCTTAATGGCTTGGGAGTAGGTTATCTGAAGGATCACCTCCTCTAATATGTACCTACAAAGACTTTGAGATAATCTTCAGAGGCCCTTCTGTAGGTTCCCCTACCAAATGCTTGGAGGCAGATAGTTACTAGAGAAGGTTTTTTTTCCAGCAGTGGCACCCCAACTATGGGATACTCTTGTCACAGAGGCCAACCTGGCATCTACTTTCTGATAATTTGGGCACCTGGCAAAGACCTTTTTGTTTTCCCAGGCCTCTTAAGGTCTCTTAAAAGTGGTTAAAACATCTCTTTAAGTTCCAAGCCACCAATAGAACACCCTTACCCAACCTGGTGCCCTCCAGATGTTTTGGACTACAACTGCCGTCAGCTCTAGCCAGCATGGTCATTGGTCAGACATTGTAGTCCAAAACATCTGAAGGGCACCAGGTTGTGTAAAGCTGCAGCAGAGGATCCTAAGGCACAGGAGCATAGTCAAAATCAGGCAGGGATCAAGATGCAAGGCAGCAATCCAGGAAAAAAGGTACGAGTTTAGTCAGCCAGTGACTTCGCATGAGAGACGAGTTACTTGAACTGAGGAGGCTAGGGCTCTATAGAGGCTGATGGGCTGGGATTGGCCCTTGTGGTCAGCTGACTGAGGATGCAGGCAGTCTGGTACCACAGCCTAGATGTCACCCTCAAAGCAGAGAGCTTGGTCTGCTAGACCTGATGAAGTGGCAACAGAGCACATGGGCTACAGGAGCTAAGATGCTAGAACCAGTCTGAGACTCTCTTCTTGCTATCTACCTCCACCCCATGCTTTGCAATGTGAACTTGAGTGGACAAAGTTTTATGACTGTATACTGTTAATTAAAGGCTTCAATCTGATGTGCCCTTACTCAAGAGTAAGTCCCATTCAACTCATTGGGACCTATTTCTGCGCAAGCAGGTTTTGCAAAGACGTGTTTGCATGGTTGGTTGACATGCCTAACCAAACTTTAGACAGGATGAAGCGCTTTTCATGTGTATCACAGTACATTTATCCTATCTGTATCATCCTAGTTTTGCTGCGATTCCCCCCCACCCCTGTTTTTAGGTACAAGTCAAACTTTTCCCAGAATTAAAAGGAGATGACCTAATTCTTCGTACTGTTCAAGAAGATGAATCTTTAGTTTCAGAATATGTGAACAAAGCTGCTAAGATATTTGATCGCAATATAGTTGGTCCACAGAAGTAAGTATTTGCTGCTAAATCTGTTGACCACACAGAGCAGGGCTGGGCAGAAGGTAGATAAAAGCCATTGGCAACCAGTGGTATAGCTATATGGCCCCGCAGCCTAGAGAGCCACCAAATGACCACCCAGGCCCAGTGTCAGCACCTGGGTTATCATGTGCATGCCAAGGCCCACTGGGGCTAATGTCTTTTGTCAGAGCATCCTTTCTTTCTTTCTTTCTTTCTTTCTTTCTTTTTCTTACTCTTTCTTTCTCTTTCTTTTATTCTTTCTTTCCCTTTCTCTTTCTCTCTTTCTCTCTTTCTCTCTCCTTTCTTTCTTTCTTTCTTTCTTTCTCTTTCTCTCTCTCTTTTTTCTTTCTTTCTTTCTTTCTTTCTCTTTCTCTCTTTCTCTCTCTCTCTCTCTCTCTTTCTCTTTCTTTCTTTCTTTCTTTCTCTCTCTCTCTCTCTCTTCTTTCTTTCTTTCTTTCTCTCTCTCTTTGTTCTTTCTTTCTTTCTCTTTCTTTCTTTCTTTCTTTCTCTCTCTCTCTTCTTTCTTTCTTTCTCTTTCTTTCTTTCTTTCTTTCTCTTTTTCTAAATATTTTATAGTCAGAGGACCAGCAGCTGAGCACGTATGTATTTATTATTTTGACTTATATATATATATATATATATATATATAATCCTTTCTTACAACAAAATGGTGCTTATCCCCAAGAAAATGTGTTTTAGATTCAGGGCAGCAGAAGCAAACTCCTTTTTATTCCTGTAGCTATAATGGTGCAATTTTATTCGTTTCATTTCTTTTTTGCCCAATAGCCAAAGCTCTCTGGGCGGTTCACAAAAATTAAAACCATAATGTAATGCATAAAATATCAAATATGGAAACTTAGACCTCCGTCACACCTAATTCTCCACCCCACCCCCCACCCCGGTTTGCCTCCGTGTTTTTTTTACCACTGATGCAGAAGTGCGTCAAGCTTATGATCCCTTTCACCAGAAGCTGCTCTTTCGCTGGTTTGCTGTAAAGCATGGAATGGCAAATATTAGTTGCGTACTTTGCAACAGAAATAATACACATGGCCATCTAAAGGGGTGCCCCATGAGACCACTAAGTCCAGGTTTAAAAACGACCTAGTTGCAATGCTGCATCCAGAAATTGGGATTGCTGTGTCATGAGTTGCTTTTTTTTTTTAAAGCACTTGTTCTTCACTTTTATTGATCCTGGTGTAGAAAATGTCAGTTTCTTTTATGTCCCTTCTGCATTTAAGGTACTTAAACGTGTACAGAAAATACAGTGATCTCTTGAATAACAATGCTGAAAAAGGTGTGACTGAATTTTTAAGCAAAAGACATGACCTGGATGATTTTGTGGAGGTACCCATTTCTTTTGTTATTGAAAGCAATGTTTGTAGAGGAACTTACAAGTGTAGGTCAGGATGGACTTCTCTATCCTGGGGAGCTTTTATTTGAACGGCATGTCCGCAAGGGGTCTCTCTGCACTTCTGGATCAATGCTTGCAGGTTAGATCAGCAGTACAGAAAGCTAGGCCTGTAGTGAAAGCCACCACTTCCTTGGAGGGTTTTGTGCACCAGCAGCACCATGAACCGTCTTTGCAAGGGCTAGATGTGTGTACTGGAGACATGAAAAGGGGAAAACCTCAGCACTCTTACAGAACCATAAGTTAGGCTGACCATATGAAAAGGAGGACAGGGCTCCTATATCTTTAACAGTTGTATTGAAAGGGGAATTTCAGCAGGTGTCATTTGTATGCATGCAGCACCTGGTGAAATCCCCTCTTCATCACAACAGTTAAAGCTGCAGGAGCCCTGCCCTCTTGACCCGATACAAAAAGGGCAGAGCTCCTGCAGCTTTAGCTGTTGTGATGAAGAGGGAATTTCACCAGATGCTGCATGCATACAAATGACACCTGCTGAAACTCCCTCTTCAACACAACAGTTAACAATACAGGAGCCCTGTCCTCCTTTCCATAGGGTCACCCTGCCATGAATAGTTTAATTAGGGGGTGGTTTTGCTGTGGGCTTTGAGGTAAAATGCAGCACAAAGGAGTGGGCTTTGTGTCCATGTCATTTCTTATAGTCAACAGATGGGTCTTGCAACGGCCAGGTTCTCTTTGGTGACTCTCTTACCAAAAAGGAGTAGGAGTTACTGGAAGAGAAGCAGAATTACAGCCCTTATTTTAGAATGTGATGGTTTGCATGCGAGACAGCATAGCTCTACACACTTTTCCTTATTTTTAAATTTCTGATCTAGAAACCTTATATCTTTTGGAAAAAAGGCAAGCTTTTATGTTCAAATCAGAAACGCTTTGCAGGATGGAGCCTGGATGCGCTGTGAATTACGGTTGTTCTTGGATCCCCTGATCCGGATCGGCCTGATCCGGATCTGTATGATTCAGATCCGGAGACCCTTGTTTTCCCCATAGACTTGCAATCTGGGTAGGCCTGCCAGAAGAGGCTAGTCTTTATAACTGTTTTAAACTTGGAGAAAGTGTTAAGTTGACGAATCTCCTGCAGGCCATTCCGTCACTCAGGAAAAGAATACATTTGTAAATTGTTCTTTTCTCTTTTTCCACGTATCTGGAATCAAATCTGAACCTGTTTTCTCGGAAAGAGTCTAAAATAATCACATTGCTGTTGTTGTTGTTGTTGATGATGATGCTATATATATTATGGCGGTTTTATCCTGCTGCAGAAGATTGATGGCTTGACAAAACTGAAAAAAGAAATTGCCTCCATGCACATCACAGTCCCACTGGCCATGTTCTGCCTGGATGCATCAAAGCTGAATGAGGAGCTTTGCAATCGGACTCAACAGCTAAAGGACAGACTGATTGAATTTGAAGTAAACGAAAACAGGGAAGTCAACCAGAGGTACGCTTAAGTTGCTTCAGGGACAAATGAGAAAAGGATACATCTGTGCTTTCCTTTATGCATGAAGGTGCTTTTAAAAAAAGATTCATATTTTCATGTGGGCCTCGTTCTAGAGCTTGGATATTTGTCTGGCTCATGTTGTTCCTGGCCTTCCAGTGCTGGGTAGAAGTTTTTTTTCTCCTTATCTAGGGTTTTGGAGTTTGGGTAGAGGATTTATTTATTTGTTATGCTACTATTTCTTCTGCTGTTTTTATTTTGCTTCTCCTCTGCCACCTTATTTGTTTTTTAAAGATGGTTTCTGCTGCACTTGGGCATATATGTGTTATGTATTTCTTTTTTTAGTCACTTTGAGTGTTCATTTCAAGCAGAAAAGTGGCACTATAAATATTCTTTTATTTAAACAGAATAGTGCATTCAGGGTCACAGAAAGTGAACTGTTGGTTTCTTTTTGATCTGCATAAAAGTTCAGGTCTTAAAATGTGATCCAATAAATGGAGAAGAGGAAGAGAATTATATTACGCGTATGTTGGATGGTACAACGTAGGACCACTTGAGCAAAGCATTACTATGGTCCCACAATTGTTTATTAAGGCATAAAGAAGTGATAGGTTGGTTGATGGAATGGAATGGGCGGTACTGGCTAAATACCCCGTTTCAGTACTGGCCTAATATCCTGTTTCAGGTGAAGTCTGCAGGGAACGTTCAGGTAAGGAAGCAGGACCTTGGACAGCTCTGAACAGAGCTGAGAAAAATCCAGGTTTGCCATCAGGCAGTAGGAGAATCAGGCTAGCAGGATGTTCCAGCAAGGATGTGGAGCCAACTAAGGGTTTAAATAGTTAGTTAATGAGTTAGCTTAGTTCGTTGGATTTATATGTTGCTTCACACAACCAAAAGAAACCCTGACGGGAATTGTAAAAAAAGGATAAAGTACAAAGAACACAATATATCATAGCATCTTCATTAAAACCATACAAATGTACTAAAAATCTCTATCCCCCAAATCACTGACAACCATTTCAATTCCAGCATAGAAATAAATAGCAAAAATTATACCAAAGGCTGGAGCCTTAGCGGGAGCAGAGAAACGTCTTTGCCTGGTGCTGAAAGGACGAAAGAGTAGGCGTCAGGCAAGCTTCCCTACAGAGGGCAATTAGGGTTTGTAGCTCTGCCCCCTCTGGGGAATCTATCAACTCTTAAAGGGGCCATGACTAATTCTTTGGGCATCATTTCAGAGGACTTGGAGACCCTCTTGCTTGGCTAAGGGCTTGAAGGTGAAAAACAGGGGAAGAGAAGCATCCAAATCAGGTGAAATGAAGGGCCTTCAGCTCTTCAACTCTGAAAAAATAAATAAAAAATAGCATCTTAAGAACCTGTTTCTCCCTTCGTTTCACCTAAGGGCTTGAAGGTGCCATCTTCAGAGGAGGAGAAGAAGGGTAGAGCAACCTCCTCAGGCTGTGGAGCTGTAGTCAGTGCTGGCTGCTGTGGTTCTACTCTTGTGGAGGTTTCTGACATCTTGGGTTTGAACCAGGTGTGTGTGTGTGTGTGTGTTTCCCGCACACTTCTCCGTCTTCATTTCCTCAGATCCTTAATAACCCTGAACTGGCTAGCCATGACATTTCACAAATAAATGTTTGTTGTGTTCTACTTAAATCAGGGGTTGGGAACCTCAGGCCCAGGGGCCAAATCTGGCCTTCTTGGGGTCCCAATCCAGGAAGGCCAGATTTGGCCCCTGGGCCAGAGTTTTCCTGGCTCCCCCCCCATTTTAAAAGATTGAGATGCCTCTCCTAAGGCTTAGTTACTGACAGTAGGAGCTCTAAGCAATCATATTCTAGGCATTTTTTTCTGTTTTGGCCCTGCTCCTATTGCTTTTGGCCCCACCCACCACTGGAATGTGCCCCCCCCCCCCGAGAGCTTCTTGAAAATGGAATTTGGCCCTTGGGCTGGAAGAGGTTCCCCATCCGTGCCATGGATAAAATGGGTGGGGGGACATTCCACCAGCCCTGTGAAAGGTGTCCCTCATGAAGGTCCCTCATCTGTCAACACCCTCATCTGTTCCATGGGTCTATACAGAAGGAGATGAGAAGGGAAGCAGGGCCGTTCCTCCAGCCCTTCTGAAAAACTATTCTTTTTTTCCCCCCTCTTCCCTCTCTGCCCTTTTCCCTTGCGTGACGTGTCCTTTTAGATTGTAAGCCTATAGGCAGGGACTGTATTGCTTTACTGATTGCTTTATTGATTGATTGGGAGCCCTTTGGGCTGAGGAGCTGTATAAAACTGTTATCAACACTGTTATCTTTTCGGCACCAGGTCAAAACTTTTCTTTTCTCCCAGGCATTTTAACAGCTCAAGTTGAGGTTTTGATTGACATTGTGGCCAGGCTTAACAGTTAAAATGTTTTAAAGTGTTTTAATGACAGCTGTTTTATGTTTACGGTTTTAAATTTTGTATATTGTCTTTTCAATGCTCAATCTTTTTAATTTTTGTAAACCGCCCAGAGAGCTTCGGCTATGGGGCGGTATATAAGTGTAAATAATAATAATAATAATAATAATAATAATAAAAAAAATCAATAAATATATTAGGAGCGATTTGCAGCAAAAAGATATTTTCATTCATCGTGATGGTCGTGTGATAATTATGCAATCCTCTTCTGTTTCTGTTTGTAGCATTTGCAACCAGTACAACATCATTGCGGACAAAGTCAGTGAAGTGCCCTTGACCACCGAGGAGCTTGTAGAGCTCACAGCCTATTTGAAAAAAGCCAGCGAAGTTACGGTTTTTAAGCTGCGCCGTGAAATTAAGGAGGCCATCTACAGACTAGAATTCCTGATGGACTATGCTGACCTTCCCCGTACGTTTTGATATGAAAACTGCAGGGCACTAGCATGAGGACTGTCACCCAGGGCAAGAAATCTTAGAGAGCAATCCCAAGTGGGGTGCAGGGCCGGTCCAAGACATTTTGCTGCCTGGGGCAAAGAGCAAGATGGTGCCCTCTCCCGTTTCATGTACAAAAGCCGACTGGACTGTATCTCCAGCACTGACAGTGGAATTGCATCCTCCACTGCACCTGAAGGCAGAAGCTAGCTTAGGGGGCACAGGGTAGGCCACTTCCACCCTGATCTCTCTTCCAACATCTCATTGCCATCTCCAAGCATTTGCCGCCTGAGGCGACTGCCTCACTCTGCCTTATGGTAGGGTTGGCCCTGATGGGGGGGGGGGTGCGGTGAGGAATTTTGTGGCAGGCAGCCCGCAACTTCAGAGCCCTGTTGGCTTGCTTGGTCTGGGTGAGAGTGAGCCGTGCCAGTTTGCTCTTCTGCCTTACAAAATTTCTCTCGTGTCGAAAACAATGGGATGTTCTCTGTTGGAAGACATCCTCTGTTTGAAGCACTGTCCTGTCCAATTCCAGTTTGAAGAAAGTGAACGGTAAGAACTATTAGCCATTGACACTTTAATACCTGAACAGCGTGCTGAACAGGCAAGCGTAGTCTTCTGCAGTGTAATGAGATGTACTGTGTTTCTATTTAAAATCCCAATAACCATTTGTAAATTTTCATGTATACATATAAATTAGCATATAAATGTTAAGCAGATCACTGCCCTGTTCTGTCCTCTTTTGGGGTGATTTATTTCCTCTCCTTTGGTGATTCCAAAGTGGCCAACCTAATCAGGAGGTGTGTTGGGATCCAAAACCTACCCCTGACTTGCCCCTGGGATGACCTAGTTTCGGTTTATGACTGGCAGAAAAATGGTTGGAGGGTACTCCTATGTCCATGGAGAGTTTGTTGGCATACCGGGAGCTCCAGGAAAGTGTCAACCAGCAGGGCTTGGGATGCAGGATAGATCCGCTGCTTTTCTCCTCTCCAGCCCCACTTTGGATTGCTCTACCCATCATACTTAGAGTAGAGCCAGTGAATTCAAGGGACTTAAGTTAGGCATGACTTACATGTCTCGCTGATATCAATGGGTCTGCTCAAAGTATGTCAAAGACAGCCCCTCCCCCTGCCCTCAGGGGCCCAGGGAGGTGGGACAACGGTCACTTTTCATTTGACAAAGGCATTTTTCTTGTGTTTAACTCTGGATCCAATCCAGAGTAACAATGAAGTGTCATGAACAAAGTGTAGGTTATTGTGAAGATCAAAAGGCATAATTGCCTTAAGTTCATTGGAGGAAAAGTGTGTTACAAATGTGACTCTTGTGTTTTAGAGACTAATCGCTTTAACTTTATGGTCTTCTCTTGACCTATAGATGGTTTTTCAAAGGACAATTTTTCAAAATATATCTTTTTATCCCAGATGATGATATAAAACTAAACAGTACTGTTCTTCATTGGCCGGATGAGATTGAGGTCATCTTTGAAACCAGTAGGAACCAGTTGATGAACAGAAGAGATCATGTTGAGCTTGCTCTGATCAAAAGGTAGTTTACTGACTTCTAGGAATGCTTGAGGATTTTGTTCGATCTGCATTTTTCGAGGAACCAACCTGATTTGCACTTCCTGGATCAGAACACAGTTATTCTTTGGTTTTCGTGCTTCTGTGAATTTTGTGATACCGTTCTTGACTCAAAACTATACTAAAATGCAAATTTTAGGATTAAATGCATACAAAATGTGTATTTTACTGTAAAATGCACTTTAAAATGTTTGATTTGTTTGGAAAATGCATTAAAATATTGTATATTTTAGTGGGTTTAAAAATAAATAAATCGCAGATTGATGTGGAAACAGACAGAACGAATTCACAAATGAACACTTCTGAAACTGACATGGACTGGAAATGGATTGATCAACCAGTTCCTACTTAGGACCAGATTACCTCTCCTCATCTGTAGGTACCATTTAGGGTGACCACATGGAAAGGAGGACAGAGTTCCTGTATCTTTAACGGTTGTAAAAAAAAGAAAAAAAAGAAGAGAATTTCAGCAGGTGTCATTTGTATACATGCAGCACCTGGTGAAATTCCCTCTTTATCACAACAGTTAAAGATGCAGGAGAACTGTCCTCTTTTGTATCTGGTCAAGACAGCAGGGCTCCTGCAGCTGTAACTGTTGTGATGAAGAGGGAATTTCACCAGGTGCTGTATGCATACAAATGACACCTGCTGTAATTCCCTTTTCTCTATAACTGTTAAAGATACAGGAGACCTGTCCTCCTTTGTATATGGTCACCTTAGTACCATTTGATTTAGGGCCAGCTCCAATTCTGTAACTTAAGGATACTGGGTTGGATCCAGATTTAGTCGTACTTAGAGTAGACCCATTGAAATCAATGGCACTTATAACTATGTTTACTTTACAAAATGTAGATATAGAGTTAAGTTTAGAGTTGTTTACTTATTGATTTTCTTTAGAAATTATATATCACACTTTTCTTTGCAAAAAAATAAACCCAAAGCAGCCTCATTCTTGATTTCATTTTCTGTTTTTTTTCCTGTTGTTTTTTTTAATTGAGGAACATTTTTAAGATGACAGTAAACTTTGGTGCTTTGATTCAAACCAGGTGTTCTGAATTTGAGGCTATACTTGAAGGTTATAACAAAGAAGTTGAAAGCTTCCGAAAGAAGGATGTCATGACCATGGAAGAAATGAAGAACAATGTTGAAAAATTTAATGAGTTGTCTAAGAATTTGGACAATGCCCTAGCTGAATATGAAGTTAGTCTTCCTAGATTTGAATCTACAATCATTAACTTTATTTATATTATGATGCCAGTCCAGGCATGTTTATGCAGAAATAAATAGATAAAGGCGAATAATGGGCAGACATGATCAAGGTGTGTCATATAATGCATGGTGTAGAGAAAGTAGATGGGAAGGAGTTTCTCCCATCATAATACTAGAACCTGGAGTCATCTCATGAAGTTGAATGGTGAGAGATTCAGGACAGATAAAAAGAAGTACTTCATACAGTGTATATCTATGGAAATTGCTACCAAAAGAAGAAACCAACTTGGACAGTTTTAAAAGGGGAGTAGACAAGATTCATGGAGGTTAAAGCATGGCCTAGTAGTTACGAATGGCAATATATTAGCTCCAGAACCAGAGGCCGTATGCAATACCAGCTGCTGGAGAATATGAGCGGGGTGGTGTTACTGCATTCCTATCATGCTTGTAGCTTCCCATAGGCATGTAGTTGACGATGGTGGGAGCAGATTAGATAGGCCTTTAATCTGATCCAGCATTGCTCTTCTGATGTTCTTATGTCCACAAAGATTGCTGATACTCAAGTTGATTCATTGATCATTTGAAATTGTGCTGAATTTGTGTACTTGGAAGAGTTCTTTTACACAGAGAAGCATTCAGAAATGGCCCAGCCATTTGAGATGACCACTGGCAAGGTGTCCTCCATGACTCCGGTCCTACGTTGGTGCCTTACTTGGTGGATTTATCTGGGGATAGCAGTGGTGCCATTTCAGTTTTCCCACAATAAACTAGAGTGATGCCATGCTGGGTACTGTGGGGCATTGCGGGAGATTTAACATGGTGACCTTAACATTCTACTAGCCAGCAAAGCCCAGGGCGGGCATGAGTGCCAGTAGGTATTCAAGGAGTGTTGGACATTGGCACAGCTGCTCAAGGGATGTTGGGTATTGACATCAGACCTGAAAAATGGCATCCCGCAGTGTAGTACATACTCTTCTACTTTATGATTCCACCACGTCATTATCCTGCCTGTATAGACCTTAGCCATCTCGATGCACTTAAATTTGAAGACTGCCCTTCTCTATAAAGAAACCATTTTAGCTCTTTTTGCCAAAGCTGTACCAGTCCTTTAAAATGACGCATATTTATGTTACAGGCCATTAATAAAGAAGAGGAGCTGCTGGAACGAGAAAAAAGTCAGTTTCCTCTGCTGCAGACTATCATTACACACAAACAGCCCTTTGAGCAGCTTTGGGTGACTGCTTACAACTTTCATACCAAGTCTGAGGAATGGATGAATGGTGAGGAATTGTACTTGGCGAGAAGTTGCTCACAAATGAGTTTTGTATCTTTTTAAAATGATAAGTCCTGAGTTTTATTGTTTTGGGGGAGGCAGTGGTGCAACTAGGCATTTTTAGACTCTCAGAGCTCAATCCTATGCATGTTTAGACAGAAAAAAGTCCTACAACTCCCAGCGAAAAAGTCCTACAGCTTCTGTCTAAACATGCATAGGATTGCACCCTTAATGAGAAGGCTGATGGCTATGGGCTAACTCTGGTATCAGAGGCAGTATGCCTATGTACACCAGTTGCTGGGGAACATGGGTGGGAGGGTGCTGTTGCACTGTGTTCTGCTTTGTTGGTCCCTGGTCGACAGCTGTTTGGCAATGTGAACACCCTTGGTCTGATCCAGCGTTGGTCGACAGCTGGTTGTCAATGTGAACGCCCTTGGTCTGATCCAGCGTTGGTCGACAGCTGGTTGTCAGTGTGAACACCCTTGGTCTGATCCAGCGTTGGTCGACAGCTGGTTGTCAGTGTGAACGCCCTTGGTCTGATCCAGCATTGGTCGACAGCTGGTTGTCAGTGTGAATGCCCTTGGTCTGATCCAGCGTTGGTCGACAGCTGGTTGTCAATGTGACCACCCTTGGTCTGATCCAGCATGGCTTGTCTTACGTTCTTATGCCCCCTCCGTTAAATGGCCATGTGATTTACTTAGGTTCTGCTACACGCAGCTAACTTTTCTCTTCTTCCCTCCCCGCCCCTTCTCCCAAGCCATGTTTTGCAACTGCTTCTACATTCTTGATATTTTCAAACAACAGCACAATTGTTTGCCAACTCTGATGTAATAATAATAATAATAATAATAATAATAATACTCTGAGCATGCACAGTTTTGCATTTTAAATTCACTTAAATCATAGCACCATCATGACTACAGGTATAAAATGGAGTTTGGTTCTGATGTTGCTCTCTGGGTAGCCATTTGGAGACTGATGGCTGTGGGAACTTTTAGCCCAACTTGCAGCCCTGGCTGCACCCCTGGGAGGGATGGGCAGAAATATAGTGGGTGATCTCCCCAAGGAAAGCAGAAAGATCAAGGGGCTGTCTTTACGGTGCCGCTTTCCCCCCAAAGCCCTGCAGTTTCACTGCGGTGACGTTGGGTAATCTTGATACCAAGGAGGGAGCATGGGGTTTACGGTAGTCACCTGGGTACTGGAGCCACCCCGCCGCCCCCTTCCTGGCTTCCAGCAACCAATTGCTGGTCACTTTCCATCAGGACTGCCCCCTGGATTAGCCATGGAGGGAAGTCAGACAGTGGAAGAGCCAGGGTGACCTCGATCCCACTGAAAAAGTCAGGATAAGTCCTGGACTTTTTTTCTGTGCAGTTTTGTGAAAAAGCTCCGCGATGGCTGCGAATCTGCGGCTGCAGCGTATAACTGACGCAGCACAGATTCGCAGCCACCGCTGAGTTTTGAGTGCACATAGACAGCCCACAAGTGTTGAATACCAGAGGTTTAAAATGGTTTGTGATCCTTAAGACATCTTTCGATTGTGTAGTGCTTATCCAGGTAGGCATTTGTTAGAAGTCTCCATGTGAAAATGGTCATTTCTCTGTTGCAATGAGTGCTACATTTTCCCCATGTGAGCAATGTAGGAGATAAAGCCTCCCTTTGTGAAATGTGGGTGGTATAGCCCCTGCACAAGGACTGTACTATCCCCCAAATGAAACTAAGATTCAAGCCTTCATACAGAACAGATTAAGCTGCTTAATTAACAGCTCTGACCAACCATTCTTAGCTATTGAGAAGGATTTATAATACCTGCTGCTCTCATATGAATGTGTAAAGATCATTTTAATATGTGTTTCTACAGCACTTTGAAAGGGTAAAACCTCTCTGTGTGCAGGGGGGATTATTCTTACATGGTTGCACCTTGTGCTCTTTAAGACAGCGCATTGGCATTGAATCGGTTTTTACAGCAAACCTTTGCAGGAATATTGAAATTTTCCAGAATGCTCATTTCCACTCCCAATTCTGCGTGTAGGCCCTCTCCTACGTATGAACGCCGAAGAAATCAGCGAGGAAGTCTCTAACATGTGGAGGACCATGTACAAGCTGACAAAGACCTTGGTGGATCAGCCTGGGCCAAAGCGATTAGCGGAGAATGTGAAGTTTAAAATCGACAAGTTCAAGCAGCACCTGCCTGTTCTCTCTATCGCCTGCAATCGTGGGATGAAGGACAGACACTGGGAGCAGGTACGGTTAAATGGCAAAATGTCGGATGAGAGAAGTTTTTTTTTTAAAGGCTGTGTAGGTGTTGAAGGTTACTCGCATAACCTCTTGGTGATGCCAGGGGATATGTCAGGGGTGGAAAAACTCAGGCCTCCAGATCAAATCTGGCCCACCTGAGGTCCTGGTTCAGTCCTCCTGGGTTCTACAGATGTCCAGGACCATTTCCCCACCACCACCACCACCACGAATTGCTTAGTGATTTCCTGGCTTTTGCATGTATTTTTCTCCTGTTCTAAAAGGTTACAATGCCACTCCTAAGGCTTAGAGTTTTAAGCTAAAGTACGTTGGTAAAACTGGGATTTTGGCCACACACCCTTTGCCTTTGGCTCCACCCTGTTTGCCTTCAGCTCCGCCCACCACTGTGACCCCTAAGGGCTTCTCCAAAACTGAATACAGCCCTTGGGCTGAATGGAGGTTCAGCACCCCTGGGATATGGTAGCTCTTTTTTCCTAGCATACATCTCATTAGCAATTCTCTCTCCAGCCAGGTCTTCCATTGTCATTGGATTGGCCAGTATATGGTGGCTCCATTGAGAACTGATTGGCTTGTAGCTGTGACATAATTTCTAACAAGGACACGTTCCCTCCACTCAACTACACCTGGGGCATTTTTGACAATTGAAAGGGCTAAACAATTGTTTTTAAAGGATCCCTCTCCCAAACGGGCACTTTCTCTCTGTAGACTTTTAAAATTGGGAAAAAATTAAAGGATTCTTCATAGCAATATCCCATGATATAAACAAGTATAGCAGAAATTCCCACAGCCATTTTTCAAAAAACATTCTGTGTATGAATATTGGACATAAAAATGTACCACGGGCCACTTGGAGCTTATCCTAAGTGAGGAATGCAGGATAGTGGAGAAGTACATTGATATTTCTTATACTGTCATCATCATCACTATTACTATTACTATTTAAATAAATACTATGCTAAATTTGATACATATTTCCATTGTGCAGTTATTCATATTATTATGCAAATCAATTGATAATTATTTGTATTGTCTCCTAACTTTTCATAGCCTTTCCTCTGTACAATGTTCCCACTAAAACATAAAGTTGTACCTTGTCATATACTTTATTATACCAAAACATAACAGAAATAAACAAATTTCTATAAAATCTTTGTTTGCTGTTTACCCTTTCTAATTTAAATGTTTGTGAATTTCAGCATAAATACCAGAATTTATATTTCTTATACTTCCTTTTCCTTTTCCTTTTCCTTTCCTCCCTTCTTCCTCCTCCTCCTCCAGCATTTCTATTTCGTTTTTCAGAGTGTTTCATGTAATTCTTTCAGTACTTGTTACAATGCTGCAAAGTAGACTGGTGTTACTATCCTCACCTGAGCTCCTTTTCTGGCCATTTCCCATGCTTATATTTGTCTCTCCCCCTCCCATTTATTTCTAGATCAGCGATATAGTTGGATATGAGATAAGACCTGATGACACCACTTCTCTCATGAATATGTTAGAATATGGGCTATCAAAATTTATTGAAAAGTAAGAAATACATCCAAATCTCCTATCTACTGAATATTTGTTGTATGCTTTAAAAGATTGGCATTTAGGGTGTCTTTACATTAAGGGGAAAGCACATTGCTTACCCATTTGTGCTTCCTGCTCTTTGGTGCAATTGTTATGGGCTGCATTATGTGGGCGGAGGGGGCAACCACATGATTTGAATTGAAAACTTCCCCTCTAAGCATGCTCTGTTCACTTCCATTGAGACAGCACTGTCTGGTGGTGGAAGATCCCACTTTTTTCAGGATGTTACCACCTTAAAAGTGTTTCTTTTCATGGCGGAATTTCTTAGGGATGCCGTGCGAGACGTTCTGGTCATTCATGACATCGTGTAAAAGTTCCACAATCACAAGTGTGGAATAAATCTCTCCCTTAAAAGAGCCTTAGGGCACAATGCTATGCAGACAGAAGAATAGTCCTACAACTTCCAGTGTCGTGACTCTTAGCTCTCCCCAGAGCTTCTGCTCACGAATCTTAGGCAAAGTGACACACTCCAACAACTGTGAGATTTCTTTTATTTGTAAATCACACGGAATTCAAAGCATAACGGTTTCATTTCTGCAAACACACACTTGAAGCTGAAGACGGACCAGACAGCTTTCAGGTAGAACGGCTTAATGCGAACAGCACTCACTCAGGGGTAGACATTTAGAGTTAGCCCCAGTTGCTTGAGGTCAGGTGTGGCCACACACACTGGGAATCTTCAAGAACAAAGGGAGACTCAAAGGGAAGGCCTCCTGACAGTGGATTAATGATCATCTTGAAACTAAATCCTCACTCAGCCTGTCAGGGAATGCTGAGCTGACCATGGCAACAAGATGTCAGGGAAATAACCTCTTTGACCCAGGGAGCCTTCCCAAATTCATGTAGCTTTAGCACTGAGGAAGGTCCTCTCACAGGTCCCAGACATACAGAATTGTAGAACAGCAACAAATCAGCCTCTGCCTCTCTGTGCCCGTAACTTTGGCTCCATGCAGGGAAACAGCAGGCTATAGAACCCGAATCCAGAACAGTAATCTCAAGTCCAAATCTATGAAAAGCTACAGCGCACTTTTCATGGCATAGCTCTTAGAAGTTTCAAGTCCAAATAGCAACAGAACATGTACAGAGTGCATCAAGCATTTCTAAATCAGATAGAGTCCCAAACACAAGTTTCTTGGCAAGCATAGCGAACAGCAAAACAGAACAGGAGAGACACAAGAGCAGTAGACGAGATAATTCCTAGCAAAGGAATTACTCTTTGGACATAGCTAATATAGGATGGAGGCTGGCTAATTCTAAGCTACTTTGACAGACAGGGCTTCAGGCCTGTAATCCAAACTCATGTGCCAACAGGGCGGCACAGTTCAACCTCCTCTTGATGATGACACAATGTGAGGGACAGTTTGCAAGAGAGCCCCCACCTTTCTTAAACAACTCTTTCGTTCTCACAAAACTCAAGGCTTCGGCCGAGAGTAAGAGATAAGCAGAGAACAGAGACAGTTTCTTCTCAAAACAAATTGCCAAAGCTTCAGCTCACAATTCACTGGGCCAGCCCAGTGAATTGTTTATGAAGCACCTGACACATGACATCCAGAATCCTCCAGCCAATATTGCTGTCTGGGGCACACTCTCAGTTGCAGGACTTTTTTTCTGTCTAAACATGCATAAGCTAGGAATGTTTCTCCAGCAGAGTTCTGGAACTGGCTCATGGTTTATGTTAGTTTTCCTCCCAACCTCATGCCCTCCAGATGTTTCAGACTAGAACTCCCATCATCCCCAGCCACCGCAGCCTATTGTCAGGTGTAAGAGGAGTTATCGTTCAAACTATCTGGAAGACACCAAGTTGGTAAAGGATGGTTTACATAGGTCCTGTGCAGAGAGAGGCGTGCCTGAAGTCCCACCTCCCTGAAGGAAATCTTCTTGGAAATTAAAGGAACAGTGCTCTGGTGGAGTTGAAATGTCTTCTGTAGTACTACCTGGGCTTGGCTGGCTGGGGGAAGAGAGCCCTTTGGACTAATGTTAGAGCAAGGAGGAGTCATAATCTCAGTCTGAGTATGGGGATAAGCCAGACCCTTAGTCTTCTGAAGACGTCATGGGAGAAGGCAACAAAGCTAGTCCCCTACCTGCATTCTCCAAGCCACCCATTTTCTCTCATTTTGCGAGACACTTCCAGCCACTTCCAGGAGGACACCATGCCAAATCTTCACATTTTGCTCTCTGCCAATTTCACACAGGAAGGAGACAGCTGTATCAAGAGCCTGCCCAGTGGCCTGCCTTTAGAAACCCTTAAATGATTACTGGGCCAATTAAAACTTGCAGTGCTACTTTATTCCTTCTCTGGCTTTATGATATATTGCTTTGTACTTACTTGTTTTCTAATTTACATTTCTACCTAGAATAGAGCCTATTGGTGCAGCAGCTAGCAAGGAGTATTCCTTAGAGAAGAACATGGAGAAAATGAAATCGGAATGGGTCAACATCTGCTTCACCTTTGTAAAATACAGGGACACCGTAAGTACATTTCACCCTTGTTGAAGGGCTCTGTTTGAGACAATCGTTCTACTTCTTTTCTCAGTTACGTTGCCTCACTGAAGTCAGTGGGTCTGCTCTTGATTTGACATTGGCAACCACGGGCACCATCCCCAGTGGATTTGAGTCCAGGGGAAACTGTGTTGGAGGAGGAGCTTCTCCATACCAACAATGTGCACTCCTGGAATACATGTTACATAGAGATCAAGGGGGAAAGCATAGCACATCCAGATGAGATGACATAAAATTTGTAACAACTAAAGCATTGCAAGTGGGAACAGCAAAAGAAAGTTGCAGCGTGGAATGCTCCCCGTTCAGAATTCCAGACACTCCATTCCACTGCCCTAGATTTCCATCACCACCACCACAGTCAGTAAACTTTCCATGTTCACTGAGCAGGCTCAGTCCTCATTGGGCTATTTTGTCCCACCCTGTCCTGTGGAGTTCCCCCCCAAAGGTACTTCTGCATACCTTGAGATACCCCCAACCTTCTTCTTATGGCTACATAAGGATTCACATTCAGAGTTGAGATCTCTGGTAGTGTATATGATAATGGTGGGAGAAAAGAGGAATGACACGATGAGCCTAGAATAATCCTGCTATTTTAAGACCCGCGAGTGGAGCTTTGAGTAATTTGCCTAAACTCAGACCTCCATCACACCAGCGAATTTAGTGCACTCTCGCCATGCCTGGTGTGTGGATTTGCAGCACGGTACTCACATGATGCCGTGCCTGCCCTGCTGACACCCCACCTCTTCCCCAGCCTTTTCCATGTTTTCCTAAAAGTCTGCATTATTTTCCCTAAGCGCATTGAATGCGCCCTAAGCCTCCATGTAGTTTTAAAGGAACTGGGGGCTTGAATGGATTGCATCAGGTCCTGGCAGGGAAAAGCAATCTCTCCCAGCAGCCGGCTCCAAGCCTCAAGATAAAAACCAAAACTTGCATCCCAGGCTTGAAAGCGTTTTTTAAAATCATACAAGACTCGAATTTCTGCAGAGACAGGATTGTACTCCCTCAATGCCCCTAAAGAGCCAGACTAAAGGTGGTCTGGTAGAAGTGCTCATCTGACAGGACCTGACTGGAGGGAGAAAGAGAAGGGGAGGGGTAGAGTGGAGTGGAAGAGCAAAGGAGCAAAAGAGCGAAGGAGCGAAAGATCAGCTATTCAGGTGAAAGGAATCATAAGCTTTATGTGCTTAGCATCAGAGGTAAAAAAAACCCGAAGAGGCAAACTGTTGGGAGGGGGGATTAAGTGTGATGGAGCTTTCAGTGTGGCTTCTTTACAGGACACCAGCATTCTGTCATCCATTGATGACATCCAGCTTTTGCTTGATGATCACATTGTCAAGACCCAGACCATGTGCGGCTCTCCATTCATCAAACCCATCGAGACGGAATGTCGGGTAAGGAGAAACAGAGTGGTCTGTGCTGCGGTGTGTTTCCATGCAGTGCTTCCCCTAGATGTGCTTTAGTATAAGAAGACAGCTGTGTTGAATCAATGAATTGTTTAGAGTAGCTGACTTTAAACATCTTGATTCACCCCCCCCTCCCAAGATGCTCGTCTTTGGGTGATTTGCAGTAGATCAGACAGCAAGCATTTCCAACACCTAATACCAAACTGTATGCAGAACTCCAAATACAAAACTGTGGGCATAGGTGTGCGCAGCACATTTCATTAGGGTGTGCACCCAGGTTGTTGTTTTTTTGAAGGCGAACGTTTATTGAATACTCAATCATAAAGGATGTTTATTTTTATTCATTTATATATTAAACGCTGTAGTCATGGATGCCCAACTCCACTTTTGGCTTCTCTGACCATTGGAGGGCCATTGTAGTTGGGGGGGGGGATGAGGAGGTGTTCCTCATGCCCAACCATTGGTGGGACTTTGTGGTGACAATGGCTGGAGGAGGGGCTTACAAAGTGATCTTCGGGGGCCCTCCTCCTTCCCTCTTTGAAACGTGGCTCCCAGCAGAGAGGCTCCAGAGGCAGCGGTTCTTTGGTGCAGTGGCGGAGCAGCCAGAGGGACAGTTGGAGGACCGTTCTCACTGTGTCTGGATCCTCAATTCCGCGCTTATTGCCTGAGACTTTAGGGTGTGCCTGGGCACACCTGTAACACCCCTTATGCTTGCCTATGACTGCAGGCAACTTCAGGAGATCTGGGGGGGGGGCTTTTTGCCCCCCCCAGGCTCTCTCATGGACACACACTCCCTGCAGGTACCAAAAATGGGTGGGGTGGAATGGCATCCAGAGCTGTTACAGAGTGCCCCAAGGATCAAAATTACCTTATTTGTAAGCTAACAACAGCCCTTTGGGGGCTCTTTATCTGCTATGAAGTCTCCAAATTTGCTTTCAAACAAACTAAGTTTGAACCACTTGGCACTCCATAGCAGCTCTGGATACCATTTTGTTTGCAAAAAAAGTGTTTTATATGTGGGAGGTCTTCCCGAATTTCAGGGGGTAGTGGGAACTGTGTGGGGCCCACATGTTGCCCAATCCTGTCCTAATAGTTTAACAATAGCAAGTAAAGTTGCAAGAAAAAAAACATTCTATGCAAAGGCTATTTTGTACCAATTGCTTAGCAGCCTCATTATCCCTCCTCTGTAAAACAGGAACGTTGATGGGTTGTCTTTAGACAGGTTTTTTTCATGCAGTTTTGCTGGGAAAGGCTGTTTGCATCTTGCTCTGATTGCTGGACCTTGGGGTTCTATGAATAATTAAGGAGATCCTTCAAGCCTGAAATATGCCCAGTTCTACACTAAAGTGTTCTTCAGGCCCGGGTGGTGGGAAAGGGTTAGGGTGTGTTTTTCTGATGATAGCGTACCGTTTTGTAAATATCGTGATGAAGCAGTACGGGCAGAAGAGAAAAATGATGCCATTTCTTTAACCTTGCATCTTTTCTGCTGAGTGAGGAATGAAAAATATGTCCTTTTGGAGCCCTGAAATTGAAACAATCTCTTCGCAGAGGTGGGAAGAGAAGCTTGTCCTGATGCAGGAAATTTTAGACGGCTGGTTAAAATGTCAGGCGACATGGCTTTACCTGGAACCCATCTTCAGTTCTGAGGACATTATTGCTCAAATGCCGGAAGAGGGTAGGAAGTTTGGGATAGTTGACAGTTACTGGAAGGACATCATGGTACAAGCCGTAAGTACTCGCATTTTATACACTTGGCATTTCCACTTGCCCCTTTCCAGTTCTTTCTACACATGCCGTACCTTATCCACCTGACATCAGAGCACCAGTGGGTGTAGCAGGACTGAGACTGGGTTCAAATAATTGCTCCAGCTTACTGGGCCACTGTCACTCAGCCTAATCTATCTCATAGGGTAGTTGGAGGGGGGGGGGTCAGAAATGAGCCTTACCAGAGCCTCCAGATATTAGGACGTTCTAAGTGGAGTGTCGTGTTGGATGGGAAGGAGCAGCGCTGCTTCTTAGATGGCAGGCATAATATTGCTATTTGTTGTTGTATTGAGATTTGGATTTCAGTTGGCTTTAGCTGTTCTACAAGTGCAACAAAATATTGCCGGGCAGAGTGCTGCTGTTCAGGTTGCCAGCCAGGCAGCCATGGCCTTTTTGAGGATACTCCATTCCATCTCAACCATCATTTTCCATCCACCTCACAAGAGCTAGCCGGCATTCCTTGGCCACTGCACATGTGCAATCCTCATCAGGCTATTTTAGTCCTCCTCCACCGCCCCTCCATGCACTCAGGATTCTTGTTTCTCAGTTGTATGTTTTATTTTGCATTTGGTGCTTCTGCAAACTTTGAGGTTCCCTGAAGCCCGCTGATGGTATCATTTCATTTACATAGTGATGCACTTTTAGTGAATGAGTTAAGTAGTGGTGTAGATTGACTGTTCTATGTATATCTCACTTAGACAACAGTTGTTTAAAAGTGATATAAAATCACACAAATAAATAAGCAAATGAGCTGTGATGCAGCCTAATATAATATAATCTGTACCAAAATGGAGTTTGAGCTTGTCTTTTCTCTCTTATGTATCTTTTAAACAATAGGTGAAGGACACTAGAGTTCTGATTGCCACTGAACAACCAAAGATGTTGGAGAGACTAAAGGAAGCAAATGTGCTTCTGGAAGACATTCAGAAAGGTCTAAATACTTACCTGGAAAAGAAAAGATTATTTTTTCCAAGGTAGGCTTATGAAAAGGTACCCAGTTTGCTGCAGATGAATATCTGCTGAGAAATTTGATTTGTTGAGCCACTTGACATAGAGAATGCAATTCCTTGTACTGTGTGTCTAGGCCTGAAAACCAGCAAGCCATGGTTGCTCGAAGGCGGCTGGGTAGTGGCTGTCTCTGCTTCTCACAGCACAGCCTTCTAGTTTGCTGTATTGCTGCGTAAGCATCTTGCTAATTGCCGGGAAAGATGGATCAAAGAACGGTCAAATGTAAGCAATGATCTCATATAGAGCAAGCACCTGCATGCTTTAACAAGCCTTATCTATTGTGTACGAACGAGCACGGCATTCCAAGGCTGTTGTGTCAAGAAACAAGGCCAAAGCTTCCCCATCCATCAGTTCCCAAGAAGATACGCTTGCTTATGTCTGATTCACCATAATATTCTATGGTGAGAACGCTTTGTTATTGTATCACTCGCGCCTCTGCCAAGTTCAGAACACTATATCTGTCGCTTCCGTGCCCAAGCGGGGGTCCAGATGGGTCAACAGCTTTGTGCAGAGGCTACGCCATTTGAGTCCGCTTGTTTGGGTATTCCTGTTAGGCTTGAAAATACTCAATAAATCTCCTTGGAAGTAAACCTGGTCTCTGAGCATGTCGTTTCCTTGGTAACTAAAAGAACAACCCCCTGAGTGACCCCCGGGATGCAACATTGTGAACGTCCGACATTATAAGAACTGACCAGCTTTATATGAGAACATAAGAAAAACCCTGCCTATCTAGGCTTATCTAGGCCAGCCTCCTGTTTCCCCAGAGTGGCCAATCAGATGTCTCTGGGAAGCCCACCAACAGGACAGATAAAAGGAAGGACTTCTTCACACAGCACATAGTTAAACTGAGGAAGTCGCTAACACAAGATGCAATGATGGCCACCAATTTGGTCAGCTTTAAAAGGGGCTTGGATAAATTCCTGGAGGAGAGGGCTATCAATGGCTAGTAGTCATGATGGCTATGTGCTACCTCCAGTATCAGAGGCAGTAAACCTTTCTGTGACTGGTTTCCAATACTGTATTTCCTAGTATCTGAGACCTAAGATTCTTTTAACTGGAAAAAGTGATGATTGGTTAAACTGAGACTCTCTGCCTGTGACACATGTGCTCTACCACTGAGAGACGGCTCCTCCCCCTTAAGGTCAGGGGTCAATGATGTGATGCCCACTGCACCCTGGTTCGGAGCTACAAACTGATGTGTGTATGTTAAAACCTATTTTGAACAGATTCTTCTTCCTTTCCAATGACGAGTTGTTGGAGATTTTGTCCGAAACCAAAGATCCTCTTCGTGTACAGCCACACTTGAAGAAGTGCTTTGAGGGGATTGCGAAACTGGACTTTACAGATAACATGGAGATTATAGGCATGATCAGTTCCGAGAAGGAAATTGTTCCTTTTAATAAGAAAATCTTCCCAGCTCATGCCAAAGTACTTTTTGCATATTATTATTATTATTATTATTACTATTACTATTGTCATAAAAATGTATTTTTTGGGAAATGCCTTCTGAAACCCCACTATAGATTTTATTCTTTCAATTAAACAGTGAAGAGCAATGGTGGAACCAGCATATGACTTATGACATGTCTAAAAACATGCATAGCTGCGGTTGTTGCCAACAAAGGATTAGATGGGTGAATCTTCCACACCAGGTGTTTACCGTGAGCTTTGCTTGCTCGCTTTTTAAAGCGGCATCTGCATTATCATAGAATCATAGAATAGTAGAGTTGGAAGGGTCCTATAAGGCCATCAATTCCACCCCCCTGCTCAGTGCAGGAATCCACCTTAAATTATATCATCAAGAAACCTTTCTCTGCCGAGGTTTTCTCATTGACTTTGTCTTTTGTTTGCAGGGTTCAGAAATCCTTTTAAAATAAATAAATAAACAAATAAACAAACAAACAGACAAATGCCACAATAGAACAACTGTGCAATCTCTGCAGGTGTAGATGAGCATTCACGAAGCTGTCCCACAGCCTTTCAGCCAATACGATTCTCTGTTATAGCCTGTATAGCTCACTCCACTTCCTGTCCTTATGGTCTGTCCCTCCTCTATAGGGAAGGGCTTGCCCACTTTAACCCTTCTCTTTCCTTGTGCTTTACATTTCCATCCCGTTCCTCCTCCCCTAAAATTGGAGACCTGGGCAGGGGGCAATCAGAATGGGGACTGCACACCGTGCCATGCTTCCTATGAAAATCACTCCCCCTTGAGATCTGCATTGGCAAAAGCTATGATTGGGTGCTGTCAAAACACCCACGTCTGGAAGTACCCAATCCCTTTTCACAGAGAGGCATCTCTAATTAAACGCTTACTAAGAATACCGACATGCCATATTGCACAGAGTCTATTATGTGGCAAGACCCTTGTAATGAATGCCGGTATCAGCCTTCCTCAACCCAGTGCCCTGCAGATGTGTTGGGGTACAATTCCAATCAACTTCAGCCAGCTTGGGAGTTTCACTGCAATACATCTGGAGGGACCCAGGTTGGGGAAGGTTGGCCTACATGGTTTTCCTTCTGTGTCGAAATGTTCTTTCTCCCTGTGAATGTTCTCCTTCAACCATTGTATATTTTGGGATCCCAGTGAGTCTTCATGTTCACATGTTTATTTTTATTTTTTATTTTTAAGGGCATGGTTGAGAAATGGCTGTCGCAAGTAGAAGAAATGATGTTGGCCAGTATTAGAAAAGTCATAGAGCGTGGCATTGGAGGGTACGATGAGGTAATAGCCAACCCACAAATGCCGTATAAAGACGTACTTGTATCTAAGACATCTTAGAGAGCCAGTGTGGTATAGCAATGAGAGTGTTCGTCCCCAGTCAGCCATGAAGCTCACTAGGTGACTTTGGGCCTAATCTACCTTATAGGGCTGTTGTGAAGATTAAATGTGGAGGAGGAGAAGAGTCATGTACTCCGCCTTGAGATCCTTGGAGGAAGAGGCGGGATATAAATGTAACAAATGAATAAATAATTCATTCTAACTAAAGTAGCTGAAATGCAAATGCAGTACTGTAAATGGCCGATTGATCAATGCTGTACTTATGTATTTTAAATGATACGTTTATCAGAAATGAATAAGAAAGCTAAGGGTCTGGTTTATGAAGCTAATTTGGCTATCAACTTTATCATATATGCCAGTCCTTTCTTATATACACTTATGGTTATTCATTGGCTTCGCGTGACCATTTTCCTTGCTTGATACCATACATACATAAACTTCATTTTATATAGCCATAGGCCTTTACAATGTTTAATAATGTTAAAAAGAGACCCTTCCCAATACAAAACTTTTGATTTAAATAAAAATTACAACTCAACAAAGCTGTTAAGAACAAACCATGTTTGCCGTCCACTGAGAAGGTTGACCACTCAAAACAAATTTTAAAAAAAGATAAGATTTATAGTACATCATATTTCTTGATGTGGCGGGACCACAGCTTGGTTGATATCAACACTAGTTGACTTTTTATTAGTGACTTTGTACTCGTTGACCCAGAGGGAAGGAAAGGAAGTCTTTTTGGTGTTGTCATTGTTAAATGATAAGAAACCTTATTTACTACAATCTATTATTATTGTTGTTGTTATATTTATATCCCGCCTATATACAAAATAGGTGTCCTTCCCCTATTGTTTAAATCTGCCTATCTGCTTTCTGTCCATCCCAAATTTTACTCTAAGGTTGTAAATCATAAGAGATGTTTTTGAAAATGTTGCACCACCCACACTTTCAAAATGTGAGATTTCCTTTTCATATTCAGATCCTAGGTCCATAGTTGGAATCTGATGTTGCTCTTTGTTGTGTTTTTGAAAAGGTTCCCCGGAAGACATGGGTGCTGCAGTGGCCCGGACAAGTAATTATCTGTGTATCATCAATCTTCTGGACAAAAGAAGTAGCAGAAGCCATACAGGAAAAGACGTTGCCTGTAAGATCTCTTAATAAATAAATAAAAGCATGGAGAATATATATATATATATATATATATATATATATATATATATGTATGAGATGGCTGTATTAGACAGTAAATGGTATTTTGTGCATGTACTGATAAATTAATAGCTTAGCAGTGTTCAGTATTAATACACAGATTACTTTTCTGAACAAATTGCAGTGCCAACTTACAAATGAGAGGACCCCGATTAATTTGCTCTCCTGCATCTTGAAAACATTCCATATTTTATGTTGCATGACTATCAAAAGATTAATCCAACAGCGCATACATTATACTAATATATTGCTATTTATTTCACTGATACTCTGGGGCCTTCTGCATCAGCCATTTGTTCCGGAATAATATTGAGGTCGTCCCTACCTGGCCACATGGTGTTCACCTACTCCCATCGTGATCTCGGGACAACCCCTCAGTTTTTCTGGACTATCGCTGACTGCTTTTGTAGTGGCTTTTCCCCATCTCTTCTTACAGTCCCGAAGCCCCTGGCAGGTGTGCCCACCCCCCTTCGCGAGTTCCTGGTTCAGCGAACAGCCAAACCACTGTCAAGGGAATATGCATGGGCATCACCTTGTTTCATCGCCGACTGTGTCTCTCTTTTTTTTACACAAACGTATCGATGCGCAATAGCAGACTTTTGACAACGTATCTATCCTTCCTGTGTTGCTGTGTGTTTGCAATTGTGCACATCTCGGAGGAGTTATTAAAAAAAAATTCCGTGCCCCGTACTCATCTGTCTAGCCCTTCTGCTGATACACATCGGAACCACCGTCACGGGGCACATGTCTTCCCGCCACGGCTCTCCTTTACTTGTGGGGAAATTCCCTCACCTGTGCCCTGTGAGCACTGATCACGAAAGTGGGAAACCTCACAATCATCCCTCCTCCCTCTCGAAAGGGCTGAAGGTGTAGATGAGCCCCTTGTCTCTCTTTTGGGATGAAATCCAAGTTGGTCTACATAGGCTTTTCCAGTTGGCCTCCCATCCCGGCACACACCAGTTCGGACCTGTTTAACTCTAGCAAAGTTGCTCTATCATATGCTTTCAGTCTGTTCTCTGGAACCATGTCAGTCTTAGAGTTAAAATGAGAGGCTGTGGCATAGTGACTAAGAGCTTGAACTGTCAACGAAGAAGCTGTTGTTTTTCTTTTACTACTGTTTCTTTGTTTTATTGTTAGGATAGGTTTTAATTTGTTGTGATATATCTACAGATAGGGATGCCAAAACAATCCATCCAGTGGTGGAGCTGGCCAAGCTGATGAAAGTGTTGGACTGCAGCTTGCTATCCCATAAAGTGGCCTGACTTGATCAGCCTGCAGATTTACTGTTGGCTTCCCCCCCCCCACTCCCAATTAATAGGAAGTTGCACAATTTCTGGCCATAATGTGCATAATGTGCAAAAAAATTAGCTAGAATCTGCACAACTTTCTGTTTATGAAAAAAAACTTTTTAAAAGTTCCTGGATTTTGAGAAAGGCTTGTGGCTCGGCTCATGAAGGCAAGCCAAGCTGGTGTCATGCCTTACCTCGAGGAAGATTCCTCCGATGGGGAAGAGGAGGGAGAGAGCCAGCTCTGTGTGCTGCAGCCAGAGCCAGACGGAGTTTTGGAAGCTTCGGCTGACAGCATCCCCCTGGGACCTCTGCAAGAGCAGCCTAGCACATCCAGCAACATTCCCGAGATTCCTCATTTGCAGGAAGCAGAGCTGGACATAGTCCAGCCGGATGAACACCAGAGAAACAAGCAACAGGAGCAGCGGAGGGAGGGAAAACAAGCACAGCATGTGGGCTCACTTAAGAACAACATGCGGTCCTAATGAGCCAGCTGTGCTGATTAGCGGCTGGCTATAAATCAGGTCAGCCACAATCAGCCCTCGCTGCAGGCAAACCGTTGTTTTCCTGGCTTTGCTTCATGAAGAGACTCAGATTCCTGGATTCCTGGACACACGGCACTCTAATAGACCACTCTTTTGGCGACCCCTGACCTGCTACAACGCTTGGCTCCATGACCCCTTGGCAATTGACAACCAGACTGTTCTGACTTCACCTTTGTCTTCCGCTGCACTCCTGGAATGCCCTGAAACGACCTTGGCATGGACTGACTGCTCTCAGGACCCTGCCCAGAGCACTTGTCCGCCTTAGAACAGAACAGCTGGGCAGGCTAAGGAATCTGTCAGGCCCACAAAGGGACAGATTTGCAAACAACGGCATCCGTATTGGTAAATCATGTTGGATATGATATATTCTTGAAAAGCAGAGTGCAAAGGCTGAAGTAAACAAATGACAAAATAACGAATTGCATCAATTCACCGATTTAATTCTATTAAGCTGTATTCTAAATATCCCCATACTTACAAGAAATAAGGTGCCACCCAGCTACATGCTCCTTTGAAATAACAGCCGCCTCCTCTTTTCCTTTTTCTTTTTTTGCTGCAGGCATTTTTGGAGAAAAGCAACAAGCAGATTGGAGAAATAGTAGAGCTGGTGAGAGGAAAGCTGTCAGGTGGGTCCCGGTTGACCCTGGGAGCCCTCACGGTCATTGACGTGCATGGTAAGTGGCAAAGCTGAGGTGTGGGAAAAAGCGGGGGACAAACAATGTGAAATAAGGAGCAGAAATAGCCCTCCCAAATAAAATAGAGAGTGAGATAGGATGAGGGATGGGGTGAGCATTGGAGAAGGAGGGGTTAAAATGCACCCCCCCCCCCGAATGCCTGTGGTCTGTTTTGATTCTGCTAGAGGCTCATTTGAGTCTTGATCGGACTTGAAACGGGACTGCTTTCTGTAGCCAGTTTCAACACTGTCTGTTGAAAACGATGGAGATACTGGCTATTGTTTAGCAGTGCATGCACAGGCCTTGGGTCCCCCTTCCTCTCCCCCAGCCCCCTTCTCTCCAGTATGGCCTCAGTGAGAACATCAAGTCTAACTTCCATTTTTGATTATTGTTACGTTTGTACCTGAAGCTGCAGTTAATTGAAACAAGCCCCTTCATAAACTGTGGTTTGAAGTTGATTTATTTCCCTAGACCACAGCTAAGAATAAATGTAGTGCATCCATGTTTGGACATAGTGCTAAACTGTGGGTGGTTTAAAAGGGATGCGAATGTTTCAGATCTCCTCATGGCTGTGCCCAATGAGGAGAGGGGTAAGCACACGTATGAGCTCAAGGCTCATTCATGTAACACGAAACCAAGGCTTTAGTGTTACATCCAAACTGCACCAATAGATGCATTTCAATAGGCAGAGGTCAACAGGCTGCATGCCTGAAAATGGCTGGGCTAACATCAGTTCGTCACCAAAGATCCTGGACTCCTGGTTTAAAACAAACAGTGGTTCATTACACAAGCTAGCTTCTGGTTCTGTGGCTTGAACTTGGCTTGTTTAGTAACTTGCCATAGTTTGTTTTAAACCAAGATCCCTGGTTCAGACGTTGTACCATTTTCAGGCCATGGGGCCTGTTGATGGTCTGTTCTGCCTTTGTCATGGTGAGGGTTTAGCATCATTGAATGCTGGTGAAGTGTCAGTTACAGGGTTCCATTATGAATTGGGACTTTATCAGGGTTTGGGGCAAGTCAAGTTTCCCAGGGAGGCTGTAACAGTTCCACAGAGAGCTCCAAGTAAGTAGTGCTAGGGTGGAAGCCAGACAAGCTTGCCTGTGCACCTCCAACAACTGGCAGACTCAGAATGAGCCTTAAGTATAACTTGGGCTCCCTAGAGGCTGCCGGTTTGCCCCACACACTACATGACACCTGAAGGGGAATTGGAACCTGGGGTTGCTACAAATGTACCGCTAAGCCAAGATCCTTTAAAAGTAAAACTGAACGCGGTAGAAGTCCCCCTCCTGGCCACATGGGTCGGGGAGACTGGATGGTCCAGTATGTGAGCCTGATACTTTGCTCAGAGTCCTAGAGATTGTCCACTTAATGCTGAACCATGCTGTTTATTTGCCCTGGGCCAAATCGTAACCTGACTTCTTTTTCATTGGAATTTCGTGGGTAGTGAATCATAGCATGAACTCTGAGTTTTACCCTGTGGAGGCTGGCAGCTCCGATTCCAGTGGGGCTGTACATCCATTCTGGGGTTTCAGTCTGAATCAGCCAAAACTCTGAATGAGCTATCCAAGGTGCTGAACGCCCCCCCCCCCGAAAATAGTTTCAGCACCTTGGATAGGTCCTTTAGAATTCTGGCTGGTTCTGACTGAAGCCTATAGTGGATGCGCATCCTGACCGAAATTGGAGCCGTTAGCCTCCACTGGCTTCACCCACAATATAATATTGTGAAATGTTTGAGAGGATATTGCTAAACGGACATGGCACATCTTGCAACATATTCTGAGCAAATGAAAACTAAACGTTTGACCTAAATAGTAAGGTGGATTTGAGGATGTTCTTTGTCCCTACAGCACGTGATGTAGTTGCAAAACTGGCAGAGGACCAGATTTCAGATCTGAATGATTTCCAGTGGATTTCCCAGCTGAGATATTACTGGGAAGATGGAGAAGTAATGGTCCGAATGATCACCACTGAAGCCAGATATGGTTATGAATACCTGGGCAATTCTCTGCGTTTGGTGATAACTCCGCTGACAGACCGATGCTATAGGTAAAAATTCACTTTACAGGATACTTATGGTTCACACAGAGCTAGGAGATTGATTCTGTAGGGTATAGGCCAAAATTTGCAGCTGGTGGGGTGCAGGGGGGAGGTGGAAGGACATCATTTGATGGAACCCAAAGCAACCACATACATACACATACAGGTACATATACATATGTACCTATCTACAGGAGGTTCAGGACAGATAAAAGGAAGGACTTCTTCACACAGTGCAGAGTTAAGTTATGGAATTCACTACCACAAGATAGAGTGATGGCCAATAATTTGGCTTTAAAAGGGGGTTGGATAAATTCCTGGAGGAGAAGGCTATCAATGGCTACTAGTCCTGATGGCTATGCGCTATCTCCAGTATCAGAGGCAATAATAATAATAATAATAATAATAATAATAATAATAATAATAATAATTTCTTACCCGCCTCTCCCTCCAGATCAAGGCGGGGAACAGCATCAATACAAACAATATAAAATACATAAAACTGATTAAAAGCATATAAAATTAATACATTATTAAAATATCAAGAAAGTCTTAAAATTCGATTGGGTAGGCCTGCTGGAAGAAATCAGTCTTTATAGCTGTCTTAAATTCTGGAAGATTGGTAAGTTGGCGGATCTCTCCCGGCAGGTCGTTCCATAGTCTGGGAATGGCAGAAGAGAAGGTCCTTTGGGTAACGGTTGTCAGCCTAGTCTTGGCCGACTGTAGTAAATTCTTCCCAGAGGACCTGAGCGTGCGGGGCAGATTGTATGGGAGAAGGCAATCTTGCAGGTTACCTGGACCCAAACTATGTAGGGCTTTAAAGGTAATGACCAACACTTTGCACTTCGCCCGGAAACTAATTGGTAGCCAGTGGAGTGATTTTAAAGCTGGTGTATTATGGTCACCCCTAGGTGTACCAGTGACCAACCTGCCTGCCATATTTTGAACTAGTTGAAGTTTCCGGACTAGGCACAGAGGTAGCCCTATGTACAGCACATTGCAGAAGTCGAGCCTCGAAGTTACCAGCGCGTGCACTACTGTCTTTAGGTCTTCCAACTCTAGGAAGGGGCACAGCTGGTGTATCAGTCGAAGCTGATAGTAGGCACTCCTGGCCGTCTCGTCTATTTGAGTTGTCATTTGAAGCGATGGATCCAGGAGCACCCCCAAGCTGCGAACACAGCCTTTCAGGGGGAGTGTAACCCCATCCAGAACTGGTTGACACTCCTCCAAATCCAGGTTGGGGCCTTTGACAGTCAGCACCTCCATCTTGTCTGGATTCAGCTTCAGATTGTTTTTCCTCATCCAGCCCATTACCGCCTCCAAGCATTCATTCAGAGGAGACACACTATCCTTAGCTGACACTGTTGTCAAAGGCATTGAGAAATATATTTGGGTGTCATCAGCATACTGATAGCACCCCGCCCCATGCCTCCGGATGATCTCTCCCAGCGGTTTCATGTAGTTGATAAACAGCACTGGGGATAGGATGGCGCCTTGAGGAGCAACTATCCCCAAGCATCACCATCTGGAACCTGCCCGAGAGGTAGGACCAGAGCCACTGAAGCACAGTGCCCTAGAGTCCCAAACCCCTCAAGCGTTCCAGAAGGATACCATGGTCAATGGTATTGAAAGCCGCTGAGAGGTCCAGAAGTACCAGCAGGGACACACTCCCCCTGCCAAGCTTAGATCATCCACTAAGGCGACCATAGAAGTCTCAACTTCCTATCCTGCCCTGTAGCCAGTTTGAAATGGATCTAGAAAATCTGTATCATCCAAAACTGCTTGGAGTTGAAAGGCAACTGCCCTCTCGATTACCTATGTACACCAGTTGCTGGGGAACATGGGCAGGAGGATCCTGTTACAACTGTGTCCTGCTTGTGGGTTCCTGGTCTACAGCTGGTTGGCCACTGTGGGAACAGAGATGGACCCTGGATCTGATCCAGCAGGGCTCTTCTTACATTCGTATGTTCTTACCTACACATGCATGACCAATATCTCGGCATATATAAATCAGCATATAGCAGCTAAAGTCTAAAGCAAACGATATGCTCATTTGTACCTGGCAGCGTGTTTGAAAAGTGGTGTGTGTGTGTATATATGTATGTGTCCATCTCTTATCTACCTACCTATCTCAGGGGAGCAGAACTTCAGGCCCTAGGACTCAACCCAGCCCACCTGGTTTCCCCAGTCAGATACTCCCCTTTCCCCCAACCACTGATCTTTGGGTAGTTTCCCAACTTTTGAAATGGCACTAAGAGCTATGAGATAAAACGTGCTGGTATTTTTGGTATGTTGGCCCCCGCCCTTTTTGCCTTCATCCTCTCCACCACTAGAGTGTGGCCCCCAGGAGCTTCTCCAAAACAATATTTGACCCCCGTGCTGAAAGAGGTTCAGCACCCTGTCCCATCTTAACATCCTCTGTGCTTTTCCCCTCCTCTTTATGTGTTAGGACGTTAATGGGGGCTTTGAAATTAAACCTGGGAGGTGCTCCGGAAGGACCTGCAGGGACGGGCAAAACCGAAACAACCAAAGATCTGGCAAAAGCACTGGCCAAGCAGGTACCAAAAATCATTTACTTCTTTTCTCTAGAAGCTTAAAAAAGTAGGCTTCAGGGTGCATCTTCCTATGCTGAGGTTGTGCATCAGAAGTTCATGAACATTAGTAGAAAGAGCACAGGTCTAGTAATCCCTCCTAATAATTCAGGAACGTAATTCACATCCTAGGAACTTCCTTGGAGAAAGTGGACAGTCAAGTCAAGTTAACTTCAGAAAACCCTTCTCTCCTGTCCTTGTTAGTGATAGGTGAAGGGACTGGTGCAAATCCCATCCTAGACTCTGGAGAACAGAGAAGCACAGTCATTCAAATTAGACCCACCTAGATAGTGATAGACTCTCCAATCAGTCATAGGTGCCATTTTGGGCTCTTCTTAATGCCATTGGAGAGAATGGCCTAGTCTAGATGTAATGCTAAACCATCATTTATTACTCCAGGGATGTTCCTGCTTACACCTAAGCATTATAGGAATGAGCTTCCTTCTCTCTTTACCTTCACATGTGTAAGGAGGGGATATGAACTCAGGAAACTTCTTAACATAGGGAATTTCCAAACTAGGTACTGGGGGTGCTGGGAAATAGCTTGTTCTTATTACTTTTAATGAAAACAAACTAAGAGCAAACTGTGCCAGTGTAGTAGAAGACGATAAGGGGAGGGTGACATCTGGTGGAGGGATGAACAGGTTAAGATTGAATTCACCAAGTGCAGTATCAATGGCATTTGATATGCCGTTGTTTATTTTTTAATCTTGTTCCACAAACCTCAACATGGGGGCTAACTATGCTCAGTTTACCATCCTCTGCAAGGGGAACCTACACAGTACATGGAAGTTGGAGGCCAACTGCACCTTTGCTGTGGCAGGTCCCACACTGAGGAACTTATTCCCCCCCCCCCCCCCCCGTCCCCAGATAATCATTTTAATGTTTCTCTTTTCACCTTTAAAATGTTCCTGGATCTTTTGTTATCATTGTTCTCCAGTTGCCTTTTAAGGACTTCTCTGGTTCCTCTTTGGTGCATCGTTTCTTTGATCCTGTTCTCCCTACCCCCACAGCACATTTGAATATTTCATTATTTTATGTAAAGGAATACTGTTGCATTTTCTTTTTCTGGGAGCACTGAGAATATTTTATTTTGTAAAAAGCCCTCTACACCAGTTGGCAGGAGGGGCTATAAAAACAGCGTCCTTCATAATTAAACCTAATAAAGAATCTTGCTGTCACAGTTTGGCAGCCCTTCCCCTTTGTAAACTGCTCGAATTGTAGGTGGGACGCCAATTTTTTTCCTAATAGAGCTCCTGTGCCTCTAAGAACCGCACGACACACTGAAATTTTGGGAGGTGAAGTTTTCCTCAATAGGCAAGTGAACGAATCCTGGAAAATTTCTGCTTATCACACAACTGTTGAAGGTACAGGAACCACACCAGGAAAGAAAGAAAAAATGTTGGCAGCACGATTGTCAGCAACAACTTTGTATTAACTTTGAACAATATGTTCTGCGATTTGTCTTAGTGCGTTGTCTTCAATTGCTCTGACGGTCTTGATTACAAAGCCATGGGCAAATTCTTCAAAGGATTAGCACAAGCCGGCGCTTGGGCCTGTTTTGATGAGTTCAACAGAATTGAGGTAATTTTATATTAATAGAGATTATTTATTTGTTTGTTTGTTTGTTTATTTGTGACACTTATATACTGCTAAATATATTCTGCGCTAGAGATGGCTTAGACAGCCAAAACCCTCTAACACAATATGCAAAGAATGCGGTGTGCAAAAGACGAAGAAATGTGTGTTACTATTGCAGTGCAACCCTATACGTGTCTACTCACAAGTAATCCCCTTTGAGTTTCTCCAACATCGCTACCTTGCAAGAAAGCATGGTTTGTGTTAATCATACTTTAGAACCCTAAGTTCCATAATTGTATGGGAGTTCCATAATTATATGGAAACTTAAATGCAGTTAATACAATTAAACATACATATTTATGTTCTGGCTGGCCTGCATTGATGCACACGCACCCACCCACACCCACAGACACCTTATCCTATAGACTATATATTTTACATGCAAAATGTCCCAGGATCAGTCCCTGAGAAAGACTGATGACTGAAAACCTGACGATTCACTGCCAGTCGGTGTTGACAATATTGAGGTAGGTGGGACCAGTTGTCTGACTTGGTATAAGGCTGTTTCCTATATTCCTACAATTTCTGGCTGCAGCCCTTTTATCATTGATTCATCACAGTATTTCAAAGTATCGTGATTTGTACACGAACAGCCTCCAGCATGGGAATAGTAAACCCTAATGCATTCCCCAGGACACTTTATATGAGCTTTTCCATTGCTGCTTTTTATATCTGAAGCTTTATTTTATTGATTTTTGTCGTTAGGTTGAAGTGCTGTCTGTAGTAGCACAGCAGATCCTCAGTATTCAGCAGGCTATTATTCGGAAGCTCAGAACATTTCTCTTTGAAGGCACAGAGATTTCCCTTAATCCAACCTGTGCGGTATTTATCACTATGAATCCTGGGTATGCTGGACGGGCAGAACTTCCTGATAACTTGAAGGTAAATTGTGTCCTGGTGAAGCTGAGACTGGGAAAGGCCTGAAGGACTTTGACCTAGAGCAAGTGGTGAGCAGAAATAGGTAGATTGATGTAGGCATCAGTATCAGGGAGAAGGCATCTTGTTACAGGTTTCCAAAGAGGAGCTGAGAGTCATGTTTCAGGACCTGGGACAGCACCCAAGGATCGCAGAGGTTACTCCAACTAAGTGCCTAGCTTTCCAGAAGGGTTCACCTCAGACTTTCTTTATGGTCTTCTCATAAAATTCTCAACATATGAATATCTTTTTATTCTCCCGGGCTTCAGAAATCCATGATCTTAAAAGCTGGGTTTTTACCCACTGATTATATGTTGTTCATTTTAAGCTGTACTTTTAAAACTGTTTCAATTATTTGTTTAAAGAAGTATTGTACTTTATCATTTCATCTTTGTTGAGCTGCCCAGAAAACGATGCTCTTAAAAGAAAGAAATGTGTTTTCAGATAGTTAGGAAAAGGTTAACTGCAGTGTCTTCACTAGCTGGCCAATGTGGATATAGTATTATGAAATGAAATATATTTGTGATTCTTTGAACACCATTTGGAAAAGTGGCACACAAATAAATATTGCGTTGTTCATGATGATGGTTTTCAGGTAGGGCTGGGAAAGTCTGAAACCCTGGAGAGCTCCTGCCAATCAGTGGGGATGATACTGAGTTAGATGGACCAATGGTTCGACTTGGTAGAAGGTAGCTTCCTATGTTTCTATGTGCTGACAATATAAATGCTATAAGGGGACAATTCTATGCAGTTTTAGACAGAAAAATGTCCTAGAAATCCCATGCTGGCTGAGGCATGCTGGGAGTTGTAGGACTTTTTCCTGACTAAACCTGCATAGCATTGTGCTCTAAATTGGGGTGATGCAACCTCCTGGCCAGTTTTGTTGCCTTCACCGTCTCCCTACCCCCACTGCTGAATCTACAGCGCTCCAGATTTTACATTGAGCACATAATGTTATGAGCTATTTATTGTTTCCTTCTCCTGTGCTTCCTTAGGCTTTATTCCGTACGGTAGCCATGATGGTTCCAGATTATGCTTTGATCGGTGAAATTTCACTTTATTCAATGGGATTCCTTGATTCCAGAAGGTAAGTTAGTTAGGGTATGTTTATTTAGGTTTACTAGCTAGTGCAGTTTTTATATTTAAAAACCTTGGTTCCATGTGCTATACATAAAACTCCCGCCCAGGGACAATGTGTGAGCAATAGAAGACCTGTTGGAGTCATGCTATATATGGAAAATGCTGTATTTAGCTATTCAGGGCAGAATCTATCACCAGAGGATGATGATTTTCTACCACCTGGACTTCACATTCTAATGACGCAATTCTATGCATATTTAGACATAAAAAAATTCTACAACTTCCAACATGCCCCAGCCAACATGCTGGGAGTTGTAGGACTCCTCCCCCCCCATATAGGTCTTCTTTCATACAGTTTAATGCCCAGATTATTGCATATGTGCTTTCACTTATGAGTGTGACATCACAGAATGCACATTAAAGAAGGAGCCCCAATTGGCTCTGAAACATATTTGGTAGTTTGGCCGTTGTACCATATTGGTACCATTGTGCTGGATTTTCCTTTGTGAAAATTCATGGTTGAATAATGTTTTCCAAAAGATCCCTCAAAACCTCATTTTTTCTATGTTGGTTTGCTCCAGTACACCACCCCTCTTGGCAGCTACTTTGGTACCACTTATCAAAAAGCGGCTTCTTCTTTTTTGCTACATAATCTAGCCAACCAGGGATCACTTAGCTGGCAATATGATGTTGGAACACCACGGTTGCCAAACAGAATAAAGGGACAAAGTTCTTTGTTTTCTGTTAAGCTGTTGGTAGAGTGCAAGATTTCGTCTATTGTTAACCCCAACCCTGTTCCGACAACATGCTAAGCCATGGTGCTTAAGCATTTTGAACTAAACTTTACGGCTTAGCGTGTCATATGAACCATTCCTAATCATGGTGGCTACATAACCATGGTTTAAATATGCCCACTAACCATTTGCTGCAAAAAGGTTAGTGGCCTAACCATGGCTTAGCGTGTTGTCTGAACAGGCCCTCCATATTTTTTCAAAGAGAAAATAACCCTTCAGTTATTAATTTATTATTACTAGTTCTAGCCACAAGCCAAAGCAACAACATGTTCCAGTTATTAGTATCTTAGCCAGTAACATCCCCCAAATAAGAGGAAAAATCTTGCACTTGGGTTTTCATCCCTTACGAGCTATCCCTGAATTGTTTATAAACTGACTTGATTATATGCACTTTAAGTTAACATTCAGCTGTTTATATAGAGACACATTTTATCCTTTTTCCCCCCCTTGGTGTTCGGTGCCCACGAATGGTAACATATTATAATCTTTCACAGCCTTGCCCAGAAAATAGTTGCTACCTACCGACTTTGCTCTGAACAGTTATCATCACAACATCACTATGACTATGGGATGCGCGCTGTGAAATCGGTCCTGACAGCAGCAGGAAACTTGAAATTAAAGTACCCAGATGAAAATGAAAGTGTATTGTTGCTTAGGGCCCTGCTGGATGTTAACTTAGCTAAATTCTTGGCTCAAGATGTCCCTCTGTTTCAGGTAAGATAACGAACGAAGTCATTTAGATGGTGATAACTCTGCTTGCTCCTATATAAATGCAGGCAGACAAATATTGAGGATGCAGTCATGATCAACCTAGAAAGGGGTTGTTGTTGTTGTTTGGCTTTTATTTTTAACAGCTTGAAACGAACTTGTGTGCCACTTTTCTCCCAGAAGCCCTGCTCTTAAATGACTTTCTCTCCTTTCATTTGACAGGGCATCATATCTGATTTATTTCCTGGAGTGGTTCTTCCAAAACCAGATTATGAACTCTTCATCAAGGCACTGAATGATAACATCAACAAAATGAATCTTCAGCCGGTTCCATGGTTTATTGGGAAAATTATTCAGGTTTCTTTGTTCTTAATATTTACACATAGGAAAAATATTCAGCAAAAACTTCTTAATCATATAGATAAAATTGAGGCCTGTAACAAATTATTGCAGTACATGCTCATCTCCTAATCCTGTTCTGGGTTCCAGCCAGCCAATTGAAGCAGACCAATCTACTCCATCATCCCCAGTTACTGACCAATGGTCTTTTCAATGTATTGGGTGGAATCTTCAGTGATGTTGGTTCCACTTGCAGAGTGGTTTTTGACTCTTCCACTAACGGAAAGGGGGACAATGTTCACCAGTTCCCCCTGAATCTCCCCCATGTCACCTTCAATGCTGTTCTGGAGGATCCGCCAACCCTCTCGGACAGAGATTGAGGCTGGGGGCACGGAAAAGGAAGAATCAGCTAAAATGATCTTCCCTTCCATTAGTGGAGGTCTCTGCTGGATCAAAAGCCACTCTGCAAGTAGAATGGCATCACTGGATTCTACTCATTATTTTTTAATATAAATACCGATAAGAACTGCTTGTGGTAAGTGTTTCCTTAGAAGAGGCATTCCCACGTTTCTGCATATAAGAGAGAATGCCTCTTCTAAAATAATTTTACAACATATGTCGTTTCTACACCAGGCTGTTTGCCTAGGATGGCCCCCGGCTGGTCCCTGTGCGCTGATGGTGTGTATTAGGTACTTCTGGGATCACCCTCCCTCCCTCTACACCCCTATGGTGTAGAAAGGGCCCTAGATGTGTATCATCCTAAAACAAAGGAAGTATGCCGTTTGCTTCAGAACAATTGCTTTTTCACTCATATTCAAATGTCATTAATTGGTAAGTCAATGAAAATTGTTTTAAACGGGCAACAACCCTACTTTTAACTCTAAAGAAAACTTCAGGATCAGGGATCTCCTGGGGCATATCTGTTCTGGTTCTCATGTTAACTATTGTGGGCACAGTATCATATATACCCTTTGCAGTCTCAGGTGCTTCAGTTATGATGACTATTTATATAACCAAAATGTGACTACTGAGAAACAAAAGGGAGGTATCTTTAAGAGGGGGTACAGAGACCCAAAAACAGTCCAGTAAGGACTAAGCATGCCCAGTGGCCACAGAATGCTCAATGTTTGTTGGCAGCGGGGAAATGGAAAAGCAGGTGAGAGGCAGAATGGAATAGAATACCTTTAAAGAAACGGGAACACTGAATGGGAGCACGCTACACTGCAACATTTTGTTGCACCTCCCACTTGTGATTTATTCATTGTCTATCTTGGTTTATGGTTGCAACATCCAGATTTACACAGTTCTTATGAAATGGGACAAATTGTGGCTCAAAATGCATTGGGGTTTTGCTCTTCACCCTACCGTTGGCTTCCTCTCCCCCTTGCAAGATGGAAGCTAAATTTGATTGATTTTGAAATTCAGTCGTGCGACTTATTTATTACAGCATTCATATCATTGGTGCAGATTTACGAAATGATGATGGTTCGTCACGGCTATATGATTGTTGGGGATCCAATGGGAGGCAAAACCTGTGCCTACAAAGTTTTAGCTGCAGCACTTGGGGATTTGAGCCAAGGTATGTATGAAATTGATTCTGACCAATACTTTCTTAATTAAAAAGAGTGACAGCTCCTTCTTTCCTTTCATCTAGAAAGCTAAAACTTACATCTTGTGAGGTGTTTTTTTTTTTTAAAAGGGCTCAAGTCAATTTACAATAATAATATTATTTACAATAATAATAAAAAAATGCAAAAAATCACCAACTGCTCAAATAAGGCAGATAAATTACAGACATTACAATAAAATAAGAGAACCCTCTAAAATCAAGAAATGGTATTAATCACTGGAAGTTTGGCAAAGCAACACGTTTTTACCAGCAGCCTAAAGGCCAGTAGTGAGGAAACCTTGTGTGTGTGGGGGAGAACCAGGGGTGGATTTGTGTGAGAAAAGTCTTGTGAACTTGGTTCTGTTACCAGCCACAAATTCCTGCCCTCGGCATGGGCTCAGAGGCACCCTGTTCCTTAACTCTTAGTATATATCCACCTGCTCAAGTCCTTGTTTAACTCCTGGCTCTGGTTGGTGGTAGGGATGTCTGCCGCTGGGAAATCCAGTTCCTTTTTGACCCGCTGAAGTTCTGCAATGTGTATGACTCGATTTGCATTTGCGAGCTGAGCTGTGGGCTTTTCCCTGAACTACAGGAACTTTTTTTTGCACATTTTTCACAGGTTCCGCAATCTGCGCAAATTTCTGGGCAGTTCATGCAAATTGTGGCCAAATTTGTGCAAATTGCAGAACCTGCAGGAAAATGTGCAAAACACCCATTTTGAACTGGTCTGACTCACCGCAGGCCAAGTCAGGAACCAGAACAACGTCCCAAGAGCTGAACCTAGGAAAACCTATGGAACTCCATCCCACAACAGCCCGAAATGGTGGGCCTTAGAGTAAAAAACACCCTAGACCCTGCAAGCCTAAAGTCTTCCCACCACTGCTTTATGTAATGTGATGCCTCAATTGCTCATATAAAACAAAAAAAATTATCAGTAGTGCATAGAACAAATGGATAATAATGCATGTAGTTCAGTGATGAAGTGCTGTATCAGTTAGGCTAGAACTTAAGAGATCCAGATTCAAATCCTCCCTTGGTCTTAAAGCCCACTTGGTAATCTTCGGGCAGTCACCATCTCTCAGTTGAACCTACTTCAAAGGGTTGTTATGAAGATCAAATTTGGGGGGACCATGTACACCTCCTCGAGCTCCTTGGGGGAAAGGTGGGATATAAATTTAATAAATAAATAGGCACATTTGTGCAGTTAATAATAATAAAAAAGGAACAACAACGAAGAGTCTTGTGGCGCCTTAAAGACTAATATATTTATTATCATATAAATGTTCCCCTTCATCAGATGCAACTGTATCTGTAACATCTCATCAGAAGTGGACTGTAATCTATGAAACCTTATGCCATAAGAACGTGTTAGTCTTTAAGGTACCCCAAGAATCTTTGCCATTTTTCGTGCAACAGACTTACATGGGTAACCCTCTGGATTTTTTTTTTTTAAAGTCTTACTCTTAGGAAGTCAAATCTCTTGGAATTCAAAACAAACAAGAAAAGAAGACAATTCTAATTCTGGCTGAAAACATGTGCCTTGTTGCTTTAAAGCAAGGGTGTTGAAGCTCTTTAAGCCCAAGGGCCAAATTCAATTCCAGAGAAGCTCCTAGGGGCTGCATTCCAGAGGTGGGCTGGACCAAAGGCATAAGGGGGTGGAACCAAAGGCCAAAAGGAGCAGGGCCCAAAAGACCAGCATATTCTAGCTTAAAGCTCTTACTGTCAGTAACTAAGCCTGAGGAGAAGCATGCCAACCTTTTGGAATGGGGGGGGGGGGGAACTGCACAAAAGCCAAGGAACCACGAAACCTTTGGAGCTTGGCAGAAATGGGGTGAGGCCAGGAGAAGGATGTGTGGCCATCTGGGGAATCTTGGGGAGCTAGACTGGGACTCCAGGAGGAGCAGATTCGGCCCACGGCCTGAGATTCAGTACTCCTGCTTTAAAGGGACAAAGCACATGCAATGTGGACCCTGCCAGTCCATTTTAAAACCCCGTTCAGATGACATGCTAAGCCGTGGTGGTTAAGCATTTTGAGGTAAACATTATGGCTTAGTGTGTCATGTGAATCATGACTTAGCGTGGTTCAGTGTGTCGCTTGAACAGAGTCAACATGTCCAAGATATTTCTGTCTGCATGGTCCCTAGACTATCTACTCCTGGAGCAACCTGCCTCCTCTGCAGCCATCGAGTAGAATTCATACAAAGAGAGGAAGTGAAATAGAGCATTCCAATCTCTTTTTAAAATTAAATCACCCCAGCTTCATAACAAGTTTCCAGATCTCTGGGCCAGTTAGACCTGGGTGAATCGGAATGACACCGAATCTATTCGGTTTTATGAAAGGAACAATGGGAGAAAATAACATGCAATTAGGGTACAACATTTAAATTGGTTGTGAGAAATAGCTTCCGATTAACACGATTTTAAGTACCAATATATTCTGCTGATTTTGTCTTCTGTAATCAGAGGCTCTCTTTTTTTTTTCTTAGACAGCTCGACAGAGGAATCTGCAGTTGAATATAGAATTATTAATCCAAAAGCTATCACCATGGGGCAGTTGTATGGATGTTTTGACCCTGTGAGCCATGAGTGGACAGATGGTGTTCTTGCAACCACCTTCAGAGAACAGGCTTGTTCTACAACAGAGGACAGGAAGTGGATTGTCTTTGATGGTCCAGTAGATGCTGTTTGGATAGAGAACATGAACACAGTACTAGATGATAACAAGAAGGTAACTATTTTTTCTGCACTACTTGAATCTATGAGGTTGCATCAATATAATTTTATTGGTGCACAGTTAAATGAGACACTAAGTGACATGCTGTGGGATGGATGAGCAAAGTCATCAGTAATTCTATGGCAGTCTCTACCGCACACCTGGCTGAATCATGCTTACATGTAATTTTCATTCTAGCTGTGCTTAATGAGTGGAGAAATCATTCAGATGAGTGCAAAAATGAGCTTAATCTTTGAGCCAGAAGATCTGGAACAAGCATCCCCGGCAACTGTCAGCAGGTAAATTTTGCCAGTGGAGCAAATAACAGCTGTGCATGTGTATGAGAGAGACAGAGGAAGAATTAGATCAAGGAAAGCTGAAAGGAAAAAAGGTTGAAATCCGTGAATGTTTCTACCACAATAAAGGTGTTACAAGATTCCCTTTTTTAAAAAATCATAGTGATAGTCCAGTGTCATCAGAAGACTGAGAACTCCATCACACCAGTGATTTAGTGCACTGGCCGTGCCTGATGTGCGGATTTGCAGCATGGTAATGGTACTCCCATGACGCTGTGCCTGTCCTGCTGATTCCCCGCCTGTTCCTCAGCATTTCCTAGAACGCTTAAAGTCTGGATTATTTTCCCTAAGCGCGTTTAATGCACCCTAAGCCTCTGCATAGTTTTAAAGGAACTGGGGGCTTGAATGGATTGCATCAGATCCTGGCAGGGAAAAGCGATCTCTCCCAGCAGCCGGCTCCAAGCCTCAATATAAAACCCAAACCTTGCATCCCAGGCTCGAAAGCATTTTTTAAAATCATACAATGCCTGAATCTCTGCAGAGAGAGGATTGTACTCCCTCGATGCCCCCAAAGAGCCAGACTAAAGGGTCGTTCCATTTTTGCCTGGGAGAAAGGCTGTCTGGTTGAATTGCTCATCTCCTGACTGGAGGGAGAAAGAGAAGGGGAGGGGTGGAGAGGAGTGGAGTGGAGTGAAAGAGCCAAGGAGCGAAAGAGCGAAAGAGCAGCTATTCAGGTGAAAGGGATCATAAGCTTGACTTGCTTTTGCCTCAGAGGTAAAAAAACGCAGCTGCAAACCAGGGAGGTGGATTACGTGTGATAGAGGTCTGAGTCAGCTTGCATAAGTTATTTCTTTTGCATTAACAAGCAAATCTGTTGCAACTAAATTGGTAATTCCTTCCAGGTGTGGCATGATTTACATGGAACCTCATCAGTTAGGCTGGAAGCCTTTGAAGGATTCTTATATGAACACGTTGCCTCCGAACTTGCAAGACGTGCATACAGAATTGGTGCGCAAGCCTAGTGCTATTTGCATTTTTTAATACGTTATGAAAGCAAACGGGGGAGAGGGGAGGAATTGGATTGGTGCCCTTTGACCATGCACAGACATATCTAGTTCGCAGCGGGTCTGCAAACACCCCTTCCTATCGAGATACACAGCCTTCCCAAGAGAATCAAACTCAAGGGCAACTGCTGATCCCTTGATAGATTCAGAAGTCTCTAGTGCCAGAGTGCAACTGCAGGGGGCAGGAAGGCAATGGGAGCAAATGTGGATCTCTCACTTTGCTGGGTGAGGGATCCTTGCACCTATACCAGGGGTGGAGTGCAGGAGAGGACGCATGCAATATGGGGCTGCGAATTATGTCACTCATCCACAGCCAGGACTGTGATTTTCCACTCGTCTCCACTATAGACAGGATGTGTGTGGAACTGGAAGAGGAGAGGAGGGGATTTTTGGTTGATTTCCCCTTTTCCCTGTGAGGTCATGTGCCTTTCCCCATACTGTTTTAGTGGTTTCCCCCATACCAGGGGCGGAGTTAAACTTGTAGTGGCCCTATAACATGTGTGAGGCCCTTCCCTCTTCAATGAATAATTAAAAAAAAATTAAATGCAGAATACGGGCTGTACAATGAAACGGAATTTGATAGTCGTGCGATGTTGTAAATGTCTTTCTTTCTAACGCGAGGCCCCTGGTAATGTGAGGCCTGAAGCTGTAGCTTGTTTAGCTTGTACGTAAATCCGGCCCTGCCCCCAACCCTCTGGGGGACGTTTGGGGGACCACCAGCAGGAATTCAAGCATTCAAAAGGCGGCAGCAGCAGCAAGCTAAACATTCTATCTTTTAAAAAATGTATTTATTACATTTTATACTGTGCAATAGCCAAGGCTTTCTGGGCAGTTTGCAGTTAAAACCATGAAATATAGCGAATCAAAACATAATATAAAGCTTTAAAAGTTTAACGATATCATGTAAAAACAAAATAAACCCAGCAGTGGTTACAACCCGGGGAAAGCTTGTGTGAAAATATATGTTTCTGGAGGTGTTTAAAGGATGTTAGATTTGCTGCCTCCCCAAGCGCTTCATGGTGACATTCCATTAATTTTGGAATGACCAGCAAGACCTCCTCTGAAGATCTTAAATGCCATCTGAGTGTATATAAGGGAAGGCGGTCTGCTAGGTATCCTGATCCCAAGTTGTTAGGGCTTAATAGGATAATATCTTGTATGTGGCTCAGTAGCAGGCTATTGGCTTTTATTCTAGCCAACAGGAGAATAAAAAAGGCCTTTAATAATTATCTTAAAGAAGGGAGCCAGGCAGATATCTACTGGTAGGGAATTCCAGTCATGACACCACCACTGAGAAGGCCCCATCTCTTGCAACTTGGTCCAAAACCATTTAAGTTCAATTTACAGCTTTAGTTTGTGCTCCTTAGATAAGTAGGGACTTAAAAAAAAAAAAAAGCCTAGGCCTATCCAGCACTAAGCCCCCAAAACGGCAAAAGGGTAGAACCAGAGGATGAAATTTAATAATAAATAAAAAATATATACTACCAACGCGTTTCAGACAAACAGTGTCCTTCTTCAGGGCAGTTCAATGTTGCAACACTTCTCATGTGAGTAAAAACTAGGGGTGTGCACGGACCCCCCGGATCGGATCGGGACCCGGATCGGGACCTCCAATTTTGTCCCGGACCGGTTCGGACAAAATCGGAGGCCCCCCGGACCGGATCGAGTCCGATCCCGATCCAAAAATCGGAAATTTTTGGATCGGCCGCCATTTTTTTCCCCATAGACTTGCATTGCAATGCAAGTCTATGAGGAAAAAATGGCGGCGGGTGGGTAAGGGGGGGCCTAACTCCCTCCCCCCCCCCGGGGCCGTCCGCTGTGGACGGCCCCGGCAGGTAAACCCCCTCCCCCGCGCTCCCTACCCCCCCTGGGGCCGCCTGCTTCCATCCGCTGGCGCCCGCGGGCGCCAGCGGATAGAAGCGGACGGCTCCGGGGGGGGGGGTAAGCCCCCTTCCCCGCCACTTACCTTCTCGGCACGTCCGGCGCCGGCGGCTACTACCAGCGGGCTCCGCGGCCTACTCTCGAGTAGCGCGCCGGGTGATGACATCACCTGGCGCGCCACCCTGGAGCAGGCCGCGGAGCCTGCTGGTAGTAGTAGGCGCCGGCGCCGGACGGGAGCCGCCGGGCCGGGCAGGTAAGGGCCCCCCTCCCCCCTCCCCCCTCCGCGCGCCCCCTCCTCCCCCCTCCCCCCTCCGCGCGCCCCCTCCTCCCCTCCACGCACCCCCTCCTTACCTTTCCGGCCCGGCGGCTCCCGTCCGGCGCCGGCGCCTACTACTTCCAGCAGGCTCCGCGGCCTGCTCTAGAGTAGCGCGCCGGGTGATGACATCACCCGGCGCGCCATCCTAGAGCAGGCCGCGGAGCCTGCTGGGAGTAGTAGGCGCCGGCGCCGGACGGGAGCCGCCGGGCCGGAAAGGTAAGGGCCCCCCTCCCCCCTCCGCGCGCCCCCTCCTCCCCTCCACGCACCCCCTCCTTACCTTCCCGGCCCGGTGGCTCCCGTCCGGCGCCGGCGCCTACTACTACCAGCAGGCTCCGCGGCCTGCTCTAGAGTAGCGCGCCGGGTGATGACATCACCCGGCGCGCCACCCTAGAGCAGGCCGCGGAGCCTGCTAGTAGTAGTAGGCGCCGGCGCCGGACGGGAGCCACCGGGCCGAGAAGGTAAGTGCCCCCCTCCTCCCCCCCCCCGCTGTCCACTTTCATCGGCGGGCGCCCGCTGGCGCCCGCCAATGGAAGCGGCGGTGGGCGCCAGTGGGCGCCCGCCGATCCGCCGATCCGCCGAACCGGTTCGGAGCTTTTTCGGACCGGTTCGGATTGGATCGGCCGATCCAGCTGCGGGATCGGAAATCGGATAATTTATCCGATTTCCCACTGGACCGGACTCGGATCGTGGATCGGGTCCGATCCAGTGCACATCCCTAGTAAAAACCTCCTATGTCCAAAATGCATTGGTAGTGTGTGTGTGTGTGTGTGTGTGTGTGTATATATATATATATATATATATATAATTTTTATTAAATTTCATCCTCCGGTTCTACCCCTTTGCCTTTTTTTGGCTTCTTTCCTGGGGTTCCTTCCCTTTTTGGCTCTCCAGCACTAGCCTGCCACTCTGTCCACAACGACTACACAAAGTTCAAAGGTATGCGGTTACTGACTGTTCACAACAGCAGCAATTGACAATGGTCCCCTGTACAAGGATTCGCTTTTGCGCCTGGTTAGGCGATTATGCGCATAATCGCAGAAGCGCATTTACGCCTAATCCCTCTGCACGAGAGGCGGCCAGAGGCGGCGAAGCGCATTAACAGATGTCCAAAATGTGCTTTACAAGTAGTTAATGCGCATAAGCGCTTATTCACACAGTCAAAATGCGCTTTACTGGACGGAGCAAAATAAAACTCGCGCACATTCAATAATGCGCATAATCGGGGAGATAACGCGCCTCTACGCCCGATTTGTGCTCCGTTCTTGTAGAGGTAATTTTTTTAATGCACCTTGAAAGAGCTTTAAATGCCTCTTGTAGAGGCACCCAATAGCACAGTCTCCCTAGCTATTAACCTCCCTAGCTATGTTAACCTCTTGCTTGTACTGGCTTATTGGCCAAACTATTACTGATCTTCAGCAACAGGAATTCTGTTGAAAGCCGCCTACCCTTTTCAACTTGCAGATTGACGACTTGTTTATGTGGCTAGTTCAGCCTTGTTTGGAGTTTATTCGACATCACTGCAAAGTCATCCTTCAGACCTCTCCCATTCATCTTTCCCATACCATGATGACACTGTTTAGTGCTTTGCTTGGTAAGGATCCTGTAAGCTTCCTCTCCTCCGCCCACTGACCCAGCCACTTGGATGTGTCATCAGATTGTGGAACTGCTTTTGTTATTGTATTCTTATTCATTTGTGTTTTTTTTTCTTTCTTTCATGGAATGATACAGAAATGTCATTGAATAAGTCTGTGCTGAGTTGTTTCCAGTTTAAACAGCAAAACACAGAAATATGCATAAGAAACAAATTCAATGGAAAATTTCACAAGTGTTTGTAAACCAGAGTTAGATTTCTTTCCCAGATGGCGTTGTTGCAAGCAAACTTGCTCCCATTTCTGTATGCGCTGAATAAACTAATAATAAAAACAACAACAACAACAACAACAACAGTAACCATCTTCTACCCTTTTTTAATTCTGGAAAGAAAACTTGCCACGTTTCCAGATATTTGGCTCATTTTAAGTAGGACTGTAATTTTTAATCGCTTACTACATTATATTAATCGATTTAGTACTGTAATTTATCTACATATTTATTCAGCAGCAAGTCCCATTGAGTACAGTGAGGCTTGCTCCCAGGCAAGTTGGTATGGGATTGCAGCCCAAGGCATTTTAAAATAAAATAAATCAGCAATCCTATATCCAATTTCCTGTGCGTAAACCAGATTGAATATGTATAGGTTTGTGCTGTAAACTGGTGAACTGATTAACCAAACACATCTTTTTAGATGATCAAACAGATGCTCCCAATTAATCAGGCAGCTGGTTTAATCTTTAAAATATACATTTTAAAAATACAAATGGCAAGTGCCTTCACTGACAAGGCATTCCCTATTCATTCTGGTTGCTTCCATGCTACATTTTATCTTTGGAATTGTCTTCTCTCTAAAACAGTTTGCTTGCTCTTTATGGAGAATCCAGATTATGTTATTTTCAAAGTATTGCAGTCCTGTGGTTTCTGTGTTGTCTACCATGTTTTCCCCCAAAGTCCTGATTTGTGATGATTTTTCCCCCCATTTTTATTGGGCTTTCATGTGTGTGCAATAAATGTAATTACAGTTCCATCCTATTGAGCCAATTAGGATGCAAATAAACTGAAGGAACCAAAAGCTATGGCTTAATGTGCATGCTCCAATTCTGGACTTCGTTTCAAGATGTCCTCCTAGCTCAAGGGTGGGGAATCAGTAGCCATCCATATGTTGGAGAGCCACAGACCCCATCATCCCCAACCACAGGCCATTCTGGCTGGAGCTCATGCGAGTTGGACTCTGACAAAATCTGGAGGACCGCTGTCTTTGTTTAACCAGAATGCAGGAGGAGAGAAAAGCAGGACATAGTTTTGGTTCTTTGGGGAGTGATGACTTGAGCAAGATGCTTTCAGTGAGTCCCTCTCTCTCAGAAGACCTTCCTCCTCACCACTACCCATTCACTCGCCTCTTGCTCTGGGTCCAATCAGCATCACCTCCCTGAGAGAGATTGAAAACAAGCTGTTCCTTCCCCTTGCTCATCTTCTTGTTTTCTTGCTCACTTGGAGAAGCAAGGAGAAGCATTAGCAAGGCTCAGAGGCTCCAAGGATTAATCCTGGGTTCACTGCTGTGATGTGGGTGTTGGCAGATGCCTGGAGATACCAACCTATCACTACTGGCCCTATCAGGACAGAGCAAACTACAGAAACAATGAAGGGATGGAAAGGGAGAAATCCATCCATCCCTTCTCAAGTAGTTGACTAGGCCTTTCCTCTGGGAACAGCATTTACCTTCTCCTTTTTAACTTTTCCAATGCTTATTTTTTTAGATGAAATAAGGCATTCCGGTGAAGAAGAAGGAGAGAGCATGTCCAGTCAGCAAATCACTCTGTGGCTACAAGGCCTCTTCCTTTTTGCCTTAGTTTGGACCATTGGTAGCACCATCAATGCAGAAGGCAGGAAGAAATTTGACCACTTTTACCGAAACATTTTGATGGGAATGGACGATGACCACCCACGTCCCAAAAGCGTGAAGCTAACAAAAAACAATCTATTTCCAGAAAGAGGTGCACATATACACCTGAACATTTAAGTGTGTTTTTTCCTTTAAAAAACTCATTTCCTTCCTATATGCTGAAAAACATCTTACATTCCATTTGGGCGTTAGTCACTCCGTCACCGGTCCCAGAAATGAGGAAAGGGGCTAAACACCTAATAGAGAACACCTCTGAGTGGTACCTCCCAGAGAAACCCCAAGATTTGCAGAACATTAAACTTGTTCCATGGGCATGGAATGCTACTGAATGTTGGGGCGGGGTGTGTGGGGTAGCTGGAACCCTGAATAGGAGCACTTCACGCTGCAATGTTTTGTTGCTGGTCCCATTTGTCTTATTGAATCATTATTGGTATAGAATGGTACGGGCTTTCAAGTTCCACTGTAAGAAGGCATAAGGAGAAGTCTGCCCAAATATAATAATCTAACATTAATTACAAAACCAGTTTTGCTGCCTGGAAGTAAGTTTTCCTGATGACATTTTTTTATCTCCCACCCCACCTCCAAATCAGGGATTGTGTACGACTTTTATTTTCATAAGCAAGCTGGTGGACAATGGAACATGTGGACAGAGTACATTACAAAGGAAGAACAGGTCATCCCTGCTGGTACAAAGGTAAAATGTTCACATTTGGGATGCTCTTATCCTATTGGTCTGATGAAATGAGGGGTATAGGATGTTTCATTGTGCAACTTTTGGTGGAAGTGCAAGAGCAAAGAAAGTTTTCAAGCTCTTCGGGTGGAAAAGACCAACAGAGCCTGATATTAAAAAAGATGGATTGTATATGGGCTATACGGGGCCGTCCCTACAATTACGTGAGATGACGTGGGCGCATCAGGTGGTGCAGAATGGGAAGAGGGGTGAATTGTGCCGTTTTCCCCACCTAAAGAGCCTGCATGGCCAGCTGGCCAGCCAGTCCCTTTCTTTCCCCCTCCCTCTGCACCATCCTGCACAGTGGCCACCTCTGGCACCCGTCCTTCTTCCTGTTCACTGGCCGGCCTCTTGGCTGGCTGCTTCTACTTTCTTCCTCAGCCTCGAGGGCCTCATGGCAGAGTCAGCTGTAAAATCCTGAGAGGTCTTGGCCGATCCTCCCAGGAGGCCCTGCAGCTGGGGAAGAAGGGAGGGACGGGAGGAAGAGCCTCCTCCTCCTCCTCTGGCACTTTCCCGCCTCCCCGCTTGCTGACCGACCGGCCACTTCTACCTTTTTCCTCAGCCACGGGGGAAGGGGGGCTCTCAGGAGAGTCAGCCGAAATATTGCGAGATGTCATCTTTTCCCAGTCCAGTGCCCTCCAGATATTTTGGACTACAACTCTCAGGCTTCTTGATCATTGGGCATGTTGGGTGGGGTTGATGGGAACTGAAATCCAAACGTCTGGAGGGGTGTACACATGAGACATACACTCATATACCTGTTTTGTAGCAATGGTGGGTTTTGTTTTATTTTTTGCCAGTTTCAAATAACAGTGTAAGGCATTTTCCTTGGCACCTCTATCCCAGCCTAACCATCTCTTCACAACAGGTCTCAGAACTTATCATCCCAACCATGGAGACAGCCAGGCAGACTTTTTTCCTAAAAACCTACGTGGAACACGAGATCCCACTGTTGTTAGTGGGACCCACTGGGACAGGGAAATCAGCGATCACCAACAATTTTCTGATCCAGCTTCCAAAAACAAAATACACCCCCAACTTCATCAACTTCTCGGCCAGAACCACAGCAAATCAAACCCAAGATATTATTATGTCAAAACTGGACAGGAGAAGGAAAGGCCTGTTTGGACCTGCAGCAGGGAAAACAGCGATCGTGTTTGTGGGTAAGACGTCTTCTGCGTTTTCCTTTCTGAGTGCAGATTCATGTTTTCTTTGCCATCAGATAAGGGTCGAGCTACACATTATGGCTCTGAAGTGCGTGCTGCAGCTACAGCCTCTCACAAAATAAAGATAAATAAAGCCACCGGGCTGTGATCCAAAGAGAAATTGCATTGTGTCATTTTCTTGCCGAAATAAATAAATAAATAAATAAATCCTTAAATGTGCTGTTTGCAGGAAACAGCACCTTTGGGGCAAACAGGTAACAGAAGGTAGAAAAACCCTCTAGGCTTGATCTGGATTGGGGTTGAGGCCCCATCTTGACAGCACCATGAAGCCTTGGGCTCCTGCAGTTGCGCTTATTCCTGGCATTTGCACAGGATGGCTTGCATGTGCAGAGTTGCTGACGCCACCGCCGACACACCAGGGAGAGAGGAGGAACGGGGCAGCCAGAGGGGGAGGAAGTGAGGGATGCGTGGCGCCCGGACCCGGCACTCCTGCCTCTAACCTCCCAGAGGTCTGCCCCCTTCCCCGTCCAGCCAATGGCGACCAACCATGGGCTGCCATCGACTGTGGCACGCCTCTACAGCAAAAAAAGCTGGGGTAAGTGCCCGACTTTTTTTTTAAGCATAGTTCCGGCCGTTTGCCCCTGGATGGCTTCGGGATGGCGGCTGCATCATATAGATGACTTTCCGCCACTCCGGATCCAGCCCGGGGCAAACCCGCCATCAAGATGTACCCAGAGACAAAATGAGAGAGAGAGAGGGAGAGAGAGAGGGAGAGAGAGAGAGAGTTTATAGCAGTAAGCAACCTATTTGAGAGCATGGAAATTGGAGGGACCATTTCACCAAACTTCTCCAGGGACAAGAGAAAGAGAGAAAGAGATTGATTTATAGGATGATTACGTTGATTTATGGGATAATTATGTGTGCTGATTTTAACTGTGTACCAAATGCGATTTTTGTTATGCTATTAGTTGCAGTACTGACTATATATTTAATGTAAAGTACTAACGATATAAGATGATAGAGCCCAAACTGGGAGTGTAAACTAATAAGAATGACGGACCTATGCCTAATTCTATTTTAATTGTTTATCTTGTGCTTACTGATAGGCTGTAGTACTATTTGCATACCAAATGAGCTGTACAATTGGTCTGTTGACTGTAAATAAAGTTATGATATAGCAGTAAGCAACCTATTTGTGGGCATAGAAATTGGAGGGACCATTTCACCAAATTTCTCCAGGGACAAGAGAAATTTTCCAACAGTTCCTCCAGGATGGGACTCACCAATAGCAATGACAGTAATACAGCTTCTCCCCCACCTCCCCCACCTCAGGTTCTGGATTGTTTGTTTGCAGCTGTTGCAGCAAAACACCAGCACCAACTGTGTCGGCAGTCCACTATTTTGAATCTACCATGATGCCCCAGACATAGCATTGTTCCAGGGCATTGGGGGGTGGGGGTGGGGGTGGGGTGGGGGGAATGTTGGCTGCCTCAAAAAAAACCCTTGGAAAATATTTAGACAAAATTCTGCAAAGTGGCCTTCTTTTTCTAAGGGGGCAGTGAGAAAAAGAAAATATCTGATGAGCCTGGGTCTGATTTTATATATATATATAGTCTTATAGCCTTTTAAGTTGTCGTAATGGTTTTAAATGCATTTGTGTATTGTACGTTTGGCAGTTTTAATTTTTGTATATTGTTTTTAAATGTTTTAATCTTACGTAACCACCCAGAGAGCTATGGCTATGGGGCGGTATACACGTGCGATAGATAAAAAAACTAAAAATAAAAAATCCCCCAGGAAAACAGCTGTATGCAGAGCATCATGCCATTAGCAGCCACATTTTCAAAGGGTGTGGTGCCCATCCTACCAGCAAGCCTTCGGTTGAGCGAAGGCTTTACTTTTACAGTGAGCGAAAGAAAGATGCCATCAGACCACCTCGTAATCCAGTTTGCAGGAACTAATACCCTCCATACCTGAAGGTCCAGCCCCTTTCAATCTTTGGGAGGCGTTTCACTCCTGTGACCCTTACCCCCAAATGTGGAAGAATTCAGATCAGTTCTGGAAGTCCACATCAATGCTATTGAAAACCGGTGGGCTAAAGTGTCTTGAAGAGTCATCATGAGACTAAAATGCCGTTGAATTTTAAAGTGTCTTTTAAAAATGTCTCAAATAATTATTCAAAGCTTCTGGTTTAGTTAGGGTGACCATCTGAAAAGGAGGACAGGGCTCATATAACTTTAACAGTTGTAGAGAAAAGGGAATTTGAGCCAGTGTCATTTGTATGCAATTAGTTCCTGGTGAAATTCCCTCTTCATCACAACAGTTAAAGGTGCAGGCACTATACTAGAGCGACCATATACAAAAGAAGGCAGGGCCCCTGCAACTTTAACTGTTTTGATGAAGAGGGAATAACACCAGGAACTAATTGCATACAAATGACACTGGTTGAAATTCCCTTTTCTCTACAACTGTTAAAGTTACATGAGCCCTGTCCTCCTTTTCAGATGGTCAGCCTAGGTTTAGTTATATCGTGGGCTGCTGGAAATCTCTAGTTTACTGTTGTTCTCTTTCCCTTCTTTTCCTTCTCTCCTTGGTGTTGCTGGGGAGAAGAGTGGTGACTAGAGGCAGTAAGCCTCTATACACCAGCTGCTGAGGAGCATGAGCAGGATGTTGCAGGTGTGTCCTGCTTGCGGGTCCCTGGTCAACAGCTGGTTGGCCCACTGTGCGAACAGAGTGCTGGACTAGATGGACCCTTGGTCTGATCCAGCAGGGTTCTTCTTATGTTCTTATGCGCTTTGTCTTAAGAAAACAAGTGTGTCAATATTCTTCCTAGATGATTTAAACATGCCGGCAAAGGAGATATATGGAGCCCAGCCACCTATAGAACTCCTTAGACAATGGATTGATCATGGCCACTGGTATGACAAGAAAGACACTTCAAGGCTCGATATTGTTGACGTTCTGTTTGTTTCAGCAATGGGACCTCCAGGTGGTGGAAGGAATGACATAACAGGTAAGATGTTTGCTGAAATACAATAGGATACAATCCCTCTAATAGGATACAATCCCTCTAATACAATAGGATACAATCCCTCTAATACAATCCCTCTAATAGTAAACTCAGGACCTTTCCACACCACGGATTTGTCGCAGGATCGTTCCCGGGTCATCCCTATGCGTCCAGATGACACCCAGGAACTCCTGGGGGTGGGGTGGGGACGGGCATGGGTTTTCCCAGGGATAAGGGATCCCTGGGAAAATCTGATTCTTCCCGTGGTCCTGGGAACTTCCCAAGACTGCGGGAGGTGTGGGCGCCCGTCCCGCCTGGTGCCCACTTACTTGCAAGTAAGCGGGCACCAGAAGTGGGCGCGGAGCCGTGCAGTGTGGCTCCATGCCCATTAAGGGAGGGGAGAAGTGGGTCTGCCATCCCCAGAATGGCGGGGGGTGGGTGGAGCCCCCAATTTCGGAGGGGATTTTTTTTTAAAAAAAAACCTTACTTTTTTGATGGAGTACAAGTGCACTCTTTCGGCCCTTTCTAAAAAAAAAAAATGGTGCCCACGACAGCGTGAAGTTCTGGGAGGAAGCCGGGACATCGCATTTCCTGGTTCAGAAAGAGGAGGACAATCCCAGAAGCAGGTGTATCTGGGATTGTCCCCCCTCCCTCCCTCTACACCTGTAGGTGTAGAAAGGGCCTCAGTTGGTGAATGAGTAGACAACTGAGGTGTGCTTTGATTAAAAAGACCGACCTGAGCTCATCTGGGAAGAAAAGCAAGCTGCATAAGACTGACCGCTCTGCCTTCTTTTGTGCCTTACAGGGCGTTTCACACGGCACCTGAACATTATCTCCATCAGTGCTTTTGATGATGAAATTTTAACCAAGATTTTCACTTCCATTGTTGACTGGCACTTCAGCAAAGGGTTTGAGGCTTCATTTTTAAGGTAAAAGGCTCCTTTAAAAGGAGCAAGCCCCCCCCTCAAGAAAGCATACTTGATCCAACTTATTCTGACTAGGATGGCCATATGTCCTCTTTTAGAGGGCAGTCCTCTGTTTGAAGCCACCCTCTATTTAAAGGGCTGCCCTGTCCATGCCTGGTTTAAAGATAAAGAATCCTAGGATGGGAGAGCAGCAGGGGCCTTGAAATTGCCCATCAACAACCAGCACCTGGACAGCAGACTGAACAGGCATCACAGGTCACCTGGCCACCATTGTTCCCCATTGTGGTTGGATGCATTGTATTTATATTTAAAGCGTTCTTTCTAAAATTGCACCTGTACATAGAAATTAGCATATGCACCTCTTATGTCCTTGGTTTCAGGCAGAAAAATGCCTTGGGCTGTCCCTGATAAGGAAGTAGGTTTTGGTGAGGACTGGCTGGCAGCTGAAGAAAGAGCGAAGCTATGATGGCTGAGAGAGACTTTGTGGGAGGGATTTGCAGGGGGGATTCAAGGAGCTTACTTGGAAGCAGAGAAGGGGAAAAGCTACAGTTAAAATGGGAGAAGAAAACACAGGGGGAAGGTTGAAGACTATGGATTGTCTTATTGGTATTTCAATAATGTATTAGTTTTTATATGTTTTTAATCAGTTTTATGTATTTTATATCATTTGCTTTTAATGTTTCCTGCCTCGATCCAGAGGGAGAGGCGGGTAAGGAATAAATATATTATTATTGTAGTTATTATTATTGCATTCATCATTGTTGTTTCTTTTCAAAGGCTTGGCAAAATGTTGGTCCATGCTACCATGAATATTTACAAGCTGGCTGTGGAAAATTTCCTCCCGACTCCGTCAAAATCTCACTACGTCTTCAACCTGCGCGATTTCTCCCGGGTGATTAGAGGCGTGCTGTTGTGCCCACATACCCACCTGCAGGTGGGCTATGTTTGTTTTGCTTTAATTTGGCAGCAGATGTGGCATCATTACCATCATCAAGCGCATGGCCTGGGCCTGTTCAGACAACACGCTAAGCCATGCTTAGGCCATTAGCTCTTTTGGAGCAGATGGTTAGTGGGCGTGTTTAAACTGAACCGTGGTTATGTAGTCACCATGGTTAGGAATGGTTCACACAAGCGCTAAGTCATGGTACACATGACACGCTAAGAAATGGTACACATGAACTTTGTATTTTACTAATTTTCTTAAACCTATGTTGTTTTGTGTATTGATTTTGGTTTAAGACACCACCTTTCATAATATCGTTCATATGACAAGCTAAGCCATAATGTTTAGCTCAAAATGCTTAACTATCGTGGCTTAGCATGTCATCTGAACTGGGTGAATATGTTGCACGTTGGTTCTCCTCAAGCTCTTCACGTGCATTGTTTCAATGTCGTAATCATTACAACGACCTTGTAAGGTAGGACATTATTATGCTCATCCCAAGACTGAAAATGAAGCAGAGGGGAGTTGAGGTTGGGAGTGTCTTTCCTATGACCATCAACTGTGTTTGAACTGGAGACTTCCTTATTTGTAGATTTCTATATTGGCTACTCTGCATCCAGTGAAGAAGGAAGGAGAAAGTGTGCTATGTTGCACACACTTCCACCTCACAATGCACCACAGCATTGCTGAATCTACAGTGATTCAGCATCCAGCGCAGAGCAGCAGCGCAGAGCAGCATCCAGCATCCCCCGCCACACTTTTCATGCTCTACGATTTTGCTAGACCGTTTTAATTGCCCGTCTAGCTGGGGTACATCAGAGAGGGAGGGAAAAAGGGCTGGAGAGGCCTCAGGGTAGTTCATATCCTGTCCTCTCCCCTCCACGCCCACCGGAACATCCTCCTTTACCACTTCTCCGAGGTTGAGCCCCTGACCTTAGAGAGACTGCCAGTGATGGGGGAGAGCACAGATTCCAAGCTCCAAAGCTGGAGCACTGGCTCTGATCTCAGATCCAGGAATCCGAAGTATCCTATGCCTCCCCCCCCCCTCCAGATGCTGTCTAGGGGCCATAGGATTGCTCCCTCCAGCAGCAACTCTTCAACCAGCAAGCCACAGAAAAATACAACAATCAATCCAGTTGCATTTTAAAATGGTAAAAGGCCCTCTCCTTTGTCAATGCACAGTGCATGAAGGAACTAGATCTGGTCTGTGTTAAGATCATTGCATCTGACTTACACATCTCAAAATCAGGCATGCTTTTATTTTATTTTTTCCTTGGTTTCTCTTTCCTTTGGCAGGATGGAGAGAAACTGATTCGGCTTTGGATTCATGAAGTTTATCGGGTCTTCTATGACCGCTTAATAGATGCAGAAGACAGGGAGGTGTTTTTTAACATGGTGAAAGAAACGACATCTGACTGCTTCAAGCAGAGCGTTGATAAGGTAGGCTGGCCTTGGAGCAGACTGAATTGTTTGAATCCAGGAGCCCGGCAATTTATATCTGCAGCAATTTGAGATCTCTGTAGTGCTGGGCTTAAATGCATCCCACCATATTATTATTATTATTATCATCTTCGTCTTCGTCTTTGTCTTCGTCTTCTTTATTTATATCCTGCCTTTTGCCCAATGCTGGGCCTCAAGGCAGCATTACAAAATTAAAACATATACAGTTGAAAGCTATAAATAAGAGATATACGAAAGCTAAAAATATAATTAAACAGGTTTCAATATTAAAACATTTCAACATTTAAAATACATAATAAAATTTAAAGTCTTAAAATGTAGATGGGATCCACGTTATTCTCCAAAGGCCGGCTGGAATAAGAAAGTTTTTGCCTGCCTCCGGAAACACAGCAAGGAGGGAGCCAGTCTAGCTTCCCTGGGAAGGGAGTTCCAGAGCGCTGGGGCAGCCACCAAGAAGGCCCTCTCCCGCGTTCCCACCAGGCATGCCTGTGATGGTGGTGGGACCGAAAGAAGGGCCTCTCCTGAAGATCTCAGAGGACGGTCAGGCTTGTAAGGGAGAATACAGTCTTTCAGATAACCTGGACTCAAGCCATATAGGGCTTTATAGGTCAGAACCAGCACTTTGAATTGTGCCCGGAAACAGACTGGAAGCCAGTGGTGCTGTCCTGTTGGCAGTCCTGCTTCCAGGGTGTAAAAGGGGCAGGGGAAATTTTGGAAAATTTCAGTAACTAAGCCTTTGGAGAGGCATTTAGAATTGGGGAGGGGGGACTGCATGAAAGCCAGGGAACTACTAAATGTTCGGTGGTTGGAGGAAAGGGGTGTGGCCATCTGGGAACCATCTGGTGGGCCAAAGGTTCCTCATGCTTGCCTTACGGTATTTGGGTCCCAAGCCATTTAAAAGGCAGCACAGCACCTTGAATTGAGGCATCCTTCTCTCTTAGGGCAACAAAGATGATACAGGGACTTGAGGACATGCCCTATGAGAATAGGCCACAGAAATTAGGAGCTGAAGTAATGGGTATAAGTTACAGCTACCTAGATTTAGATTAAATATAAGGAAAAACATCCTGATGGTAAAATCTGTACACTGGTAGAACAGTCTATCTACCGAGGTTGTGGGTTCTCCATCTCTGGAGGTTTTTAAGAAGAGGCTGGACAGCCACCTCTCATGGATGGTTGAATTGGCTTTCCTGCATATTGAAGAGGATTGGACTAGATGGTCCTGTGGTCCCTTCCAACTCCACAATTCTGATTATTTTCCATAGGTACTAAGTCATTTGTCCCGTACTGCAAAGATCAGTGATGACAACATCCGGAGCTTGTTCTTTGGAGACTACTTCAACCCATCCAGCGATACCAAAATCTACGATGAAATTACGGACTTAAAGAAGCTGACGTCTGTCATGGAATACTATCTGGAGGAGTTCAACAACATCAGCAGGGCGCCCATGTCTTTGGTCATGTTTAAATTCGCCATTGAGCACATCTCGCGGATATGCCGAGTCCTGAAGCAAGACAATGGCCATCTGCTGCTGGTGGGCATTGGCGGGAGTGGCCGGCAGAGCGCCACCAAACTGGGCACCTTCATGAACGCCTATGAGCTCTTCATGATCGAAATCACCAAGTTCTACACCACCAATGACTGGAGAGAGGATATCAAGAAAGTCATGCTGCAGTCCGGAGTGGCCAACAAAAGCACTTCATTCTTGTTTTGTGATAACCAGATAAGGGACGAGTCATTTGTAGAGGATATCAACATGCTTTTGAACACAGGTGATGTGCCCAACATCTTTGCGGCGGATGAGAAGGCTGATATTGTTGAAAAAATGCAGAGTGCCGCACGGACCGAAGGCCGGAGGATCGAAGCCACCCCTCTGGCGATGTACAACTTTTTCATTGAGCGCGTGAGGAAAAATCTACATATAGTTTTGGGTATGGATAAACCATGTTCCTTGTTTGTTCCGCTTTTTTTCTGCTGATGCAGCCTATCCCAACCTGGTACCCCCCAGGTCTGTTGAACGACACATGTAGGGATGGTGGGAGTTGTAGTTCAATACATCTGGAGGACCCCATGTTGGGGAAGGCTTTACTAAGGGTTGACTGAACTGTATTGGAAATGATCATCGTATCCTTTTCAGCAATGAGCCCAATTGGAGATGCATTCCGGAATCGCTTACGAATGTTCCCTTCATTGATCAATTGCTGCACTATTGATTGGTTCCAAAGATGGCCCAAGGATGCTTTGGAAATGGTTGCGAACAAATTCTTAGAGGATGTGAAGCTGGAAGAGGAAATCAGAAAATCGTATGTCCAGAGATCTCTATAGAGTTCTCTCTCTCTGAGCTTTTCTACACAAGATTATTAATCCGGTGTATCTACTTTTGTCACAGAATTGAGATCCAAGCACTACACAGAGAGCATTTCCTTTCCTGCTTTTCCACTATATAATTGCTAGGTGGCACTGTGGTGTAGCAGAATAGCAAAATTACACAAGTGGGAAAAGTGTTTTCATTCACTTTCAGAAATACCTAATTTTTCCTGCTCTAAAAATCTCACTGAAAGTGCTATTTAAAATAAGAAGCGAAACTGGGGGGGTTGCAATGTTGCCTGAGGAACCCATAGACAATAATGAGAGCACAATAAATGCCTCATTTAGGAAAGTGCTCTCTCTCTCTTTCATATTATTTATTTATTTACTTTCTTAGTTACATAAAAGGGATTACAACATACTTTAAAATACTTTACAAACATACTTTGAAACCTTTGCTCTGTGCCAGCATAATTCTTTTTATATTCTTATGCTCTTGGTTTGGCCCAACATATTTATTTATTTATTTATTTTTAAATTTATTTTATTCCATTTATATACCACCCCATTCCATTTATAAACCACCCCATAGAGATGGCCCATGGCTGATATGCTGGATACATTCCTGGCAACAGCATTCAAGAGTCAGTTTTGGCAATAAATGGAAAGAGCAATTCCTTCAAAAATTTGCAGAGTGATTCTTGACAGCTGTCCATCACCAAATGTCTGTTTTGATATAGTTAGGTAGAACATATTACACATTTTTTTTCTGGCATAGCCCCAAACTATCTTTGGAGAGTTACATCTTGAGCCAAAGTTGGATCAGAAGACATCTGTGGCTACTTAACTATTAGACAACCTTCATTGGATAGTACACATCTGAACTCACCTGATTATATTAGCTGCCTAATAACTTGCAAGTATTTCCCACCCCCTGTAGGGTTGTATCCATGTGCAAATATTTCCAAGAAAATGTGAGAGAGCTCTCAGTTAGCTATTACAATATTCTCAGAAGACACAATTATGTAACACCGACATCTTACCTGGAATTGATTCTGACCTTCAAGACGCTACTAAATAGCAAAAGGCATGAGGTTGATGTGATGAGGAATCGCTATCTTGTGGGTCTTCAAAAACTTGATTTTGCAGCATCGCAAGTAAGTATAGATGGGGACCAGTAGACATGCAAATACAGCTCCAAACTTCCCTGGAAGGGAGCAGTGTTGTGGAGGCACATGGTCCTAGAGGAGAGGAGAAGTGTGGTGGGAGGAGTAAGCTGAGTTAGCATGGTGGCACTGAGTGCTCAGCCATGTGGCAGGCTGAGGAGCCAATCAGGGCTAGATTGGCTCAGTGGGGGCAGGGCTTTGCTGGCAGGGTGGAGGATAAACGACCCCTTTCTGGTCCACCAAAGAGCTATGAGTGCTGGGCCATAGCTCATTTCTTGCTATGGACTATGGATAGTCACTGGTTAATGGGCCTGGGAAGGAATTTTTCTCAGCACACGGCTTTCACCTTCCAGACTGCGTGAATATTAACCTAGTGATATGGTGAATTGGATGGCCTGCCAAGTATAACAGCAGGGTTGCTTATAAAGCTTTCAATCCTTGGACACAATGGTGTAGGCATGAAAGGCATTCCGCTGAAGCCATTGGTAAGGGAAATTGGATTGGACTACCCATTTCTCCTTCGGAGGGGGTTCCCCTTAAGGGACCTTGGTGGGGGTGGCAATAAGATTCTGCTCAGTGTGGGACTGCAACCTGGCCACACCCTAGGGCTCACTTTAATGGTCTGCACCGGGATGTGTGCCCCTGATACCTGCCTCCACTGGGGTCTCCAGCATGCGGGCCAGGGTGGAGGGAATGGACAGCAGGCGGGCAGTCTGATTAATGGAACCATGCCGTGCCCCTCCTGTCAACTCTATTCCAAGCTGAAACCAATAAAGTTCTGGCCAGTTATTTAACCGATCCAAGTCTTTTGTTCTCGCCTTCCCCATCTTTACAGACCCGCTTGCACACCAAGGGCCCGCTTGAATAAGGACAGCAGAGAGGGAATTCCGCAGCCAGGGAACGGCCCTCCTTTGCGTTGCCACCAAGCACGCCTCTGATGGCGGTGGTCTCGAAAGAAGGGCCTTTCCCGAAGATCTTAAGAAATGGGTAGGCTCATATGGGAGAAGATGGTCTTGCAGGTAGCCTGGTCCCAAGCTCTTTAGGGCTTTATAGGTCATATAACCAGCACTTTGAATTCTGCTTGGAAACAGACCGCTTGCCAGTGAAGCCGTCGTGGGCTCCCATATGAACAGTGAAATGTCTTAGCAGTATTTTAATATTTCAAAATGTTTAGACCCATAAAAATCAGAAAAGCTTAAAGAAATGGTGTCTCCTCCTCCTCCTCCTCCTTCTCCTCCTCTTTTATTTGAAACCAACATTCTCCTCCAAAAGGTCTCCTACTTGGCCATATTGCATAATCCGTTGTCCCTGTTTCATTCTTAATTCTTTACCCTTAAAGAAGGAGACTGCTGTACAGATTAAAGAAATGCAATGCAGCCTTCCTCAACCTGGCATCCTCCAGATGTACTGGACTTACGAGTCCTATTATACCCAACCAGCAGACATAAGCATGCACAGCTCATTTCATTAGGGTGTGAACCTTAAAGGCCCTGATTGCAGCAGAGGAGGGGAAAGCACGTTTTCCAGGGCCTCCAGAAAGTGCATAGTTCTCCCAGGTATGCTAATGGCGGCTGTCTACTGATCCTCCCCTCTCCTCCTTCCCGTTTGCAATAAATCCTCATTTGAATTGCATCGCCATCCTTTTTTTCCCCGTATGCCTCGGTCTCTGAAATAACAATTGCCTTACACAATCATGTGGTAGCAAGATAATTCTCTGTCTCTCCCCTGGTGTCTTCTTCAGGTCGCTGTAATGCAAAAGGAGCTGACAGCTCTTCAGCCGGAATTAATTCAAACCTCCGCAGAAACTGAGAAAATGATGATCCACATCGAAAAAGAAACAGTTGAGGTGGACGCCAAGAAGGAGCTAGTGGCCGCCGATGAAAAGGAGGCCAACGAAGCTGCCGCCGTTGCTCAGGGTATTAAGGTAATTTCACTGCGCGTCATTGTGTTGGGTCCCCGTTGGAACTCGTGTTTTCAACTGTGCATCTTGATAAATGAGAAAACCTGAGCCAACAGTATACAGCAAGCATTAGTTTATTCTTTCTGCCCTCTTTGGACTCCCCAGGCCAAACTGGGTGCGACATTAAGTTTGCAATCCTTTACTTGTTTACCTGGAAGCAAGCTCCGTTGAATTGAATTGAATTGGACTTACTTACAGGCGTAGGATTGTACAGTAAGCCAGAGGTACTAACCCTGTGCTCTTTGGAAGAAAAATCACTTTAAAAAGAAGTAAGGAAAGGAAGAGTCTATTCTTGCGAGATTGCTATTTCACTCAGTTTGAGCAGAGCAGTGCTGACGGCGTGGTGGGAATTCCATTTGTGATTACAGGAAGAATGTGAAGGGGACCTTGCGGAGGCCATGCCGGCTCTAGAGGCTGCCCTTTCGGCTCTCGACACCCTGAATCCTTCAGATATCTCCCTTGTCAAATCCATGCAGAATCCACCAGGGCCTGTCAAGCTTGTGATGGAGAGCATTTGTGTCATGAAAGGGATAAAACCAGAAAGAAAGCCTGATCCAAGTGGAAGCGGTAAAAAGAAAATAAAACCTGATTATGAAAACCTCTATGCCTGTGGAGTATTGGGGTGGTGGTGGGTGTCATGTGCCCCCATGTTGATATTGAGTTGTCGTATCATCTTATCCATCATCTGCTTTGACTTAAGCATGAACTGGATGCCCAAAAAGGATTTCAGGGAAAGACCAAGAACGCCTAAAGTCTTCCAGATCCTTTTATTAGAAAAGATGGTTTTTGCCATTGATTTCAACATCAGGGCTGTATTTCACCATGCATATAATTCTGTTTCATTACCTCGGGGAAACACTCTTTTTTCCCCCAGCATTTGCATATTCTTTTTCTTTGCAGCTTATCTTTCTTGTGTATGTCCCTTGCTGGGTTAAACCCAAGGTTAGAATGAGGCATTGTCTGGTAAAATGTAATAATTTTTAAATGAAAACACCTATAATTTTCCTTTTAACTCTTTGAATGTGTCAGTACTTTTCCCCAAATCTCTTTTTCCATTCCAGGGGTATCCTGGAATAATTTTATAAACATTGAAGAACGGTTCCAATTTGTATATACTGAAAGACACGGGGGCGTCCTTCCTTTCCCACCCACCCCCACCAAACCCTAAAAGGATCTGATACATCTTTAAATCAAATCACTTCCCTGTATTGCAGGTTTATTTAGTCGAGCATCCTGTTCCCCCTGGTGGCCAATCAGTTGTATCCAGGAAGTCTATCAGTAGGGCAGGAAGCCAATAGCCTGATGTCCCTTTCCCTCCCACAGCTGCTATTCAGGGCTATTTATTTATTGCATTTCTATACCATCCAATAGCCAAAGCTGTCAAGGGCTATAATGCCCTTGAAAGTGGAGGCTCCATCATTTAGCTATCATGGCTAATAACTTTGGATAGATCCCTCCTTCAACTACAGATACATTTAGGACACAACCCTAGACAGAAAAAAGTTCTAAATTCCCAGCTTGGCTCAGCCAGGGATGTTGGGAGTTGTAGGACTTTTTTTTCTGTCTAAATGTTTATTTATTTGATGTATACCCTGCCTTTCTACCAAAAAATGGCATTCAAGGCAACTCACCTGCATAGGATTGGGCCCTTGATTAATTAAATGTAACCACGAGTAACCACGAGTAACCACGAGACCGGCACTACCCATTTTAATTTTCTGGATGTTCTTAAAGGACTGTAAACAGTTTAGTAATAGAAGTTATAGTACAATAGCTAAAATGTAGGCATGTGTATGTATGTGTGTGTATGTATGTATCAGCCTTTGTGTTGGACTACACACAAGGACTAAACACAAGGTCAAGGACTAAAAATCCCATCACCCCCAACCAGCACAGTGGCTGGGAGCAATGGGAGTTGTAGTACAACCCATCCGGCAGGTACCAGATTGAAAAATGCTGATACAGATATACAGATATACAATGTTACGTTGACAAGATCTCCTCTGTGTAAGATCTGTATTTAAAAATCTTTTTTTTCATATATATTCATTTTTGTGAAATGTAGGTAAAATGATAGAAGACTATTGGGGTAGTTCCAAAAAGGTTCTAGGAGATCTGAAATTCCTCGAGGGCTTGAAGACGTATGATAAAGATAATATCCCTCAACCTGTAATGAAGAGAATTAGAGAGAAGTTTATCAACCATCCAGACTTCCAGCCAGCTGTCATAAAAAACGTGTCATCTGCCTGCGAAGGCTTATGCAAATGGGTGAGGGCTATGGAAGTCTACGACCGTGTCGCCAAGGTAGTTGCTCCGAAACGTGAACGACTCCGGGAGGCAGAAGGTTTGCTCGCCATACAAATGCAGAAGCTTAATACGAAACGTGCAGAACTCAAGAATGTGATGGACCGGCTCCAAGCTTTGAATGATGAGTTTGAAAATATGAATAACCGGAAGAAAGAGCTGGAGAACAATATTGAAATCTGCTCCCAGAAGCTCATACGGGCTGAAAAACTGATCAGTGGCTTGGGAGGAGAAAAGGACCGGTGGACGGAAGCTGCCCGCTTGCTAGGAATCCGATATACAGATCTTACCGGGGATATTTTGCTATCTTCAGGCACGGTAGCTTATCTGGGAGCCTTTACTGTTGATTACCGCCAGGAGTGTCAGGAGAAATGGCTGATCTTGTGCAAGGAGCAGAAGGTTCCCTGCTCAAATGATTTCAGCCTGAGTAACACTTTAGGAGATCCAGTCAAGATCCGCGCCTGGCAGATTGCAGGATTGCCAATTGATTCCTTTTCCATTGATAATGGCATCATTGTTTCCAACTCCAGACGATGGGCTTTGATGATCGACCCTCAAGGACAAGCCAACAAATGGGTCAAAAATATGGAAAAGGGCAATAAGCTTTCTGTCATCAAGTTGTCTGATACAAACTATGTAAGGTCGTTGGAAAATGCCATCCAGTTTGGAACCCCAGTCTTACTTGAAAATATCGGTGAGGAACTGGATGCTTTCTTGGAGCCGGTGTTGCTGAAGACCACTTTCAAACAGCAAGGCGTGGAGTATATGAGACTAGGAGAAAACATTATTGAGTACTCACGAGATTTCAGGTTTTACATCACGACTCGCTTAAGGAACCCTCATTATCTTCCTGAAGTGGCTGTGAAAGTTTGCCTGCTCAATTTCATGATTACACCTCTTGGACTTCAGGACCAGCTTCTTGGGATTGTAGCTGCAAAGGAAAAGCCCGAATTGGAAGAGAAGAAGAACAAGCTGATCATTGAGAGTGCGGCTAACAAGAAACAGCTGAAAGAAATTGAAGATAAGATCCTTGAAGTGCTTTCCAAATCGGAAGGAAATATCTTAGAAGATGAAACAGCTATCAAAGTTCTCTCTTCCTCCAAAGAGTTGTCTGAAGAAATCTCCGAAAAGCAGGAAATTGCCAGTATAACTGAAATGGAAATTGATGCTACTCGAATGGGATACAAGCCTGTGGCCGTTCATTCAGCAATTGTCTTCTTCTGTATTTCTGATTTGGCGAATATTGAGCCGATGTATCAGTATTCCTTGATATGGTTCATTAACCTCTACATCCAGTCTCTTGCTAATAGCAGAAAAAGTGACGTTCTGGAGGAGAGAATTGCACACATAATTGACCATTTCACAATAAGCACCTACAATAATGTGTGCCGGTCCTTGTTTGAGAAGGACAAGCTTCTTTTCTCCCTCCTCCTGACGATAGGGATAATGAAAGGGAAAGACGAGATAGATGACGAAGTTTGGCGTTTCTTGCTGACGGGAGGGGTTGCTCTTGATAACCCTTATCCCAACCCTGCACCAGAATGGTTGACTGAGAAATCGTGGGCTGAGATAGTGCGTGCATCAGGCCTGAAAAACTTAGACAGGTTGCTGGATCACATAGAATCCAATCTCCTGGAATGGAAAGCCATCTACGATTCCGCCAAACCTCATGAAGAAGAGTTCCCAGATGAATGGAATCTGGTCACGGGTCTCGATCGCATGGTCATTATCCGTTGCCTGCGACCGGATAAAATTATTCCAGCGACCCAACAATTCATCACGGAAAATATGGGAAGGACCTATATCGAACCCCCGACGTTTGACCTTGCAGGAAGTTACAACGATTCTAATTGCTGTGCACCTCTGATTTTCATATTATCTCCCGGTGCTGATCCTATGGCAGGTGAGATTCTTAAATAACAATATGAAATATTCTGGAAAGAATAGGCAGATATAATAACCCCATCCAACCTGTTCTGGATGGGGTTGCACTTCCACTGCAGGAGCAGGTTCGTAGTTTGGGGGTTCTCCTAGAACCATCTCTGTCACTTGAGGCTCAGGTGGCCTCGGTGGCACGGAGTGCCTTCTACCAACTTCGGTTTGCGGCCCAGCTACCCCCTTTCTGGACAGGAATAACCAGTTGTCTATTCTCTGGTAACCTCCAAGTTAGATTATTGCAACACACTCTACATGGGGCTGCCTTTAAAGATGATTCAGAAACTGTAGCTTCTGCAAAATGCAGCGGCCAGATTAATAACAGGGACCAGAAGGTTTGAGCATATAGGACCAACTCTGGCCCGCTTGTATTGGGTGCCTGTATGTTTCCGAGCCCGATTCAAGGTGGTGGTTTTAACCTATAAAGCCTTACATGGCTCAGGACCACAATACCTGACAGAACGCCTCTCCCGACATGAACCAACCCGTACACTATGCTCAACATCTAAAGTCCTCCTCCGAGTGCCTACTCCGAGGGAAGCTCAGAGGATGGCAACAAGGGAGAGGGCCTTCTCAGTAGTGGCCCCCCAATTATGGAACAATCTCCCCAAAGAGGCCTGCCTCGTGCCAACATTGTTATCTTTTCAGTGCCAGGTCAAGACTTTTCTCTTCTCCATACCCTTCTCCCAGGCATTTAACAGCATATGTTGAGTTTTTAAACTCATCCCAGAATAGTTGTTTTAAATGGATATTGTCTTGGTATGTAATCTGTTTTTATGGTTTAATTTTTTTTTTAGATTAGTTCTTAATGTTCAATGTTTTAATCTTTGTAAACCGCCCAGACAACTTTGGCTATGGGGCAGTATATAAATGTAATAATAATAATAATAATACCTTCAGCTGAATGGAGCTATATTTGCATACGTCACAATCCCATCCCCCTTTTAAACCTTACAGATCATGTATCCAAGATAGACAACCTGTTACCCCAAAGATATTTTGAACTACAAGTCCCATAAGCCCCAGCCAACATGGCCAAGGTTCAGGGGTTGCGGGAGTTGGTCCCAAACATCTGGATGACACCCAGGTTGCCTAACCCTGACCTATACAATGCCTTGGGAAAACATCCAGATAGAGAGAAGGATTTGGGAAGCAGAAACTGCACGAACTGAGGGCCGTGCTAGATGATGTGCAGGGGACACGTGTATAATGGCTGCCTTTGTAGGCTAGCAGTGAAAGACCATTGAGGACAGGTAACTGCTTAACCATTTCTCTCTTGCTATATGCCTGCCCAAAACTGGCACCCATAAGCTTCTTTTCTGCCCACTGAGGAGCACCCAACGGCTTGGGCATGTTCAGTGGAACTTTTTTTTTTCTCTTTGAAGAGCAGCCCCATGCCATGTCACAAGGCCTGGACGTTGCCCCTCTTCAGGATAGAAACAGGTTTTTCCATTTGATTTCAGTGATTTTTACATAAAGCTCATGGCAGCAGGAAAAGGTCACAGTTATCCGATGAGTCACCTCAGTCACCGGCATCACATCAAAAAGCTATACAGAAGACCTCCAGAAACTGGGCCTCCCAGAATACATCCACAACAACATCCAGAAAGCAGTCATATTTAAAATATGCTCAGTCGGTCAGGAAATTCCTGAATCAGTAAAAGACAGCATGAGTTGGCAAAGCCCGTCATGGCCGCCTAGGAAAACCGCCACGTGCGAGAAAGTGATACATTATTATTATTATTATTATTATTATTATTATTATTATTATTATTATTTCTATACTGCTCCAATAGCTGAAGCTCATTGGGCAGTTTACCATCCATTCCTGTCCACCTGCTCTTTTGGCGAAACCATTCCTTACTTCCTTTTCGCATATCCCTGTGGCATAAAAAAAAGCGTTGAAACAAGAAATAGGAACACGTGGTGATTAAACTACAAGTTTGCCAGCTCCCCCAACCCCCTGCCCCCTTTTCAGGAAAGCTCTCGTCAATTTATTTTTAAATTAAATTCGTTGCCATTTGGATTGAATCAAATAGCTCTTGAATAGCCTTCTTGACAATATTCCCCCCCCCCCCCGAAAGCACACACTATCCATTTCTTCCAAGTATTTGTGTTTAAATGTTTGATGCTAGGGTTGCTGAAATTTGCCGATGATCTTGGCATGGAAAGCATTCAGACTATTTCGCTTGGACAAGGCCAAGGTCCCATTGCAGCCAAGATGATTAATCACGCGATAGCTGACGGAACCTGGGTCGTTCTGCAGAACTGCCATCTAGCAACCAGCTGGATGCCGGCATTAGAAAAAACCTGCGAAGAAATCATTGTGCCCGAGAACACCCATGACAAATTCAGGTGAGGAATTATGATACTTATCCTTAATTTGACACGGATGCAGTGGGAATATTGTTACCTGAGCTCTAGGCATCCCAATGCCAATAGTCAAGAAAGGGCTGAGCTGAATGTTCTTTTCAGATTATTTTTGATCAAAAGCAGGGGAGGGGGGTGGCACCTGTTTCAATGGGGCAGGGAATTGTTATTTATTGCATTTGGGTTTCACCCTGGATTTGTCAGAACACTAGATGAATTATCCAAGATGCTGAACACCACCCCCAAAGTGGTACCAGCACTTTGGATAGCTCCTTTACAGTTCTAGGTCAGAGGGGGATGGAAATTGTCCCAAAACTGCCTCCCTCGCTCACCTTTTCCACCGCAGACACCACTGTGTGCTATAGTGGCGGTGGCAATTGTGCTCCTGGTTGGAAGGAGATGCTGTGTCCCACCACCACCCTTTCCCCAAAATGCTGTTTGGCTTCACGATGATGCCATTTCATTACAATGGTGTCATCTTTTTATATTGACATTTTTCAATTGATCACGAACAAGGAAAAAGAAAGGGGGGACCCTATACAAATAAAATGGCATTTAAAAAAGAAGATGGGGAGATACAATTGGTGTCACCATTAAACAATTAGAATAAGAACAATACCTCCTGCTCTTGCTCTGAAAATGCTATTCAGTTGCACATACACCGTGCTTTTCAAATACCTGATCTGGGCCATTCCCATTAATCAAACAACATTGCATTATCTGCCCATTGTGACTAACCAGTTATCCATCTGCTTTTGCATCGTCAGATTGTGGCTGACCAGTTATCCATCCGAGAAGTTTCCTGTTAGCATCCTCCAGAATGGAATAAAAATGACCAATGAGCCCCCTAAAGGAGTGAGAGCAAATCTCCTTCGATCGTACCTCAACGACCCAGTTTCTGACCCCACATTCTTTAGCAGTTGCGACAAGAAAGACATCTGGCAGAAGCTGCTTTTTGGGCTTTGCTTTTTCCATGCTCTCGTGCAAGAAAGAAGAAACTTTGGCCCTTTGGGTAAGATAGTGACCGTTTGACTGTTCTCCAAAACAATGGGTTTTGCACTGCAATACAGCACCCCCAAAAGAACACCTCTCCAACACCTGCAGCACAGGGGGAAAGTGTGGAAAATAGTACCACTTATGGACCAGCTTCTGTTGATGAGAGTGTGTCAGCCTTCAAGCTTCAAAGAGCTCTTTTTCAGAATTGCTGGCAAATTTGTAAAGCAGAACTCTGTAACGGCTGGCAGCTTTCACACTCCCATTGATGGACGTTGTCTTCAGACCCTCAGCTGCCATAGCGCTAAACAAATGGTATTTATTTATGTATTGAAAACATTTAGGTATTGCTTTTTCTTCATGGAACTCATTTTAAGCTTCTCCGCTATGTCCTCAATGCTGCTGTCTGTCTGATATTCCCCCCCCCCCCCAATGTTCAGATGAGAGCAGTCCTTTATACTGCTCTCTTCACTGACTTCCTCTTATTGTCTTGGCTTTTAGGGCTGAGCCAGAAGTGACACAGTGCGGTTTGATTACAGTGAGGAATATTTTGCCCAGTTTTGAGGTTCATCCCTAAAACTGGGTCCCATCTCGGGGATGAGGTCTGCAACATAAGCAGGCATTTCAGTGGTTGGGGAGGGCTGGGCTGCTTAAATTATTTGCCCAGGTTGAGTTGGGATCTTCTAGAATGGCGGCAGTGGCAGATTGGGATTCTTTTATATATAGGCTATTTGTGAGGGTTGTGGCAGGGCTTGTGCACTTCCCTCCCTCTCCTCTTGTCTCTGGCAGCCATGGATTTAATTTAAAAGAGTGGGAGGCACAGGTTTCCGGGAGGAGGAGAGGAGAGGAAAAGAAACCCACCACCATCACTGCTGCGCTCAGAGACGGCTGTTTTTGCAATGTGATCAAAGAGGGAGAGGAAAGAAGCGCAAGCTGCTGCTGCCACTCTAGCAAGCCTCCCACAGGTTCACGCCCCTCCCCTCCTCCAAAACGGCAGCCCCCATTCACCACCTGGAAATCAGAACGCCGAATTGCCATTTTGGTTCAGCCCTTTGTTTGACCCTAAGCCCCTTGTACTTACTTTCAAATGACTCCACGGTCTTTGTCTTCTAAAGCTATCTTGAATTCTTTTTCTACATGCCCTTCCCAGGACCCTTCACTCTACAGGTAACCAAAATCTCAGTTAAATCTAAGACTACCCTCTTCATTTCTTGCTGTTTCCCCCTGCCCCAATAGAATCATAGAATCATAGAATAGTAGAGTTGGAAGGGACCTCTAAGGCCATGGAGTCCAACCCCCTGCTCAATGCAGGAATCCACCAGCATACCTGGCAGGTGGCTGTCCAGCTGCCTCTTGAATGCCTCTAGCGTGGGAGAGCCCACGGCCTCCCTAGGTCATTAATTTCATTGTCCTACTGCTCTAACAGTCAGGAAGTTTTTCCTGATGTCCAACTGGAATCTGGCTTCCTGTAACTTGAGCCCATTATTCTGTGTCCTGCATTCTGGGTTGATCGAGAATTGATCCTGGCCCTTCTCCATGTGACAACCTTTCAAGTATTTGAAGAGTGCTATCATGTCTCCCCTCAGTCTTCTTTTCTCAAGGCTAAACATGCCCAGTTCTTTCAGTCTCTCCTCATCGGGCTTTGTTTCCAGGCCCCTGATCATACTCACTGCCCTCCTCAGAACATGCTCCAGGCTTACACTCTTCTAATCAAATAGCACACACATGAGGGAGAAGAGGAAAAGGGAAGGAAAGTTAAATGCAAAGGATGAAAAGAGGTGTTTTGAGGAGAGGCTAAAACTAGAAATAGTGGAAGAGATTCAGGCATGAGGTGGAAGGGTATTCCCATCTCAGGAACCTGCAAGGGAAAAAGAGCACCCAATGGTTGCAGTTTAGTGTGCTGTCCAAATCCTAAACTCTGATTGACCTTTACTATGGCGAGTGAAATAATCCAGCTTCCTAAACTATGGTTTGAAGTTGGCTTGTTTCCGTTATCCATATTAAGATTAACCACAGTTTGTCTGGGTTTGGACGACAAATACTTGAAAGGATCTCTTCTCAATCATCCCAGAATGCAGGGCTCAAGTTATAGAAGCCAGATTCCATCTGGACATCAGGAAAAACTTCCTGGCTGTTAGAGCAGTACGATAATGGAACTAATGACCTAGGGAAGTCGTAGGCTCTCCCACGCTAGAGGCCTTCAAGGGGCAGCTGGACAACCATCTATCAGGGATGCTTTAAGGTGGATTTCTGCATTGAGCAGGGTGTTGGACCCGATGGCCTTATAGGCTCCTTCCAACTCTACTATTCTTTGATTCTATGATTGCCAGACTGTGTGAAAGGCCTGCCTAATTAACCACGAAGCTGCCGGTCAATCCAAATTACACAGGTCTACTACTAGCATATAGGAACCCCATGAAGTTCATTTTTTCCGCTAACCAACTCACTACACTGGCATCATCATTTGATATATGCTGCACCTCTAGAATTGGAAATGGCGTGACATGAGGTTAACCTGGCTACTGGCAACAGCTCATGACCCTGTTGATGGCACAGCCATTGCAGTAACGGTTGTGTCAGCCTGTGCTCCAGATCCTGCAGCCTAGTTGCACATTGGTACTTGGCTGATGTACAGATGTCCACCCTCTTCTGCGACTAAGCAGGGGCTTAGTTTTATTAATGGTTTCCTCATATGTTTCACTCACAGGGCCATTTTATTCCGCCAAAGTCACCCTGAAAAGCAGATGGGAGCATTTTATAAGTGGTGGCAAACTTGAACCCGTCGTTCGGATCTCCTGGGTGGCCATGTTGGCAGCTGCTGTTCAGATTTGTCCATCAGAATGCAGCTGTTTCAGTTTCTCAGCCGGTCTAAAATGACAGCTTAGGGGCACATAAATAATATTTCACGTTGGCAGTTTGGGCTACTGTTAGACATGGAATATGTTATCGCATTGGAAGAGAAGATAATTAAAGATAAATATCTCCCATTTGGCTACAAGATTGAGGCAAATGCCTGGACTTTGTTATGGCATTGTCTTAGTTGGCTAAGCACATTAGTTTTCAATGACATTTTATGGCTTGCCATTGACATTGTGGACTTGCATTAATTTTATTTTTTCCAAACTTAACAGGCTGGAACATTCCATACGAATTCAATGAATCTGATCTGAGAATTAGCATGCGGCAGATCCAAATGTTTCTGAATGAATATGAAGAAACCCCGTTTGAAGCTCTAATGTATCTTACAGGTATGGACACAATGGCTGCATTCAGATGAAACACTAAACCATGGTTTAACATTATGAGAATGAGACTAGCCTCCCCCTCGCTTTACACACTCCCCCTTCCCCTGTCCCTCTCTGGTGCGGCTGTCACAAGATCAGAAATTTATACTTCCATTTAAAATTAAATGCAGTTTAGTGCGTTGTCCAAACTCTAAACTCTGGATAATCTTAACTATGGTTAGTGAAAATAAGCCAGCTTCGTAACTATGGTTTGAATTTGTCTTGTTTCACTATCCCTAGTTACGATTAACCACAGTTTGTCTGGTTTTGGATGCCATGGCAATTGGCAGTTAATCAAAAACAGAAGGGACAGCTTCCAAACTCCTCTACATGGCTGCACCAGAGGAGGAGGGAAGAGGAGGGACTGTACAAGTCATGGGGATGTTAGGCTCATTCTTAATGCCCGAACTAGCCCAGTATGCTCTTTGGGAGCCTTCCAAAGCGTGTGTGTGTGTGTGTGTGTGTGCGCGCGCGCGAAATCCAGTATTTGTTCAAGCCTTTCCAACCACCACTGAAAAGGACGATTCACAGGGTAGTTTTTTCTTATCCTCTGCTGAGCAGCTCACAGCATGATGGAGGCGAGTAGTTCCAAAATATTGCTGCATCCTCTCCACCACTACCAACACTTCCTTGAGCAGTGACAAGTTCTGTGGGGCAATGCCACACCCTTTCGTTTCTTTGAATGAAAGAGTACCAGGGTCTTAACTTGCTTTGTGGTGTAGTCCCATCCATTTCTAAGAAGTAATTTCCACTACGATCAATGGGACTTACTCCAGGTACTGCAGCCTTAGTAATATCCAGTGGTGGCTCCAATTTCAACAGTGTGGAGATTCCATTCTGGATTTTACTTACAACCAGCAAGAAGCCTAACAGAGCTGTCCAAGGTGCTAGACCCATTTTGAGGATCGTGTTTAGCACTGAAATTGGAGCCGCTAGCTTCCCCTGGTAATGTTTACTTTATTCACAAACAGTCCATATACAGAGGGAAAGAGTTACACCTACAAAACAACAAATTCATTTCTCCATTTTAGATCTGCAGAGACAGAACAATCCACTGTACTTCACCTTTCAGCCAATTCACACCTTGTGTTTTCAGCCAATTCACATCTTCACCCCTTATGTGTACTGTTTTCTCTCTGCAAACACCCCCTCAGCTGGAGAGTTGTCACCTAGTCTAAATTTTGATTGGTATCTCATTCAAAAGCAAAGAAGAGACCTAATTATGAGGAGGCCTTCTCCTAACCATTAGCTCCCACAGATGAAACATAGCCAGCTATCTCACCTAACAAATGGATAGTCAGCCCGTAGATATACCAGTATGCTTTAAAGGTACCTTTAGAGAAGTAGGAGCCTTGCAAAAAATGTTTTTTTAATCAATAAAGAAAAAAGACAATGACCATCAACACAAAATATTTAACAATGTCAGCACAACAAAGTGCCCCAGAAGAGTTTGGACATACAGTCTGTTATATCAGACCAATTTTCCTTAGATGTGTTCAACTACAACTCCCATCATTCTCCAGTGAGAAATGCCTATGTCAAAGCCAGCGGATATCACCACATCTCATGGCAGCAAATTCTATAAATGAATTAGGCAATTTAGCCCCTGTAAAAACATAAGGGCCCAGTTCGGACAAAATAAGAAACCACAATTTCCTGCTACGTGAGTAATTCATGATGAACCTTGGACCCCATACACTACCCCCTCTCCTGTCCTCGTGTGTGTGCCAGAGAAGGAGATCAAAAGCTTCTGCTTTCTCTTTAATGGCGGTTCTCTGTGACATCTGAACTTGGGGAAATATGTTTTGTTTGAACTGTTGTTTAAGAACAAGTCAGAATCAGACCATGTTTTCAGACCCTGTTTTGTTCTGAAACCATAGTTTAGACAAACCACAGTTTCCTGAATTCAGACTTCACAGGGAACTGTGGTTAGTTTAAAATCAAAAGTGGAAGCTTCTGATCACCTATGAATAAGTACACAAGAGGAGAGAGAGGAGTGTGTAAGCCCAGGTTTCACTGCAGCTCATCCACATTGTGGGAAGCCATCCAAACATATGAAGCTGCCCCATACAGCATCAGACCATTTGCTCCATCTAGCTCAGTAAAGTGACTGGCAGCTGCTTTCCAGGGTTTCAGGCAAAAGTCTTTCCCGACCTTACCTGGAGGTACCAGGGACTGAGACAGGGATCTTCTGCATGAAAAGCATATGCTCTACTACTGAGCTACAGCTTATTCCCAAAACCATGGTTTCTGATTAGTAGTAGCCTCCCCATTTTACCCTTTCAAGATACATCCAGGATTAGATCTAAATATATGAGAGCCCAGCATGGGAATCTAACTCTGACAAACAGCAGCAACCCAGGTGATGGAAGACCATCTCCTATTGTGTGGTTAAAAGTATCCCACCTGGTAGCTCCAATCACCCATTAAGCCAGCAATATGTGGACTCTGACCATGTAGTGAGCAGAGCCTTACCTTTCTTCTGTTTTAAAGAAATTACACCTATGTTTTCGGCATAAAAAACATATGACCATGTTCGTCCTGACATGCTGCTTACTTAAATTCCTAGGGGAATGTAACTACGGCGGGAGAGTAACGGATGACAAGGACAGGCGTCTCCTCCTCTCGCTTCTTTCCATTGTGTATTGTAAAGATCTAGAAGTACAAGAATGCTATAAACTCTCCCCTGGGGGAGAATATTATATACCACCTTTTGGGACATATCAGGTAAGAGAGAAAAAGGGGAGAAATGGTGAAAATCACAAATCTGGGCCAATTTGGGGTTGACAGCAGGTTATATTGAGAGCTCTCTGGCTGATTTGCAGTAAACAGGCAAGGATTCCAATAAACAAAGCAAGTGAAATTACATTTTTTTTAAAAAATGAACATCCTGCCATGGTTGGCCTTGTGCTAACTGCTCTCTTCTTAGTCCTGGTGTTCCTCACTTGTAAAATATGAGTATTAATTTGTTGTCCTTAACCAGGTCTTTAATGCAGCTTTGCTAGCCAGTGCCTTCAAATCACAAGTCAGTCCCTGTCTGCAGGGTTACAATCTAAAATATTCAACATGAATGGGAAAAGTGCCAGGCAGGGAAGAAGGAAAAAGCAGCCCTGGGCACCAGTCCTTAAAAAGTGAAATGATCATTCTTATAGACCAGGTGGAAACAGGTCCGGAGAGCAGGAACCCTGAGGAGTTTGTCTTTCATCAGAGCTGATGGAATTGCCCTGGTTCTCATCCCTCTCTGCTGCAGCCTGAAGGAATGTGTTGATCTGTTTTTAATACCCATTTCTGTTATACCTTGGCTCTTTACAGTCTTATATAGATTACTTGAGAAGTCTGCCGATTTCGACCCACCCTGAAGTATTTGGGCTCCATGACAATGCGGATATCACTAAAGATAACCAAGAGACCAATCTACTTTTTAACGGGGTCTTGTTGACTCTGCCTCGTCAAGCAGGAGGAGGCGGCAAATCACCACAGGTAACAAAAGCTAAACAATGGCCACCTTTGGAAGTAACACTAACCAGAGTCTACAGAAGGTTGGTAGAGATATAATGAGGGTTTTTTGGCTGATTTGCAGTAGACCAGCAAGGATTCGAATAGCTTAAACATAGCAAGCGAAACTACAATTTTTAAAAAAACATCCTGCCTTGTCTGGCCTTGTGCTAATTGTTCACCTCCTAGCTCTGGTATTCCTCACTTCTAAAATATGAGTATTAATTGGTTGTCCTTAATCAGGCCTTTAATGCAGCTTTGCTAGCCAGTTGGGGAATTTTTGCATTAATACTTATTTCTGTGTCAACAATGTTAAAGGATGTCAACAAGTTTTTAAAACAAAACAAAACTTACATATCTGAAGATGAACCATATGTGAAGATGTCTATATTATTAATTATGTTTTTAATGCTATATTATTATTCTATGTATTTTATCACATTTTATATTTACTGCTGTTCCCTGCCTCGATCCAAACGGAGAGGCGGGTAAAAAATAAATTTAGTAGTAGTAGTAGTAGTAGTAGTAGTAGTAATGAGCTACAAAAATATTATTTTCAGGGTTATTCTATTTTGTTCTGTTCTGGACTATTCAATGTTCTAATTTCAGGAAACTGTGGAGGAATTGGCACAAGACGTTCTCTCAAAGTTACCACCAGATTTTGACTTGGAAACTGTGATGGAAAAGTACCCAGTCCTTTATGAGGAGTCCATGAACACAGTTCTTAGACAAGAACTGATCAGGTTCAATAGGTAGGGTTCTGGGTTGTTTTGGGGGGAGGGTCGGCTGCTATTTCTAGCATGGGTAATCAAACTGGTAGCAATAGCATTATGGGAGTGTCAGTGCTGGGCCATTGGCAGCCACAGGGTCAGGAGCCAGGCATAGTTGAGACAGTTGTTGTTCAGGCAAAGTCCAAGCTTGACCCAATCAGGGGAGCCAGTGGACCTCTTGGGTGAGCAATGCCACCCATAGCCTAAGATCCTTCTGATCTGTAGCCTTAGTGGCTCATCACATGGGGCAGCAGCTCACTTGTCAGTGGGTTCCCAGTCCTAGTGGAGCTTCCATATATTATCAATCTAACATGGACCTAGACCATGATTTTTCAGCAGTCATCATGCACTGCAGTAACACAAATCACTCAATAGTATTTATGTCCCAAAGTTTTCCCATGGTAGGTTTCCCAGAACAATGCCTGCATTCTACCACTTATAATCAGTGTGAAAAGACCTGGAATCTTTTGACACTTCCTTTTCCTTTTCTCGTTTGGAATTCCCATAGCCAGCAACAGAACTTCAAAATGTTTTCCATCCCATAGAAATCAGTGGGATATTGAACCGTTGATTTCAGTGGGTTTTGAGATCGGCAGAATCAGGGCTGGTGTTAGGAAATGGCATCGATGGACCCATGCTGAAGCTCACGTTCTTGACAGAGGGGACCAGTTCCTCAAGCCTTCTTCTCCTCCCGTTCAACTGCCCTGTCCGAGCAAGCAGTGAGAGAAGAGCAAAGTGCAGTAACCTCTGCCTGCCTTGTCTTCTCCCTCTAGGAGATGATGCAGATTGGGCCTCACTTGGGCAGCAGCAATGGTGGAGAGGAGGAGGAGGACGTTCAGGGAAGGGGCCATTGTTCCCAATGCCCCCACCCCCAAAACATGGAACCAATAGTTGGGCAGAACAGTTATCAACCACCCCTAACAACAAAACGTTCAAGGCTGTTTCCTTTCCCCTCTAGGCTTACTGAAGTTGTACGGAGCAGCCTTATTAACCTAGGCAAAGCCATCAAAGGCCTGGTGTTGATGTCTTCGGAGCTTGAGGATGTTTTCAACAGCATGCTGGTGGGTAAAGTGCCAACTATGTGGGCCGGCAAATCCTACCCATCGCTGAAGCCTCTGGGGAGTTATGTGTCTGACCTACTCATGCGGCTGACCTTCTTCCAAGTACGCTTGATGTTCTGAATGACCTCTTCCTGCAGTTTCATGTAAATCTTAAACAACATGGGAGGCAAGATAGAAACCTTTGGGATACCACAGGCCGATGGCCGTGGAGTTGAACACGAATCCTCCAGCATCACATAATAATAATAATAATGATGATGATGATGATGATGATGATGATGATGATGATTTGTTATCCGCCTCTCCCTCCAGATCGAGGTGGGGAACAACATCAACGCAAAAAATATAAAATACATAAACTAGTTAAAAGCATATAAAATTAATACATCATTAAAATCAACAAAGTCTTAGGCCCTGGCTACACGTCGTGTTGGAAACGTTTCCTACCGCTGTTAATTACTTCGGTGTAAAACGTCAGGCGCCACTCTTGCATTTTGTGATGCGTGTGTAATCGGTTTGAATCGCTCTGTCCTGTCGTTGCGGTTCACACTGCATTGTATATCCATATGTGATGGTGTGTCTTTCCGCTGTTTGTTGAAGGCGGGCGAGTCGACGATTGGTCGGTCACATCGGTCTTTCTCCCCTCCCCTTTTTTAAATGGTTTATCGGCTCACTAGCCCTTCCAGGGGGAGGGGGGAGTACGCAGAAGAGCCAACGGAAGTTTAAGCATACTCGCATGCTAATGCAGGGATGGCTGGAAAGCAATTGCTCCTGCGACATACTTTGCAGGTCTCCATTTACCAAGCTGCTGGAATATTGAGTTCTGGTCACCATTCACCTAGCTGCTGGCAAATGGAGAACTGGTCTCCATTTACCTAGCTGCAGGAAAATGGAGACTGACTGTAACACTGTACCTGGGTATAACAGAATATGCTGCTGCTGGCAGACACTTTGCCTCAGTTATGGATGCAGTTCGCGCCTAAAGTTCTGCAAAGATGCTATTGGCTAAGAGATTTCCAAACGGACACACCATATATGGGTACGAAGAAGGACGAAAGGAAGGGAGGGGGAGGAAACAGCGAAACATTGCAACACAGTATCTGCTGTCATTCCTTTAACATCGAGATAAGCAATGTAAAAAAGTAACATTAAACTTCAACAAAGAAGCAAAAAGAGGCGGAGAAAAACAAACGTCATGTGAATTAACTGGACTCGGTACGAACATCCAGCGATTCAACACGCATACACCACGACGTGTAGATCCTGCCTTAAAATTCGACTGGGTATGCCTACCAGAAGAGATCATTCTTTATAGCTCTTTTAAACTCTTGAAGACTGGTAAGTTGGCGGATCTCTCCCGGCAGTCATTCCACAGTCTGGGAGCGGCAGAAGAGAAGGTCCTCTGGGTAACAGTTGTCCACTTCCTGGACACAGCCCAACAGAAAGGACCAGAACCACAGCAATTTAGCACTCCCAAGGCCCAGCCCTGCCAAGTGGTTGAAAAGCCCCTTCCATCCATCGGCTGTTCATTTATCTCCCTCTTTTATGGCGTTCTGTCAACAAGCAAAGGCTGTTTAGTTTTGTCATGCTTCTGTGAATTTGCCTTTAATGTTTAACTAGCCCTTACTGCTGCTCGATTTTGTGGATATTTTGTATTTTTAGTATTATATATACGGTCTGGTTGTTTTTACACAACACTTCTGGGAGTGGTATAGAAAATTCAAATGACAGCGACAAAATCAATGCTCCAGACTAAATTCTATGCAAACCAAGATACGTATGTCAAGTTTGTCCTGGTTATGGGTTTTAAATTGTCCTAGTGTTAAGTATAATTAAGTCCATTCTGATGCATTTTTACATATTCACAACACCAACATCGAATATGTATATATATTTTTAATAATAAAAATCCCTGCTGGGGTTTTTTTCATCCTCAATCCTTATGTACCTAATAATTCTTTTGATTATACTGACATTTTATGCCAGGCTAATTATAGCATTAGGTTCTTCTTCATGGTCTCTGTGCATTCCCACACTATGGGCTCTGCGCCTGCGCAGAGCCCATAGTGTGTGAATGCACAGATGACCACTCAAAGAACTAAAGTTACAGGTAAGCAACCTGCATTTCTTATGCTAATGTTTAGTCATTAGACTGTTCTCTTCCGGCAGGCATATCCAGTGTAATTTTTAGAATGTTTTTAGGATGTTTTAGGATGTTTTAATGATGTTTTAGGATGTTTTAATGCAGTTTTAATAATATTTGTCATGTTTTAATTAGTTTTATGTATTTTATCATGCTGTTGTTCCCCGCCTCGATCTAGATGGAGAGGCGGGTAAGAAATAAATCGTTATTATTATTATTATTATTATTTGGATAGAAAGCTTTATAGAGTGACATTTGAACCAGATGATTGGGAATTCCACCATCTCGGGTCCTTGGCCTTCACAACTTTACAGTTAAATATGTACTTTTTAAAAATAAATCCCATGTAATAAGTGTATTTTTTTATCGATTCACATTAAATCTAGGAGTGGATCAAGCATGGACCGCCAAATGTATTTTGGATATCTGGTTTCTACTTTACACAGTCATTCTTGACGGGTGTGTCACAGAACTATGCCAGAAAATACACCATCCCGATTGATCATATTGGATTTGAATTTGAGGTAAAGTATGTGAAATAATTTCATTCTAGGCTTAAGAATTTCTGTGTAATGGGTATTGTAGGCAATGTACAGAAAACCACTGCCCCTCCCCCACAGGGCATATAATATAAATAAGATGCCGCAGGACAGAGGTGAATGAAGAATACAAGAGTGGATAGCAAGAGCAGAGGGTGACGCTTGGGATGGGTAAAGTGGTAGCCCAAAAAGGAAAGCCTTTGGTGGCTGAGGAAGTGAGTTTTGAGGAACGATCTGATGTGGAGAGGAAGGGTAATTGATGGATAGAGGCAGGGAGGCTGTTCTAGATGCAAAGACCAGCATAGGAGAAAAGAGCAGAGGCGAGTTAGCACTTGCAGAGACGCTTGGAACGACCTAAGAGGAAAATATAGGGCAACAAGAGAGAGAGAGAGAGAAGCCATCAACTCTTAGGAGTACGTTGGGAGAGCCCTAAACGAAAGAGCTCAATGGTAGAACGTATGTTTTTCATGCAAAAGGTCCCAGATTCAATCCCTGGCTTCTGCAATTAAAAGGATCTGGTTGCCTGAGATGGGAAAGGACCTCTTTCTGCCTGAGACCTTGAGGAGCAACTACTAGTCAGAGAAAACCATACTGGACTAGATGGACAAATTGTCTGTCTTGGTATAAGGCGGCTTCCTGCATTCGTATAAAAATGTTGATGCATTATTGTAGCGATGGGATAGAGAGATTATTTTTAGCAGGACCCGACTGGAGCAGAGGCAGCAAGAGGAAAGTGGAGTAGCTTAGACAAGGGATGACCGGAGCATGTCCTCTGAGAGTTTCTCTTCCCTCCACAAACCTCAGCCAATCCATTACTAAAGATTGCATTTATGCTGGCTAAGATTGGGGATGTTTGCATGAACCTGGTACCAGCAAACAATAAGGCATCTCTACTGTAAGACCTGGAGCTCCATCACACCAGTGATTTATCACACTCTCGCCATGCCTGGTGTGCAGATATTCAGCACGGTACTCACATGATGCTGTGCCTGTCCTGCTGACACCCTGCCTCCTCCCCAGCCTTTCCTAGAATGCTAAAAGTCTGGATTATTTTCCCTAAGCGCATTTAATGTGCCCTAAACCTCCGTGTAGTTTTGAATGGATTGCATCAGGTCCTGGCAGGGAAAAGCAATCTCTCCCAGCAGCCGGCTCCAAGCCTCAATATAAAACCCAAACCTTGCATCCCAGGCTTGAAAGCATTTTTTAAAACCATAAAATGCCTGAATCTCTGCAGAGACAGGATTGTACTCCCTCGATGCTGCCAAAGAGCCAGGCTAAAGGGTCATTCCATTTTTGCCCAGCAGAAAGGCGGTCTGGTTGAAGTGCTCATCTGACAGGACCTGACTGGAGGGAGAAAGAGAAGGGGTGGAGTGGAGTGGAGTGGAAGAGCAAAGGAGCGAAAGAGCAGCTATTTGGATGAAAGGGTTCATAAGCTTAATGTGCTTCTGCCTCAGAGGTAAAAAAAAAACGCGGAGGCAAAGTGGGGGAAAATTAGGTGTGATGGAGGCGCTGGTGGTTGTTGAAGAGGACCCTTTTCTTTTCTTTCCCCGAAACATAGATTTCTGAGGCTGCATTCTCTAGAGCCCAGTCAGAGCTTTCAAAAGCTAGAAACAGTAGAGGCCATTTTGTCTATTTAATTGATCCCTTAAGTGTTGGGAGATAATAGTCAGTAAAATATTAAATAATTGATGGCAGGTATTAATAGGAACAAAACAAAAACCACGCCCCAGAAACGCAGGGGATCTACCATAGTCCTATCACAAAACAAGCCTTTGGGGAATTGTACAGAAATGGGTTCAAAATAATAAGTCCGGAGAGCATTACAAACTGAAATATAATGAGCAGATGGAGATACTGGAGCCTTTGTGTATGTGGAACCTGGGGTGTAGCTTTTGGTAGTAGATACTTCTCTTTAAGAGGCTTGTCATGTGTTAGGTGGGAGGACAAAAGAAAGAAAGCATGATGGGAAATTCCTGTGGAAACTCTGGGCGCTTCTGGGCAGTTTTAATCCTGTGAGGATTGGAGGTACTTCCAGTTCCGGTTGTATGAACGGCATTTTTAGCCTGTGCTCCTCCCTGCTAGTCTCTATGGCCAACAGTCTTGCATGCCAGCAGTGATACACCAAATGAGTGTAGGGATGGCCAGTTATCAAAATGCACTTGGTGTCAGTCCAACGCATTTCTGATGCTAGGCTGTAGCTCAGTGGGAAAGCTAATTATTTGCATGCAGAAGGTCCCAGGTTGAAACGTTTGCATCTCGTATTAAAAGCCAGTCAGTTGCAGGGCTGGAAAAGAGGTAGGGATAGGAAAAAGAGCAGTGAGGGTGAGATAATCGGAATCAGATGGAGGGATGGATATATAGATGGAGGGACGTACTGGTCCATCGAAGCTAATGTGACTCAGGAAAGCATGTAAAAGGATTGGCCTGGAGGAGCAATTTATAAGCTGCTGGGGAACATGGGTGGGAGGGTGCAGTTGCACCCGTGTCCTGCATGTGGGTCCCTGGTCGACAGCTGGCTGGCCACTGTGTGAACAGCATGCTGGACTAGATGGACCCTTGGTCTGATCCAGCAGGGCTGTGCTTATGTTATTATGTTAAGGATGTAGTCCTTTAAGGCCCAGGGCCCATCTATGGCCTTCCTGGGGTCCCAATCCAGCTCCCTTGCCATGGCCTTTTGTCCAACCACTGATGGTTTGGTGCTTTCCCCATTTTGTGCAGTGTTCTCCCCATTCTAAGAGGTTATCATGCCTCTCCTTAATTATTGTCAATGAGAACTTTAAAGCTCTTAGTGCCAGTGGTATTTCTGGTCTCACCCCTTCAGCCCCACCCATTACTGGAGTTTAGCCTCCATGAGCTTCTACCAAATGGAATTCTCCCCTTGGGATGAAAGAAGTTCAAGTCCCCTGTTATTAGTAGCAATGAGCCAAAAATGCTGGGCAGCAAAATGAGGTTTTGTTTTTTTCGCGGGAGGTTGGACAATCCTGGGGCAAAACAGGGAGGCTCCTTGGATATGGCAAGGACTACTCTTCCACCTTTTCCTGATCCCTTCCATCTAGAAGTCATTTGGGAACAAAGCTACATCATCACATAGCATTGTTCCAGATGACTACTGGGGAAAAGCATCCTTTGCTACCGGTGCTAAAGGTATTTGATGGAAAGAGGGAGTAAAATGGGGTGTAATACCCTCCCCTTTACATCCCCTAATTTGAGGTGAATGTCTGTCCTGTTGAACTTTCAGCTGAGGACTACTTCTAGGTGAAATGTACCTGACTTGTGGGCCTTTCCAAACAAGGGGTCTCACCTCCGCCCATAGACAGAGAGCGCATAGCACTGCCTCATTCATTCCCCAGGATGCAGACCGTGTTCTATCACACCACCACTTCTTATCTCTGCAATTCAGGTGACAAGACAAGAGCACAGCATGGAGCAAATGCCTGAAGATGGAGCCTACGTGAAAGGGCTGTTTTTGGAAGGGGCCCGATGGGACAGAGAAACCATGCAAATCGGCGACTCTTTCCCCAAAATCCTGTACGATGCCCTGCCTATCATTTGGCTGAGACCCGGAGAGAGTGCCAAGTTTCTCCACGAAAGGATTTACCTGTGTCCCGTCTACAAAACCAGTGCCCGGAGAGGCACCTTATCTACTACAGGTCACTCCACCAATTATGTCCTCTCCATTGAGCTCCCGTCTGACCTTCCCCAGAAGCACTGGATAAATCGGGGCGTGGCAGCACTTTGCCAGCTAGACGACTGAATTTATAACAATGCCATGAACCATCACTTTCCAATTAAAAGATCTACTTCTTATCAAACTATTTGCTTCCCCTATTGTTTTTCAGCCATTTGGCATCAGCGACAGAGAAGTGGGGCCTTCATGTTCTCTGTTCTGAATAGCGCACGTGTGCGCAAAGTGACCCATTCCCTCTCAGGGTGACTCAGGAGGGTGTTCCCAGACAGAGGAAGTGAAAGGGACCACTGCCAGACCCTCTCTCGTTGAACTCAAAGGGCAACTGGAATGATCAAAAGCCTGGAGCAACTTCCCCTAGGAGGAAAAGTAACACCATCGGGGGCTTTTTAGCTTTGAAAAATAAATAAATAAGGTCTATAAAATTATGTATAGTGTTCAGGAAGTGAATTGGGAGAGATTTCTCTCTCTCTCTCTCTCTCTCTCTCTCTCATAGTGCAAATCGATCAATTTCAGTTAGTCTCATTTTTTCCAGTCCTAAATTCAGTTCATCCAAACATCGAGATTTCTTTTTTTAAAGTTTGCATGGAGTTTGTACACACTTTTGTACGCATTTCTCCGAATACATACATCTTCGTAGGCAATTTTGCCTTATACGTATGCATTTCCTTCACAAATAATACTTCATTTTCCCCATTCATTAAAAAACAACCCATGGAAGTGCTCTTAAAAAATAGAAGCAAAACCGGAGGGTCACATCATCATCTAAACAACCCGTAGACAACCGTTAAGTAAGGAATGACTAGCGCACAATAAATGCCTCGTGTAGAAAAGCTTCCGAGAGAACAAGAACAGAAGGAGAAGGAGCAGTAACCTCCACCTGCGTCATCCTCAGTCTCTTTCTGGGAGTTTTGCATTGATTAGGCCCAGAGGGAGAGAGGCAAGCAGTGAAAAGGAGGGCCCACTGAGAGCATCTTGCCTAAGACTCCCCCAAAACCTGGAACTGGCACTGAAAGATTAGAAGCTCTGCCTTTACTCCCAGATACACCCAGTTCCCCAAAGCCTGAAAAACCTGGAGCAGGGCCTGCTTGGTTTGCCACTTCTAGACAAAACTGCCTTTGTACTAGCTCAGAGTGTTTGCCCATCTAGCTCAGCATTGTCAACTCTGACTGGCAGCAGTTCTCTAGGGTGTCCGGCAGAGGACTTCTCCATCGCCAACAAGTTGACCCTTATTCCTTTTAAACTGGAGAGGCCAGGCATGGAATTTGGGATTTTCTGCATGCAAAAAAATCTGCTCTGCCAAGGACTTTCCTAGAAACAAGGGGCTTCTTGGGTTTCTCAGCTGCACTCCAGTCAGACACGGTCAAAGAAAACCGTTCCTGCAAGTTGGATGCCAAAGCTGGCTGTCCACAGTGTAGGTCAGCTAGTAAAGAGGCAGGCAACTTTTGATTTTGGCCTACAACTCCCTTCATCCCTCACCTACGGCTGTGCCGATTAGGATTGATGGAAGTGGTAGACTAGAACATCTGGGCAGCCACAAGTTGCCCACCCTTAAGCTAGTAGCTTTGTCATTGCGATCCCATGTCTTCCCCACCCCAGCCACTCCCTAGAACAGTCTGGCAGGCAACTTTGTTTTTTAAGTGTGTATTTTTTAAAAAATAAGGCATCATTAGAACTTTTAATCGCATATACAACTGGTGCTGCTTAAACAATTTTTTTAAAAGAGGCAACCAACCCACTTGAAACTTGGAGGAAGTGCAGAGCTGAGAGCAAAGAAAGATAGGTTTGCCTTCCTGGAAGAAAAAAACTCCTGCAACGCCTCCTGTTTTTAGGTACATCTAGACACACCCTATGTTGTGTTACACTTTCAAGCCTTCTCTTTTAGACGCTTTAATGAACTCTGTCAAGATATTTTCTGCTTATTCAAAGCCATCTCTCGAAGGACCTCAGAAAGAGTCAAAAGACTGACAGGTGTAATAACTTTCCATTTTCAAAGAATGGCTTTTTTTCAGGAAGCCCTGATCAAATTTTCAAAATTGGAAATACGCAGCTTTTTAAAAAAAAATAAAGAACATGAAATTATATATTTCCCAAGAGTCAACTGTTTTGAAGGCTGCTTCATTCTTGAATGTTCAACAATTGCCCGAGGCCACCAAGTAACTCGCTTGCAGAACTGGGGTGATCTACCCCTGGGTTTCAGATACACCCACTTGGTAATATTGACTCAGCTAATTAGGCTGTGCAATACCTTATCACACCAGCTCGCTTGCCCTATGTATATGCTGCAGAGTATTCGAGTTATTTAACATAGTCAGACACATTACACAAAGATGGGGATTTAAATAACTCTGAACATCCAAGTGTGGCTGAAGGATAATACATATCTTAAGCGGTAAGTGGATTGGCCAAATTTAAGGTGACAAAAGCAGGGATTGAGTGGAAACTAATCTGTAGATGTAGTCCTTGGGCAGGATAACTCAAACCCCCCACAATGAAGTTGATTCCACAAAGGTCTAAGCAAAACCCCATTGTGCCTTAACAAAGATCCCTGACCTGAACAGGTCTTTGTATCCCTGCTGCATAGACATTCGCTGAACGGATGGATGAGCACAACTCCTGTGCTTTCAAGATATCTGCAAAAAGGTTTCCAACTTGATCCTGGCCTTGTTGACGCAAGTTTCTTACCATACAACAGAAAACGCTTGGAAAAGTAGAGCCTGCACGCGTAAGATGCTATTCACAGCATCGCCCTATAGTCAAATGAAGAGGCTTTGGTGGGCCTACATTATTGCCAATGTCATCTTGGTGCGTCTTGCGGCAGGTGGGAAAACCCAGCATCTTGCTTCAGGAGCAACTGTCCATTTTCAGAAGTGGTGCTTGGATCCAGAAGCTCATGAATTTGTGACAAACAGCACTCTTTTCTTCAAAATCACTCTGCTCGTGCAACCCTACACATGTTTACCTGGAAGCAAGGCTGGGGGTGAGATTTGTTCGGCTCACATTTTAATATGAACTAAACTAATTCGCAAGCTAATATGCAAGCTGAAATGCAATTATCCCTCGGTTTTCAGACTTTCCTGAAATTTGCGATGCAATTCTCCCATCAAAACATACATACATTAGGGAAAATGGCATACAGAAAGGTATATATTAGGTAAAGAGGCTCACAAATAATTGTGTACAGAATCTGCATATAAATTTCTGTGTAGACTTTTTAGAAACCAAACGAATGGACCCACGTCGATTCGTTTTGTGGGTCCATTGATTCATTTGTTGGTTCCTATTGAAGGTTGATATCCTTCTTGGTTGATACTTTTTTTAAAAAAATCACAAATTCATACAGAAATAAGATGTGCAAACAGACAGATTCATTCCTTTCTGACTCAGAAGTAAACTCCACTGACTTCAATGGGGCTTCTTCCCAGGTAAGTAAGTATAGGATTTCAGCCTCCATGTTTGAAGGGTGATTTGAAGGGTGATTTGAAGATCTGGTAATAGTGACAATAATCACCAGTGCAAACAGTAATGTATCCATCTGCAACAATCTTCTCCAACCTGGTGCCCTCCAGTTATGTTGGACTACATCTCCCATCATTCCCAGCTCCAACACATCTGGAGGGTACCGGGTTGAAGTTGGGGAAGGCTGATTTACAACATTAGCCCTGTTAGATTTTGCTTTTTGCATCACATTTTACTTGACCACAAAATGTCTTCCTTTTATTGACGAGTCAGCTGTTAACTCTTAACAAATACACGGCAGTTTTAGTATATCCTTACTCATCCCCTGCTCTGGATCAAGTGGGTTCCTGGTCCTGAGGAAGGTGTCAGTGAGTGCTAACCACACCAGTTTCATTTACCATTGTGGGCATGAAATGTATCTGCTAAATAGTCCAGGATGACCTTGGCTACAGTCAGATACTGGGTTATGAAACGTCATCGTAGGATTTCAAGTAGATTGGCTTGGAAAGTTTTCTCAGCTTTTCTTGATGTCGAAACGCACGCCCTTGCTGTTGCGCGAGTCCCATGGGAGGCAGGTGAATCTATATGTACACAGAAGAAAATAAAAATCAAACATGGGGAAATGCAGAACTACTCAGAGACTGTGTTCGCATTCGCACAACATGCTAACCCACACTCAGTGGGTCAGTGTGGGTTACAGGGACTTGGGGGGGGGGGGGAAGCCACAATAGTTTCTTGTACTGACCTGATCATCCGAACCCAATCTCTCTGTATATGTTTGTGTCCTTTAATTTTCTATTTGTTCCAGCACTCCCATCTCCAGGTTCAGTGGTGAAGGAGGTTGACCAATAAATGTAACCATTCAGACATCCCACCAGCCTTCCTCAACTTGGTGGCCTCCAGATGTTATGGACTACAACTCACACCATCCCTTACCATAGGCTATGCTGGCTGAAGCTGATGGATTTTGAAGTCCAACACAATGGGAAGGCCTCAGGTTGAGGAAAACTGTCACAAATCATTTACCCCACATCATATTTCGCCGTCTGTAAATTGTCCCTCAAGGCTCATAACCATATATACAATTTTTAACAATATACAGAGTGGCTGTGGTCTGTGGCCAAACCATGGTAAACACTCTATGGGGATTGGGAGGGACAAACATAGGGATGAATCATTACCACCATGTTGGATTCCTCTTTGCAGAGAAGTTGAATGCTGACTGGAGGAGAGGTCTGGCGATTTGAATGACAGAGGGACAATAATAAACATCATCTGATGTCTAAAAATTTAGGAATTGATGCTACATAGCAATTAAACATCAAGATATCCTGGTCCTCCAAGCAACTGTGCTGCTGAAAGGCCTAATTTTAATTACTCTTAAAAGCGAGACCTTGAAGATCAGTAACTACAGTCCTGACTCAACCTGACTCATGTGCTAAACATTAATTGCTTCTAGAGAAGCAGATGCAATTATTCAACAACGTATGTCTAGCATGTGTACAACTCTGAGCACTGGCACAAATAAATTCGTATTGGCAGATTCCTAACTTACCGGCCTTGGATATGGGTTGTGGTAGTGAAGTCCTATCTCTATTCTCGCCTTGCACTCTTCTATACATTGTTTAATCAACTCGGGATCTGTTATCTAGTCAAACAAACAATGCGGGGGGGGGGGGAACAAAATTAAAAATAGAAAATGGCAACAATGAACCGTATAATCAATGGATAAATTAAACCTGCCTCAAAAATTAACTTATGTGAGTTCCCCGCCCCTTTCCAAGAGAAGACAGTTCAATGTATGTTTTTTAAAAATTATTCTGCTTTCATGCTCAAAGTATCTAACAAGAAATTCAAAACAAGCAACCAGCAATAAAACAATGCAATAAAACAGACAGCAGCGGTATAATCGATACCGTTACAGAAGAAGGAAAGTTCAGCCATTAGCCTTCCCTTGCCCAAAGCTCCCCTGAGACAGACATGCTTAAGCCAGCTGGCAGAAAAACGATGCCCAAATGGGCTTCTAAGGAGAAGGCATTCCCAAATCATCAGTACCACAATGGAAAAAGGCCTTCCTTCTTGTACCATTGCACTGCAGTCCATAGGTTGGGAAAATTAGATACCAGGCCAGACCATTGGCCCAACTAGCTCAGTATTGTCTACACCAGGTGTGCAGAACCGAGGGCCGAATCCAGCCTTCCTGGGATCCATATCCAGTCTTCTGGACTTCCTCAAACGGCCCTAGTGCCTTTCCCTTGACCATCAATTGTTTTGTGGGTTCCCAGCTCTTCTGCGTCCCCCCCTCCCCCATTCTCAAAGGTTGAAACGCCTCTCCTAAAGCTTTGTTACTGGCTGTAAGAGTTTTAAGCTACAATATGCTGGTTGGTTTTTTGTGGTACAGGCCTTTTGCTCTGCCACCACTGGAATACTCCCCCTCCCCAAGAGCTCCTCTAAAATGGAATTCATCTCTCAGGCTGAAAGATGCTCAATGGCCCTTGTCTGCACTGATTGCCAGTGGCTCTCCTCAATGATTTGGCTCTTGTTACACAAACACAAAGATCTTCTTGATTGCAGCTGTCAAAGGGGAAGGGGGACCCGCATGCAACGGTGCCACAGCATACCTGGATCAAGGCTAGTCGGTACACTCTAAAGAAAGCAAACGTCCTTACGTGCCACTGAAATCAGTGGGAGGCAAACTGCTTCTGATACTGGAGGTAGCATATAGCCATTGATCGCCTTCAAACAGAGGACACTCAGCTTACTGCCTTTCAAATAGAGGACTGCCACCAATAAAGTAGGACACAGGGCCACTCTGCTGTGTTACCACATGATGAACAAGAAAGGAAACCACCTTTACAAGAACTACGCTGCGTTTCTTCAACAGAGAACATTCTGATCACAGCCAATAGTCCCAAAAGAAGCAGCAGCCTTCATATAAAGGCCACATGTGCCTTCAGATGGGACCAAATGGGAGAAAAACATATTCTTGCCATCTTTGATGCTAATGTAGAGCCATAATTGTTCAGCAACATAGCAGGCCTGGAATACACTCACATTTTTATTCTTTTGGAATAACGTTTTAGCTTCGTTTATAATATACTGTTTTTCTTTTACGGTCTCTTCCATCTGCCCAGATGCTGATTGCCATTTTTTGGCTATTCTGAATATCTTGCCGTAAAGGCCAAGAACTTCTTGACGAGCGACTGGCGTCATCTAGAGAAACAGGAACATAACCCATAAACATTTGGGTTGAGGAAAAAAGGGCCTCCAAACAGATGGGACATTTTCACACATGTCTTAATTAGTTTTCAAATATTGTATTGGCTCTCTTAGTGGATGTGAAAGGAACCAGAGAGGCAGAAAACTACTATTATCTGCCAACCACCCAGAATATTTACTTTTCCATGTACCAAATGGGGGAAAAAACATCCTGCTCATATCAGTAACGTGCCACATTATTCATGCTTTATACAAGCATGCAGAGATTTATCCCTGATCCAGCACTGCTTAAACCTGGATTTTGAAAAGAGCCAGCTTGAATTCAGACTTACCCTGTTAAGTACCACTTTCTCTATGTAATGGATAAGCAGCCAAATGGGGAAAGTGTTTGTGTGAATTGACCTTACAAGGAGAAGGAAAATTCCTGGTGAAAATAGCAGATCCCATCCTAAGGCTCATTAGGAAACACACCGAAAATAAAACGGAAAATACGTGAACGGAAAATATGTGACTGGATAGAGAACAGAAAGCAGAGAGTGGGAATAAATGGGACAGTTCTCACAATGGAGGGGTATGAACGCTGCTCCTCCCCAAGGATCTGGGGCTTTTAACCTTATTCATTAATGATCTGGAGTTAGGAGCAAGCAGTGAGGTTTGTGAATGAACTCAATGGGATTTACTTCTGACTAGGTGTGTATAAGATTGCACCATAAAAAATTCCTAAGGCTATAAGCAGGGGGATGGGGAAGGAAGACATCGGCAGAAATTGGTGACCAACCCCACCGTACACGAGTAGACGTGCTCTCCGCTTGCGCAAAGGGCGCACTGGATCCAAGCCAGTCATCCAATAAAAAGAAAAGGTTAACTAAAAACAAAACGATGCACAAAACCATCCTACGTCCCCGGAACAGAAGGTCTTCTGTTGCTCAGGACTGCTGATCTTTCTTTTCATGTCAATGCTTTCTGTGAACGAAGGACTAAGTTTTCGTTGTTTGTGAATTCAGACGGCGATTCTGGACGAGATGAGCATAATGCTCTCTTTCTTACCAGTCTCAGCAGAGACTCCTTGTTGTCATTTAAGGGAAACAGATGGCAAATGTTTAAGCAGACGTAGATTTCGAGAGGCCGGGGGAGGAAGGGAAGGCCGGAGGGGTGGCCTTTCAGGACAACCTAGAGACCGGACTGGTTAAACCAGAGTGTTAGTCCCACAACAGGGGTTTAGTAATCTGGTTTGCCTGGTGGATTTATCAAGCAAAACAGATTTGAACCACTCCTCTGATTAGTGGGACACACCATCACGTGAATGGACATTTGGCCACGGATGAAAACTCTACAGGAGGAGTGGGGGGAAGGAGAAACCTTTTTTCTGTTGAGGGGCACCTTGGGGGGGAATTCTGTCGGGGGGGGCGCATGCCAGTGACAGGCAGGGCTGAAGCCTTTTCTCTCCATCTTTCTTCTGCTCCCCTCTTTCTCTTGGGGAAGGAGCCATCGCTCAGTAGCAGAGCACATGCTTTGGATGCAGAAGGTCCCAGGTATGATCTCCGGCATCTCCAAGTAGGGCTAGGAAAACACCTGCCTGAAACCCCGAGGAACCGCTGCCAGTCAGTGTCGACAGTACTAGATGAACCAAGGGTCTGATTCAGTATAAGGCAGCTTCCTATGTTCCCCACCCAACTGCCAGAGGGGCAAATTGGTATTGCCAGAGGTCAGAACAGATCGCTTGCAGATCTCATTAGGCCGAGAGCCGCAGGTTGCCCAGCCCTGGTCTAAAAGGGCGCTAAGCAATTAGCTGGTGGGCATCTGCGTCGTCGTGCTACCTACATGGGACTTCAGCCATGGGGAGATGTCCCCCAGATCCTTGCTAGTCACGTCAAGTCACTGGCAGCTGATTCTTTGACCTTCTTTGGAGAAACAAATAGAGGGCATCATGATTTAGTATCACATTTTGATCCCACCCTGCCTCCAAGGACTTCCAGGAGCAGTGTGCATACCCCACTCATTGTCTTTACAACAATCCTGTGATGGAGGTTACGCTGGCAGGTAGATTGGCCGCCTGGCCCATGTTCATCCAGCAATCTTTGTAGCTTGGGTCTTTCCAGTCGGCGAAACCCAGCAAGGAAAGCGCTGCACCACACTGGTACGTGGTATTACAGTGGAGGCAGAGGTGGGGATAGGAGGAGGACAAAATCTGGCTGCTGTTCCTTTAACAGTTGATAGTTTGCAAATGCAGCTTCTCCAAGTACAGGGATGAAGGGGAAGCCACACACACATACCAAATATCTCCTTGCAACAGAGCTATTAAAGGCACAGGATCTAAGCTGAGCCTAAGCCCATTTGTAAGCACCCCCCTACCTGCTTATTCATGCTCCCAGTCCAGCATTCCCCAACCTGATTACAAAGCCCATCGCCCCAAGCCTCACGGCCAGGCTGCCCCAGCCCATGCGTGGAGGAATTACGTTGGCAGGATCAGCAGAGGATAGTCCAGTCTTTGTTCTTTGTGTCAAACGCTTAACGCTACTCTTGGGCTTCTTTCCAAGATGCTGGCGTCGCGAGTCCCCATTTTGTTGTCTTCAGAGCTAAATTATAACATTTAGCTGAAGTGATGACCCACAATTGCTCCGCAGCTGGGGAAAGGTGGCAGATCATAATTCATGCCGCTTGCACATGGCATCGCAACTGCTAAAAGTGCCTGGGTCAAAATTCATCCCTGGTTTAAGATGAGAGAAGAGACTTGGTACAGAATTCCTATAAGGTACTACAGAATTCCTATAAGGAAAATGAACTGCTGGTGTGTGCTTAGTTCCTATGGCACTGAGTAAAGGGGACCGAGTGAGGATTCTTTGCCTGGTTAAAAAGATCACTTCTCTCCAGTGCCCGGCATGCATTAAATCTTCAACTCACTTGGCACAAAGTGAATTTATCTCCCCTCTTTGGCAATGGTAAATCTGGTGTAACGGCACAGTGAGCAGGGGGGTACTGCAACCTTTCCTCCATTTCGTGGATATTTGTGCATCTGCTCCTGTTTTAACCAACGTGTTTTGATGTGGGCAAAGAGGAGCAGGATTCTGAATGCATTTCCTGAAGCGGTTATGAGCTGGTGGTGAAGATGCTAAGCTTTAGGAGATCCAAGGAATGAAATCAGATCTCTCGTTACCTGGAATAAGGCAGGTTGGTGGGCTGCAAAGTCACACCATCCCAGGACAAGCAAACAACCAAAAAGTCCACAGTTTGCTCCTGGGTTTCAGCAATTGTGGGTCTGAAAGCCAGTGTGGTGGTTAGAATAGCTTTCCCCAATCTGATGCTTTCCGGATGCCTTTGATGACACCTCCCATCATCCCTGAGCATTGACCAGCCTGATGGGAGTTAGAGTCCAAAATATCTGTAGGCACACATGGGGAAGACTGGGTTCAAGTACTGGATGATGGCTGAGGACACCTTCCCACTCATGAAGCTCACAGGGTCGTCTTGGATGAGTTACTGTCTCTCACGTCTAGGCAGTGGGCAGCAATCTGAAGAGAAGCAAGAGCTAGTAGCCTGGTCTCAGGACTGAAGAGCAGTCAGGATCAGAGAAAAAGAAAACAAGCCAGGATCAGAGAGGAAGACAAGAAACAGAGGGCACACCAGAGCTCAGTAGAGCTTGTGACTTAAGCAAAGTTCCACTGAGACAGGCCTATGCACATCAGTTGCTGGGGAACATGGTTGGGAGGGTGTGTTGCACTCATGTCCTGCTTGGGGGTTTCCTGTGGGCAGCTAATTGGTCACTGTGTGAACAGAATGGTTATCTAGAGATGGACCCTTGCTCTGATCCAGCATGGCTCTTCTTATGTTATATTATCTCTCTCTCTCCATCATGACTAATAGCCATTGATAGATGGATTCTCCAAGGATTTGCCCATTCCCCTTTTAAAGCCATCCACATAGATAGCTATTACTCCATTTGGTGGTAAAGAATTCTATAGTTTAACCATGCACTAGAGAGTATGAGCAGCCTGAGTTCGATCCAAGAAAAACAATTTTTAAGGTTCTTAGGACTGGACCAGCCCAGGAGAGCAAGAGGCTGGTCTACTTCGGCAACCACTGATGATCTTGCAAAGATGTCCCACTTGCCCTTCAGTGTATTCCCTAGCAAGGAAGCGAAACACTGACTCCAGCTAATTTGTAGAGAAGTCATTTTATCGCTACATATACGTCTAAGATCTTGCTGTGTCAGGAAATAATGTATATTGGTGACCTGAAACCAAAGGCAATTTGGACTACAACGTTGGTTCCAACTGTAAGGATCATGGACATATACACATTTCTCGGTTTCTCTTAAATGTGACAACAAGAGAAATACTGTGGTAGAAATTGTGTAGCATTGGGATGGGGCAAAAATATTGCAATGGATTGAAATATCATTGTAGCTGACTAATTCTTCACCTTCTTTCTTTCGGAGATAATATCTTATGCTTGGCATGTCCCTCTCTACCTCCCACTGCTTTGACTCAGATCAATGAAGCCCATTCAGAAGATGTTCTAAAAATGTTGGTGGTTTGTGGGTTGCAGCTGGAAAACCACAATAACACAATAAGCTGTGTTATTGCTGCTGTTATTCTTTCCATTTGGGGGGGATTTCTTCAAAGTCTAGGCCCGTATTTTAAGACAATGGCATTGGTTTTAAGACGGAGGCGTGTGCACTCTCCTGAGTTAGTCTTTGGGTTTCAACTTTTTCAAATCTTTGATTTTGCATATAACTTCATTTCATTTTAAACGACTCGCTTGTTGCCGCTATATTTACCTACGGTAACTACAAATTATTGGCTACTGTACGGGGTGGGGTGGGGGAAGAAACATATAACCCATATTACAGGTTATTGAAATTATGCGTTATGCTAGGGGTAGGCTACCTGGTGCCCTCCAGAAGTTTTGGACTACAACTCCCATAAGCCCCAGCCAGGCCAATGGTCAGGGATGCTGGGAGTAGTAGTCCAAAACGCCAGCAGGGCACAAAGTGGCCTACCCCATGCATTATGGGATGGCAATGCTCAAATTTACAAGGTTTCAGAGCCCTTATCTTTTGTAACAGCTACTTACAGGGCACTCCTATACATGTGTACGCAGTAGTAAGTCCCATTGTTGTCAGCGGGGCATACTCCCAGGTAAGTGCATATAAAATTGCAGCCTCAGATTCTGTTTTATGCTGGAGGGGCGAGTTTGGCTAAAACTGAGCGGAGCCAAGGGGTAGAGGTTGTCGATTTCTACCTTTTGCAGCATAATTTGTGTATGGGGCGGGGGCGGGGAGGGAAGAGGGGAAATGTACCACACAGAGAACATTTTTAGCATGTCTACCAGATTGTATAATACTACCCTAAGTAAATAAAAGTTATCCTAAAGCCCTATTTTTGTAACGTTTCATTCTCATCAGCTGCGATCGCAACTCTCTTCCACTCCCAATCTTAATCAAACAGCAGAACCCATGGACAAAGAAACTGAATTTGATGTGGTGTAGTGGATACAGCCAGTGTGTCTTAGTGGTTACAGAGTTGTTGTGAGGATGAAATGGAAAGGATTATGTAAGCCTCCCTGGGTTCCTTGCAGGAAAAAAAGCGGGATATAAATATATTAAATAAATATAATTACAGTTAACCTTTGTCTATAAAAGCCTCACCCCCTTCCGCCCAGGCAGAGCAGCCTGGACCAGCTTGTTATAAGAGGTCTGTTCTCCTGAGTACTCAGTTATCTGATTAAAGCCTTGAGTAAAGACCAACGCTTCTGAAAAAAAATCTTTATCACCACGGGCAAAGAAACTTAATTCAGTGTGGCTTAGTGGTTAGAGCCAGTGTGTCTTAGTAGTTACAGAGTTGTTGTGAGGCTGAAATGGAGAGGAAGATTATGTAAGCCGCCCTGGGTTCCTTGTAGGAAAAAAGGCCGGATATAAATATAGTTAATTAAAATTACAGAAACTTGCAAGGACCCCCAAACACATGGCCTTGTTCCCCATGTGTGAGGAAAGAGTGGAGCTTTCTTGGTGCGTAGAGAACTACAAAAGGCTGGAGCCCAGCACTCCGTACTCCGAGGTTTTGAGGACATCAAAAAGGCAGGAATATCTTTTCGTTGGGTACAAATTCCACAGTACACACAACCGCATGTAAGAAAGCCTTGACAGTTTTTCTTTTTTTAATGAAAAGTTGCCTTGGGACTTCAGTTCTGAGTGGAGGGAGTACATAACCCTGTCCCTCTAGCTGTTTTTCCAGAGAGCGATCTTCATATTTAAAAGTCAATAGCGTTCCCACGACTGTAACACCATTTGCAACATGCTCCTGCTGGAAGAAGTGATGAGGAGAGATGATTTGTCCTTCTCCCTGCAGCATTCTGAAAAACTACTCTGGAAGTTTGGGGAGGGATCTTTTAAAGCAGCCTTCCGGAACTTGGTGTCCCCCAGAAGTGTGGGATTACAACTCCCAGAATCCCCCAGCCATCCAGCTGGGGGATTCTGGGAGTGTAGTCCCACACCTCTGGAAGGCCCTAGGTTGGGGAAATCTGCTCTAGAACAGTGAGGGAGTCATTACAGGCGGGCTGCAGGGGGGAATTGGTTAAAATCACCTCCTCCTTCTCCAGCAAAAGCATCCCATGGATCTCAGTCTCTCTGGCAACAGGGAGGAGCTCTTCCCTTTGTTGAAGGGACAGCCTGGGACATGACTTCCTTACATACATTTGGGTATGATGTGTAATTTGCCCAAAGGAATTCCTTTTTGGCTTACTAGGGCTTAGTCTTGATGCATATGAGTCATGATCGATACAGCAGGTCCTCGGATTCTGTCTGAAGAAGGTGCTACGTTTGCCATCTGCCTGCCTGGCAAAGCCTTAACAGCAGCAGGTTATGCAGAAATCCAACAGGTAAAGCTTCCCCCTGTCCTTGCAACTCCATGCCAGAAGTGATGTCGTTTCAGTTTCTGCCTGTGTTGCAACCCTTCAAGACACAGGACTGCTGACCAAGAAACACTAGCAATATACAAATTTGGGATCTGCCCAGTAGCTAACAGGTTCTGCCAGACTCCACCTTTTCCCATTAGGCTCCACCCTCTGAGCTTTGACACCTCAGCCCCATCAGGCCCCACCCCCTGAGAGTTAGTTGGCATGGCAACCTTACTCAGATGGTAAGGGGTCTATTTATTGGGAGTTCGAGGAGGAAGTGGATGGGGTACAGTTCCCTGTTAAGGGGACTCATGAAAGCTTCAAGGAGGGGTAGGTAAATGGGATTATTTGGGGCTCTGGTTCTTCCCATATCCATCTTGACATTGGTGACGCCATTTTGTCGCCACTATCAAGCGCTTTAGCGCCCCCTAGGGGAGAGGGCAGGAACAAAGCCTGCGCGGGTCACTAGGGAGCCAGCGGCGCCATCTGGACTGTACCAATACACGAGGGGGGGGGTGCACAGCGCCACAATCACACCCGTTTTCAAACCCTCCCCTTCGCCTCTACGACACCCCTGTCCCCTCTCCCGTCTGTCCTAACCTCCTTTGAGAAAGACCCTGCGTCGCTTCTCCTATATCTTTCCTCATCCTTTCTCCGCCGTCGCGCGCCGCCCGCCCCCCCCGCGGATTGTACAGTCCGATCCAATATCGATGTTTCCCCCCTCCCCCCACTCACTCACCTACCTCAGAGGCTCGAGGGACGACAGCAAGGAGAAGGGGGACAGAAATCCCCTTTTTTTCCCCTTACGCTGCGTGCGGCCTCAAGCACGTCGCGGGGGGCCCCCGCGCGCCTTACGTCATCGCGCCGCCAGCTGACTCCCCACGTAGGCACCACCCCCCGGAAGTGATGCAGGGGAGGCTGAGCCCGAGTGGGAGCCCTGGTAAGGAGCTTGTGCTGAGGGAAGGAGGGAGGGGGGGGCCGTGAGTGCGTGAATTGGACTGTCTCTCTTCCCGTAACCGTGTCGGGGTTGGGCAACGGAGCCTCCCCCGTTTCCTGTCACCCACAGGCGTCTTGAGGGCCCCCCCCACACTCTCCGGGAGCAGTTGCCATTCCCCTCAGCTCCCTCCCTCGCCCTCTGCGGAGCCTCTTCTTCTTTCCCCATTGGGCTGCCCTCAGCTGGAAGGGGAGGAGAGGAAGAAAGGAGGCTGCTTTTTTGTGTGTGGGGGGCGAACGGGGGGGGAAGGGTCGTGTTCCCTCTCGGGGGTCGAATTAAGGGGGGGCTGGTCATGCGGAGCCCTTATATGCCCCCACAGGAGAAGTGGGGGCACTAGAGAAGGGGGGGAGGAGAGTCCCCCCCTCCCCAGTTTGGGATGTAAAGTGGTTCCCCCCCCTCCACTCCACACAAATCAGCACCAAAGAAAGTACCGTTCTCCGCGTCCCCCTTTCTCAAAAGGTGAGTTCGTTGAAGTCCGTTTTTTGGGGGGGGGGTGTTAGGTGGGTGGGAAGGGAGCTCCCCCCATCTTCAGGCAAGGGGCAGGAGGGTCCACTTACAGCCCTGTTCTGTGGGGGGTTTCCTCAGAAGGAAGGGATGCTACATTCAAAGAGGCTGACTCCCAAGTAAGTGTGTACCAGGTTGCAGACTTCTAATACGTGATTCGAAGTGGTGGTGGTGGGGTAGTAGCTATGGCTTCAAACCCCCTCCCCCTGATGTTTTCAGATGGGTGGTTCCAGTGTGGTTAAGAAGATAGTTGTCCTCCCTCCTCCATGTAACCCCCCCCTCCCACATTTTTGTTTTGGTGGGTGGGTAGATAGATGTTAAGGATCCACTTAGAGCCCAACCCTACGCATGTTTACTCAGAAGGAAGGGCCTCTGAACTTTTAAGGGGCTTACTGCCGAGTAAGTGTGTGTGTATGTGTATGTGTATGTAGGATTATAGCCTTTTAAAGTGTGACTTGAACCGGTGGAGATAGGAGTTCTTCCATCAACCACCCTGGTGAGTTCAGAGTTGGGTGCTCAAAAAGATTTGACACGCTCAAAAAGATTACACACTACCTTCTCAGAGATTTTTTTGGGATATGTGGTTATCAGGTTTTTCTTTCTTTTTTTGCTCCTCTGAAGTCAAATATTCAAGACCTTTCAGCGTTCGGAGGTAGTTGCCACTTGATGTCTTTCAGTCACCATGTGTGCAGTGCTGGGCTTCAACTGTGGTTTAAAAAGGCGGTGTTCTCTCTCCCCGCTTCATTATATGGGTGGATATTGTAACCTGTATTAATGAGTGTGGAACTTGGAGATGGTGGTTTTTGTTGTAGATTAATGTCTGCAAGGGAGAGGAAGAAGGTGACCTATCTCCTGCTGTCTCCTGCACACACACACTGCCTCATTTGGGACATTTACAGCTTTCTCTCACCACTAATAGAAGGTACCAGTCACCTATCCCTTTCCTCAGAAGGTCAGTTTGTTGAACTCTGGTCATAATGCATCACTCTGGAGGAGTTTGCATGTCCCACAGTAGTATGCTACTTATTCTCATATGCATCCAGCTGACCAGTGTCTGGATCTTTGGTCTGAATGAACAGGGCTCTTATTTTCTTGGATATCGCTTATCAGGGGCAGCTACCGTCTAAGCTTTTAACCACCCTGGTGTGTTCATACTGGTGTGTGGTTAAGAAGTGGAGAGTCAGTGTGGTGTAAAGGTTAATGTGTTGGACTGGGGCTTGGGAGATCCTGGTTCCCACTCAACCATGAAGATCACTGGGTGACTTTGGGCCAGACTCTCACCCCAACCTACTTCCTAAGATTATTGTGAGGATAAAAATGGAGAGGAGGAGGACCATGTAAGCCATGGCTTCCTTGCAAGAGGAAAAAAGGTGGGATATAAATGTAATAATAATACTTCCCTCTATACATACGCACACACTTTTAGTATTATAAACTGTGTTAGTAATTGTGAGTGTAGAACATGAAGGTGGAAGTTCTTGTTCAGGATGAATGAACGGAGAATGCAGGGAAGGGGGAGATTGTTTGCAAGGGGGCAGATGAGTTTGATTTGCCGTATTTAGCCTTGGATGTTAAAAACAAACACATTTTCAACCTTTTGCAGTATTTGCTGCTTCCTGCGGTCCAGGTAAAGAATCCTGCAGTGACGAGGAGGAGGAGCTTGTGGTAGTTGTCAAAGATAAGTCTGGTGTCTGGCAGATACAGGGATAACAGTGAAGGAGATTTGCTGCTTAATCAAAACAAGAAGTGAGATTTCTCTTAACTGTAGGAAACGTGTTCCTTCTCCCCCCCCCCCCCCCCGTTCTTTTATTTGGCTGTGTGCGAAATGTGCAAACAAAATGCCACATTCCAGCGTGGTTTGCTTCAGTCATTATTCATATTCTCTTCCTATCTGAAGGGTGTGGAGGCAACTTTTTAAAAAGCATAACACCCTGCCCCCAAGGGGTTTAGTGTTTATGTGAGTAATGAGTTCAGAGGTGTAGTCTCCCCCCCCCCCCCCAAATGAAGTGGCAATATTTCATTTTGGTAAAAATTATGTTACCTTTCTAATATCCTGAATAATTCTGTTGTGCAGTTATGTCTTTATTTCTGAAACACTTGCTTTTTAGATAGAAAGTCATGGCTGGGCAAGGGTCATAAGAGCATATGCCATCATGATTTTGATTTTGATTTAAATACAGCTTTTGGATTTCTGTTCGCAGCAAATTCTATAAGGCACACTCGCAAGGGTGTCCTTTTGATATGGAACAGTTAAAATGTCCATCATGGGGAAGTACTGACCTTCTTTTAAAAAATATTATTTTAGACCACTTAATTTGGTATATTCTGAAGGGTTCGGGATCCTTGGTGTGAGTTAATCACTTTTGTGGAGGGTAATAGAAAAAGGCACTTATTTAATGAGAAATAGCTAACAGTTGTTGCAAGCAGTGGTTAAGCAAACATTAACTGGAAGTTGTTTCCTTTTACAGCGACCATTACAAAGAATGTTTGCCCTCTTTGGGCAGTTGAACTAAAACAATTGATGCTCTGTCTCTTCCAGTGTGGCTTTAGATTCCAGTGGGATGCCTATTCTTTGAATATACTTTAGAAATGCAGCTTTTCCTCAGAAGCTTGTGGAAGGTTTTTTTCCTCTTCCTCGGTTGCCTGGCTTTATTACCTAAGAGTTGGACATACAAAGGTTGATGCATGGCTCTTAAGGAAGAGTTTCAGGTTAACCTTCCTTAAGATGCAGAGGTGACTTCTTACATAGTGTGCTCTCCCCGTCGGCATTTCATTCCTGCTCTTCTTTCTCACATCTCCTACTGGGCAGCCTCAGGATGAGGGGATGCTTAGCAATTTGTGTCATGCAATCAGGAAAGGGCGGGCGACTTTGGAGATGCAACCCAAGCTGGAGAGCTAGAGCAGCTTGCATATATTAGCTGCATGCAATTACCATAATTTATAGGTCACTTTCACACATGTGCTGGATGCCAAGCTGCAACAGATAGATATGTTGCACACTTGTGATACTTGTGGTTTTGAATTGTTAACCCCATATATATATATATATATATATATAATCAGTCTGATCTGAATTGGCTTGGGAGACCATGAGGTTTAAAAACAACCAAGACCTTTTCCCACTCTGGGCCTTTGTTGTGAACACCAAAGCATAGCTAGACAGAGATCACTAACACTGTCCTTTGTGATGGGATGGAATTGGGTGTTCTCTGTCAAATCTACTGTCTGTCTTTATTTTACCTGGAGAAATGTTGGTCTGGAGGAATTACAGTCCCAGTGAGAACTAGGACCTGCTGTCCTGTGCGGCTTCCCTTCTGCTTTGTCATGTGACTGGCTGTGTGACCAGACACTCTGCCATACACGCCACAGTCCATTTGTCTACAGACAGACATACTACGTTTCTGACCATTTTTTTTCCTGATCACACTCCACTTTTAAATTTCTTTTTCTGTTTTATTTATAGGACGCGTAGGCCACCCTGTAACATAAAGCTCTCAGGGGGGCTTATGAGATCAAATAAAAACAAGCTTAAAAATTCAGTCACCATAAGGATAAAATGTGATGCAGCATAAAATGCAAAGTGGAGAATCAAAAGTAGACTAAAGCAGATTTAAGAGTCTGAAATAGATTTAAGGAGAAAAATGGATAGAAAAACGACAAGTGAATTGCTCAGGTTTCTAGCTACCATGCAGGCTTCCACACATACAGACACAAAAGGCTTTGGGCGGAAGCTATATGATGTCCCATGCTGTAACATCATTGAGTTGCTTACCTTTGATTAAGCTATATCTTTGTTTTGCGTTTAGGCCAAGCATCTTTCTCCGTCAAGGAATGCCATAGTCTTTGTAACACACCTAGGGTGCTTGATTGCTGATGTGCATTAGAATCCAGCAAGAGGAGGGTGGAAGTTAGGACAGAGGTCCCAATCCGACCCTCTGTGGTCCCCCAGGTGGCCATTCCCCCCCCCCCCTTTCCTTGGCCCCAGCTCTTGGCCCTCAACCACCAATTGTTTGATGGTTTCCCAACTTTTGTGCAGTTTTTTCTCCTATTTTAACAGGTTGAAATGCCTCTCCTAAGATTTAGTTACTGGCAGAAAGAGCTTTAAGTTAAAATAAGTGAGTACTTTTGGCCCCACTCTTTTGCCTTCTGCCCCTGTCGCTACTGAAATGCATCCCCCTGAGAGCTTCTCTGAAATGCAGTTTGGCCTTTGAGCTTAAAGAGGTGTTGTACCCCTGGTTCAACTGTTTGTGGGAGGAGAAGGAGTGGTTGATTGGGAGGGTTGGTAAGCATCCTTCGAGAATTGGGTTGGTAAGACTGGGGTGTTACCAGTGGATATGCATCTTCCCCAGATTTTTGTTGATGACTCCGGACCTATGCAAGTTCCTGTTTTAAAAATAACTGTTATGAATTGTTAGGTTATGGGTCTTGTGACGTCCAGCCGAGCTTTGAGGGATTGGATTGCCACTGTAGGGCTCATGATCTGTGTGCTGACTGGGAGAGAAGAGGAACTCTTGGAATACCCTCTCAAAAGGAACTGGATATGTAAGCAGATATCTGAACTGCTGAGGCTCTAATGCCAAATGGCTGAATGAGATGCTTGGGGTGATGGAGGAGGAGGAGGAGGAGGAGGAGGAGGAGGAGGAAAATATTCCTTAGCTATGTTGTGATTTCAAGTTATGAAGCATCATAGGGGAAAGAAGAGGTAATCCTTTCAGCCAGTAAACCTATGCATATCAGTTGCTCGGGAATATGGGCAGGAGGGTGCTATTGCACTTGTGTCCTGCGTGTGGGTTCCTGGTCGGCAGCTGGTTGGCCACTGTGTGAACAGAGTGTTGGACTGGATGGAGCCTTGGTCTGATCCAACATGGCTCTTCTCATGTTCAATCAGAGGATTAAACTTTTAACAGTGAGCCCTCGTAGGTTAACAACCAGATTGTGTTAGCTTTGTTCCACTTGCAAACTACTTAGCTTCACTCTATGGGCTACCAATTAACCTAGGACTATTTCCAGAATGTTGTTATAATTGGTCAATGAAATGTTTTCAAGGTTTTTACAATATAAAAAGCTCCCTTCTTTATTATACACCTTGTGATATCGATAAGCCTCCACTTTCCTCTCCCCCACAATGAAATGTGTTGAGTCCTGTGTCTTTTAAGTTACAAATTCTGGGCAGTATCCAACCCTGTCACTCCGCTTAGTCAATTGACTATCATGAGCATAAGCAAACTCTAGTCCAGTGCTGATAATAGATGCTGGCATGATAGATTTTCCAGGGATACTCTTGACATGAGCATACGCTATTGCCAATGTGTTAGAAGTCACTTACGCCAGCGCTACGTCAATTGCGTAAGCACAGTGGCAGCTTTGGCCCTTTCCCTGAGCAGTGTGCAGTTAGAGCTTACATACTGTCTTGCCTCTTCTGGAAATCTAAAGAAAATGTAAAAGAAAGGAGGTAAAGAAGGGGAGGTGGGGAAACTTTATGGCAATTTGTTGTAGTTGGGAATCCCCATGTTGCAAATTTTTGCCATTTGGTTTATCCCAACAATAATGAAATATCATTCAGAAGGACATAAGAAGGGCCATGCTGGATCGGACCAACGGCCCATTTAGTCCAGCACTCTGTTTACACAGTGGCCAGCAAGCTACCAGCCAGGGACCCACAAGCAGGACATGGTACAACAGCACCCTTCCATCCATGTTCCCCGGCAACTGGTGCATAATAGGCTTAATGCCTCCGAGGTGGCACACAGCCATCAGGACTAGTAGCCATGGATAACCGTCTCCAGGAAATTATCCAGCCCCTTTTTATAGCCATCCAAATTGGTGGCCTTCACTACATCTTACGGTAGTGAATTCCATGGTTTACCTATGCGCTCTGTGAAGAAGTCCTTCCTTTGATCTGTCCTGAATCTCTTCAGGGAAGACCACCTCTATCTGGGGGTCGCATGACCTTCTTGTTGCACCCTTCACCCCTCCCCCCGCGCCTCCCCGTGAAGTTGCTGTTTAGGCTGAAAGACTAGTCTGAGGCTGCATTCTGAAAATTCTATTTTCTGTTTTTGGCATAAATAGGACTTGTATTTATCCTGCATGTGGAGTGTTAGGTTTTAATGACTGTCCTCGTAAGAGCCTTAAGTTCAAGGTGATGTTTTTTTTTTTTAAAGGTGAACATGTGATATTTGGCGTGAATGTGGAGCTTTTGGTGTTGAAAATGATTTACATGCATTATTGCAGTGGTCTAAGGCTGGCTGGCACAGTATTGCAGATGGGGATGGAGGGTGGGGAGAGAGCTGAGGCTGAGATAGAAAGTAGCTTGCTTAAGACCTCTTGGGCTGTAATGCTATACACCAGGAGCGCATAACCTGTATCCCAGGGCCACATATGCCCCCAAGCCCTTAATTGCAGCCCTCAAGCATACTCTGACACCCCTGCCACCTCCAGATTTTCTTCCCCAACAACCTTGATACAGATTGCTCTTCCCTCATTGGAATGCTCCCACCCCCAGCAATCTTCATACAGATTACTCATTTCCTACTGCTGCTAGCAGTGATGAAAGATTAGTGGGGTGTGTGTGTGTGTGTGTGTGTATACATGCAGTCCCTGACTCCCAAGTCAACAACACATGTGGCCCTCTGAGCCAAAAAGGTTGTGCACCCTTTGTATGCACACTTACCTGGGAGCAAGACTCATTAAACTCCGTGGCAATGATTTGAGGTGGAAATTATCCCAGGAAATGTTCCGGTGCTTTATTTTTCCATGATAAAACATCCATTTCATGCGTTCATTAGTAATGAATGGATGCCAATTGTAAATACAATATCAAGCATGCTTGGTAGTTTCAAAGTTGTAATCAATGTTCTTTAGGTGATTATCCATAGCAAGTCTGTGAGAGAATATGCATATATCTATCTATATATATCTATATCTCATTGAAATACATATATGTCTCAGTGGAACTAATAAGTAGGGACAGCAAAATGAAAGTGCCCCAACAACTTTAGTGGAAGAGAGTTGGACTCTGTTAAAATAGATGAATGGTTGTTAGGATATCATGCACAATGCTTTATTCATTGCCTTTTTTAAAACAATGAAAGATGCGCATATGATTTTGTCTTTAAATCTTAAAGTATTCCAATAAAAATGTCCATATCATGTAACATTAAGTGTGCTTTAGGTTTATCACCTTAGATATTTTGAGTCAAACGCCTGTGGCGTATTGGCACAAATAATTAAGGTGGGGTACTTTTTAAAAGTTTTGTTTACTAAATGCAAGTGAATTAAACATGCTAAATGAGATCACTCTCTGGAGCATCAGAAAACGTTCCGATGCGTATTACCCTTATTTTCCAGTTAACATTTTCCCAGAAAACCTACCTCGCTACTCAGTTGACTTACTTCTGGGTAGACATGAGTAGGATTGTGTAGTTGGTGAGTTTGTGGCTGACGTAAGAAGCAGAGCCCTTGATCCATGTTGACAAGTAGTTCTGCCTGTAGTTCAGAATGTCACCGAATGCAATTTGTTCCCCAAATTATACATCGCAGTAACAGTGTTTTTACAACTGTGTGCTTAGAAGTGTGGCCAGTGCTTAAAGCGCATGTCACACCCACCCACCCCAAATCTGGATTGAGGCCGTAGTGTGCCAATCTTTGAGAAATGCTGTGTTTGAAGCTGCTTAGATGCTATTTGCTTCAAACAGCACTAAGTGGAGGGGAACGTGGCAGGTGGGAAAAGGCTTAAGCCCTCTTTGCCTGCACTTCACTCCCCACCTTGAGAACATAAGAAGAGCCATGCTGCATCAGACCAAGCATCCATCTAGTCAGCATTCTGTTTAACATCTGCATGAAACCGCTGGGAGAGATCATCCGGAGGCATGGGGTGGGGTGCTACCAGTATGCTGATGACAGCCAAATATATTTCTCTATGCCTTTGATAACAGTGTCAGCTAAGGATAGTGTGTCTCCTCTGGATGAATGCTTGGAGGTGGTAATGGGCTGGATGAGGAAAAACAAACTGAAGCTGAATCCAGACAAGACAAGGGTGCTGACTGTCAAGGGCCCTAACCTGGGTTTAGAAGTGTGTCAACTAGTTCTGGATGGGGTTTCACTCCCCTCTGAAAGACTGCGTTCGCAGCATAGGGGTGCATGTGGATCCATTGCTCCAAATGACAGCCCAGATAAATGCGACAGCCAGGAGTGCCTACTATTAGCTTCGGCGGTTATGCCAGCTGCGCCCTTTCCTAGAGTTGGAAGACCTAAAGATGGTACTGCACACGCTGGTAACCTCAAGGCTCGACTTCTGCAAAGTGCTGTACATAGGGCTACTGCTGTACCTAGTTCAGAAACTTCAGGTAGTTCAAAATATGGCAGCCAGGTTGGTCACCAATACATCTAGGGGTGACCATAGTACACCAATTTTAAAATGACTCCACTGGCTGCCAATTAATTTTCAGACGAAGTACAAAGTGTTGGTTATTACCTGCAGGATCGCCTTCTGCCATACAATCCGCCCTGCATGCTCAGGTCCTCTGGGAAGAATTTACTACAGTCGGCCAAGACTAGGCTGACAACTGTTACCTAGAGGATCTTCTCTTCTGCTGCTCCCAGACTGTGGAATGGCCTGCCGGGAGAGATCCGCCAACTTACCAGTCTTCCGGAATTTAAGAGAGCCGTAAAGACTGATCTCTTCTGGCAGGCCTACCCAGTCAAATTTTAAGAATTTGTTGATATTTTAATAATGTATTAATTTTATATGTTTTTAATCAGTGTTATGTATTTTATATTGTTTGTATTGATGTTGTTCCCTGCCTCGATCTGGAGGGAGAGGCGGGTAATAAATAATAATAATAATAATTATTATTATTATTAAAGCCCGACATGGTTTGGGTCCAGGTTACTTGCGGGACCGCTTTCTCCTTTACATTCAGGTCCTCTGGGGAATACTTACTTGAGTCGGCCAAGGCTGTTACCCAGAGGACCTTTTCTTCTGCTGCCCCTAGACTGTGGAATAGCCTGCCGGAGGAGATTCGTCAACTTAACACTCTTTCCGAGTTTAAGGCAGCTATAAAGACTAGTTTCTTCCAGCAGGCCTGCCCAGATGAATTTTAAACCTAAGAATTTTAAGATGTCTTGGATGGTTGTTTTAATATTGTATTGGTTTGATATGCTCTTTGAAACAGTTTTATGTATTTGATTTATTGTTGTTCCCCGCCTCGATGTAATGGGAGAGGCTGGTAAGAAATAAATTTATTGGTATTATATCTTTCTTGCTAGTGACAGTTTTTCTAGATGGACATAATGGGTTTTGCCAAGTCATGCACTGTCTTTTATAGATTCAGGAATTTCCTGACAACTGAGCATGTTTTAATTATGACTGCTTTCTGGATGTTGGTGTGGATGTATTTTGGTAGGCCCAGTTTCTGAAGGTTTCCTGTATAGTTTTTTGATGTGATGCCGGTGACTGATGTGACTAACAATATTATTATGTTGTTGTTGTTGTTGTTGTTGTTGGCTAACCAGCTACCCACGGGAAATTCACAAATAGCCCTCCCGTTCATGTTTCCCAGCAGCTGGCATCGAGAGACATACTTCCTCTGGGTAACATGTAGCCTTCAGAACTTGTAGCCATTGACAGCCTTCATCAGCCTTTTTCTCAAAAAGCAACTGCTTTTTAAGAAGAAATCTCTGGCCACAACTCTAAGTATGCAATTGTAAACACACTTTTTTTAAAATAATGACATGTTGGGAGAATTCAGGTTTACATCTGGGTTACTAGTTGCTCTCCCCCTTGTCCTGATAATGATGTGGGTTTTGTGAGAAAAAACAAATATATTGGAAGAACCTGAACTGGAACATTTTCTAATTCCTTTTATCTAAATAAGTTGCTTCAGTAGTCAGAAGTAATTGAACTGAAATACATTGGAGGTGAGAGGAATCAGGAATGCACATGTGTTTTAAATCGATTCAAAACTTTACTTTGGAAGGGTTTTTGTTGGAATATTTGTACATATTTTAAGACGCGGCGTCTCAGTAGCATACGCTTCCCTTGGCACTGTTAAAATTTTAAGTTAGAAAAGAAAAACAATTGAAGGCACTGAAAACTGCTAACATACTAATTTTAGCACATCCCAAGAGCTGTCTGTGGAACAAAGTTAATTATGATGTAGATGCCGCCCAATTTGATGTTGTTGTTTGCTGCTTTCAGAGATTGATGTACTAAAAGTGGCTCATGACCCACTAACAGCAGTATATATTGAAGCGTCATTGCAAGGAGTCTACTACCAGTGCATTTTAAAACATAATATAGCAAGCGAAATAACCCAGTTCTAAAACAGTTCATTTCAATAAGAGTCGCATGGTATTTCAAATTCATTACAAGATGAATTATAACGAGCAGATGTTCGTATCTATTACTTGTTAAAATACATCAGCTAGAGTCAAATACAACAAACCTTTCCAGAGCGGTCAGGCATGAATAAATTATATAATTGGCAGACTGTTCCTCAAAAATGTCAAGTCCAGGAAATGGTGGCCACACTTCTTACAATATAAATGATAATAATAATAAAAATAATAATAATAATTTACTGCATTTATATACCGTCCCATAGCCTAAGCTCTCTGAGCGGTTTACAAAGATTACAAACATTGAACATTAAAAACCAATATACAAAATTTAAGAACTATGAAAACAGAGTACAAATGCAATATCCATTTAAAACAACTATTCTGGGTCAAAAGAAAAAAAAACTCAGCATATGCTGTTAAATGCCTTTGAGAAGAGAAAAGCCTTGACCTGGCACCGAAAAGATAACAATGTTGGTGCCAGGCGAGCCTCGTTGGGGAGATTGTTCCATAATTGGGGGGCCACCACTGAAAAGCCCTCGCCCTTGTTGCCAATGCTGGGTGCAGAAGTATCAACACAATCTTTCTTAAGGATAGTGTGGTGGAGGAGGGGGATCTAAGATTGGGGGTTCCCAAATATTAAAACACATTTTGGTGGGTCCTTACAGGTCTCTCTAATTAACTAAATGTTACCTCCCCTCCTGGAGGCTCATTAGTATATTTTCCTTTCTCTTTTCTTCACATGAAAATAGCATGGCATCCCTGCCCTTGCTCCACACCATGGCAACAATAGATGAACACAGCTATAAGGTTAAAGTCTCTCCCTATGCCCTCCTGGCTGCCCAATGCTATACTGCTGCCCTGCAGCAGTTGATCTCTGCAGCAGTTGATCTCTGTCCTCTTCCCCTCCCCCGTTCTACGGTTTATAAAGGCTCCAGCAGAGATGGGTTGGGTTAAGCTTGATATCCAGTCTCTCTTCCCTTGTGATCCAGATGTTTCTGCTGTAATACAATGGTATCGTATCCATTTGTTACGTTACTATATAATTTTATGAAGCAGTTCATTTTTACAAAGGGAAGATTGTCAGTGGAAAATTCTCTGGCAAATTTTTCCATTGTGGAAAATTTTGCGCCGCCCAACTCTGCTGGTAGTAAACGGTGGCCAAGAGCAGGGACTCTTGAGCCTTTGCCTCAGCGAACCTCCCGAAGTCAATAAATCCAAATGTTTTGAACCTTCTCTGTTGCAACTAAAGGCATGTCTCTGCAGACTTGTTGTGTTGAGAGCTCATGTGGCGGCTTCAGCTGTGCTGATCTAACGGATCTAGGATCTGGTCTCGACAAGCCTCATGATTCCTGGGAGCACATGTTGTGATAAGCTAGGGGCATTGAGGTGCACAGGTGGGTGGCACAATCTCGTAGGGCTATAGGAAGCTGCCTTAAGCTGAATCAGCCCCTTAGTCCATCTAGCCTAGCTACAGTTATCCACGCTCTGATAACCTCTCATCTGGATTACTGTAATGCGTTATATGCAGGGCTGCCTTTGAAAATGGTCTGGGAACTTCAACTGGTACAAAATAGGGCAGCCAGACTGTTAACGGGGGCTGGCCAATGAGACCACATTATGCCAGTCCTTTTCCAGCTTCACTGACTGCCGGTCCAGATCCGGGCCCAATTCAAAGTGCTGGTATTAACATTCAAAGCCCTAAACAGCTTGGGACCAGGTTATCTGAAGGAATGTCTCCTCCCAAATGTACCTGCCCAGACCCTAAGATCATCCTCAGGGGTCCTTGTCCATGAGCCCCTGCCAAAGGAAGTGAACCAGATGGCTACTAAGAGGAGGGCCTTCTCTGCTGTGGCACCCCGGCTGTGGAATGAGCTCCCTAGAGAGATTCGCCTGGCACCTACATTATACTCTTTTAAACGCCAGGTAGAGACCTTTTTATTTTCTCAGTATTTTAACAGTTCTTCAGTTTGATTTTTAACCTTGCTGTTTAAATTTGTATTTTAAATCCGTATTAATTTCTGCACGGCTGCTGGGTTTTATCCTGGTTGTGCTTTTATCCTATATTTTATGTTATGTTTTTATACTGTTGTTTTATATTTTGAATGGTTTTTATGGTTTTTATTGTTGTAAGCCACCCAGAGAGCTTCAGCTGTTGGGAGCTTTAGAAATGCAGCAAATAAATAAATAAATAACCCAGTATTGTCGGCACAGACCGGCAGCGGTGGCTGTCCATGCTTTCAGGCAGGAGTTTTTCCTGCCATACCTGCAGATGCTGGGGATTGAACCTGGGCCCCCTGCCCAGTGCAAGAATCCACCTTAAAGCATCTCTGACAGATTATTGTCCAGCTGTCTCTTTAAGGCCTTTAGTGTGAGAGAGCCCAGAACCTCCCAACGTCATTGGTTCCACTGTCGTACTGCTCTAACAGTCAGGAAGTTTTTCCTGAAGTCCAGCAGGAATCTGGCTTCCTGTCACTTGAGCCCATTATTCCGTGTCCTGCACTCTGAGTTGATCGAGATGTTCTACCACTGAACTATGGTCCCATCAATCTCAACCCTGTAATATGTTTTTTTTTCCCTTTTGGTAGCATTCCCTGTATTTAGTCACTTATTTATATATATATGTAAAATATTTGATTTGTTTTCGAAAACAAAATTAACAGAAGTAAAACAAAAAGAGAAGAATAATAAAGTATATAAAGAAAGGAAATGAATACAAAGAAATACAATGAATTTAAATCAAATTGCTGACAGAAGGTAGCGCATGGAAACTCTATTCATATTTTTCTGCTTTACTTTACTGTCCAATACATATGTGGAATCCATGGACTGCTTAGATGTTTTCTTTATAATTCTTCTGTATGTCAAGCTTGTATTTAGTCTCTTTTCCATAATCTGTGGAAAGACTTTGATAAATACTTCTGTGTATGTCCCTGATCAGATGTTTTGACTTTGCCTTTAATTAGTTTCAGTTGATATGCCAATTTTTCTGCCATGGCTATTTGCCATAATTCCATATACCATGATTTCAGTGTTTTCCAGCTTTTGGCTATGACTCTTCGGGCATCCTTCAGCATGAACTCAATTAAGTCCTTAGGTGTCACTTTTGCATTTTGTTCTTCCTATACTGTCAATGGTGGGAAATGAAAATGCAGTATGAGCAGTTGTTCCAACACCCTATGGACACTTAAACATTTTCAGATTTAAACTATAAAATCTAGAATCCGAAATGCCTGGGAGAAAAGGAAGATCTCCCTTTTGGCCCTGAAAAGAGAACAGTGTGGGCACCAGGCAAGCCTCCTTGGGAAAGGCATGCCATAAATGGGATGCTGCAGCTGAGAAGCCCCCATCTCTTGTAGCCACCCACCGAATTTCAATTGGTGGGAGTCCCAGAGGAGGGGGTCTTCTCTGCATTGCTAATATGCCAGGAAGGGAGCATGGGTGTGGTTTGAAAACTAAGGAAGATGCTTACTCCTGCCCTGGCTTATGTGATTCCTTATGGTATTGAAAACTGACACATAGGTAATGGATGCAGAAGATCGTGCGGTTGTGATGGTGTTTGGTCTGAAGGACTTTGGCTAAAAAAGCAGAGTATCGATGTAAGAAAACCATAGCAATAGTAGCCTCCCAAGTGGAACTGCTTGGTCTAGAGGTGACATGGCATCTTTCTGCCGAGCCTCGTGTTGTGTACAGTGGTGGCAAAGATGCTTAGCTTCTTCACTGGGAGTAGATTTACCTATCTTGTTAGGGGTGGAATCTCTGGGGTGCTATTTCCAACTTGGGCGGCACGAAGTATTTCAGACAATGTTGGGGAACCCACGACCTTTCAGTGGTGGTTGATGGACTTCCATCAGCCCCAACCAGCATGACCAGTAGTTGGGGAGGATGATGTGAGTGGTAATCCAACAACATCTGAAGGGCCACAGGTTGCTCAGCCCGTGATGTAAGATGCAGAAGTGCAGTAAGCTCTTCATTGGGATGTTGAGGCTTGGCTCAACATTTGGCATCTTGGCTTGTGTAGGTTTGTCGAATGATTTAGACAAGCTGATGACTTCATTCATGCATGGCTCCCACCTTCTGAGGTTTTCCTCCTTACCTCATCCAGAAAGTGTCTTCTCTTCCCCACCTTCTTAACCCCCCCCTTCAAAAAAAGCATACTCCCAAATCTGGCAAGATAACAGCAACACTATCATCAGACAGGCGTATTTAATGTCAACAGCAGTGTGCAAGTTAAACTTGGTTAGTAGCCTTTTGAACAGGCTGAAATACAATGAATGTTTGGCTTGTAGAGACATGATCCATGTGTGTATTGTGTGTGTGTGTGTGTGTGTGTGTGTGTCTCTGATGCAATAGAACATGTTTCTCCAGGGACTCCACAGGGTGTATACCAGCCTGCCCCAACCTGGACTCCTTCAGATGTGTTGGACTGCAACTCCAGAATTCCCATCTAAGCATGCCCATTGTTTTTCCCCCCCTGGTTGCCTTTGAACCAGGGCTCTTGCCAGTAGTGGGCCACTTAACATCCAAGGAATGAGGATGCATGACCAGTTCTGTCTTCCTATCCCAGTCACAGGACTGCTGACAGCTTTAGTCTGAAAGCTGCTTTGTGCCAAGACTGTACCAGAATGCATCATTCCGAGATTTATTTGTGTGAGCGGGGTGGGGATCAAGAAAAAGAGCAAAATGCAGTCTAGTGATTAGAGTACTAGATCGAGGGGAGCAGTTTTCACAACCCACCTTTTCCATGGAGTTAATGCATGTCCAAATCACATTTGGGAGTTGGTACTTCATTTGTAAAATAATACTCTCAGGGTGGACAAATGAAGTCGACAGATTATAAAGCACTTTGCAGATTACAAGTGCCACGGGAATTATTTAATGGTCACAGAAAAGTATTGAGTTCTCATTGGTTTAACATATAGTACGGCTGAAATCCAACCTCGTGTCTCACTTCCACTATATCTGAGCTGGAAAACTGCCCTAATGGTCCACATACCTTAAAACCTGATGCGGGTTCCTAGAAATCTATGCTAGTCTTGCAATCGTATGCTCTCCTGATATTAATGAAAAGGCGGTTTCAAACTGGCCAAGTCCCCTAATACCCCCAAAAACACATTCTCGTAAACGTTGGTTGCAATTGCCTTTCTCTCACCTTTATTTGCCTGTGGGGGGCTGTTGAAATGTTGTCTAGTAGGTGTCGCCCCTTTTTCTTTTCTTAAAAAAATGCTGGCCTTTCAGTCTTTTGTGGTGCATTCGCTCCAGTGACAAGTGTTAATTGTGTAGCTGGTGGTAGCCTATTCTTCCAGTGATGGCAGAGTAGCTGAAAACAATGGTAATTGCATAGCGACTCCTATTAGCATATGTTTTAGTCTGGTGGCGAGCCAAGTGCAATTTGCTCTTTTTCACACAGCGGGCCACCGATAGGCGGGGTGGCCTGGGTCAGGGCACGGATGCGAACAGAACACCCGATGGAGCCTTTGCATGGTGTCTTGACAGCCAATGTCACTTCAAGCCCATGGCATGCTGGATGTTCCCTTATCGCACATGGACTGTGCCCAGTCTCACACGCTGGGTACTTCTGCTCCATCAAAACAGAGCCCAGCATTCTTTGGGGATAGTCATAACTCTTAAAAAAGTGTTTGTAACTGGCCTATCTGTATGGTGGATCCTCAATGAACATTGTTTTCGGGAAAGGGGTTGTCCAGTCAGGTGAAGATAAAGACCCTCCTGGGGAGTCTTTTGTATGCATCACTGTGCAAATGGAGAATAGGGTGTCCTGAGAGCTTTAGTGGGAGTGCATGTGCCTGTATATATGTATCATCTGACACGTGGACACCACTTTCATGAGAGCTAGAAACTAGTATAGACTCGAACTGATAAGCACTATATGCTGAAGGCTTTCAAAGGAAGGATGGGGGACCTTGGGCAGGGCTCTGGTCATGAAGGACCCTCCGCTTCCTGTCTTTTCCTGTTTCTTCTGATGCATTTCTATCCCCATTCAACTCATGGCTCTCTTTCTCCTCCTCTGCTGCCTTGCCACGGTGTTCTGTGAGAACCCAAACCCTGCAGTTGACATGAAACTATGCAAATCCACTTATGCAAAACCTATGGAATATGCATAATTTATTCCGAGCTTGGGATTTGGATTTCGATGGTGCAGGCTGCAGGCCAGCCTTGACACAATGGAAGCCAGGGTGGGGGTGGGGAGAGGCAGACCATTTGGTAGACTGGAGAGATCAGCGGAGACGTGCCCTGTCTGAGAAGGATCTGCATGGTACTATGCATGAAAGGGAATTATTTAGCTCTTGGAATATTGTATCATAAAGAGATCCTGTAGTGTAGCTGTTGCACAAGAGAAGCAGAATAATTACTATTCCACTGTCCAGATCTACATTTCAAAAGAAGTGTTTTGAATTGCTGATAAGCGTGTGGTGGGATGTCTGTAACAGCCTTCCCCCATTGAATGCCTTCCAAATGTTTGCAACTACAACTCCCATCGCCCCTGGTCAGCATGGTTGGGGATAGCGGGAGTTGTAGTCTAAAATATCTGGGAAGCACCAGGATGATGAAACCTGGTCTCTGGGATATATGTGTCACAGACCTAATCTGGTTCTGGAGTTGCTCAGGGCTCCTCATGACTGACAGCTTGGTTCTCCCGTGAGCTCACAGCTCAACGAGGAACCCCCTAAGTGTGTTTTTGGGGGTGAGATAATTGGAGAATTTGGGCTGTAGTACATATTAATTTTTTATCCCATCCTCCTAACTAAGTTCAGAGTGGTGTTCATGGTTTCTCCCCTGATTTTGTTCTCACGAGAACCCTGTGAGGTAGGTCAAGTTGAGAGATGGTGACTTCCCTAAGGACCATGTAGTGAGCCTCATGGCTGAGTTGAGATTTGACTTGGTCCTTTTCTTGCTTTTTACTAGGACTGCAGTGTTTAATTGGCTACGTTAATCAATACTTAAGGGACTAAAGAAAGTTATCCCTGATTTCAATCAGGATGTAGATGATTTTTTTTTAAAAAAAGTATATCTGTGATGTAAGTGCTTATAAAGCTGCAGATGGTGAACACCATCGTAGATGGGGAGTTCCCTCCTACATAGTACTGTGGGTTTTCCAGAAAATATTGAATTGGAAAATGTTCGGGGGGGGATCTTATGCAAATTTGGCCAATTTGCAGAGGGTGGTTTGCATTGGAACATTTTCTGATGTCACAGAGTGATCTAATTTAGCAGGTTTATTAAATGCTAGTGAAATAAACAACAAGTGTGTTTCTGGACGAGGGCTCCTCATGCTACTGATTGGAAGGCGTTGTGCAACTATTCAATCTCTCCCCCCCCCCCCCCAACAGATTTTCTTTGGTAAGGAAAAAGACGAAAGATATGGTGAGAAAACACAGGAGGGTTATGAGTTGAAGGTGGCTGTCCACCGCCCTCCCCAAAGCGATGGTGCTGTAAAAGTCTTCTTTGGAAGCACCCCGGACAGAGCTGAAAAGAAAGTACCCCATGTTAATTTTTAAACCCCAGATACTTGACCTGAAATATTTGAGTGGGAAAATTAAAGCACACTCAATATGTTTTCAATCTTGTTCTTTTTCAAACGAATGCTTGTAAAAACTTAAAGCAGGGATAGGGAATGCGTGGCCCTCCAGAAGTTGTTGGGCTGAAACTACCGTCGCCATTTGCTATGCTGCTTAGGGCTGATGGGAGTTGCAGTCCAACAACTTCTTGAAGGCTGCATGTTCCCCATCCCCGATTTAAAGACAATAGCATGTGCTTCCTCACATTGTTTACATGTAAGGGAAAAACAAAGGTCCCTAAAACTGTTGGCAACCGGGAGGGCTGTGCATGCTAAGCTCACAGCCACTTCTCTATTTCAACAGAGTTCAGCTCTCTTCCACTGAGGTTGTTGGGGCATCTTCAGTTTTGCTTTCACTATTTATTAGTTTGATTTTGCTTGGAGGCATGTATGCCTTTCAGTGCTATAGATGTCATTCTCTCCCTTACTTGAGAAAAACACCCATTACAACTTTGAAACTGACAAGCTTGCCTGGTATTGTACTTGCCATTGGCATCCATTGGCCTGATGAAGCCTTCCCTAACCTGGTGCCTTCCAGGTGTGTTGGACTACAACTTCCACCATCCCAAGCCAACATGCTCTGGGAGCTGTAGTCCAACACATCTGGATGGCACCATCTTTGGGAATTTTGGTCTGAAGTCTAAGCAAATCACCAGTTAGCCTAATTTGTACAGATGTTGCATGCCACGTACTGTATCTTCCAGCCATAAGGATGAGAAGGAATGATGGTACATGGCAGTGGAGTTTTCCTCCATACTAAAGATGCGTCCCATAAAAATGAACACAGAGGTTTGAACATGGGTCATAAAGTCCTGGGATATGTATGAGCAGTATGACAATGGAACCAATGACCTAGGGAAGTCGTGGGCTCTCCCTTACTGGAGGCGTTCAAGATGCATCTGGACAGCCATCTGTCAGGTATGCTTTAAGGTGGATTCCTGCATTCAGCAGGGGGTTGGACTTGATGACCTTATAGACCCCTTCCAACTCTACTATTCTATGATTTGGTCACTTAGTATTCCTCTTCTCCAGTTGGAGAACTGAGGCTGTGTGGCCATTTTGTTTTGTTTTGCTTGAGGTCCATCAGTGTGAACCGGGATTTTCTGCTCTTGATTTCTCTCATCCCCTGTCAAATGCTTTGGCCGTCAGACCACACTGGGGCTTTTTAAGTTCAGAGCTGCTGTGAGTGGAAGGTCCCTAAACTCTCTGATAGCTCCCAACATTGTTGGCCATCTTCAGGAACTGGTTTAACAGGTTATGAAAGTTACTTTCCCCCACTCCACGCTGGGGCTTTCTCTGTCATTTTCCAGCATGCCCTTACCTCACACCAGTGACTGCTGCTGGTTGGAGCTAAATCGGGAAGCCTTCCTGTAGGGAGGTAAGCTTGGATGTTTTCATTCAGATATCTCTGACATTTCCATCACTTTCTATGTGATCCTTTGTCTTACAAAGCAGCTGCTGGGTGTGTGTGCACTCTCTGTCCACACCCATTTCTGCCTTGCATCATGGTGTCTCTCTTGCATGTCCCTTCCTTTCTACTTGGTCACCTTCCCTGCCTAATCTCTCCTTTTCAGACTAGTCTCTCTTTCCCCATTCTTCAGTCCCAGTCTTTTTTATTCAGCTAAGATGAGAATGATTACGTGGTTTGCCTGGGGGTGACAACAAGATATTTTCTTCCAGCGAGCTCTTTGAAAAGATTGCAGAGGCATGAACTGCCGCCATCCAAATTAGCCGCATCACTCTTCCATCAAGTTGATGACATTGTCATTTGGCCTAGTGCCAACATCAGGCTCAAAAGGCACAGGATCACATGCCGTTCGCTATACCAAAAGTGTCGGAAGTGCCTGGGCAGGGTTGGTTTCATGGTCCTATCTGCTGCTGGTCCCCTCGCTTGTAAATGGGTGACATCTGTAGTAGCTTCAGCTGTGTAAATCGTTGTGATAAATCTTTTTTTTTTAAAGTCTGCAGGGATCTTGTGTAAACCTTCAGCACTGGTATCTAGATTTTGCAGAACAGTCCTTTGATGAAAAAAAGAAAAAAAAGAAAAAAGGAGGAGTCATTCTTGGTTTTTGCAACAAAACGAGAACATGTGGCTGTCCTCCAAAATCGCAGTTTCAACTTGGACAGAGAGACAGTCAGAGAGAGAGGTGTCAGTCTGGTTGCAGTTCCTCCCTTTTTTAAGGCAGCTGGACAAATCTTTCTCTTGAAAAGGAAGTGAGCTTTGCTGTGGAATTTCTCCTCTAGCCCGCGTAACCTCTAGGTACTTAATGTTGATGTGAAGTGTTGCTTGGAAAAGGTTGAGCAGGATTAACCCACTTTCTCTCACTCCCTCCACCTTAGTAGCTGGTCTTTTTGTTTTTACACCTTTCTCCAGAGCCATGGCTGTCGCAGGTGAGATAGGCCACCCTGAGAAAGTGCAGACGCACCTCATGGGAAGCACAGGCTGTTCCCTGAAACCACGGGTTGTTGGATTTTCGTGCCAGTCTAGATTTGGCTTCCTTGCATTTGGTCCCAGACCAAGTGTTCATATGGTGCTCGTAGGTCAGTGTCGCTTGAACTCTCATCAGCTATCATGCAGTTCCTCTACCCCCTTTGCCTCTCTGTCTAGCCAATGACACTCTCCTGGCGAAAGGGAAATGAAGCTGTGTGCTCAGCTGTTATCATTTTGGTAGTTTAGTTCAGCCTTCACTGCAGGGGTTTTGGACTTCAACTCCCATCACGGCATGCTGCCTGGCTACGATGGGAGCTGGAGGGCACCAGGTTGTACAAGGCTGCTTTCAAATATAGAGACAGGTCCCTACCTAGAATATTTTACGATCTAGAATTTGACACCAACAGCAGGGAAGATGAGAAAGAAAGCAACGGGGGAAGAATAGGTGCCTAATTCAGCCTTGTGTACTTAAGCTTAGTTCCAGTGGGATCTGTGGAGACTCAAGTGGTTGTGCCAAAGGCATGTCAGAAAAGTGGGTAAGGATTTATAGGAAGCATGGTGGCGTGAGTGAGAGAGGAAGTACAAGAGGCAAAATGCAACATATGGCCCTATGTTGAACACAGTGTCCTGGTTTGCATGACACAACAGCCCACTGGGGCTTAATTTACCCGTGCAGGCTTTTGTGTCATGTCAGGCTCCATTTTCACATGGCACCCATGGTTGACCAGCTTGCCATGGTTTGCCATGTCATGGGAGCCCGGGTGGCAGGGGTTGCTTGAGAGTTAGACAGCCCACAACTAACCAAGTCATGGGTTATTAGAAGGTTGTCTAACCCTCAAATAACCCCTGCTGCCTAGATTTGCATGACACAACAAGCTATGACAACTCCTGCAACAGCCCCTGTGGGTAAAATTAAGCCATAGTAGGCTATTGTGCCATGCGAACTGATACAGTGAGATTGTTCACACAACATGACAACCCAGAGTATGGACTGAACCATGGTTTGCTGTTGTGGAATTGTGTGTTGTCATGTGGTGTGAACCCAGCTGTGCTGACAAACCATGGTGTGTTGACCATGAAGAAACAAGAAATTACAAACCAACAACAAACCCATGGGTTCCCTTCATGGGTTGTTCATGTTTAACCAACCATTTGTTAGCACGGCTGGGTTCACTCAACACAACAACCCACAACGACAACCCATACTCTAGGTTGTCATGTTGTGTGAACCCAGTCGGTCTTGTAACTCCAGGTTGGCTAATACTAGTGGCAGGAGGCTACTGGATAGAGGCCACCTTGCTCAATAGTAGAGTATTTGCTTTGCATGTCAAAGATCCCGCTTTCAGTCTCTGGGTTGGGTTCTTAGCGGACTCCTGTCTGAAAGCCTTGAGAGCTGTTGGCGGTCAACAAGACAGATTACCAAGAAAAAGGGGCTGGTGGCATTGGCTGTTCACACACGGTTGTTCAGGGTGGTAAACAAGCCACACTGCAAGGTTAACTGGCCAGCCTGGGGGAAAATGTCCTGGCTTCGGGCAACAGGCTAACCCACGGTTCAACAACAACCCACACTTCACCACTGAGTATGGGTTAGTGTGTTGTGTGTACCCAGTCTGTACAAGGCAGCTTCCTATACGTTGCTGCTCATCACTGGTGTCAGTGTGACTTAGCAAAGTCTTTGGAAGAGCAGCAGCAGAATTTTGGTTTTATTTTTTTTGTAAAGTCTGCTTTTCCTGAGCAGCCAGCAAATCCCCACCACCACTCCATAAACATCAGCCTCTAAAAATGTTTTTGGAAACATAAACTTCTTCTTCCCCCCTCCTCTCTTCTTCCTCCCCCCTCGCTTCGAGTCTGTAGCTATTTATGGGTAAATGTCGTCAAGGCTACACGACAACCCGATTACAGAACGATTTGCAACACAACAGAATCCAAAATAGTATGGGAGAGTTTGCCGTTGTCTGTTAAACAACAGATGTTCAAATTGCTGGCACCTGGTACATGGCAGCGTGTTTACAGGCCAACCTCGGTAGGGCAGAAAACATCACTTCTACTCTTCCTTGGCGAGCACGTCAGCTCCCTTGCAAAACAGGCCGGAGCTGTGAAGGAAACAGATTTGTCCTTAGAGTTTTCGGCTTTCCTGTATGAAGATTGGCTGTAATCTCTAGCCCACTAGACATGGCGGTTTTCATACATAACAACATGAGTGAAAAGCGAACTGTGAAATGCCGGCCTTGTGTGATGCTCACTTCTTGCAGCCTCGCCTAGTTGTGATGTCTCAACATATCGGGGAGGGCAGGGGCGGGCAGGCATTGAAAACAAGAGCTCACTCTGAGGTGGTTGATACATGCACAAGTTCACCACGCAAAGAACTGTTGGTATGCAAAGAAACCCAGGATGACTTGAGTATAGGCGTAGTAAGAATTGGACCATATGTACTTTAAAGATTTATGTAGTTCATCATAGATTCCAAGGCAGTTTGCAATATGAACATTCACTATAATACATCCAGTGTAATACAGTGGTTGCATTTGAATGTAATGCTACACCATGGTTTATGTCAACTGTGGCTTGTTGCTTTAGCTATGAATTGTTTTGCAGACAAGCAGACAAACTGCAGCTTGTTTACCCTTTTTCCAATTTGTTTTTCTCCTATACATTTTACCAGCCTTCAGAACGGTGTCATTTTTCAGTGTGCTCTTGCTGGGCACTTCTATTTCAGGGCAGACAATAGCACAAACAAGTCAGGGATAAGCCAATGTTCTGGGTTCAGACATCACGCTAAGTCACGGTTTAAACAAGTCAGTCTTTGTCAGACAGCAACAACCCGTGGCTTCTATTTGCGGTTTTTAGCTGATTAACAACTCTTGATCTATCAGCAGGGCTGAGTTTGGGCACAATGGCCCCTTTCAGAAGACACTTTAAACCATGGCAATTAAGGCTTTTTGCCTTTTTCACCGTGGTTAGTCTTCTGAACAGGGCCAAGGACAAGCTAGATTTCAGCAAACCACACCATGGCTTAGCATTTTGTGTGAACCAGGCTAATAATAAATAAAATGTTAACATAGAATAATAGAACTAAAACAGCCATTCAAAGAGCAGCAGCCAAATTCTCAAGATCTATTGCAATGCTAAAAATAAATAGATACTGAAGTTCTTAAAAGGCTTGGGAGAATAAGAGAGTATATTTTCAGTGCCTAGAAGAAGGCAAAGTAGATGCCAGGTGAGCTTCATTGGGGAGGAAGTTCGACAGGTGGGGCGTCATGGCCCAGAAGGGCCTCTCTCTAGTTGCCAGAGGGGAGGTGGGTGGCAGTATGGGTACCTAGATTTAGAGGGTTGGTGGACAAACCCTACAACAAACCTAAAACACCTTAAGACTCCTGGGGATGAGAGTGTGAGCCTGTCCTGCCTATCTCAAAGTGCATGTGGCAAGCGGAAGTGTTGGCATGCTTCCCAGAAAGCATCTCTGTATGTCGCATGCTTAAACTGACCTCATAATCATTTTCTATGTGAACCACAGTTCTGTGGGGGTAAAGTGTGTGTGTGTGTGGGGGAGAGATGTCATTCAATAGAGAATTCACATTTGCGCAAATTTCACACTTGTGAAAATGCGCAAATCTTCCGAAATCCTCCCCAAAATACACAAACCCCCCAAATGCTTACTTTCATGATTTAGCCTATGGAGGAAATGCATATTTTTTGCCAGGGTTTTTTTTTGAGGGAGATTTTTGGCTAGTGTTTTTTTTTTTTTTTAAATGTTAATGTATTTTTCAACAACTAAATTTGCGTAAAATTCCAGGAAAAAAAAACCTCCCTCTGGCAGTCCGTGGAATTTGTGCGACTCTGGAAAAGCCTGCGGAATCCTTGGGTCAGATTCATAGAAGTCTGAACTCATTCGATTCTGTCATGGATTCCCCAACATTCCTACATGGACGATAGGGTTGCTCTCTCTGGGTGCAATCCTATGCATGTTTAGACATTAAAAAAATCCTGTTGCATGCTGGGAGTTGTAGGACCTTTTCTGTCTAAACATGCATAGGCTTGCACCCTTAATGAGTTTACCTCTTTTTTTCCTGAATGCCTGTAGGACTTCTATCTGCATAGGGGCTGGTTTCGCTCTGCTAATGTATACCTTTGTGTATATTCCCTAAATACATCTCACCTTGGTGATATTTCATCAGTGTTACGAACTCTCTGTGTGCAACACCTTGGCCATGGACATGCTCTTATGCAATAGCAATGTCTGCCATCAACTAGATGTCCTGGTAGGAGTTCATGCTACAGGCGGTACGCAAAGGCCACCTATGAGAGACCTAATTCAGTAGGCTAAATTTTTCAGCTGAAGGCAGAAAGCCTCTTTGAATTTTGCTTTGTGGCAGCTGCTCATGCTTTGTACATGCACAAGTCCTTGCATTTCTTGCTTTCGGGATTTCTAAGCGGTTGCCCCTGTTTCCACAGCAGTCCATGGAGATACCTAGATGCTCAAGGGGAGGATCTGACTAAATGGTGCAATGCCATTTTCCGCTTCTGAGGATCTCGCGTAAGTCATCTTTGTTTCTCTGCGTTACGTTCTTGTTGATCATGGTTGGGCAACCGCTGGGCCACCAGGTGGTGATGGATGACAAGTCTTGTCATCCCTGACTATGGGCCATGATGGCTGGGGCTGATGAGAGTTGGAGTCCAACAAGAACTGGAGGCCACAGGTTCCCAACCCTGTCGTAGACTGAACAGTGATGCTCCTCGGACAGTCAGTACCACGCCCCTATTGGGCCCCCTTTCAGGGGCAGGTTTGGAGTTTACCTCTTCAGTTGGTTTTACAATGTCTTAATGAGTGATTAGGGGCTAGAAGGGTGGTAGATTGTGGGAGGGAACTCAAAACATATCTAAACAAGATGGACAGTTGTGCCCCTTGAAGACGCTTCACTCATGTTAGAATGCTGGGAATGCCATCTTTTGAAAGTCTGCTGAAACAAGTATTGAACTGGAACAGCTGTTCCACACAGTATTTTCCAGCTTTTGTCTTGCATTGGTGACGGCTGGCTTAGATAGCTGGAACAGGAGATGGGACAAATTAGTGGAGGGTAGGTCTATCAACAGCTGTTAGCCATGACAGTTAAATGCAGCTTTCTCCAACCTGGTGCCCTTCAGATATTTCGAGTTTCAACTCCCATCAGCTCCACCCAGCATGGCCAGTGGCCAGGAACGCCTGGAGTTTTGGTCCCAAGCATCTTAAATGGAACTTTCCAGAAGCAACTGGTAGGCCACTGGAAAATGGGATGCTGAACTAGATGAACCTTTAGCAGGCTTCAACTGGGAATTCCTATTTCCAGTCACACATGATCAACTGGCTTGCAACCAGTGCCAGGCAAATGGGTCTGGGATCTCATAGCCTGTGTCTTGCTGTCCGCATTTCAAAATCCAGAAGCAAAAACTCTGTGTTTGTCCTCTGCTGAGAACTCAGTATATGGCAAGTCACCCTTAGGGTCTGTTCCTCCATCTGAAAACCTATTTTAAAAAATAAATGGTGAAGCACCGTAAAAATTAAAAATGCCAAATGAATAAATCATGCTGTAGGAAGAGCAAGGTTCTCTGGTTCTGTTTCAAAGGGCAGCAAAGCTTTCGTCGGCATAGTGTTGGCTGTGTTTTGGTGAGAGGTGTTTAATTGCTATGGGTGACATAGCTGGCAGCTTCCTTCCTGTGTATAAAGCTAGACAATTACCTTCCCCCTTCCTCCCCCATATTCCATGGAATCTGGGAGTTGCCCGAAATTGCATTTGCATGTAAGCCATGCAGACTAGGCTGTGATCGTTTTGCAATGTCAGTCATTGTCCTGCAATGACTGACTGCTCAGAAGCCAGCGAGAGGGAGCATTGGACGTGCTGCTGAATACTTCAGCCGGAATGGGAGATCCTCATACGAGGCAGGCTGAGTTGGAATTCAGTTGCAGGTTAGATACAGTTGACTTGGGCTAAGTAGAGGCTGGGAGTGGCTCACTCATTACAGAAAGTCATCGTCCCTCTTTGGGTCCTCTTTCCCCATGGTAGCTGGGGATAATGGGAGTCGTCGTCCAACACATCTGGTGGGCACCAGGCTGGACACGGCTGGTGAATGATTTTCATCCTCACTTTGCCAGTTTCTAACCAGTTGGGTCATATGGATTGGATCTTCTGACTCTTTTGACTGACTCTTGTTTTCTTTTGTACTCTGCATAGCCATTAGGACATAGGTAATATTTGCATTACTGGATCTTCTGGCATAATTCCTCACACCCCCTATAAGAAACCTGCTGGACCAGACCAAAATCCCATCTACACTTGAATCCTTTGCCCCACAGTGGCCTACCAGATGACTTGTAGGTAGCCTACAAGCAGGACATGACTACGGTAGAGTTCTTCTGCAGTCATTCTCCTGCTGTCTCCCTCCCTCATAATACTAGAACCCAGGTCAACCCATGAAGCTGAGTGGTGGGAGATTCAGGACAGAGAAAGGGAAGGGTGTCTTCATACAGCACAGAGTTATATAAGGAATTCACTTCTACAAGATGTAGTGATGGCCACCAATTTGAATGGCTTGAAAAGGGGGTTAGACAAATTCCTGGAGGAGAAGGTTATCCATGCCTACTAGTTCTGATGGCTATATGCTACATCCAGTATCAGAGGCAGTATGCCTATGTACACCATTTGCTGGGGAACATGGGCAGGAGGGTGCTGTTGCACTCATGTCATTCTTGTGGGTTCCCTGTGGGTAGTTGGTTGGCCACCATGTGAACAGAATGCTGGACTAGATGGAATCTTGGTCTGATCCAGCAGGGCTCTTCTCAAGTTCCTCAGCAACTGATATTCAGAGGCATGTTGTCTCTGATTCTGGAGGTAGTGTCGAGACAGCATGGCTAGCAGCCATTGTTAGCCTTATTCTCCATCAGTTGCTTCTCATTCCCTTTTAAAACCATCGAAGTTGGTGGCCATCACTGTCTTCTGGTAGCCAATTCTCTAGTTTAATGATCGTCTGTGTGAAGAAGTGCTTCCTTTTGTCTCTCCTATGTGTGGACTTCTGCTGAGGAAAATGCTTCATGCATCTGAATTGGGTTCTGGTGACCACCACCCACCCACTTGCTCCATCATCCCAACCTCATGCGGCAATAGCCACTGCTTTGTTCTAATGTTCCTCCATCCGGGTTTTTTTTAGGAAGGAACAGAAATGTCTCGTTCTGTTCCCTTTTTAATGCCAGTGTTGGAATCTTATCTTTTATTATCAAACCCTGCCTTTCTAACGGTAAAGAGATGCAGGACAGTGAACAGAAAGAGTTTAATCCAATACAGAATGAACCTTTCGAAACCATACACACACCAAAGGGAAAGGAAACAAAGAATAATTTTTAAAAGGTTACCAGGAGGTTTACCAGAAGTCGGGTTTCTTGGTCTCTCGAGAGTCAGGTCTTCAACATGTCGTGGAAGCTATGCAATGATAGTGCCAGTCGGACTTCCCTAGGGAGGGCATTCCACAACAGTGGTGCCACAACTGAGAAGGCCCCATCCTTGTACCGTGATGGGTTTAAACTCCCTTATAATAAGCAGGGCCCCTCCTTCACTTCCAGCCTCCCAAGGCTACATTTCACAGCCAGCTTGAGCTTCAACTTAGCGCCTATTCCTGTTCCGTGCACAACTGTGTAAAATATTTACTTCGTCATGGCTGCTCAGAGGTCCCTTTATGTCACAATTACATCTTGTGATTCAGGGTCATCTTACAGTCTTAACATACCATTTCCTCTTTTTATGAAAACGTCTGACAAAATACCAAGAATTCTGGCGAGGGGCAGGGCAGGGCAGGGCAGGTCCCAATGGTACACTCAGGAACTGAGACGGGGGGGGTGCTCTGGCTCCTCAGAAGAGGAGGTTCCCTCCAGTGAGGGCATGACACAAGAGTCTTGTAGGTTACGGTCTAGCCTTGAGGACAGAAAAAAGGGGAGAAACAGGTTCCCAGGATGCTTAAAATGCTTCATTTCAAAGCCCAACGCGTTTCGGCCTTAGGAGTATTACTGGAGACATTTCTTATCAACCCCCTGAGGAAGGCCTTTGAAACAGCACAGGCCGAAACGCCCTGGGTTTTGAAATAAAGTATTTTAAGCATCCTGAGTACCTGTTTCTCCCCCTTTTCCTGTGCTTACTCAGATGCTCTCCTCCTTTTGGTTTTCTGGCCTAGCCTAGAGGCCGCACTTGGCTGATTGGAGCCAGGGCACACCTGCCATCTTGCCCTGTCTTGAAACTCCATGTCCTTTTTAATTATAACCCCTCAGTTTTTATGGGACTAGGCCACGAGTTGAGCTCAGAGGTTGAAAACGTGGAGGTCCTCTCTGCTTTATCACACAAGAAGCCAAGTACTTGAGAGTATGTACATATTGGCTCTCCCCATCATAACTTTTTATAGCGTAAAGTAAAAGAGAGAGAGAGAGGCTACAATATAGCTCCTAAATCTCCGTCTCCCCTTGGCAACTCTCTCGAGCATATTTTTTATAAAAAGCTTAGATTTCCACTGGGAAATCCAAACTTTGCATAGCGATGAGGGAGAGAGTGTGTGGCGGCTAGAGCCAGAAGTCCTAACTTGGTAGTCGCTGGATGCAAACTGTGGTAATCATAAAGCTTCTTGTATTCTTAGGTATTAAAATGCATTTATGGGTTTTTCATAGCTTCCGGAGGGGCGGGGGGGAGGATATTAGGGGGTCAGAGGAGCCTGCCTTGACAAATTCTGTGCCTGAATTGACCTCTTTGTAACCTGACGTTACAGTAAGAATTTTAGGAATTTCCTTTTATTAGCTCCTGTTGGTCCGCCACTGGGAGAAGCTGTGTTGCTTTCTAGGGAGAGCCGGGAGACCTCACTCAGCATGGTTACGGGGGCTTCCAGATGGGGGAGCATTTTGGGAGGGGAGGGGGGAGTCAGGCATGGTTAGGTGCACCCACAATATATATGGAGACTAAGTCAGTCCTGCACACTTTTTCCTGGCAGACTGGATGCATGTTGGGGGCAGGGTGGGCGTTCAGTCCAGACAAGCGGCTTATTGCCCTGGCCTTGGAATGGTTGTGTAACACACCCTCTATCCCTCCTTCGTTTGGGGGAGTGGGAGGAAGGGATAACATAGCACTCTAGATACCATCAGCCTGGGCCACCCTACTGCATGGGTAACCCTTAGGTGGCAATATATTTAGGGACACCAGTAAAGAGCAACATGCCAGTCCAAGAGATGAACTCTGGCATCCTGAACCAGCCCTGCTCAGGGTGAAGGCTAGCTGCGCTCTTTGGGGAAGAACCATAGCTTTGTGGTAAAGCGCATGCGCTGCATGTAGAAGGGCCCACTGATGGGGGAAATCCCCTCGCTTCTCCAGCCACTGATGGGGGAGTCCTGTCTCTACCAAGACCCTGGACAGCTATTGCTAGTCACAGAAGACGATCTTGTGCTAAATGGACCAATGATCTGACTGGTATAAGATAGCTTCCTGAGTTCCTCTCCCTGGAGACTAGGGTGCAAATCTTGGATCACCTACAGTCCAAGAATGGAGCCTTTTTGCTGCAAAGGGTTCATGGGCACACCTCGGTGCAGCGCATCCACGCAGGAGCGCAAAATGGGTCCTGCCAGCCCTGTTAACAGCACAGGAGGCGACGCTTTCTGGGGCAGTATTTTTCCATGTGGTCCCGCTGAGGCTGTCATGGGAGGGATGCTGACAAGTAGACTCTAAACAGAGCAAGAGCTGCAAATTGAGGTAGGGTCTAGTTTGAATCTCTTTGAAACTCAGTAAGTAGTCTTCTCCGTCTCAAATCCCCCTCTCTATGTGCAATATGGAGATGATAGCGACCTACCTTATAAGGTTGTTGTAAGGATTACAATTGGATAATGCATGTAAAGCAACTTTGAACATTAGAATGTAGGGCTGCCATGGTTTGTAAATTTGGTCAGTTAGCGTTGTTGTTGTTGTTGTTGTTCCTCCTCCTCCTCCTCCTCCTCCTCCTCCTTCTTCCTACATTTATATCCTGCCTTTTCCCCCTTGCAAGGAAACCTAGGCATTTTTCATAGTCCTCCACATTGACCACCTTGGAAGAGGTATTCCCTCCTTTATGAGGGTGAAAGGGGAATACCTCTTGAGGCAGTGCTGACGGGTGGTATCCGCTATGACGCCTATGCGCACTGTTGAAAAACCATAGCTCTTTTCTCTTAAAATGTTTGCATTCGTTTGCATAGGACAGCTTGAATGGTTGATCGATTCAAGGCTAAAGAAATCTTAGTCAATGGAGTCAATTAATGTGAATGTCCCTACCAGAAAGTGCTATATAAATTACTGTTATAATTTCTATACCGCCCCATAGCTGAAGCTCTCTAGGTGGTTGACAACAATTCATAAAAATACACCATCATTACAAAACATACAACATGATAAAACAGTCTGAAAAGTTTTAACACAATTTTAAAAAAAATATAAACAGCTGAAAACAGTTTAAGTAAACAACATTTCCCCTAATAGACTTATTCAAAACAGCAGACATAGATGCCCCATCATATGCCATTAAATACCTGGGAGTAGAGGGCGGTCTTTATCCTGGCAGGCTAAGAAGGGAGCTGATTCCACAGTCGGGGGGCCACCCCTGAGAAGGCCCTCTCCTTCACTGCCACCTTCTGAGCCTCTCTTGGTGGTGGTACTTGGACGAAGGTCTCAGATGTTGATCGTAGTATCTGGGTATGTTCGGGTTGAGAGAGGCGTTCCATCGGGTATTGTGGTCTTGAGCTTATTGGTGGTGGTGGTGGTAGTCAGTAGCTACAAAACTGTTCGATGGATCTATACAATTGATCTACTTCTAAATCTTTCTTCTCCTCCACCCTCCTTTTCCTCCTAGGTCGGTTGACTACCAGCTGATGGCATGTTGAGGCCCACCGAGCTGCAGTGGAGTGGGTGCATGACATTGAGGGGGCGGCTCTAACAACTGGGCGTGAACCAATATGGGCCAGTGTGTCACCAAGTGCAAGAACCCTTCTTCCACTCTCGGCAGCAAAAATGGCGACCGGGAGTCGAGCGGCAAAGCTCACAGCAAGCGGAGCACGATCCACAAGGAAGAGCACGGCACCGTTGGCGGGAAGTGCTCCGGGGACATCCTGGTTAATGGGACGAAGAAGATGGAGGCGGCTGTAGAATCCAGCCAGCCTCCGTCTTCCTCCGGGGACTCCAAGAAAGAGCCTGTTTCTGGCACGGAGGAATCCTCCCTCCACAGGACTGAGGAATTATTTCGGAGGTACAAGGACGAGCGAGAAGACGCCATATTGGAGGAAGGCATGGAGCGTTTCTGCAACGACCTCTGTGTCGACCCCACCGAATTCAAAGTGCTCGTCCTGGCCTGGAAATTCCAAGCAGCTACTATGTGCAAATTCACAAGGTGAGCCCAGGCGACGTTCTAGGGACTGTGCTCCGGCTTAAAAGAACCATATCCATTGATTAGTAGCCTGTCCATTCCTTGAATTTGCACATGAGATTTTTTTTCTCCTAATGAAAACTGTACTTGCGGTGTCTTTCGATGTACACATGCCTCATCTTTAGAAGACGCATCTCCCCTCCTCTCTCACGTGGGAGGGAAAACCTCTTAGGGGCACAATCATTTGTATGTTTAGACTAGGGGGGAAAAGTCCTACAACTCCCAGCATCCTCCAGCCAGCATGGCTAGGCTGGGGCAAGCTTGTAGGACTTTTTTCTGTCTATGCATGCTTAGGTCTACGCCCTAAGATAACACTTTGTTCAGTAGTTTGATTTGAAATACCAAAATCTGTATTAGAATCATAGAACAGTAAGAGTTGGAAGAGGCCTATAAGGCCATCGAGTCCAACCCTCCCTGCTCAATGCAGGAATCCACCTTAAAGCATCCCTGACAGATGGTTGTCCATTAGGATGATGTTTTTATCAGGCCAGCCGAAAGATCACCAAAAAATGTGCAAGCTTTGGGATCCCCAGATCTCTTTATCAGGCAAGTTGTTCCAAAAAGCATGTTGTGGGGAGCGTGGCGGGGAGGGGGTGAAGTGACTTGATGGGGAAGTCACACTGCCTGCATGTTGAGAGTCCTACGATGGAATGAGGCAGGAGGGGTCAGTAGGCATTCAAATCTTGACAGGTCATGCGCTGGTTAGAGGAAGGACTTGCTGCTGCTGCTGCCATTAGGGCTGCTGGGACGAAGCGAAAGAAACATGCTGGATCCTCCATTTTTAAAAATATAAAATAGAGCATTTTAGCATCTCCTGACTTCTTTCTTAAAAAAGAGGGTGGGGATGATTGGAGAGAGTGTTGCACATACCAAGCTGTTTTTCTCGCCTTTTGAAGAAGAATAAAGTTGCAAATAGGCACGCCAAATGGAGTCCGGGTGTCGCATGTCACGTTTTGTGCGTGACGGAGGGGAAGAGAACGCTGACCTCGTTATCTGTAAAAACGAAGATGGTTGCTGCTCTGGTAAGCCTCTGGAAGACGATTAGCTAAAGGCATGCAAAACAGAAAGGATACTGAGGGGTACTCAGGTGGTCTGTAAGCCTGGTGGGTGGGAAGGCTTCTAGATATTTCCCACCGAATGTCTGGATTGGCTAATTTAAAGGTACCTTTGTGGGTTAGCTGTCTGCCAAATAGCGTTTGTATGTTTCCATAGTCCCATGGAGCAACTCTCTTTAATCAGTGCCAGATATACACACATACGAGTAGTCTGGCCCTGCTGCAACCATCCAGGGTGTTATTGTTCTTGGTGATTCTTCTGGAACACAATGGATTCTTGAACCAAGGTGTCGGGAATGTCAACGGAACTACAAAGCATGACTACATGTGTCCGGAGGGCCAGCATGCCTGAGTTCCTCTGCAACACCTGGTGTCGCTAGGTGGCCAGGAATTCCATGCAGGGGAATGAGCAGGTTTGCAGAGGAGAGACAAATCGCTCTATCCCGCTTTTGCCAGTCTTCTTAGTAGCACTTCTATGCAAGTTTCCTGTTTGCAGGTAGCACAAAAATCTCTGGCAACTAGCCTCTCATCAGCCAAGTGCAATTTCTTTCTTTCATTTTTTTTCTTTTTTTGGCAGGCTAGTAACTTTTGTGGGCCTGAAGTAGGTTGGCTGTCATCCACTTCCACCTACCCCCATCCCCTTAGATCACCTAGAGATAAAATGCTGGTTCACCCATCTGTGCGAGGACCATGACTTTGCAATAACTTCCCCTGTTTTAAGTCTCTGTGGTTCTTCCTTCGCTGCTGCTGCTATGACCGGAAACAAACTTACTAACACAACTGCTGCCTCAGCTGTCCTCATGATGGGGTTTTAAGTCTTCCAGGGGAAGGATGCTGATCCACCCCTTGATGTAGTTTTTCAAAAACGTCTATAATGCCCACCCCACCCCAGTAGTCAAAAGCATTAGAACGGAAATATTTGACAGACAAAACAAATCAGCTCAGCACACTTAGGGTGGTTTAAGTGTTATATTCAAACAAAATTGAGGCTTTACTTGGTGAGAGGTGCTGCAGGGAATAGTCTTGCTGCCCTTCCCTCTTCCAGTGATTGCAGGCTGGCCGTGAGAGCAGGCGCATCCTGGTGACATCAGGAACAGGTGCCGTTTGTTCACTGGCTTGCCTGCGACCCGACAAGGGAAGGAAGGGGCTGGGCCGTTTTATCCAACCCAACTGAGAGAAGGAGGAGTAAAAAACATAAGAACATCAGAAGAGCCCTGCTGGATCAGAGCAAGGGTCCATCTGGTCCAGTGTTCTGTTTACACAGAGGCCAACCAGCTGTCAACGGGAGACCCACAAGAAGGACACGGTGCAACAGCATCTTCCCACCCATGTTCCCCAGCAAGTGGTGTATACAGGCTTAATGCCACTGATACTGGAGGTAGCGTAGAGCTATCAGGACTAGTAGCCATTGATAGCCTTCTCCTCCAGGAATTTATCCAACCCCCTTTTAAAGACATCCAAATTGGTGGCCATTGCCACATCTTGTGGCAGCAAATTCCATATATAACTATGCGCTGTGTGAATAAGTATGTCCTTTTATTCGCCCTGAGTCTCCCAGCAATCAGCTTCATGGGTTCTAGGACTACGAGAGGAGGAGAAAAATGTCTCCCCGTCCACTTTCTCCACACCATGCAGAATTTTGTCCACCTCGATCATGTCTCTAGGAAGGAGTGAGGAGCAGAGCATAGGGGGGAGAGAGAGAGAGAGAGAAGCAACCAGGGGGAAAGGAAAGATGTGGGGTGAGACTAGATCGGAAGTGGAGTGAGGAGGAAAGACCAGGGAAGGAGGCAGGTTACCAGAGGGAGGAAGGGAGGGATGGTCAGGGAGTAAGAGTCTGCTCTGAATCTTCACTTAGAGGTGCTGTTATGTGACCATGCAAGCAAGACAACATGGAGTCAAACTTTGCAGCAGGAACCCCCATGCTGGAGAAGTTCCCATGGACAAAGGGAGCCTCTAGGGGCCCAATACGTCGTGGGGACGCCCAGAGATGCGCAAACAGGAGACCAGTGGAGAAAGAGCTCTGCCTCACCCCTTTGGAAATAGCTCTTCAAGGCAAGACCTGGGAAGAAGAGGCTCATCACCTTGAATCCAAGGACTTACCTGTGGAAAAAGGCCGCATTCATGATGTAACAGGTGCCCTAAGAAAACGCCTTTAAACATTTCCCTGAGTCTGGGTCTGATTGTTGGGATCTTCCAGGATGAAGGATAGAAGATTCTTTAGATGAGTCTCTCCTAAGTTAGATGTCCCCCTCCCGATGGAGGGCTCAACACTTGGAAATTATATGTACTGGAATACTTGTAAATGTTTTTTAAGGGCATGACAACTCAATAGCAGCAGACACAGTTCCTTGCATTTAATTTTCAACGAAAAAAAGACACTGAAAATGATTAACATACTAATTTTATAGTTCTTATGTATGTGTGCATGCTTCCTGAGATGGTGGGGAGAATCATTACAACTCCGAAATGGCCCGCTGTGCTTGGTGGCATTATAGCCCCCCAATAGGCCAGTGCGTTTTTTGCAGCAGTACGTTTTTAGAAACGGGAAACATTCCGCCTTGTGTTGGTGCCGCTGGCAGCTCGGCACACTAAAACTGGGTTTCTTTTTCACTCCCAACAGGACGGAGTTCTTTGAAGGCTGCAAAGCAATAAATGCGGACAGCATCGATGGGATTTGCGCCCGGTTCCCCAGCCTCTTAAACGAAGCCAAGCAAGAGGATAGGTTCAAGGATCTCTATCGTTTCACCTTCCAGTTTGGCCTGGACTCCGAAGAGGGACAGAGGTCGCTGCATCGGGAAATAGCCATCGCCCTTTGGAAACTAGTCTTCACTCAAAACAAGCCCCCGATATTGGACCAGTGGTTACACTTCTTAAACGAGAACCCCTCAGGAATCAAGGGAATTTCCCGGGACACTTGGAACATGTTCCTAAATTTTACTCAGGTCATTGGGCCGGACCTTAGCAATTACAGTGAAGATGAGGCTTGGCCTAGTCTCTTTGACACCTTTGTGGAATGGGAAATGGAGCAGCGGAAGAAGGAAGAGGACACCAAATTCATTACAGCTTCACAGACAGCAGACCTGTGTACAGACCATTATACTTAGCAGCATTTAAACGCAGCAGTGACCGCTGTAACCTGCTAACCCTTCATTACCCATAAGCTCTGGACTCCTCTGGAATTTACAGACGCTCCAGATTTTTCTACTTTACACCTTTCTCTGCCTTGTATTTTGAAAGGGCTCTAAAATGCTGTATCCATATTTTAGGCACTTCCTTTAAATTTGGGTTTATTCCTGTTTCTTCTTTTCCTGAAATGTTTGATCCCTGGCTGCAAGTTAAACAGTTTTTTTTTTTATGGTTTCAGATTTGGTATAATTCTGTTTTGACGTTGGTTACACAAGTTTTTTTGAAAAAACACACTTCTTTCTATTTTTTTGGTGAGGTTAAATTAACATCACTAAATTATACAGTGCCAGACAGAATTTCTGCAAATTTACGTTTTTTCTTTTTCAGGGCAGGTCTATACTGTGTGTAGTGCTGTTTACATTTGCTGATTGTTTTTTTTAAGGTTCCGATAATTTTAAGATTTATACCACGATTAACAACAGTGTTCACTGTTAATTACAAATGCATTTAATTCCCAGGTAAATAAGATTTTGAAAGCCAATGAAAGCAGCTGCATTTTTTTTGTAGCATGGTTAACTTATTTTAAGTTGGCCTTTGGTGTTTATGAAAAATATTGGGGGCTTTTTTTGTTTTTGTTTGAAAGAATATACTGTACCTGCCAGTCAGCTGATCGTTAATAACTTTTTTGAACTGTCGGCCATGAGACATTTGGTTCTGTGGCAAGGGCTCTGTGTTTCCTTCTTGCCCTCCAGTATCTTGAAGTGCCCCCTTAAAAAGATCTGCCATAATGATAATTTGGGGGTGCTTTGCCCACTTTTCAACGGCAGGCTGTATTAGCACTAAACTCCATAGTGACCGGATGCCCAGTAGGCACAGGAAGTAGTAATGGCTTGATATGTTACTTCCTCCCACATTTGGATTATTAAAAATCTCAAATTCTTTTTGTCCCATAAATGAATGTGCGAATTTTGGTCAATTCTTACCAATGCAATGACATCGTCACCCATCTACGTGGGCCAAATTCGATACGTACCGCTTCTCCAAGCATGGAGAAGACCGTGTTGTACCTGCCTGACATTGGTAGTTCTTAAAGACGAGAAACATGTTGGGGAGAAAAGAGGTGGATTCAATCCCAGACTTTTAAGAGCTAAGTAAGCACTCGAAGCCCTGGCCTTGATGGACAAATCTGGCCGTTTCAATTTCCCCCACCTCTCATTTTTAAAACGTTTAGGTACTTTCCATCCCTCTATGAAGAAACTTACGAATTTTAACAAGTTCGTCTCAAAAACACATCAACCTTGGACTAAGCAAGCTTCTCACCTTTCCCTACCTGGAACAGGCTGGGGTTTTCCCTTCCCATAAGAAATAGGCAATCTTGCTGGGCGTATGCTAAATCAAGCCGCCCCAAACATGACATGAGCGGATTCCCTTCTCAGGAGGAGGGACGTATGCCCGGCCAGCAGGACCTCCTGCAGCTTGGAGGCCTCAATTTTAAAGCCCATCCACCTCCCCCCACCCCATCAGAGATCTTCTTTTAGACTGGGGATTGTATTTGCATGACAGTGTGAAAACACTTTTACTTGGCTAAAAGCCAAAGGTGGCGGCTTTTTCAGATTTATTAATGTTGAGAGAAGTGGCAACTTTTACCCTCCAGGTGGGGAAAAGCTTCAAAACTCTGCTTTAGTTTTATATATTTGATGCTTGGATGAAAATGCTACCTTATTTGGCTGAGAAGTACAGTATATTCATGTAAGGCTGTGTGCGTTCTTTAAGAGAACCCTTAATAGTAGCAATCTTCCCATTTCTTCTCTGTATGAGGGAATTTGCACCCGATGAGTAGAATTTCCACGGTGTTCCTGGAAGGGCTCCCGTGCCTCTTAATCACTACATCCTGAACAGAGATTTCGACAGATGTTTCTTTTTGTTGATGCATGGGAATGCAGTGATTAGAAAAAGCTGCACTGGTTGGATTTCTGCTTGTTGGGGTTCTGTCAGAAGCCCAGATTTCTGTCAAATGGATGGAGGGAAAACAAAGTGCCCCCCCCCCCCAATTTGGAATGGTCTTAACGGCATCAGTCTATGTGCCTGATTTTGGGCTGACATAACGATACTTTAAATACAACTGATTTTCTTTTCCTCTTAAATTTTACCTGTACTGGGGGCTGTTTGCTTGCTTGAAACTGTTGTGACCTAAAACAAAGGGAGTTTTATTAACACTGGCTGAATTGTTTTGTGACTGACTTTAAAAACAACGGCAACACCTTGTCAACATTTGAAACCTTGGGAAAAGGGATAGCTGCTGAGGCTTTCGCCTGACCTCCGTATTACTGTTGAAAAAGAAAAGGACAGTAAAACTTGATTTCCACTCTCCCAAAGGAAGGCTCTCAAAGGAGGCTTAATTTTAAAACAACAACAACTGAGTCAGCGGCCAACTTGGGCTACATTCTGAAATGACTTCTGGGCCTGTACATTCCATCGGGAGCTCGTAACTACCTTGAGATGGGTGGTGACAGCCACCTCTTCTCCTGCATGATGGGTTGGGCAAACAGGTGCATTAGCAGCTCTCTTTACCAGCCTGCTTCAACCCAGTATCCTCTAGTTATGTTGGGCTACAGCTCCCATCATGCCCAGCTAGCATGACCACAGCCACACCGGCTGGTATTGATGGGACGTGTTGTCCAAGACATCAGGAGGACGCCTGTTTTCCATTGATTCTGCCGTGTTCTGATGGTGCAATGTGAGCTTTCTAGCTCCGTTTCCTGCATTGCTTCTGCCCCCTTCATGCAGTGGAAGAGGCCTGGGCACATGCCCCCTACTCCTCAGCCTTTTTGTTTTCCTCCCCATGGATTCTGCATGGGAACGCTTGGATTGTACCAATTGGGCAGTTCCGTTAACACAGTCTCATCTGGATCTTAAATGGCTAGCAATCCTGGGGCAGATGAAAATAAATAAATACTTGAAATTTGCATCTTCTCTCACCAGCTGGGAGCAGAGGTTGACATCCATTTGTTTTTGTTTTTTAAATTAATATTGACTGCATTAAAACACCTTTTTTAAAAAATTGTGCAAATGCTGCCGGAGGTGCTGTTCTTCAAAGTATAGCTTGACTCCTGGGCTCTTGAGTCCAGATCGGAGGTTCTTACTTTGCTGTTGAGGCTGCACGCACATTCTGTTTCATGTCATCTTTTTGTCCTAATTGCAAAGGACGTTCTGTGCCTAAAAGCGAAGGGGAACGCTGTTTTGGTGAGTGTGAAATCGGTCCCCGAAGGCCTGTAACCCTCCAGCTTGACCTTGCAAACTATTTAACCACCTGCTTGAAGGTTTGGCCCAGAGGAGTTGAGAAGAAGCCTTGATTATTAAACACATAATGAAAGACAGCAAGCGTGTACGTTTGAGATTTTCTGTCTGGAGAGGAGTTGTGCGAATTATTGCAGGAATGAGAAAGAAAAAACCTATTTTAGTCAGCAGCCTGATTAGAAGGCACTGTGTGTGGGTGTGTGTGGGTGTGTGTGTGTGAGAGAGAGAGAGAGAGAGGTTGGGTTGGGTTGGGTTGTTCACACAGCATGCTAACCCAGTGGTTTGTTTTGAATGGTGGGCTGTTAGTTGAATTATGGGTTAGCATGTTACCTGAACACAGCACTTTTCCCACAGGGTGGGTTATTGTGTTGTCTGAACACTGCCAGGGTGGCTTGCTAACCATGCAATGTGGCTTGTTGACCGCCCTGAACAACCCAGCAACAAACCATGGGTTCTCAAGGTGGCTCGTTTGAGAAAAATATGCCACACTGTGTGGTTAATAAGCCACCCTGGCTGCGGTCAGACAACACGCTAATCCATGGTTCAAAACAACCCACATTCAACCACTGGGTGTTGTGTGAATGCCCCCAGAGAGAGAGAGAAGTGGGAGAATGTCACATCTTGGGCTTTGATCCTGACTTTCTTGATGGTGAGGAAATCCCAAAATTTATGGGATCCTCTTACATAATGACTTGGAGGGGGGATCCCGCACATTCCGCCTGCGTTAGCCCATTCTCTGAAGCTCACTTCCAAGCTATAATTACCTTCTGGAAATGCTTGATCTCTTTTTGCAGCCTCCCCAGAGAAGAAAATGCCAAAGAGAACTCCATGTTGCCAGCACTAATGAGGGCAGGCTCTCTGAAATGAATGCTTCAGTCAGGATTGCTTCAAAACATCATCTCCCTTACTGAGGCTCAGTTTCTCAACAGGGATAGGATTGTTCTTTTTGGAACGCCCTTCAGAAATCCGCATGGATCTGATGGATATTCCTAACGTTCAGCCAGAAATGTGAGCAGCCTCAGCATTTGCCTAAAGTTCTGACCTTCACGGTTTTGGTTGAGAGTGAGGTTTTTATCCCCATTGTGACGAGAGATTTGATTCTCTACCCAGAGTCAGATGAGTCTTCCTGTTCCTCTTGGTGGTTTGGCTCAAGCTTGGCATGCTGAACATCGCAGGTTCAATCTCTGGCAGCTCCAGGTAACAGGATTGAGTAGCAGGTACTACTCAATTTCTTTTCCTGAGCCTACTAGGCTCATCATAATAGACAATACTGGACTAGAAGGGCTGATGTTTTTAACGCTGTACGCAGCCATTTCACATCCTCTTAACTGGCCGCAGCAGTGATTAGTGGCTCTGCACCAAAGTTGAAAAGATGCACATTGGACCATTCCAGACTCATAAAATTTGGTGCTGGCGTCACCCTCCCCGGATCCATTCCACGCCAAAGCGCCAAGCATCTATAAATGTTTTCCCCGGATCAGCCTGTCTGTTTCAGGCACAGGATGCCAACGGTCCCTCTTCCCCATTAACAGTTTCCCCATTAACTTCACTGGAGGAAGAATAGCCTGTACATGGTTTTCTGCACCCACAGATTGAAATGAAGGGGGACCCCTGAATGCATAAACAATGCTTTTGAGATACATGCAAGGGTCTCCGATTCAGGGTGCCCTGCAAGCAGCCGCAATTTAAGTCTTGAGAGGGAGAGTTGTGAATGGTGCACAAACCTCTGCCTCCCCACAACAATGAAGGCTGAAGTTAGCCCTAGCGTTTCACTAGGGTGGTGAAGGCTGAAGTTAGCCCTAGCGTTTCACTAGGGTGGTGCTTCCCAAAACGGAACACATTGTTTGCATGCAGAAGGTCTCAGGTTTGGTTGCGGTTTGTCATCAATCAACTTTGTTTCAATTTATTTATTACTTTTCTATACCACCCCAAAGCTTGCTGAGCAGTTTACAAAGGTTTAAAACCTTAAATACTTAATATTCTGCATAATATAAAAACAGTTTAGCTACAAATGTATAAGCATACACACATCCAAACAATAACTTATGACTGGATTAAAAAAAAACTTATCGTGTGCTGCCAAATGCCAGGAAGTAGAGGTAGGTCTTAAGCTGGCACCAAAAGGATTACAATGTTGGCATCAGGCCAGCTTCACTGAGGAATTCTTTCCCTAATTGGGGGGCCACCACCGAAAAGGCTCTCTCCCTTGTTGCCATCTTCTGAACCTCCCTCAAAGAAGGCACCTGGAGGAGGACTTAATTGAGCATACTGTATGGGTAGGTTCATGCCCGGGAGAGGCGTTTCATCAGATATTCTATGTTCTCTATAAGAACCTATAGCAGGGGAAGGCAAATGGGGGTGGTCCAAATGGCTTGGATTGCAAATCCCATAAACCTTGACATTGACCATGCTGGCTGGGCCCGGGGGTGGGTGGGTGGTGGCTGTTGTCCGAAACGTCTGGGGAGCACTAGGATGCCTCCCCCTGGCCTGTGCTGTGGAGAAAAATATTTATTTAATAGATTGATATACCACAGAATATATTTTAAAATATTTCTAAGCAGTATCTAAAATGAAGCCACCATACTGCATGCATCTCCCGCTCTAGGATTTCTCCTATGCAACATGGTGCATTTTTTCCCTTCTCCTCCAACCTTCCTTCTGTCAGGGTGGGAGTAACTGTGCAGTGTCACTAAGAACTATGATCCAGGCGAAGGAGATACCCTGAAGCTTCATCGTTGCCCAGAAAACACCTTTTGGTTCCTGGACCCAATTATACTGGACAAAGCAGAAGGTAGGATTCAGAGAGGCAATATTAACTTGAGCCATTCTGCAGTTGCTAGGAGGATGCCCACCTGGCGATCTGGGAACTGTTTGAGGTGAAAAAGATACGCCGTCTTTTGGGTGTGCTCCCAATTTTCATACAGAAAAATCAGGAGTTTGGGTAGCCTCTCTCTCTGTGCGTGTTTGATTATTGAAATGTGAATGATTGTGAACCAGGCCAAATAAGAGTTGTGCATTTTCGTTGTTACCTAATCATTTCAAATGTGAATTTGGGGCTATGAATGAGAATGATGCTGATAATTAGGCCTCACTTAAAAAATGTGGCTGGTTTGTAAAACTAGGCATTGATTTGGCGCCGTGTAGTGAAACTTGCTGCAACTTGGCAGTAAATGGCTGTAACAACTCACTTAGCACACTTGGTAATTGTCTTCTGGCAAATGTGCCGAAGGGTGGAATCTCTGTGGCCCCCTGCTGCCCTTTTCCAGAATCCCTTCCCTTCCGCACCGTTTCTGGTAATAAAATATTTACACTTCCTACAGATGGCACAGCAATAGGGCTTTTGAATCATGTTGAGATGATGGTACCTGGACTTGGCCAACAATGCTCTCCTACTGACCCTTAGGTTATGTGGCCTTGCAGTATGGCTTTTGCATGTCTTGTGCCCACAGTAAAACATCAGAAGAGCCCTGCTGGATCTGACTCAGGGTCCATCTAGTCCAGCATTCTGTTCACATATCGGCCAATCATTTGGCCACTGGAAACCCAGAAGCAGGACATGAGTGTAACAGTATCCTCCTGCCCTAGTAACTGGTGTGCATAGGCATACTGCCTTTGACCCTAAAGGTAGCCTATAGCCATCAAGACTAGTAGCCATTGGTAGCCTTCTCCAGGAATTTGTCCACTCCCCTTTTAAAGCCATCCAAATCGGTGGCTATCGCTGTGTCTTCTGGTAGCAAGTTCTTCATGTGTCGTGCGAGGAAGACCTTCCTCTTATCTGTCCTGAATTTCCCACCAGTCAGCATCATAGGGTGACCCCATTGGGTTCTAGTCTTACGGGAAAGGGAGAAAAATGTCACCCTATCCAGTTTCTCCACACTGTGCATAATTTTGTACAACTCTTTTCATGTCTCCCCTCACTCGCCTCTTTTCTAAGCTAAACAGTACCAGATGTGGTAGCCTTTCCTCATAAAGGAGTTGCTGCAGGTGATTGGCAGACACTATAAAAACCTCTGGATTGGCCAGGTACAGGTAACAGGAAGTTGGCCTTTTGTCCTTGCTGGGTTAACATAACAATACCATTCTAGCTCCTGTGCAAGTTCCCATTTTAGCCATGGTCCCCATTCTGTTCCTTGATTGTTCCATGTTAGCTTTATTATTCCATGTATCTTAATAATAAACCCAAGGCAGCTTACATGGCCTCCCTCCTCTCCATTTTATCCTCACAACAAGCCTGTGAGGTGGTCCCAGCTGAAAGATAGTGACTGCCCAGTCATCCAGTGGGGACTAGAATCTAACCTCCCAAGTCCAGGTCCAACTCTTAACCACTACACCACATTGCCCTACATCTGTCTCCTCTTGAATTCCGCTTTAACTAAAATTGACTCCGGAGTTGGAATATGTGTAACAGTTTGCCATAGGGGTCCAGTGCTTTCATCTCCCCCTGTATTCTTTGCATGCAGCGTCGTACTGATGCGCAGGTGTGTTTCCTGTGCATTGCTGGTAAAACAACGCTGATCTTGATGCGATTGTTACGTATGATCACAGAGAGATGGCTTTCTTTTCTTTTCTTTTTTTTGCAATGGCTTATCAAATGCGCATGTGCGCCTTGGTAATGTTGAAGAGGGGGGAGGGTGAGACAGGGACATGCGCTCATGCAGAGTGCTGTGTAAAAAATTTTTGGAAATTTTGGATACGATTTTTTTTTTTTTTTAAACCCATAGGATACTTAATATTTTAGTTCTACTTTGGAAACACGACCAGAGTTCAGGATTCCACAATCAAGGAAGAAATCTGGGCCGGGAGAGTTCCAGCGGCGTGCCTAGCCTCTTACAGCTTCATTCCCTCCATCCCTCCTCTTCTTGCACTGCAACATCACTTTCTAATTTGGTTGTCCAGAAAGGCACATCGTATTCCAAATGGGCTAGATTTATGTAACGGCATTCTTATCCCTGCTGTTTTGTTTTCCGGTTCCTTTACGAATGATTTCCTCACTGTGCATTTGTCTCTCTTGCTGCTGTAGCTCAACTGAATTACTGCTGCTGCTGTTTGTGAGCTTTTTAGAATGCCTCCAAAATCTATTTGCCCAGTGGATTTTAGGTCCTGCCTTTCATTTGTAAAGTTAGGATGTGTTGTGCCGATGCGCGTTACTTTGCCCTCAATCGCACTGAATATTGCCCACTGCACATAACCCCCCAGGGGCTGTAGAGTTGGTAGGAACATCCAGGGTTAAATAGTCCACTGTTAAAAGCATCTCTGATAGGTGACTGTCCAAACTCTGCTTGAAAACCTCTAATGAAGGCGTCTCCACCACTTTCCAGCGTCAGGGCAGCTTGTAACCATCAGGAAGTTTTTCCTAATGTTTAGACGAAATCCCTTTTTTCTTTTGAACTGTCCTCTGGAGCAGTGGTCTTCGACTGATCCAGAGCGGAGATCCATCTTGGGCTCCCAGCCTGCAACACGGGACCCCCTTTCATCTGGACTGATCTTGTCACCTACTTTTGGGTCGCGGCCCACCATTTGAAGACCACTGCTCTGGAGCAATAGAAAGCCATTTCGGTCCATCTATGGGACAGCTCTTCAGATGTTGGAAGATGGTTATCATATCACCTCTTAATTCTCTCTTCTCCAAGGGCAGCATATCCAAGCCCTCATGTCCTGCTTGTGGTCTTCCCAGAGAGATCTTGGTGGTCATTGAGGGAAACCAGACGTTGGCCTAGATAGGCCTTTAGTCTGTCTGATCCAGCGATAGCCACTCTTAGGTTAGGTGAACGATGGGCTTACTACACCCACCTCTTCAGGGAAGACCGAACAGTGAAAAGCTTTTGCTTAAAAGTGGATCGGCCCAGCCTGCTGGTGGTACGGTATTAAAATCCTCTTTAAAAAAAGAAAAGAAAAAAAAGATGGAAAATAAACACTTTTGTTCATACGCTGCTGCATTCGTTCCAAATTAGGCTGCAGCCACCGTTAAGTCCGATCCAAGTGTTTGCGACCCTCCATCATTGCTTTACAAGATGAATGCTTTTGACATTCAAACAAAATTGAAAAAGAAAGAGAAGTTTGACTAGAACTGGAAGAGGTGGTTGCATGCCAACTTACTCTTGGCGTGTGCGCTGTCTTTCTCTCTCTCTCTTTTCCACCTTGCTCTTTTGGCTGCTGTCTATACACGCCATGACGGCTGCCCTCCCGAAATGCACGGCCGAATAAGCCTATGGAGATGTTAACTTGGCAGCGAGCGCAGCTGAGCAAATTCGGAGGAGGTGCTCCCTCCTTTCCCCTCCACCCCCTACTTAACGCAGTCCGTCATTCCCTCTAACCTGTTGCTCTCAAATCTCAAACTCTTGCAAATACATCAGTACACCAGGAGCATTTGTTGTCTTCTCAATTATCCCAGAGTTCAGGACATGGAATAATGGGCTCAAGTTACAGGAAGCCAGATTCCGGCTGGACATCGGGGAAAACTTCCCGACCGTTAGAGCAGTATGACAATGGAACTAATGACCTAGGGAGGTCGTGGGCTCTCCCACACTAGAGGCCTTCAAGAGGCAGTGGACAGCCATCTGTCAGGGATGCTTTAAGGTGGATTCCTGCATTGAGCAGGGGGTTGGACTTGACGGCCTTATAGGCCCCTTCCAACTCTACTATTCAATGATTCTAAGGGGTGCTGGTGGACTCCTCCAGCGAGTAGGCCCCACACTTAGAGGAACAGCTATTTCTGTTTAACCAACCCTCGTTGCTGCCCAACCCATCATTGTTCTCGCTGGAAGTGCCATTACAGCTGACTGATGCCTGCCAGATGCGGGCTGTCTCTCCCCCTCCATGCGATTTACAATCACGAGGGAATGTCTGAAAAAGGCTATGGTTAGCCCCACCTCCGGGATCAAGTGCCCAAGCCTGCCTTCGTGTAGGTGCGAACCAGGGCATTCCGGCTTCTCTTACTGCCATTTCTGCAGCCATCATTCAGCTCTTGTAGTGAATAGTTCCTGGGAGCGGTCTACTTTTGGTAGCAGTGCCAGGTCCGAAATGAGGACATATCAATGTTTGTCCTGGCCTTTCCTCAGATTATGGAAAAGAGACTGAATGTAAACTTGATATAGACCGAAGAATTGAAATGAAAATTTTTAGGCAGCTTATGGATTCCACGTCTATCTTGGTCTGTACAGTAAAGTGGAAAAATACGAACGGATGTTAAATATTAGATGTATTTTATGTATTTCTTTTCATTTATTTACTCCCCTTTCTTTTTGTTGATTTTTGTTTGGTTGATTTGTTTCGGAGTAGCTATAGGAACAGTCAATAGCTTGTTTTCTTTGTCTTTAGGGGGAGACTGGCAAAACGTCGCCCAATTTGAGGGGGTTGGGATATCCTTTATCTTCGTACCTTCATAATCTTGCAATCTCATATTATGTCTGTATGAGCAGATCACCTGCTACCCTAGAGGGCAGGTGTTTACAAAAAAGAATGGTTCATGCCTGAAGAGAGAGCTTTACGGGGGAAAGTAAGTCTGGAATTCTAAGTTGACCACTGGTTATACCTGTGGGAATCCAGTGTTGGCATTTATAGGACTTGACAGTGCAGTGCTTAATATTTTAAGACTACAACCTAGAAAATAGCTGTAAATGGAAAGTTCATCAGGCGCCTGTTTTCTAAAGGTTCCCAGTCACACCACCCTTCCAGCTTGGGAAGAAGTAGAAGGCCATTAAAACAACTGTGAGCTTCTGGGATTTCCCTTCTCTCTTTCAGAAGTTTTGAGTGCCTTGTGGTTTCTCACAGCAAGGTCTTTGGTGTTATTATTATTATTGTTATTGTTGTTATTTTTAAGCCTGCTGGCATATTTATTTCACTTTCTTGGCTTGTGGGTTAGATTTGCACCCTGCCTTTCTATAGGCAAACTGAAGGTCGATCATGAAAACTTCCATTGTACAAAAGTTTCAGACCCAAATCCTAGCAAATGTAGTTATTGTATGGAAGATAACTCGTAAGGGGAAATATGGAGGGCTGAATTGGGGCCCTCCCTGGTTGCCTAGAAAATAGAGGGCTGTCTTTCTTAGCCTAGGGTGGCCGTGCGTCTTTTACCGAGATCAGTTCTTGGTTTGAAATGCAGTCCTCCTGCATTTTGAAAGTGCCCTCTCTTTGAAAGCATCCTCCTCTCGTTGGAAGGGAGCACTCAAGAGCCTTGACTTGGATGAAAGACTGAACAGCGAGGCAAACAGGTGCACCTGGCCAGTCTTCCACACTATGGTGGTACGTGCTCTATTTCTATTTAAAATATAGTCCTTATTTCCAAATTTGCACTTGTATGTATAAATCAGCGTATGCAATTTTATCCAAGTGTGGCCCCTCTTTTAGCGATTCAGACACGGCTGCCCTATCTTAGCCCTTTCCTCCGCTGCTGACAGAGAGTGTTCTTTAATGGGAGCAATATTTTTGCCTCCGTCCTTGGTGAGCCACTGTCCGGCTCCTGGGGTTAAACCAGGGGAGCGCAAAGTATAGATTGGGATCTACTGGTAGATCTTGGGGTGATTTGCAGTTGAACACCAAGGGGTTCTTAACAAGAGCAAGGGGTGGGAGAAAACCTCTGCTTTGTGTTAACTGCTTGGTTCTCAGCCTCCGTCTCCCTCGCCTCTAAAACAGGAGTAATAATGGATTGCTTTTGACCAGGCCTTTGCTCAGCCTCCAGGAAGTACTGGTCTTCCTTTCTTGTCTCCGTCTGTTCCCCTGCCCTCTCCAAGCATGCAAGCAACAAAGAGGTGGAATAGCATCTCCCACTTGGCTTGCGCTCTCCCTCTGGCCACGTGCGGGGAACTGGGCGCCGGGTAGAATTGGGCAAGCAGGTGGGCAGCAGCGAGGAAGGGTTTGGCCCACCGAGAAGGATCCACTCTTAAGGAAAAGTTGGCCAAGGGCTCCCCAAAAACTTTAGCCGGCGCAGAGTAGTCCCAACTATTATCCATAGTAGCATCTTCCCTTGGGTGTGTCTGCATCTGAAAAGAAATCCAACCTGGAAGGGGTGACTGTTTGCCCCCCTCAAAAATGTGCAGCGAGAGGAGTTGCCTTCAGAAATACGTTGTCCACTTTTTAAAAAAGTGCTTCACTCTTGTGGGTGGGGGTGGGTGGGTGGGAGGGGGAGGCACCCTGTACATGCTCAGACAATGCTGCTCTTCGCAAGGAATTTTAGAACCAGGCGGGTGGTGGAGCTTATAGAGCTGTAATCGCGTGGGACTCTTGAATGTTCAGTCTTCACACATCCCTGCCTCCGTCAAAGAGTCTCTTCCCTCCGCCTCCTCCACCGCACTCAAGCTGAAACCTTTTTCCTTTTATGAAGAAGATGGAAAAGGACCAAGTTGTGTGATTCACAGATTCCATTTCCCCCGGGGTAAAGTTAAGTGTTTTTCTCTGAAGTGTGCTACTTCCTTCAGGCCGAACGGTATGTGGTGTGTTTGTGTGTGTGTGTGTGTGAGAGAGAGAGAGAGAGAGAAAGAAAGAGAGAATGCTAAGACCATTTATGAAAAGTTTAATTATGGGGCCTAAATAGCAGAAAACTGTGAAGTCCTTGTTATCCAGAATGCACTTTTTTGTAGGAAATAACACGGTTATTTGTATGATGGCAGTGGAGGTGGAATGCAAAATAGGCCCGTTCAAAGCTACATCCAAACTTCACATGATTGCGGGCCAAGTTGTGTCAGACGCCCATGGATCTGCACAGGTGGGTCAAAATTTATCAGAAGAGTTCCTTAATGCATTTCCTCATTTTTCTTTTTGAGCTTCTCGTGAACTGTTGGAAAACGTCACACATTCCTTTAGCAGGAGAATATTTGACAAAATGCCCCCCCCCCGCCCCCTTTTCTCCAAAAAGGGTGGGGAATTTTAGGTGCGACTCTGGCCCCAGTTTTAATATTGTTCAGTACTATCGAGGGAAGCAATAGATTTGGTCCTCCATGCTCTCTTAGCCTACTTCTTTTGCCCACCAGCAGGAATGATCAGCCCTCTTCTTTTCAGCATGAAGCGTTCGCTGTGTGTTCTTTCCTGCCGCTCCTTCTAAACTTGAAAAATTCTATCCCCCTTTGGAGACTGTTTGGCTGTGCAAAAAATACAGTGCAGAATTTTGGGATGCCTCAAAACACTCCAACCAGCTTCTTCAGTGCTGTTTTCCTCCCCCCCCCTCCCCCGCACCCCGGAGCATTTGGCTGGCAGCCAGCAAAGCGCGTGAAAGCAAGAAACAGCTTACTGTGTTAACAACTGAACTGACTTTTAACATGATTTAATATTTGATGTTTAAAACATAACAGGAAGGAATCCTGCTGCCGGTCAGACCTAAATGAAAATAGTTTACATTTCTCATGGAATAGAGTGTCAAAACCATTGCACATTAGCAGGAGCTGTGAGATGCGTTCTCTCCTTTTATTCCCAGCAGGCCGAAGCCTTGGAGAGATTCAGAAGGCCTGCAAAGTAAAGTGAGAGGAATGCACATTACTTTTATTCAACTAACATGCGTCCGTCCAGCTTGTTGGATGTCTGAATAATTCTGAGATCCGAATCTTGATCTGAAGGCCGAATCTTGATCCGAATCGGCCTTCAAAGCAGATGGGGGTGGCGTGCAGAGCCCTGCAGAAAACAGCAGGAGTCCCTACGGAACAAAGCATGACCCCATGCTCATTGCTGCTGGTAGAGGGACACCGCTACAGGAGCTGGTTCCAAAGTTGGCATCCCAAAAGAAGCTTCATATGCTATCAGGACAACTTCCAGAAAGCGGTGTGTGTGTGTGTGTGTTAATCTGTACATGATCAGCTTGGCACAACTGCTGGAGCAAAGCTTAGAAAAAGCAGGTGCCTAGAAAAAGCTGGCCTCCATGCCCAAATGCGGTTGTGGAGGTTGTCGTTCTCTATCCCACCCATGAGAAACACACTGTACATTTTGAGACTTCCCCCAGCTCTAGCGTGGATGCGAGTAGGCACTCCAATACGAGCATTCAAGATGCACATCTGCCGCATGTGGGTACTTGGTGTAACAGAGCACACTGGCGTGCTTTCAAGTCTTTAACAAAGAACAGGAAAATACAAGAATGAATCAAATCCTGTCTGTGACCTGAGGCTTATCTGCAGCAAAATGGCTACTTGAAAGCAGCATGCACGCTCCAGCTTCAACTAATCCCCGCACCAAGGGCTTAGGATCAAAGGACGGAGGCAAAGCGAATTAAAAAGGCCTGCAATGGCTTATCCCTGGACTCAGGCCTCCCCTGTGGCTGATTAAGCTAATGTGGTGTTGCATGTGGAGCTTAGCAAGGGCTCGGGATGAGAGAAGGCAGAAGGGAGAGAGAGAGAAGCCCTCTACCAACTGCTGCAGCACGTTAAAAGGATTACTGTGGACAAACGGAGATGGGGCAGCGGAGCCTCTTCCACGGCCAAGCTGGTCTTGCCTCTAGGGGGCTTATTCCACCCGCCCCCGGCCTTCAAGCCCTTGAAAAATAACAGGGACGCGAAGCCACGGAACGCTTGTGTCGGGAAGATACAGAAAAGCCCCAAAGCAGCAAACAACATTGTTGGGTAGATTGCCCGCATCTGGACATTAAGAGCTGCTCCAGTGGTAGGCTTCGCTGATGAAGATGCAGCCAATTTAAGCCACCAAAACAGCCGAGGCATTCTCAACAGCGGGGCTTTCACCCAGGCACTTAGCGAGACCCCCAAGCCCCTCGGGTGGTGGGAGGCGGGGATCTCAGAGGAGAAAGAAGCGGGGTCAGAGTCTGTCCACCTTTCCCCGCCTTTTGTTACGCTTCTGGATAAACGTTATTATAAATCAACGTGCAAATCGAACCAGACATTTGTTTAAAAATGTATGTGAGATTGTCTTGTATGTGACACAGGGTGAAAGCGGGTGGGGGGAAACCTGCCTTGAATTGACCCACTGGGCTGGTTCAGTAACTATTGACAGCAACCCAAAATGTTCCACTTGGCTCCTCCTGAAGCTGCTAAACAATGTGGAAACCGCCCTCAGCGACTTGTTTAGCGTTCTGACCGAACAGGGATCCCTGCCTTGTTGCTCTCCTCATAAGCCAATAACAAACCGTGGATTATGATCCTGGCTTGTTCAGATGTGACAGTAAACAAACCGCAGATGGAGGTAGCCTGATTTGGTTCATCTGTTCCCGCTGGCAGGAGAAGGCAAACGGGAGCGATTGGGCGGCACGTGATAGCACAGCTTGCTCGTTCATGAGCTTTAGAGTTCGGTTAAATCCAAACCGGCTCATTATGAAATGGGGGGAAGGGGAAGTTAGTAAACTCTGAAAATTAAAGTAATATATATCTACATGCATCCTCCACTTTTATAAACAGCCCTTTTGTGTTGGTTCTCCCAGCCTCTATCACTCACTTCTATGCTTTCCTCCCCGCTAAATCTGTTTTCCTGGTCCTGGAACCATTTAATTCCTAATTCATAGAGGCACAGGGATTTTGGAAGCAGACTAAATTAAACTGAAATGTATATGGGTACGGCTGGTGTGCGCAATTTTGGCTGTGGAATCTAGGTCCTGCCTGGCACTCTGAGGCGGGAGTCCCTAGAGCCCAAACTGCATGCGTGCGACGGGAAACCTAACCTCATGACACATTTTTTCTTTCAAGTGACAGGCGAGATCTGTGCTATGCTCAACACTCTGCCAATTTGTAGGTACTACAATACTGCCCAACTGGTTGGGGGAGTAGCGTGTAAGAGAGCACCAGCTAAGTCTGGTACCTCCTCTGTGCACATTTTGCTGCCCCCACTGGAGGTGGTGAGAGGCGCGCCAAGGAAGCCAGGAGCAAAATCACCCTTCCTCTTCATCAGCTTTAAGGTTCTCCATCTTTAGTATACAAGCTGCGGGCACGCCACACAATTCTCTACAAGCATCAAGCTGCAAATTGTCCCGTCTTCTGTCCCGTCTTCTGAGCAGACAGAGTAATGGAGGCCCAGTTGGAGCTTGTGCATTAGACCCTATTAAAAGCGGCCCTTTCTTCCTGCCACATTAGGAGCCTGTCGCTGATCGATACTGGAAAAGCTTTTTAGTTGCTTCCTCAAACTGGATGCTGTCTCAGAACAGCTGTGTGTCAGGCGGGGCCAAGGGCCAGATTTCAATGTGGGGATCTACTTGATAACCACACAGCCCAATTTATTTCCCGTTGGTAATGTCACAGGCTGAGGACTTGGGCATTTACTTCTGACAGTTTTAAATCTACTTTTTGTCAGCTGCCTTGAATACCAACCACAGAAAAGTGAGACACACATTTAGTTTCTAATATTAGAATTCAGTGAAAGGAGAAAAACAAACATCACATCCTAAGGGAATCTCACCTGTTTGTGCCTGGTAACAGAATGACACAGAGTGTGTGATCTGGCAGGCATCTGTAGAGCTTTTTGACCTGACGGTCGAATGCCTTCATTGCTTTCTTTAAATCCTGCTCCTATGTAGAAAACATGAAGCCTGTCATTAAACATAAATAAATAAACAAAAACCAAGGAACCCCCTCTCAACCAACCAGAACACAACCTTAAGAAGGGCAAGAGATAGTTATTTTACAGTGGCCGAAAGAAAATTGGCGACAGGCTCTCCAGTGCTTAAGATTTCAATGAAAATGTCCACGAGAAATTGATTTAAGTACTTTTTGAATGTACAGATCGCCCCGACGTTCGCACAATTAAAGCACAAGTCTAAAAGGGTCAGTTGAAATGTCAATAGAAAAGAGCTGAGAAATGAGACGTTAAAACCTTTTAAAAGCTGGCGCCCCGAATACTATCACGGTGTGTGCGTGTGTAAAGTCAGATGGGCATATGACGATGCCTTATGCCTCGTCAAACCACTGATCTAGCTGCTCTAGGGTTGTGCGTTCTGCAGCAGTTTCTCAGGGTGGAGGAAACTTCCCCCAGCCCAAGATCCTTTAACTCAGGCGTGTTGAACCCTTTCCAGCTCAAGAGCCAGATTCCATTCCTGAGAAGCTCCCGGGGGCCGCATTCTAGTGGTGGGCAAGGCCAAAGTAAAAACCCTCCCCCCAGCCTAGTTCTGATTAAAGCTCTTAGTGCCAGTAACTAAGCCTTAGAAGAGACATTTCAATGTTTTAGAATGGGGAGGGGACTGCACAAAAGCCAGGAAGCTATCAAACAATTGGCTTTTTGGGAAAAAGAGCGTGGTCATTTGGGAACCCGGAAAGGGGGGTGGGTGGGTTTAGTCTGCAGGCCTCAAGTTTAGCACCCCTGTTTTAACTGGAGGTGCTGGGACTGAACCTGGGACTTTCTAACTGCAAACCATCTGCTCTGTTACTGAGCTATAGCCTCTCTCCCTAGTATTGCTTTTGAAAAGAGGCTCACATTCCGGCAACATTCCAGGGCATTTGCACTGCAGTGGCATTGCAAATAATGCCCTTCTGTACGCTATAGCTGACTTGGCCCCCGGGAGTGCAATCCTGCTTGCAAACAAGGTGTTTGTCTTGTTCCCTTGCAAAAAATCGCTACCTTTTGGGGGGGGGGGGGGCTTCTGTGGCAGTCAATTCGATGGCAATTTTGGCGGCTTCAGGGAGTCTGCAATGTGGTCCTCCAACCTCCAGAGGCGCTAACCCTAATAATAGGAAGCAAGTGGGGATTCTTCAGCCTGAACTTGGCATTCTTTGATCACTTTCTTTGATCTATCACATTTCGAGCATGTCGGGGGAAGCAAGGCCATGAGCTCACCAAAGCAAAGGGCTGCTGTTCTTCCTGGAGACGCATCTCGTGGCATGGGTGGGGAGCTGCAAGCTTTCCGCCATTTTGGTTTACGCAAGAGACCCACTGGTGGAGACGTGTTGGTATCAGGGCCCTCCTGCTTTGGAGTTTGCTGCCTCTGGCCATCTGCTCCTCTATGGTTTTAAGGGCATTGGAGGCACTTTCTGTCGTCTGGAATTCTGAACAAGAAATACAAGAACCCCCACAGGCTCAATAAATGCTTTTTCCTCAGCTTGGACAAAATAATGAGCACTGACTTTCGCTGCATATTTTCTTTGGGATGGATCCAGATTTAGTCATTGTTAGAACAGACCCATTGAAATCAATGAGACATTAATTAATCAGGACTAATTCACATCACATTAATTTCAACGGGCCTACTCTAAGGATGACTAAATCTGGACTCAACTCGTTGTTTTTGGATGATGCACACGTGTTGTAAGCAGGCATCCTTAAAAGAGATATCCTAAGAAGAGAATGCCTCTTTTAAAATGGTGCTTATCATCTGCAGCTTTTATAAGTGCCTGTACTACAATTAATAAAAATAATATCTGTTGCCCAGTTAATCTGGGGGAGCTTTTGCAATTAATTGTGTGTGTGTTTATTTTGACTCCAAAGAGGACTGACTACAGAACATTCAGGCCGCAGAATACTAATCAGCTATTGGGGTGGGATGGAGTGGTTGAAATCCTGAACAGGGAGCATTTGTTGCAGCCCTGCCTGTTCATGTCGTACTTACTCAGAAAACAGTAATTTCTCTCTCTTCCAGTTCTGGGATCCCTTGGCCGAAAAACAGAACTTAAATCTTCCAAACAACCCAATTTCTCTAGCAACTTTGTCTCTGCCTGCATCTTCCCCAGTCCTGCCAAGTAAACGACACCTTCGTTGTCTGGGTCTCTTTCCAGCTCTTCCACCAGCATCTCACACTCTAGTGTCATTTCGGTGACGGGTCTCTGAACCTGAAGGCACCAAACAGAAACACACAACAATCTGGCATTGTCTTGCAGAACACGTTCCCGAGCCCCTCCATCCTGGGGGTCAGCACACTGCAAGAAAGGGTGTGTATGATTGGAACGCAGGGCTCCGAGTCCCCGAGAGTGATTTCAAAGGCACAGCTCCAAGTTCCAGCAGAGTTGGGGTTGGGGCCATAGCTCAATGGTTAAAAGTCAAGATGGCCACATCTCACCTGCAGCAGCAGCATGCCTCTGAATCCCAATTGGTGGGAATACGAGCAGGAGGCTGCTAAATTGACAGCCTGGTAAATGTCGGCGAAGTATCAGCCCACTCAACTTTCTCTCTGTCCGCACATACTGGTCTTAGTTCGTTTCCCTCTTTAGGCTAACTTTTGCCTCCTTTCCCAGCCTCATCACCTGGAGGCGATTCCTATGCGCCATAGGCGAGTGGCTACGTACAGGTCTGGCCGAAGCATTCGGCAGAATGTGGGCTCGATTCCATTCCAACGGCAGGAGAAAGATGCCACTGTGCCTGCTGTTGCTCTCTTCCCAATCACACTGCAAACGCGAGAACACATCCCAAGCTTACCTTGATCAAAGATCCCCCAACTTCTGCACCATTCAGACTCTCCACGGCAAGCTGAGCAGCCTCTAGAACTTCGTACTGGATACAGACATGGGGCTTTGGAAAAGGAGAAGATTGCAATAGATCGGCTCGTTTGAGACTTAATGATCTGGGGCTGATAAACAGGACAGCTGCTGCACAGATTTGCGGTGTACATTTTGCAGGCAGGAGACCTGCCTACCTGTGAGTAGACACGTACAGGGTTTGGGATGCTATTTGGAAGGGCTGTTGAGTGATTCCGTCCTCCTTACTTCTGAGTAGGCTGAAAAGAGTAACAATCATATCTGGCCCCACCTACTCTGCCTTTGACTGCACCCTTGAGACCTTCTCAGTATTGCAATTGGCCTTCACGCTGGAAAAGGGTTTCCACCCCTGCATTAGGGGAAGTCGGCAACACAGGGCTGCACAGCTGGCTGGATTCAGCTTGTGGGCCCTGCCTTGCCTATGCCGGTTTTGCTTTGCAGCTCACCTTGAAGGTTTCTGTGAGGATCCTCATCGATTGAATATGGCCGTACTTCTTAAAGGTCCTCTTCAGAGTCTTCAGGCAAACGTCTTTGCCAAACGGGCCGGCGTAGATGGTCAGCATGTCAGCCAGCTTGGCCCTCATCTATGGAAAGACGGGTTAATGCTGGGATTTAATAACGGGGGACAAATGACGATATTTTTTTTTAAAAAAAACCCTGGCTCCTCACCTCTCAGTATTGTAGACTTCCAAATCTACTTTGGTTTTGTTGGTCTAACTCCCCCTTCCCAAGTTCATCGAACAGGGGGTGTGGAGCGTCAGAGGTAGGGTGACCATATGACAAGGAGGACAGAGCTCCAGCATCTTTAACAGTTGTATTGAAAAGGGAATTTCAGCAGGTGTCATTTGTAGGCATGCAGCACCTGGTGAAATTCCCTCTTCAACACAGCAGTTGAAGTTGCAGGAGCCCTACCCTCTTTTGTATCCGGTCCCTCTAGTATAGCTCCTGCAGCTTTCACTGTTGTGATGGAAGAGGGAATTTCATCAGGGGCTGCATGCCTACAAATGATACCTGCTGAAATTCCCTTTTCTACGCAACTGTTAAAGATACAGGAGCCCGTTCCTCCTTTCCACACGGCCACCCTAGAGTTATGGCCTGCTGGGTTCTCTAGACGGCCAATTTTAACACAAATGCCACCTACTCCACATAGTCCTCTGGGCGGTTTAGAAATTTTTAAATAAAAAGACAACTAAAACCCACCATGGCAGAACAAACTAAATCGATAAAACCAGCAACAAGAGAACAATACCCACCGGGGTTCTTAAAAAGGTCCTAAAATTTATCTTCCAACGACCTGAAAAAATCACCGGGGGGGAATACAAATGCTCTTCGTCTGGCGCTGAAAGGGTTACAGTATAGGCGCTATAGATGACCCTCTCAGGGAAGAGTATCCCGTCAACCCACAAATCCAACCGCACAGCCACCCCCCCGCATTCATCATTCCAGTAGCTTAATTTAGGGACTGGGGAGTTTTTGGTTGTTGTTGTTATTGCGGGATGCAGAAATCCTTACAAACCTACAGTATATCGCCCAGAGATCACCCGGTAGATCCCGATCTACTTTCTGCCAGCCCTGTGGTCGAATATAGGGAAGCTGTGTTTACCTTTGAACCTGTTTCTGCAATGAGGTCAGATGCAACGTGCTTTGAATCCAAAGCGAATTGAATTACACTGAAGGAGGACCCTGGGATCTCTTCCAGGGTGCTCTGGGAAACCTAGAAAAGGGACAAAATGGAAGTGGAGACTTTCAGGTTAAATGGACTGCAAATGAGGGCTCCTAGAAAACTCGGGTAAAATCTGGGTTGTTAAGTCCAGCAATGGAGCAAAGGACCAAGCATGGAGACAGCAATCAATGAGCCAGGGAAAGCAGAGGCTGTTATGGCCCAGGCAATGCCCCAGCCTGACCCGGAAGCCTTTATACTCCTTCCGGGTTGGGAAGAGCCAATAGGCAGCCAAGACGGCTGGAGTCACAGCGGAGCTTCGGGACACTTCAATGCGTGCAGACTTTCTGTACTGCAGCCTTAAAACAGGAACACAGGAGTCTATACATTCCTGGTCCTGGCAGCTCCTGACACCCAGTATCAGCCAGGCGAAAGGCTTTGACGGCTAGGATGACCGGTTTGGGGAATATCTATTTCCCAGAAGTAATACTGATGGACCAAATGGCTGCAGGGCAGGGATAGGTAACCTGGTGGCCTCCAGGTGTTTAGGACTACAACTTCCATCAACCCCAGCCACCGTGGTTGGGGTTGATGGGAGTTGAAGTCCTAAACAACTGGAGGCAGCTACTTGCCTACCTCTGCTGCAGGGCAACACAGTCTCAGTTTTTCCCCCTTGCTGTATATTGGAAATTTAAAATACGGGGGTATCCACCACTCGGGGAAGTGGCAGCTGCAGAGGTCCTTTGGGGAGGGGGACAAGATGCCCTCAGTAGGCCTGTCTGTCTGGCTTAACCCACATCCTCCTTAATCACTGTCACACTTGCCTGTTTCCCCTGGGCCCAATCCCCACAACCAGAGAGAGAGAGAGAGAGAGAACAAACAAAGGAAGTGACTTGGTTGCCACTCCATTTCTTCACTCTTGTTACCTCTTGCGTTTTTGAAGACGGACGGTGAATTGGCGGCAAAAGCACAGAGAAGGAACAGCAGGGCCAGAAGGCTCTGGGGATCAGCAGCGCCCCCCCTTGAAATGCCATGGGCCTTAACACGTGCCTGTGGATGCGACCCCCTCAGTGTAAGCACCAACTTGGGGACAGTGCAAGGATGACCTTCTCTGGATTCGCTCGGTATGTTTCCACTGGGAAGGACCAAGGCCGTGTGCTTCTCAGCGCCATGAAGTGGAAACGTGAATTCCCAGAGGGATATTTGCCACTCACTTGCTTATTTAGAAGGCCTACACGATTCTGATGGTCGTAGGAAGGAGCTTCGTTCCGTCCTCCGAGAAGCAACGTTTTTTGACCCATCGAGCTCAAGTGGTTCAGAAGGCTAAGAGGCGGGCAGGGAAGTCAATGTAAAAACAAAAACAAATCCAATGCTGCATTTAACACCAACTACTCCCTTAAAATCATGCATCACATTGATATAGCGCAGTAGAACAGGGGTGGGGCAGACATTAGGCTTGCAGGACCGTTGTTTTTGCCCACCAGCAGAGCCAGATAAGAACATAAGAAGAGCCCCGGCTGGATAGGACCAAGGGCCCATCTAGCCCAGCATTCTCTTCACTGACCAGCTGTCAACAGGAAACCCACAGGCAGGACACGGGTGCAACAGCACCACCCCCACCCATGTTCCCCATGTATCTGGTGCACATAGGCTTACTGCCTCTGATCCTGGAGTTAGCCCATAGCCATCAGGACCGGTAGCCATGGATAGCCTCCTCCTCCTCCTCCTGGAATTTATCCAACCCCCTTTGAAAGCCATCCAAATCGGTGGCCATCACGACATCCTGTGGGAGCAAAACAGTGGCTCCGGAAGGGAGGGCACGGAATTGTGGAAGTAGGCGCCTCCGAGCATTTGGATACATGGTGTAAAGGCGCCGCAAGGAACTATGATTTGCATGCCCAGGCAGGGCTGCAGCCTTCCAAAAAGGAGAATTAAAAGCAGGGAAAGCTATTTACCATTGGGTGGGCTTTTGCACCCGTTTCCGGGCCCCGTTCTTTCGCTCTGACAAGCCACAGCTCTGCTCCTCTGCCGCGTTCCTTTGCTGTAGCAATCTAGCTTCCAGGTTTAGCTCTGCTACCTAGGGTGAAGTTGACGAACGTTACAAGACACTCTCTCCCCTCCGAAGTCTGCAGTCAATTACTGTTGGAGAAGATCTCCGACCTGATTGCAGGACACAAATTGCAGGACATATTTTGTGGACTGCTGTCCACAAAAGCTGAAGCCGTAATAAATTTGTTAGTACCACAAGACTCTTGATTATCTTTGGATGTTTGTGGTTTGTTTTCCTTTTGCTCCCTGGTGTTTTTCCGGCAATCTGTCATCAGGTCTCCATTCGTAATGCAATGACAATTATTTTGCATTTTTTTTTCTTTTTTCATTTTTAAAAGGAATGTATGCATGATGCCCTGTTGCATACCTTCTTGGGTCCCTGCTTAATGAAATACTGGGCCAATTCAAGGGCACACCTAGCGTCTTCTGTTGGATCGTGCCCCTTTTTGTCTTCTCGCTGGATTTCTTTCCTACAGCAGGAAAGCAATACACACAAAGGTTAAGGCAGTGATGGTGACCATGAACACATTTCTATACTGACCGATAGCCAAAGATCTCTGGGATGCTCACAAAACAAGATTTTAAACCATAAAATAAAACTGAATAATAAAATATTAAAAAATGAATAATGCTCCGTTCTGGTTCGCACATTGGTTTGGGAAGTGTGAATTAGATAGGTTCGCAGTGAAACCCAAAGCAAATTAATTCCTCTCCCATTTCTTAGAAGGAAAGCAATTGAATAACATCATTTTTTTTATTTGTTTACATTTATACCCTCCCTTTTTTCCTCTTGCAAGGAACCCAAGGCGGCTTACATGAGCCTCCTCCTCTCCATTTTATCCTCACAACAACCCTGTGAGGTAGGTTAAGCTGAGAGTCAGTGACTGGTCCCAAATCACTCAGTGAGCTTCCATGGCTGAGTGGGGACTAGAACCCAGATCTCCCGAGTCCCAGTCCAGCACTCTTAACCACTGCACCACACTGGTTCTCCTATGAAATGCACCATGAGACTGACTTACGTGTGAAATGATGAGCAACTTAAATAAACAAACAGAGCAACTACAACTTGATTAAAAATCTGACTGGTCCACCAGGGTTCAGGTAAAACTGCTTTGCGGGGGCCAAAAGGCTGCCAATCAGCTATTAGTCACGGTAGCTAAATGGAACCTCCATATTCTGAAGCAGTATACCTCAAAATACTAAATGGTGGGGCTTAAACAGCAGGGGAAAATGCTGCTGCCCTTCTTCTCCAACTTGGTCGTCTTCACAGAGGCAGCTGGCTGGGTGACGTTGGAAATGCAGTTTTACAATATATGGGCCTTTTGCTCTGACCCAGCTGTGTGGTTTTGACCTTCTTAGAACAGTCACCATAATTATGATTACCTTCATCAGGCTTCCACAATTTGGTGCAGGCCAGATGTGTTGGGCAACAACCTCCACTCGTTCTGTTGGCCATGCGGGCTGGAGATAATGCATTACAGAGTGGCATCAGCAAACAAGACAACTCTTTGCCTGCAGGACTTGCATGGCTTAGGAGTGTCAGGCAGACTTCGAGAGCAATCCTACACATGTCTAACACAGCAGTGAGCTGCGCTAAATTGAACGGGGCTTCCTCCCAGCTAAGCGGAATCAGGACTGCTGTCAGAAGTACCCTTCCATCTGGAAGGATTTCCTTTCATGGTGCGCAGCAATTCAAAACTTTTCTTATTAAAAGGATTGGGAGGTATGGCTTGGGTTACAAACGACAGCAGAGCAGGGGACGTCTTACCCTAAAACAGCTTCGGCTAAGAATTTGAGCTTGAACCGTCTTCCACCTTTCCTGGCAAATAGAAGCGAAGTGTCTATAACTCTCGGATGAACCATCTAGAAGAGTGGGGGGGAGGGGGGAAGGATCAGAAAATGTGAGCTTCTAGAAAGATGGCATTCATACGAAGCTGTGAACTGGTTTTCTATCACTGGCTTCTTCTTTTTTATATATACCCAGCAACTCAGAAACAGATCACGGCTATCCATGCTGGATCAGACCAAGGGTCCGTCTAGTCCAGCATTCTGTTCACACAGGCCCTGTTCAGATGACACACTAAGCCACGGTGTGGTTAAGCATTTTGAGCTAAACATTATGGCTTAGTCTGTCATGTGAACCACGACTTCGCCTATCGTGTGAACCATTCCTAACCATGGCGTCTATATAACCACGGTTTAAACACACTCACTGACCATGTGCTGCGAAAGGGTTAGCGGCCTTACCATGGCTTAAGCGTGCTGTCGGAACAGGGCCCATAGTGTTTTCAACAACAGCAAATAAACAATAATTCCAAGCAGGTAGCAGAGAGGGAAAGGAAGTAGTAGAACACTGGGTGGAAAAACTCTCCCCGCCTTTGCGGAACCGTCTTGTGCGCTGAGAAAGTAAAGGACAGTGTTTCCTGCTACTTCTGCTGAGCGGATATACTCACTTCCAGAGCTTGGAGGTCAAAATTTAAGGAGTGGCCCACTAAAACGGCATCAGCTGGGAGCAGTTTCTTCAGGCGGCCTTGGATGTCAGCGAGGGTCGTCGTCACTGGAAGGAGCAGCTCTTCAGTGATGCCAGAGTAACTTCAAGACACAATCATCATCATCCTCATCTTTATTATCCCGCCTTTTGCCCAATACTGGGCATCAAAGCGGCTTTACAAAATTAAAACATGTACAGTTAAAAGCTATAAACAGAAATATACAAAAGTTAAACATATAATTAAATAGGTTTCAATATTAAAACATTTCAACATTTAAAATACATATTAAATTTTAAAAATCTTAAACGTAGATGGAGGTCCACTTTATTCTCCAAAGGCCTGCCGGAATAGGAAAGTTTTTGTTTGCCTCCGAAAACACTTCAAGGAGGGAGCCAGTCTAGCTTCCCTGGGAAGGGAGTTCCAGAGCCATGGGGCAGCCACCGAGAAGGCCTTCTCCCGCGTACCCATCAGACATGCCTGGGATGTTGGTAGGACTGAGAGAGGCTATTTAGGGCTTTGAAGGATGGAGGCTTTTCAAGCCAAGGTCATGCTGTGGTAGGACGAATCTGGCCAAGCTATTTTGGGTACACTATTCTGAGGTGGTGCTAAAGAACTTCTCCCTTTCCATTAAGCTCCTTTGGTAAATCAATTGGAAAACCATTCAGCTCTATTCAGACACATGCTAGAGAAAGAGATAGTAGAATCCTGATGTGGAAGCATTGTCTGTACCACTTCAGGCAGCCGGTGAGTAATGTGCACTTTTCCTACTGAGGCAAGCAGCAGCTTGGGTAAGGTTGGGGTGGGGGAATTGGTCAGAAGAAACAGGAAGTGGGAGTTAATCCTATCTCCCCCATGCTGTGGTCCTGATCCAGTTGGGTGCACTGGCAGCTGCTAACTGCAAAGAGTTTAAAGCAAGAGGAGATGAATTCATACATCCCCAGCTCAACATGGAGCTTGGCCCTAAAAGGCGTAAGAAATTGGTGTACGAACATTTTGCTTTCATACATGTGCTTGGAAGCCTTCCAGATCTTGGAACGTGCCTATATGGGTTTGGGTCCAGTTTTTTCCTTTTGCCAGTGAAGTCACGCAAAGAAAATATAATACTATCTGCAAGACTGGGGCTGCTATCTCTTATTTCGTTTCTATACCGCCTAATAGCTGAAGCTCTCTGGGCGGTTTACAAAAATGCCTAAAATAATAAAATACAGCATAAAAATTTACATATGCAAAATTTAAAAGAATTTAGACAGCTAAAAACGGTTTTAATAAAACATTAGGGCCTGTTTATATGACTGGCATAAATGTCCCCATTGTATGCCATTAAATGCCTGGGAGTAGAGGGCAGGCTTAACCTGGTGCTGAAAAGGTGACAGTGTTGGTGCCAGTCAGGTCTGAGTGGGGAGTTCATTCCATAGTCAGGGGGGCCACCACTGAGAAGGCACTCAACACCACCTTCTGAGCCTCTCCTGGAGGAGGCACCCAGAGGGTCCCCCCACCCCAGTTTATATGTTCTCTTAATACACAAATAAGTTATAAAGAGCGCCTGACTGTTTTCTGGATGGAGGCCAGGTTGGTCATATAGCTGCTAACTGGAAATCAGCAAATGAACTTCCTCTTATCATATGGAACCCAACAAATTGGGACCTTGCATCAATGAAGAAACTCACTAAACATCTTTGGGTACACAGAGGCCGAGTAGAAATCTACACTTTCTATGGAATATGGTATCATTTACTGAATTTTCTAATATTGGGAAGAACACACGACAACCTCCTAAGACGCACGGAACTCTCTGGAGTGATCTATTATAATGAGCAATAACTTTATCAGATGATCTTTCTGGTCCCAAATAGAGCTCCTGAGCGATCAGAAAGACTGCAAAGAAATTGATTCACATGTGGTGTACTGAAATTTGTTCCTGTTCATTTTTACTTTGAAAAATTCAACAAATAAATAGAAATAAAATTTGTAAACAGGTTACCTGGTGAGGTAATCTCTTATTGGTAATTTGGGCTTGACCAATTCATTCATGATGCACTGACCGCTGGCATCCACCACCGAAATTCGCGTGAGTTCAGATCCCTTGTCGGTGAGGCACTGGGCAAAATGTGAAGTACAAAGAATGTTTCCCCCCCCAAGGTATCAATGATTTGGTCTGCATACTTGGACCATCTGCCCTGGGCTGGTTGTGCTACTCCAGCCTTCCCCAACCTGGTCTCCTCCAGATGTGTTGGACTACAAGTCCCATCATTCCCAGTCAACGTGCTGGGAGTGGCAGTGCAACTCATCTGGAAGGCACCCGTTTGGGGAGGGCTGGCGTACTCTGTGCTGCTGAGGAGAATTTGAGGGCATGGTTGGCAGAAAAAAATATGAGGCATGTCACAGAACTGTGGAGTTGGAAGGGACCACAAGGGTCATCTAGTCCACCCGCTTCATCCCAGGGGGATGTCAGCCCCCTTCGTTCCAGGGGTGGGCAACCAGCAGCCCTAACATGCAGCCCTCAAGGTAATTTCAAAAGCCTTCTCCATGCAATCAGTTCAGACCTCTGGCAACAATGATTTGTCCCTTACCTGGCAAGCCAACTGGGTGAGAAGGAAAAGACTGGGGAGTGAGAAAGGGGGTGGCAGAGAAAGAGAGAGGCAGAAAGGGAAAAGAGGTGACCCAGCTGCTTTGGGGTATGGCCTTGCCTACCGCTGACAAACAGCCCCTGACAGAAAAACGGTTACCTACCCTTGCCTTATAACTCCTAGCGTTATAACTTCTTAGAAATCAGGGTTAAATCCCATGATTAGCTTGGGGTAATATACCTAAGCAAGCTATCTTATGCCAAGTGATCCATCTAGTTCGGAATTGTCCACCCTGACCAGCAATGGTCCTCCAGGGTTTGGGGAAGGGGTCCTTCACAGCTTTGCCTGGAGAGCCCAGGGATTGGATCTGGGATCTTTGCTTGCTAAATAAGCTCTCAGCCCATGTACTACGGCCCTCTTCCCTGGAACAGTCTACGAGCCAAGCCCTTATTTCATGAAAAAAATCCATCTATGCTAGTGACTTTATTTATTTATTTATTTATTTATTTATTATACTTCTATATTGCCCCATAGCCGAAGCTTTCTGGGTGGTTTACAGAAGATTAAACACTTAAAACAATATACAAAATTTAAAACTACAAAAACATGCAACATACACAGAAACGTAAATTTAAAACAACGATAAACAACTTTAAAAACAGATGTACGATCAGTGAAGCTCATCACATATTGCTAAATGCCTGGGAAAAGAGAAACGTTTTAACCCAGCGCCAAAAAGATATCAACGTTGGTGCCAGGCTGGCCTCGTTGGGGAGATCGTTCCACAATTGGGGGGCTACCACAGAGAAGGCCCTCTCTCTTGTTGCCGTCCTCCGAGCTTCTCTCGGAGTAGGCACCCAGTGAAGGACCTCATGACATCTCCTACTTGAAGGGTTTCCACGGATCAAACCCATTAGCTATGGCAAGACAGCGGTCAGGGAACATCACGCGACTTACCATTTCACAGTCCAGCCCAAAGAGGGGGCTGTTGTCCGTTACAGGGCCGCTGCAACAGGCGCGGACAAAATGGCTGCAGTTGCTGCCATCTGGAGGAGGAAGAAACAAACAAAACAAAAGGTTTTGGCTGAATAAGGTGCAGCCTAAGATCCATAGACACAATGGTTAGATGCTAAAGCGCCGATTCACCGATTGGGCACTTTGTGGTGGCACCCACAGCAGTTTCTCAAGTTCCCAAATATGACCAGAGGTCTTAAAAGGTTGGGGAACCCTGTTTGAAGCTGTAGTTGGGTTTCTAAACCACAGTTAGCACAAACTGTGGTTCGGTGTGATGTCTGAATTGAGCCTCCCTCTCAACCTATTCTCCCGGCAAATGCAGGTTCATCAAGAAAACTCTTACATATGCCCTGCATATATTCCGCCACTGAAATACTTTCCCCCTTTCAAAACATTGAGATTTGCAGATTAACTGGAACAAAATATATGGCTTCCTTACAACACTTACCTTCCAGAGGGTAATCATGGCAGCACATCTCTTCCGGCGTTAGAAGGTAACTGGAGAGCCCGTAACACTCATCTCCATATTTCTGAATGATGGGATCTTTCTTCATTGCTGAAATCCATAAAATATTTATTTTAAAACATTGATATTACCATTTTTCCCAACATGTTTATATTTTAAAACATTTATATCATCATTTCTCCCCAACATCTCTGCCACATGCCTTCCAGCAAGGGTAGGCAATTTGATATCCTTCAGATGTGTTGGACTACAATTCCCATCATTACTGGACACTAGCCATCCCAGGTAAGGCTTAAGGAAGTGGTAGTCCCAAACATCTGGAGGGCACCAGGTTGCCTACCCCAGCCTTACAAGAATGGAGAATGAGGGGATGGAAATAGGATGTATAAAAATCAATAAACACAGAATAATTAAAAAACAACAACAACCCAATAATAAATAGCTAGAAAATTTCCCAGCCAGTCAGAAGCAGCACTCTAGGGCTGTCTTCCCCAACTTTGCGCTGTCCAGATATGTTTGACTACAACTCCCATCATTCCTGACCATTGGCCATGCTGGCTGGGGCTGAGGGGGGAGGCCTGACATAAAAGAAAGCTCTTCTGAGGAGAAAGTAAAGAGGAACAATTCCTTGATTCTGGAGGAGTGATCTACAGCCTAGGTGCCACTGTTGTAAAGGCCCTACTATCCTTAGTGTCAGATGTTCATACGCTGTACATATCGATGGTCCTCTCCAGATGTGTTTGGACTACAACCTCCAGCATCTCAACCTGACATACCACTCTTTGTTACCTGGAACTTTTTCAAAAAAAAAAAGAAAAAAAAGAGGGGGGCCATGGCGGGGGGGGGGGAATCACCCACTCTAGGAACGAGGCTTCAATGGCAGGAACTGTAGAGCCCATTCCTAGAGTGGTTTGCCTTTTCTTCCGGGAGTCCACCACACAGCGACGAGGGGTTACCTGTGGCTAGCTAGGATAGGATAGCTAGGAATGTTCAGCACCTGGAACATCTCATAGAGACTATATAACACCTGTCTTAAAGGAATTGCACTGGCTGCCAATACGTTTCCGATCGAACTGCAAGGTGTTGGTAATGATGTTTAAAGCCCTAAACGGCTTGGGACCTCGATACTTGAGGGAGCGCCTCTCCTTATATCTGCCTGTCCGAGACCTAAGTTCTGTCGGAGAAGCCCTTCTCCATGCCCCACAAATGCGAGATATACGCTATGGTGGGGAACGGGAGAGGGCTTTCCCTGTGGTGGCACCCTGGCTGTGGAATGCCCTCCCTCTGGAGGCCCGACTGGCGCCCGCACTGGCTTCATTTCGGCGACAGGTTAAGACAGGGCTTTTTAAGAATGGCTAAATCCACCAGCCTGCGCACACTGTCTTGTTTTAATTGGATTTTATTGTTTTAAAAATTTCATATCGGTTTTAATATATTAATGGTTTAATTTGTTTTAGAATTGTATATGTAATTCTATTTTAGATGTATGATTTTATCTGTACGCCGACCTGAGAGCCTTGTGATATAGAGCAGGATATAAACGATTTAATAAATAAATAAATAAATAAATAAAACCAAGGTTCAAGTACGCGTAAGGTCTTTTTACCTTGCCTGCCAATCCGCTGACTGTCATTTGTTGCTGCTCCACAAAGTTTTTCCATAAAATCGTCTGAGATGGGCGGTAGGGAGAAGCGCTATGAAAAGACACACAGAATGCACGTGAAAAGGCAGCGGAAAGAAGAAAATTGGGTAATGCAGTGAGGGTTTACCTTGTACGGATTCCAATGATGTCTACACATGAAGCTACACAAGAAACATCTGGTGAGATGTTCCGTTCCTTTCTCCCTAGGATGATGCCCCGGGATGCCAAAGACTGGAGGATCCCATGACGTCACCGGAAAGCAACATCAATGCTTAGTTTGTTTTGCTGTTGTATTTGTACGATATTTTAGGTATATAAGAGGCTGCCTTATGCCAGGTCAGACCATCTAAGCCAGGGGCGTTGAACCTCTTTCACCTGAGGGCAGAATTACATTTTGGAGAAGCTGTTGGGGGCCACATACCATGGGCGAGCGGAGCTGAATGCAAAAGGGGCGTGGCCAAATACCAGCGTATCCGCTTAAAGCACTTACTGCCATTAAGTAAGTCTTAGGAGAGAGGTGTCAACCTTTTAGAATGGGGAAAAAACTGCACTGAAGCTGGGAAACAACCAAATCTGGGGGACCCCGGGGGACTGGATTGGGACCCCAGGTTTGTTGGAGTCGGCCCACAAGTTCTGCACCCCTGATCTCGCCTGCTAACCTTGGGATGCACAGATCAGAATACAACCACCGTGGGCTCAATAAGCCCTCTACTTTTTGCTGCTAGGCTGAGAAGCAAACAGGGTGGCAGGGAGTGGGGGAAAGGAGAGATCGTGAAGCGCCAGGCAGGCCACGATGCCCGACTAGAGGCTGGCATTGCGTTGATGCGTCACAAGTACAGAGCCACCCCAGTTTCCACTACAATACAAAATGTTTCAGACATCGGTTGCGTTTGCACATTCATTTATATTTTTTATGGCATTTATAGTCCACCTTTTTTCCTCCAAGGGGGCCTACATGATCCTCTCCATTTTATCCTCACATCAACCCTTTGAGCTAAGGTTATGTTGAGGATGTGTGACTGGTTCAAAGTCACCCAGTGGGCTTCATGGCTGAGTGAGGACTCCAAACCAATCCCCCGAGACACAAGCTACCAACTACACCAAACAGGCTCACATAATGATATGCCAGGAATCTTGGTCTAACAAATCAAGATGTGAATGAGCTCCATCCTGCTGCGTGTGGCCTCTTTGCTCCCGCTCCGTTCTTCTTTTCATGTGAACGGATCAACAAAACTGGAAGAGGAGAGCTTCACATGACATCCAAACCCGGGATTTTGGTTAAGTGCGCCCGAACAAGCCAGGATCGTAAGTCAAATTTAGACCTAGGTTTGGTGATGGCTTACAAATCCTTGCTTGTTTGGGGATACTGTAGGGGATTTATTTATCACCTTTCCCTTGAACATAGGCTGCTGGGAACTATAGATTCCTGCAACACCTTTCATCAGTACTCCGCAAAATTGTTCCCCACAATGGTAGATGGGAGCGCTAGAGACCAGTACCAGAATGATTAATTTCACTCAGACTCACAGACTCAGCGAAACTGTTATAGCTTTAAAGCATTTATTAAAACAATTTGGGGAAGTTAAACAGACACACAAACCTCCATTTAGCAAAGCAAATTAAAATATACTTACAACCTATAGTAGCTTTAGAAGACAAGATCTTTGGACAAACACCACCCCTCTCCCCAAAACTCCTCTCCCTTCTCAGGAAAGGCCGTGGTCTTAAACCTAGTGACTAGACCTAGACCAATATTGAAACCAGTTAAGGCCTTGATGGTTCGAAAGAAAAGTGCCTTCTTCCTGTGTGTTCCTCCCGAAATACCCGATTTTACATCACTAACTCCTCCTCCTGACTATCTCTAAATTCTTGAAATTATTGGACCACCTCATCCCCAAGTCCAACCCTTCCTGGAAAACCCCCTCCCCTTTACGGTTGGTTGTTTATGCCAAGGAAAGGTCAAGTCCCTTGTTCTTGTGGCTTTTAACCTTCCCTCACGTCTCTTTTCTTTCACTGTAAGAGATCATCAGGCTACAGCTTGCTCTCTCATAACCATATTTTTGATCATCTCATTTCCTTTTCAGGAAAGGGACAACTGGCATCTGTCATGAGCTTTGTTAGCAAAACCCATCCATTGATATCCACTTATAACTTCTAGCTGTGGCCTTGTATGGCCTTACATTAGGGTGACCATATTTTGGAAACCAAAAAGGAGGACAACATGGCTGCCCCAAGGGGGCATGCCCACCAACATGTCCAGCCCCCAAGGGGGTGTGCCCATCCGAACATGGCCTTGGTCATCTGTCTGGTTTCACAGCACACAGTTAAGACAAACCTGTTCTACACAACATCTTAATGTTAAAATCACTGAAATAAAGAACAATTGAGATATTCAATGTATCTGAAATTAACTTCACTCACTCCTACTTTTGTAGCTTTTGCTATACTTTGTGTAATGCAGTCTACCCTTCCCTGCAATATCTTTTCTGACTGCAAATCCTTCACTGGATGACCATAGTCTCAACTTCCCTAACATTGAACACTCTTTCCCCATCACCTTTCTTGTATCCATATTCTCAGATTCAGCACACTGCTACCACTGAACAAATGAAGCACTTAACAAATGCAGAAAAATCTAGTACAACAAACTAGCATTCAGAAAGAGTATAAAATACGATTACCCTGCAAACATTAGCCATGGAACCAAATGGACTACAGGCTTGTTGCAGTCACTTCTCACTAGCACCTCTTAGCTTGTTTCAACTTCTGGTTTATCAGTGAGAAACTAATCTAAAAATGTGTCATTCTTTCTCTGGTTATTAGCCATGTAAACAAGACCATGGTCAGTAGCAATACAAAGAAAGGCAAGAACCGATGCCCATTATCACAATGCTAGACAAGGATCTTTTCCTCCTTTTATCCAAGTATATCCTGAATTTACACAGCCTCAGTGCGCAGAGAACAGAAATCCCAGTCAAAGAAAACTGCCCCAAGAAACTTTAGAAATAACTCTTGTTGATTTCAATAAAGCTTACTCGCAGATAAATGAATGTAGGATTACACGCTCTTCACATCTGTTCACCTTACTCTAACCAGTGCAAGCCCCTCCTGTCAAGGGCAACCCTGCATTCACAGAACCTGCCCTCGTGGATCATGCAACCAGCAGGTGCTCTCCAGAAAGATAGTTGCAGAGCATAGGAGATCCAGACACCCTCAAACAAGTCAAGCCAAGCCAAGTTATACTGGGAGAGAATAATTCTGGGAAGGCCTGTCCTCTTTTGTACCTGGTCATTCTAGAATAGCTCCTGCAGCTTTGACTGTTGTGATGAAGAAGGGATTTCACCAGGTGCTACATGTATACAGATGACACCTGCTGAAACTCCCTTTTCTATGCAACTGTTAAAGATACAGGAGCCCTGTCCTCCTTTTCATAGGGTCACCCTAATTCTGGGACAAGACAATACTTTGCAATCGACCAGACATAACAGTTATAAACAAAAAAGAAAATCACAACTACCTTATTGATATAGCAATACCTAATGACAAAAATGTTGCAGAAAAGGAAGAGGGAGTGAGAAAAAATATACACCACTGGCTATGGAAATTAAAGAACTGTGGCAGCAGGAAAAAGTTATAATTATTCCATTAGGCATCAGTCACCAGTCACATCATTATTATTATTATTATTATTATTATTATTATCATCATTAGTCATTATTATTTTATAGAAAACTTTTAGAAACTAGGCCTACCAAAATACATCCACACCAACATCCACAAAGCAGTCATACTTAAAATATGTTCTATAGTCAGGAAATTTCTGAATCAGTAAAAGACAGCACGACTTGGCAAAGCCCATCATGTTCATCTAGAAAAATCACCATGAGCAAGAAAAGAGAGAGATTTAATAATAATAATAATAATAATAATAATGACAATCCTCTTAATTTTTTAAAAGATTGTTTAAGAAGGATGAACAATTATCAGCAATCGTTACAAAATATACATCATGCCAATTATATCAAAGCCAATTGGAGAGGAAGGTCGATGGGTCAAAATGCATTATTAAAAAATAAATTATTAAAAGCTACTACACTAAAGCTATCAGACTTTGTGCTTTGTAGCAAGACTATAGTAAAGCAGTATACACTCCCTGGTAATTTAGGATTTCACTTGTTTCTGACCATCTGTAGCAGTACCCACTGACCTCCCTCCCCACACCTAAGTTAATCATGCTTTGGCCCCATTGAAATCAATGAGACAAAAGCATAACTTAGTCTGAATCCAACTCAATGTGTACAAAAAGGTTCCTTTAACCTTCTCTAGGGCATGCACCTGTTGAACTGTTAAAACAAATGAGGAGCAGTTGTCATGACTGGCTAGCAAAAAGCAACTTCTACTGAGAAGATGTATGTAATTCTGATGAGAACACATCTAGGATCATGGAAATAGAATTTAAGAGCCCTCATAGATTTAGTACTAAATAAAAGCCTTGTTGAGAAAGAATCAACGCAGCTTCTGCAAAGAGATGACTTGCATCACCAATCTTATGGAGGTCTTTTGGACTCCCATCATTGTACATTTGTATTTCCAAAAGATTTTGACAAAGTCCCTCACTAAAAGCTCCTGAGATAAGAGAATCTTATGGATTAATAACTGGTTAAAACAACAGGAAACAGAAGATAGTAGTAAACTGTCAGTTTTCACAGTAGACACCGAAATTACTCTGGAATAAGTGCTATTTAATTTATTCAAAATGACCTAGAGTCAGAGCAAGCAATGAAGTGGCCAGGTTTGCAGATGATGTGACATTATATAAAATAGTGAAAACTCAAGTGCAGTGTGAAATGCTCTAAAGGCCCTTGCCAAACAGCAAATCACATTTGAATGTAGTTAAAAGGATTCTGTTTTTAATTGCTGGAGGCTTGCACTAGAGGACAGGAGTAAGCAGCCTTTGGGGGAAAGGGGGGAGGAGGAGGAGGAGAAAAATACACATCTGGATGGCACCAGGTTGGCCGGGGGCTAGATGGATGGAGAGAAAAGGGCAGAGATCTGTCTCTGCCTTGGCACCTTGCTGGGCAGGGAGGAAGAGGGAAGGAAAGAGAGAGAGAGAAGGGAGAAATGCAGTGTCAGAAAGACAGAAAAATATGGGGTGGCACACACAACACACACACACACACACGCACACACACACACACTGAAGAGAGAGAAGGGGCCAGCAGAAAGAGAGAGGGGAAAAGGGGTAACCAAGAGGGGGAGGAAGAGCGCGAAGGAGAGGAAGGAATAAGATCATGAAGGAAAGGCTATTTTACGATTAAAATTCTGAAGTTATTTTGCGAAGAATCCGCAGATATGGTTATGTACTGGCACTCCATTCCTCTAGTGAGGTAGAAATTTTATTTATTTTATTTAAAATCACCAAAACTGTGCAACGTTTCAAGGGACCTGGAGATCTCTTGAAAGCTCGTACATTTTTGCGATCTTTTGGTTGACCCTTCAAAGGCATTACACTAACATGGATTTAGAGATTTCACTAGGGAGAGTAAACCCCATTGAACTCAAGGGACTGATGTGGTTAGGAATGGATTGCACCGGTAGTGCTGGGGGGAGAAAGAAGTCAGCTCATGCAATTAAGGGAAAGGCTAATTTTGATGCTTAGGCTGCCCTGGCTCTCCTTTTCATAACTCCATTTAAAAAGATAAGTGACCTTGCCTAATAAGAAATCCATGTGGTGAATTTAATGCCATTGAAGTCAAGGGAACAAACATTTTTGCAAGAAATATTGACAAATTAATCAGGCTCCCAAAACATTTTAGTATATACCTTGTGAAGTTGTCCAACATCAATGATATGTTATTGAACCACTGTGAGCCTATCTACTAGGGATGTGCACTGGATCGGACCCGATCCACGATCCGAGTCCGGTCCAGTGGGAAATCGGATAAATTATCCGATTTCCGATCCCGCAGCTGGATCGGCCGATCCAATCCGAACCGGTCCGAAAAAGCTCCGAACCGGTTCGGCGGATCGGCGGATCGGCGGGCGCCCACTGGCGCCCACCGCCGCTTCCATTGGCGGGCGCCAGCGGGCGCCCGCCGATGAAAGTGGACAGCGGGGGGGGGGAGGAGGGGGGCACTTACCTTCTCGGCCCGGTGGCTCCCGTCCGGCGCCGGCGCCTACTACTACTAGCAGGCTCCGCGGCCTGCTCTAGGGTGGCGCGCCGGGTGATGTCATCACCCGGCGCGCTACTCTAGAGCAGGCCGCGGAGCCTGCTGGTAGTAGTAGGCGCCGGCGCTGGACGGGAGCCACCAGGCCGGGAAGGTAAGGAGGGGGTGCGTGGAGGGGAGGAGGGGGCGCGCGGAGGGGGGCCCTTACCTGCCCGGCCCGGCGGCTCCCGTCCGGCGCCGGCGCCTACTACTCCCAGCAGGCTCCGCGGCCTGCTCTAGGATGGCGCGCCGGGTGATGTCATCACCTGGCGCGCTACTCTAGAGCAGGCCGTGGAGCCTGCTGGAAGTAGTAGGCGCCGGCGCCGGACGGGAGCCACCGGGCCAGGAAGGTAAGGAGGGGGTGCGTGGAGGGGAGGAGGGGGCGCGCGGAGGGGGGAGGGGGGAGGGGGGCCCTTACCTGCCCGGCCCGGCGGCTCCCGTCCGGCGCCGGCGCCTACTACTACCAGCAGGCTCCGCGGCCTGCTCCAGGGTGGCGCGCCGGGTGATGTCATCACCCGGCGCGCTACTCGAGAGTAGGCCGCGGAGCCCGCTGGTAGTAGCCGCCGGCGCCGGACGGGCCGAGAAGGTAAGTGGCGGGGAAGGGGGTTTACCCCCCCCCCGGAGCCGTCCGCTTCTATCCGCTGGCGCCCGCGGGCGCCAGCGGATGGAAGCGGGCGGCCCCAGGGGGGGTAGGGAGCGCGGGGGAGGGGGTTTACCTGCCGGGGCCGTCCACAGCGGGCGGCCCCAGGGGGGTAGGGAGCGCGGGGGAGGGGGTTTACCTGCCGGGGCCGTCCACAGCGGACGGCCCCGGGGGGGGAGGGAGTTAGGCCCCCCCTTACCCACCCGCCGCCATTTTTTCCTCATAGACTTGCATTGCAATGCAAGTCTATGGGGAAAAAAATGGCGGCCGATCCAAAAATGTACGATTTTTGGGTCGGGATCGGACTCGATCCGGTCCGGGGGGCCTCCGATTTTGTCCGAACCGGTCCGGGACAAAATTGGAGGTCCCGATCCGGGTCCCGATCCGATCCGGGGGGTCCGTGCACACCCCTACTATCTACACTACTGCTTTAAAACGGTTTTAAATGGTTTATAACAGTTTCGAGAACTGTTGGGGCCCAGGACACACGCCATATACAGTTTTCAAAACGTTTTCAAAGTGTTGTATCCTGCGTGTATAGATAGGCTCTGTGTCACTAAGCTGTTACAGTGGGTAACTACTAGACAAATCAAATGTGTTTCTACAAATACCCCAGGCCATCTAATTTAGTACAAAACATTGTGCATACAGTTTATGGTTTCTCCTTAATCATGTTGGATGCTAAGAATCTTGGGAGCAATAGATGAAGACACTATGGCTTGGCTAGAGAATTAGAAAATAGGTATTTGGCAAGTTTTCCAATAAGAGCTTAGTATGGAAAGAACATGAATCATGCCCTGTGAATAGCAAAACAATACATTTAAAGTGTAAAAAATTAAATGGGGGAGGGGGGAATGCCACTGCTATTTGTAGGCTTCCAGGGCACCAAATTGGTTAAGCTGGGGTAACTGAGGTGAAATTGATTCAGATGATATGAAGTCTATGGGCTAAGAAAGTAATATGAATTAAATGTAGTATTCTCAAATTTAGAAATATTGCTCCCCCCCACTTGCACATAGCAACTCAAAAAAGGGCTCTCCTGAACTATTGTCTTTGCCAAACTGGAATTGACTGGTAATAGAAGCAGGAGATCAAGACAAGCTGGAGTTTCATTCTGACACTTTAGCATATCTCTCCCTGGGCAGTTTGGAGACAGCAGCATGTCTGTAGTTTTTAAAGCCTACGAGTGAAGTCCTGCAAGTGTTTATACTCTTTCCTGCTCTGATGTCACTCCTAGGCTCTAGTATAAACATGAATAGGTTTGGACAAGCAAGCATTAAGTTGTTTCTTTTTTCTTTCTCTTTCCCTTTGCTTCCCACCCCGCCATGAGGACTCAAAGTAAGCTCTTTCCTGCAGCAGGAGGCCATTTTTAGGCGGGGCAGTTGTCTTTGCCAAACTGGAGTTGCTTGGTAAATTGTTTTGTAAATAGGAGAGGCAAAAAAGAAAAGAGAAATCTCCATTTTCCAGTTTCCTTACCTTGGAAAGAAGACAGAAGGAGACCAAGAGAAGAAGCCTTGAGTTTCCGCACCTCTCCCGGGGCAGTTTGGAAACAGCAGCGTCTTTTTACATTCACTTTCCCCTCCTTTTCTTTCACTCCCTCTCCGGCCCACCGGGGCCATCGGAATAAAAAAACCCCCTCTCTGCTGGGCAGGAGAGCTTTTTTTTAAGGCACCATGGAGCCCGGCAAGGGTGGGCAGCAAAGTTTTTTCTGGAGGCCCCAAAATAACATTGCTTCCCCCTGCCCACTGGGGCCATCGGGATTTTAAAAACTCTCTCCTGGGCAGGAGAGGCTTTTGTTTTTAAGACGCCAATGTTGTGTGTCATCGTCATGGCGGCGATGACTGAGAAAAATCCCCGGATGCCCGCGAAAGGGACTTGGGAAGCTCCATTTCTGCACGGCCCTTCCCAATCCCTTCCACGCGGGCGTCAAGAACGGAACAGTGTTGAGTGGGGGGAAGCTTACTGAAAGGAAAGGTAGGACATTTTTTTTTGGTTCCCTTCCCCCCAAACCCTTGCCATCGTGGCCAAGGAGCCCATTCCCCCCACCCCCACGCCCACCCTGCCCTGTTCTCTTACCTGTTCTCTGGAGTTTTAGCTGCAGCAGACCAGACAACCTTGGTGGCCAGAAGGAAGTGATGAATACTAGGAGGGCAGAGCCAAGCAGGCTCCAAAGCCCTGTAGACTACCACTCCCAGCATCCTCCCTGTGTCCAGAATGCAATTCTTGACCTTCCCTCCATCGCAGCAGCTTCCATGCCCTGCAACTCACCTCCCAAACTTCCGGGAGAAGCGGAGACTGTTTGCTTTCCCCGGACAGTTGCATAAATTACAAGAAATCCAGCCGGATGTTCAAAATTCATTCCATTTCCGGACTTGTCTGGACATTTCTGGTACATGCTTACCCCTTACTCGATATATGTCCCTTACCCCATATATGCTATATTGTAATTACTTAAGCCTTTGCTCCCCAAGCACCTTGGGTCCCCAAATATGTGTGTGTGTACGCGCTACTTGCCCCGTTACCCCACCCATTAAAATCAGGAACAATACAAAATAACCCTCTCAATACTGAACTATAATCTCGGGTTCAAATGTCACATGAAGCTCTTCCTTTCCTGGCAGGTAGCTCATTCGCATCCGGCAAGCAACGGATGCACATCAAGGTCTATTAAGCCAGGATCCGGGCTTACTTTTACATGCGGGCGCTGCCTATTTATCCTTCTAACTCAGGGATGGGGAACATGTGAATGTTCAGATACTGTTGGACTGCACTCCCTTCATCCCTCCCTAATAGCTATTCTAGCTAGGGCTACAGTTTAACAACATCTGGAGGCCCATCCCTGGTCTTGCCTACTACTATGGCAGTGGCTCTCCAGGGTCTTTCCCCATGATCCTTTTCCACTGGAGGCGACAGGGATTCAACCTGGGACCTGCTGCCTATGAAACAGATGCTCTACCACTGAGCTCAGGGCCTTCCTCAGTTTCATCATGGCAGGGGACTTACATGTCTGTACGTCTTTCGGAGATGCTTGAACTGCAGGTAGAACCAGTAGAAATGGAGCTGCCCCACGTCATGTAGAACCACCACCGCCACACCGGCCAGACGCCTTCGGTGATGAACGCGGCACCAGCTACACCACAAACAGGAATAAGAGCCATTAGCGTCCTTCTCAGGTCGGCTGGTGGATGTCCTGCACTTATCTGCACGGATGGCAAGAAAGCACTTCAGATGGCCTTGGTATGTGACGGGCATGAACCTGGTTTCCAATCCTGGTTGAGCCGGAATCCCTGGTTAATATTCCTAACGATGGAGCGCAGCGATACAGAAAGCAGCCTTTCTTTCTATCATGAAATTTTATTTTATTTCGAAATAAAGGCGACGAAGTCAAGGCAGAACAAAAAAGACAAGGTCCCCAACAGCAATACGAATATAAACACTCCTGGTGTAAGAGACACTTGCCGAATTTATAATAAAAATAATCGCAAGTGCCAATTAGCGGACCCAGTGAAGTCTTGTTGGTTTCTTACGCCAGGAGCGTTTATACTCATATTAACACAGTAAAAGCAACAAAAGGACAAAGAACATACTTAATAATAAATACAGTTTATAAAAGAAACAAAGATATTCACCCATTACCATTCTCAGTCTATAACCAATCAGCTTAATGAGGACTTACTTGTAAAACATTCTAAGCAGGAGCTCAATATCTAATGACGGTATAAAAAATACAATGTATACAGCATATAAAAGGAGGGGAGTGTTATTTTGTGTGTATGTGTACATTAGGGCGTAATCCTACGCATGTTTAAACAGAAAAAAGTCCTGCAGCTCCCAGCATGCTGGGACTTGCAGGGCTTTTTTGGGCCTAAATATGCATAGGATTGTACCCTTAGTCAAAAAGGAAATATAGGCAACTAAACCGGGTTACAATTTGATCAGCAGTTTGAAGAGCTTCAGCACAGGAAACCATAATACCTTTTAGGATTTCTTGTTTGCTGCTTTTGCAGAGTAAGTTTATACATAGTCATAGTCTCCCAAATTTTATCAACCCACTGCTCTTTAGTTGCTCGCTTGAGAGACTAATACAAAGAGCTCCATCACACCAGCGATTTAGTGCACTCTCGTCATGCCTGGTGTGCAGATTTGCAGCACGGTTCTCACATTACGCTGTGTCTGTCCTGCTGACACCCCGCCTCTTCCCCAGCCTTTCCTAGAATGCTAAAAGTCTGGATTGTTTTCCCTAAGCGCATTTAATGCGCCCTAAGCCTCCGTGTAGTTTTAAAGGAACTGGGGGCTTGAATGGATTGCATCAGGTCCTGGCAGGGAAAAGCGATCTCTCCCAGCAGCCGGCTCCAAGCCTCAATATAAAACCCAAACCTTGCATCCCAGGCTCAAAAGCATTTTGTTAAAATCGTACAATGCCCGAACAGGATTGTACTCCCTCGATGCCCCCAAAGAGCCAGACTAAAGGGTTGTTCCATTTTTGCTTGGGAGAAAGGCGGTCTGGTTGAAGTGCTCATGTGACAGGACCTGACTGGAGGGAGAAAGAGAAGGGGTGGAGTGGAGTGGAGCGGAAGAGCAAAGGCGCTATTCAGGTGAAAGGGATCATAAGCTTGACACACTTCTGCATCAGAGGTAAAAAAACGTGGAGGCAAACTGGGGGGGGGGATTAGGTGCAATGGAGCTCAAAGTCACACTATTTGTCCTTTGAGCCCACTGTTGTCATCGCAGAGTGCAGAACCTCCAGCCCAAGGGCCAAATCCTGCCTTCCTGGGGTCCCAGTTTGGCTTTCCAGGGTTCCCCAAAAGGCCACACCCCTTTCTCCTGGCTCCACCCCTCCCACCAAATGTTTAATGGTTTCCTGGCTTTTATGTGGTTTTCATCCCCCTTTGTAAAAGGTCGAAATGCCTCTTGCAAGGTCGTTACTGGCAGTAAGCTAAACAATGCTAATATTTTGGCCCCGCTCCATTTTACCTTTGGTCATGTTCCCAAGTGGAATGCACCCCCGCCCCCAGGAAGGAACTTGGGAGAATGGAATAAAACTAGAAGAACTATAGCACACACACAGGTAAGTTTTGAGGGAGTGGGGGGGGTTTAATAAGACCACCCCACACACTCACACTACACAACACAACGGCTGAAAAACTTGGGGGGACTGGAATGCACAACAAGAAGGACTCTCTCTGAATCTCTCTCCAGGTCTCTCCTCCTTCCTCCGAAATTAACGCAGCGAACAGCACACAGGTAAGTTTTTAGTTGGGGGGTTAATGAGAACCCCCCCACACACAAAACAAACGGAGAGTCTGGGGAGGGGGAGGGATTGGATAATAACTAACCTAACCTAGTACTACAGAAAACCAGAAACAGAGCAATGAATCCAAGCAAACAGAAGCTCATCACTCTCTCTCTGACTAATCTCTCTCCTAACGCACACTGTGAACAGCTAGCAAGAAATGAGTTTCGGAGAGCAACGAGATATGGGTTATATGATTTGCAATCCTGCCCCCTAAACTTTGGGATTAGAGGGGGAAAAGGGAGGAGACTGTGGCTATTGGTTAGCCACATTGTCACTCTCAAAATCTGAGCGTTTTCCTTATATGGAGAACTGTTCCATTGAAAATACAAGCCTCAGAGAGACCCTATCATTTGCAATTCCTCCCCTAAGCACAGAAATTGGAGGGGGGCAGTAAGGAGAGTGACTGTGGCTAATAGCTATTGGTTAGCCACAGTCAGAGGTCAAACTCAAAACCTGAGCGTTTTCCTTATATGGAAACTGTTCCATTGACTCCCCTCAGAGAGACCGGGCAGTCGGATATTTCAGGGCGATTGGGGGTCCGACAGCCATGGTTTCGACCCTAAGATGTCTGGCAGTTTGAAACCACCCACTATCCGCTCCTCAATATCGGACCTTCATTAGAGCACCGGCGGATCCCCCAATTTTCGGTGCGGAGCACACATCCCTAATTTGTACCTGGGCTGAGATACGTTGTTATGTTTTCCTAAAGCAGAATATTTGAGGAACTGATAGAGTTGTCCGTAGCTGATTTCACGATCTTCTCCAAAGACTGCAGAAGACAAGTGGGGTTTCTTCTCCTGGGAAACAAAGAGAAGCAGCTCAGGATTGTTTACACAGACACACAGAATGTTTTAAGGATTTGAGCCACCACTGCAATAATGAAATCCAGAAGGGGACAGCTTGTTTTTTTTTTTACAAAAGGGCGCACTGAAAATATTTCAGCAACAGGAGAGACACAGCTGACGCGCAGCATTTTAGTTATGCATAACTTCACATCACTTGGAAGTTATTTACATAAACACAGCAAATGCCAGGCGACTGCAGTCAGGACGGTTCACTTGAGGAAAAACCTAGTCTGGAATTAATAGCCTCAATTGTGAAAAAAAAAAGCAAAGTTGGAACCTGAAAAACCACGGCATGTGGTTAGAAATGGTGGGAAAGCATCAAGGTCCCCCCTCCCCCTTTTCTACCTACCTCTTTCTGAACTTCTGGATGTTTTACTGACATTGTGCTTTCAAACTTGTCTTTGATACCACGAGGGCCAGAAATTTAGTTTCTATTTGCAGGATCAAGATGAGAGCCAACACTGCACACCGAGAAGAGGAGTGGATAAGAGGGACACTGAATACAGCTTTGTTTGCTGCACCTCAAGAAGGATAGTGTAGAGCTGGGAAAGGTGCCGGACAGAGCAATCAAAAAGATCAAGGGGCTGGAGCAAGTCTTCCATGAGTAAAGGTTACAATGTTTGGAGATTTTTTTAGCTTAAGCAAAATAAATAAGAGGGGACGTGACAGCTAGATAAAACCAGGCATACTATGGAGAAAGTGGATAGGGGCTTCATAGCTGTGGGACCTTAGGTTGGGGTTGCTGGCTCCTTGGAGGCCTAGATGCTGATTATGTTTCAGTGCCATGTTAAGACCTGGCTTTTTGCCCCAAGCTTTTTGGGTCTTATTGACGGAAGCGTAGCTTTGATTTGTTTGCTTGAGTTGTAATGCTGATTTGATACTGGATTGTGGTTTTATGCTATGCTGGTTTTACTACTGTATCCCACACTGAGATCTCTTGAAATAGTTTAATAAATATTTTAATACGTACATACATGGAGAAAGGTTTCTCTCTCTCTTTCCTTCTTAATACAAAAACCTGGGGTCATCCAATGAAGCTGAACGGCGGAAGACACAGGACAGACAAAAGGAAACCCGTCTTCACAACTGACACATGGAATTCCCATTCTTAAGGGGTGGTGATGGCCACCAACTTAGACGGCTCTAAAAGGGGATTAGACAGATTCGTGGAGGATACATAAGGCTATAGATGGCTACATGCTACCTCTCGGATCGGTGGCAGCATCCCTCTGAATCTCAGTTGATGGGGAACAACAGCAGGAGAGGCCTATCTTGCCCTCATGTCCTGCTTGCGGACTTCTCATAGGTAGCTGGTTGGCCATTGTGAGAAACAAGACCTTTCGTCTCATCAAGAAAATCCCTGCTGATGTTCTTTAGCTCACTTGGCTAAAGAACAACAATACGTTGCTGATGCAGATGCAAATGGAATTCAGTGGCATACTGACTCTGAATGTGAAAGTTGTTTGATTAGGCTGCAATCCTATTGGGATGGCCATAAGCCTTCGAACTCAGAGGCTTATGGGCATCCAGTGTTGAGTGGGAGTAGCAAGAGAGGTGATGGTCACCGCTGCGCTCCTCCAACTCTGCATTTTGGCTAGACAAGCTTTTTCGCCCATCTAGTTGGGGCTCTGCGGAGCGGGAGGGAGGAAAGGAGTTTGGGGAGGCCTGGGAATACGATGTAAGCTGGCTTCTCCAGTCCCCTCCCATCGGCAGACCCCCTTTCTCTCCTCTCCGAGGTCGCTTTTGTGAGCTTGGGGAGGCGGCCGGTGCACTTCTCTCCATGCCAGCTGCAACAAGGAGTGGTTGGGGAACTCGGACTCATGGCTTCCAGGATGGAGCGTTGGTCTCCAAACTCCGGTCCAGGAATCCATCCCATCTTATGGCACCCCAGACTCTGTCTAGGGGCCATAGGATTGCTCCCCTACTGACTTACTTGTTATAGGAATTGAAAACCCAATCTTCAAATAAACCCTCAGGACAGCTCCCTTTGGCCCTCCTATTGGAACAGGCCTGCACAGTGTTGTGTGTATTGCAGGCTTGTGTTCAGCAGTCGCTAGACCAAGTGTTACATTCTACATCAGGGCTGAATTCCGGAGGTAGGTGGGGCCAAAGGCAAAAGGGGCAGGGGCAGAATACCAGCATATTTTAGTTGAAAGCTCTAGCTACCAGTAACTAGGCCTTAGGAAAGGCACTTCAACCTATTAGAATGGGGGGGGGGGGGGAAGCTGCACCAGAGCTGGGAAACCTTCAAATGATTGGCAGTCAGGGAAAGGGGGTGGAGCCAGAGGAAGGGGTGTGGCCATGTGGGGAACCCCAGTCAGTTGGATGTGGCCCATGGGCCTGAAGTTCAACCCCCCCCCCCCCCGTGTTGTACACGTTACTGATATAAAGACAACTGCACAGTATGAATAAGTACATCCATTGGTTGCTCTTCAGTTACATCCCAAACAGATGTATCAATGATCCTGTTCAGACAACCCACTAAGCCACGGTGGTTAAGCATTTTGAGCTAAACATGGCTTAGCGTGTCGTGTGAACCATGACTTAGTGTGTTGTGTGAACTATTCCTAGCCATGGTGGCTACATAACCATGGTTTAAACATGCACACTAACCATTTGCTGCAACAGTTGCCTAACCATGGCTTAGAGTGTTGTCTGAACAGGCCCAGTGTAGGTCAATGAAAGCAGTGGCTGGTAGATATAATATGTATTATTTTATATCTTGCCCAATAACAAAACTCTCTTGGTGGCTCACGAAAACCAGAAACTATTAAAATAAACAGCAAACCCAATAACAGTATCAAAATAAAAAATACAGCATAAAAAACATAGCAGCTAAGAATAAAACGAGCACAGCCAAACTCAGAAGGACAGCAAAATCCTCAACAATACAACACTTGCAACAGCAATAAAAAAGTTTTACATTCCCACCCCCCTACCCCAGTATTTCATAAAATACACACACAAACAAATCAAAGCCACCTTTAAATTACTAAATTATTACAATTTTTAACCCCGGGAAAATGAAAAGGACTTTAATTGGCACCAAAAGGACCACCTAGCAGGGGCCAGGCGACCTTCTCTGCAAAAGGCATTCCACAACCAGGGTGCCACCACTAAAAAGGAACTGTGTATGTGCACTGCCTATGCACAAACTTGAAAAAAACAGGGTGTTCACAGCCCATCATGCTTTCTGTAATTATTACTTTTTGAAAGGGCTGACATATGACACCAAGGAACTCATAAACTGAACCCCAGAACTAATAGTGGATAATCCCTAACAAGATGTGGATAAATGCTTACTTCACTCAATATTTTCGCTTTTGGCAAGTTTTGGCAAATATTATTCTCAGCAACTTTCCTTTTCTTTTTAATCCTCTGAGGTGCCTCGACATTTTCATTATCTTCATAGGGCCTTTTATTTTTAATTGCTTGAGTTTCTGCAGCCATTTTATTTGTAAATACTGTTTAAGGTGGACTGTATCTGCCAAAACAAGCAAAGAATTAGTAAAACCAAATGTAAAACAAAATGTTGCCGTTCAATCCAGTCCATACCACCCTGTGTTTCAGTCTCTGTTCTCTCGCCCTTGCTTTAGAAGAAAAACACAAATAGCCTCTTAGCTTTTAAAGGTTAACCTGCATTAAAACATGTGCTCTAACAACTGAGCTATGGCTTTTCTCCAAAACAACAAGTGGATCTGCATCTACAACAACATGCAATGACTGGAAGGGGGAAGAAAAACAGGGTATAAGTATTAAATAAAGTTAATAAAAGTGGAGAAGCTCTTCCAGAGGAATATAGCTGATGAAGTCAGAGTGGCCATATGTCTAACTTTATAGAGGACAGCCTTCTATTTCAACAAATAGAATAATAATAATAATAATAATAATGATGATGATGATGTAAATCAATGGAGAAGTTACTACAAAAGAAAGAGCATACGCAGAGTAGAGCGTAAACTTTAATCACCATCATAAACTAAGGGAGTAATCCTCTCCATGTTTAGCTAGAAAAAAAAGTCATACAACTTTTTGTATGGCTTTTGCATGACTGGCTGGGACATGCTGGGAATTGTTTAGACAGAAAAAAAGCCCTGCATGCATAGGATTGTGCCCTAAATCAATGAAGGCGAAGCTACTGCAGGATAAACAGCATGCATAATAATAATGTACAGCTGTGCTCCTATACACTTTTAGATGGAGGGGGGGGGGGGGGAGTCCTGCAACTCCCAGCATACTGGCTGGGCCATGCTGGGAATTGTTTAGACAGAAAAAAAAAGTCCTACATGTATAGGATTTCCTCCTAAATTCATGAAGAAGCTATTGCAAAACAAACAACATACAAGTAGAGTAGAGCCTAAATTTAGGAGGCCCTAAAGCAATTTGTAATAAGGGGAGGGGAGGGCCAGGGAGCGACCCTGTCTGTGAGAAATTAGGGGGCTCCAAGGGGGTCCCTGTTTCCAGCTGGAAAATGCTGGGAGTTCTGCAGCCACGTGTGTACGCTTGTGTGGGGGGTGAGCTGAGCTTTGGGATCCTCTCTGCTAAGAAACCCTTCATGCCAATTCCTCTTCTTCCTTCCCTCTGGCTCGTAGCAAAGGACAAAGGCTGGTTAAAACAGGCATCCCTCCCCCCGCCGCCCCACTTTCCTTACCTGCTGCTTCCGCAGAGGATGCTGAGCGAGCCCCTCATCGAGAAGGAGCCTGGCTCGGCAATCGCCTCCTTTGGCCTGAGCCGCTGGCTCGGAGGGGAGGAATGCGGGAAGAACTGCCAGGGATCAAAGGTAGCGTCGCGGCGGCAGGCTGCATCAGCCGATCTCTCGATAGCATCGATAAGAGGCGGGGCCACGGCGCGGCGGGCTGTTTAAAATGGACGACAAAACGAGAGGGTTGAGGGGGCGGGGTTAGGGTGTTTTGCACTGTTGCTGGGGTGGGAGAGAGCTGTAGTCATGGCGACGAAACGGTTGGCCAGGTAAGGCCTAGAGCAGGCCTTGCGCCCTGTTTTCTTTTTCCTTTCTCTTGTGGCAAAAGGGATATAGGAGAGCTTGGCGTTGCGGGTGGCGAATGAACCAGCCCAGGCTGTTCGTTCGTTGTTCGGAACAGTGGTGCCGCTAATTCGTTTTAGACCCTGGATTTTGTTTATTAAGATGCAATCTTAGCATGTTTAGACAGAAAACCCCCCCGACAACTCCCAGGATGCCCCAGCCAGCCAACCTGCCTGGAGCATGCTGGGAAATATAGGCCTTTTTTCTGTCTAAACTTGCATAGAATCGCACCTTTATTTGTACTCTGCCTTTCTGCCCCCCCCCCCATGGCACTTAGGGGGCAATCCTATCATGTAGGACTTTTGTTTTTGTCTAAACAACTCCCATTATTCCCCAAGTAGCATGCTTGGCTGGGGCATGCTGGGAGTTGTAGGACTTTTGCCCCCTGTAAACATGCATAGGATTGTGCCCTTAATTTATTTAAATGATTTGTATGCTGTCTTTCTATGAAGAAAAAAAAAAATTGTGGGCTGCAGGGGCCCTTGGACTTCAGCCCGGGGGTCTAGCCCTGGCTGCTTTACTGGTTGGGAATGGTTTGATGTTAAGCCATAAATAAAGTAAAATGAAGGGGGAAAGGCTGTTGCTGAGCATGATGGGCAAGTTCTGGTCATTCTGGGGTTCTCTACCCCTTACAGGTATTAAATTTGCATCCCAAAGCTAGGAAGGTTTCCACTGCCTCCACTTGCTGTTGAGAACGAGTCTCATGCTCATATATATGTTTTGAGCTTTGCATAGGAATGTTCCAGGTTGGACTGCTTGCATGTCGTGGCCTTTTGATCCTGCAATTTACTTTTTTGCTCTCTTTGTACCTGCCTGTGTGCCACATAACCTATGAAAATGCAGGTGAGAATCTGGCCTCAACCTTTAAGATGCCGCAAGACTGGTGCAACAGACTCTGGGCTGAAGCAGACATGCATGAAGGACATCTGGAATAGGGTCCTCTGACTCCAGCTCCTGAGATCGCCAGTTTAAGGCAATCATGAGGGGTTCCAATTTTGAACTGGAGGAGTGGATGCTCTTTCATCATACTGGGAAACGTAGCTTGTTCAGTCTAGGCAATTATTTGTCATCTAGTAACCCCAAAGTACTAGCCCAATTTGGGCATCGTATCTAAAACGTACAAAAATTTAGAGTGTCAAGAATGAGCTGCAACAATTGGGTTTGTGCATTTCTCCATCTCCTTTAGTATGCCCATGAGGAGTAGTTTGGAAGCTAATTCTTGTCATGCCAAACAATGGTTTAGTTATTGTATTTCTATACCGCCCAATATGTTGGCCTTTCCCAACCTGGTGCCCTTCCAATGTGTTCAATTATAACTCCAAGCATTCCTTTGCCAGACTGGTTAGGGGATGCTGGGATCTGTAGTCTGAACATATCAGGAATGCACCAGGTTCAGGAAAGCTGGTTTATGTGATGTCAGACATGGTCATTGAGAGCCTTTTTCTTCTATGTGTATTTATGGTTTCTTTTATAGGCAGCTTGGGATTATTAGAAGCATTTCTAAAACATCGCCCAGTGGCCAGAGTCACGAGAGACCCAAACTGCGTGAGTACGGTGCCTGTTTCACGAGCCAAATGTTACTGTTTTACTGTTGCAAACAATAGTATCACACAATCCCTTTGGTATTGCAGGACAGCTGTTTGGCTACTTAATCATTATTGACTTTGAGTCTACGTGCTGGAAAGATGGTAGAAAATGTTACCTTCAAGAAATCAGTAAGTGCAGATTTAGCCATTTGGGCATTGTTCCTGGGAGAATTCGGAATGATGTGGTTTAAACATTGTTCAAGCTTTACTTGGCATTGAATGCCCAGCCTGCCTATCTTGAATTCTCTGTGTGAGGTATTGATATCTTGATATTTAATTTATGTGAGGCTGGAGGAGACTACAACTTAGCAGCCTCAGGTTTGTGGGGGTCACCTCTTATCATTCTCTTAGATGTGTCCACTCATTCAAAGTAATCTCCAACCGCTGGACAAGGTCCCCAAATTTGAAAGGTTCCTGTGCTTACACTCTCCACATGACCTGTGGTTTCTTCATTCCTTTAGTGTTGGGACTTGTGTCCCATGCACACCAGTTGTATGCGCATAGCTTTTTTGACATTGCGGAAAATGAGGGCGTTGCCTGGTTGGCATAGAGCTATTTGATTGGGGTGACTAAAGGACGAAGAGCATGGAGCATAGGTTAGAGGAGAAGACAGGTGGAGCAGGAGTTTGTCAGTGTACTGGTCATTCGTCATCGAAAGATTTCATATGCCCTTTGAACAGGAATGGGGATAAGATGGAACCTTGTGGGACTCAGCTACGAAGGCCTGGAATCTTGCTTCCTGTAATGGGCTCAAGTGACAGGAAGCCAGATTCTGGCTGGACGTCAGAAAAAAACTTCCTGACTGTTAGAGCGGTACAACAAAGGAACCTATGACCTAGGGAGGTTGTGGGCTCTCCCACACTAGAGGCATTCAAGAGGCAGCTGGACAGCCATCTGTCAGGTATCCTTTAAGGAGGATTCCTGCATTGAGCAGGGGGTTGGACTTGATGGCCTTATAGGCCCCTTCCAACTCTACTATTCTATGATTCCATGAGAGGTAGATGGTGTCTTTCTATATAACCAGTTGAGTTCAAATGAGAAATCATACTTGCTAGTTGGGCTGTACCAGAGAAGACCCACTCTCTTATTACATCGGTCAAAATTGAACAGTTCAGGATTAAACTGATTGGTGGATCACAAACATTCCCCAAATGATGGACAGATAATGGCTTATGGGTGGTGAACTGTTTTTAAAATTTCTCTTAAAATATGGGTTGGTCTTTTGGTGGTGCTTATTAAAACTTACTGAAATAGCTTATGTTTAAACAGGTATGAGTGCAATTTCTCAAAGGAGCTCACAGTGGTTTACACAAGAACCTTGTGAGTCAGGTTGAGAATGAATGACAGACAAGTTGAAGGCCTTCCAGAGAGCTTCATTGACTGGTTGCGATTTGTATTCCTTTCTCAAAGGAGCGCAGGGAGACTTGCATAGTTCTTAGCCCGACCCTCACCCTACCCATTTATCCTTGCAACAATTATGTGAGGTTGAGAGTGAACGATTCGCCCAAAGTCACCTAATGAGCTTCATGGTTGAGTCGGGGTAGTAAGCCTATATACACCAGTTGCTGGGGAACATGGATGGGAGGGTGCTGTTGCGTCATGTCCAGCTTGTGGCTCCCTGGTTGACAGCTGGTTGTGAACAGAGTGCTGGACTAGATAGACCCCGAGTCTGATCCCACATGGCTCTTCTTATGGTCTTATGAACTCATGAGCCCCGGTTTCTAATCCATCTCTCTTAGTATGCCTGCATACAGAACTTGTAATGCTCTTTTGTTTAGAATGCCAGAACTTTAAAATAAATCCTAGCTTAATTTTAAGGTAAATTGGAAGTGTTTATGAAAATGTACTCTTGGTTTTTTTGTAGTTGACTTTCCGGCAGTTTTATTGAACACCTCTAATGGAGAGATTGAATCTGAATTTCACATGTACGTCCAGCCTCAGGAGCATCCGGTTCTCTCTGAGTTTTGCACTGAGCTAACGGGCATAACACAGGTATAACTTTATGTTTTTTTTTGCAAACAATTTGTGTGCTAAGCTAGTAGTTCATTAGTTTTGAAGTTGCATGGATGTTGTTTATATGGTTTATTATGTGCCTCAATGAATTTTGTTAAGGCTGGGTGTTAATCAAGACTTGGAATGCAACGCAACGTTATTTAAATATGTCTTGTTTTCTTCTATTAAGAATCAAGTTGACGAGGGTGTCCCTCTGCATATATGCCTGTCTCAGTTTTCTAAATGGATTAAGAATATACAAAAGGACAAGAATATTACTTTCAGTTCAAGTCATTCAAGTTGTGCTGCTCCTGAAGGACAATTATGTGCTTTTGTTACATGGTCAGGTAATTCATAGATTTTTTTTTTTTTAAATCTGATTTTTCATCCTGAAATTTACTGTCCATCTAGTCCATCACTATGTTTGCATAGTGGCCAACCAGCTGTCAACCAGGGATCCACAAGCAGGCCATAGGTGCAACAGGACCCTCACATCCGTCCACACCCGTTCCCCAGCAACTGGTTTACCATAGGCTTACTGCCTCTGATACTGGAAGTAGCCCATAGCCACCAGGACTAGTAGCCATTGATAGCCTTCTCATCCAAATTGGTGGCCATCACCACATCTTGTGGTAAAGAATTCCATAGTTTAACTAGGCACTGTGTGAAGAAGTCCTTCCTTTGATCTGTTCGGAATCTCCCACCAATCAGCTTCATGGGATGACCCCACTGGGTTCTAGTATTATGAGAAAGGGAGAAAAATGTCTCCCTATCCAAATTTGTACGTCTCTATCATGTCTCCACCCACCCATCCCAGCTTCTTTTTCCAAGCTAAGCAATCCTAGCTATTGTAACCTTCCCTTGTTGGGGAGATACTGCTGCCCATTGATTTTGCTAGTTGTCCTTTTCTGCAGTGAGTGCCCAAAGGTGTCTCATGGGGAAGAAAAAGTATTCACCTTCCTGCATTCCCATCTTTGTGCTACAGCCTTTTGGGCTGGAGATGATGTTGGGAGTTGTAGCCCAAAACATCTTGAGTGCTGCAAATTACCCACCATTGAAGCAGAGCCCCTGCACAGAGGAAAAGCTAGCACCCAAGGAATTCTTAGATCTGCGGCCCCCAATCATTCTCAGAGTTGACTATTGGCGGTGGTGAGAAGGAGAATTCATGTTATTACGGTAAGGTGGGGGGTACAAACGCTTCAAAGAAGTTAAAACAGTAATTCTGAAGCTTAGAAACAAAGCACATTTTGACTGTTTAGATTGTGCAAATTTTCCTGCTTCTTTTAGTCATGGGGAGAACCCTGCCCCTGGACTCACTTCTGATCTTTCCCCCACGCTTTGCTACACCCTTTCATGGCTGCCTGTGCAACCAACAGATAGAAGCTTGCTTTAAAAAGGGAAAGGAAAGCAGAGAAGTGTTGGATGCGGAATTCCTCTCCTCTGGAGCAGAGTGGTGCAATTGTAGCATGGGCATCCCTTGGCACGCATTCCACAATCACAAAGTACAACTCGGAGTTGCGTTTGCACACCTGTGGAGTGTATACGTTATACTTGCTGGCTTGCATGGTATGAATTGTGTGGGATGCTGTTGAGATTTCCACAATTACACCACGCAGCGTGGCAGGTTATCGTGTGCCTTTCACTATCACACCATACAATCGTAGCCTTTCCCTCCCTAATTTCTTATGTTTCTAATACAACCAATAAGGGCTACCTGACAAAGTGACGATACCTGTACAAACGATCTCAAAACAGTTTTGATAACAATAGGCATGAAACATGAAAGCTTGATGACTGTTTGTTTATTGTACAGACTGGGACCTGGGGGTTTGTTTGTTGTACGAATGTAAAAGAAAACAGCTGCGAAAACCAGATATTTTAAATTCCTGGATTGATCTCCGTGCAACTTACAAGGTGAGAGTACCAACAAACCTGAAACACTTGTACGTCTAACTGTTGTGCAAAGAATATTTCAGTGGCATGTTTTGCAAGCAGAGAGTTACTTAATTTGTTCACTGCAATACAAACATATTCATGAGGCCATTGGAAGCCTCTCTGAATCTCTGAACAATTGATAGATCTAGAATCATAACTAGTAGAATTGGAAGTGGCCTATAAGGCCATCGAGTCCAAACCCCTGCTCAATGCAGGAATCTACCTTAAAGCATCCCTGACAGATGGCTGTCCAGCTTTATCTTGAAGACCTCTAGTGTGGGAGAGCTCATAACCTCCCTAAGACATTGGTTCCATTGTCATACTGCTCTAACAGTCAAGACGTTTTTCCTGATGTCCAGCTGGATTCTGGCTTCCTGTCACTTGAGCCCATTATTCCATGTCCTGCACTCTGGGATGATCGAGAAGAGTTCCTGGCCCTCCTCTGCGTGGCAACCTTTCAAGTATTTGAAGAGTGCTATTATATCTCCCCTCAGTCTTCTCAAGGCTAAACATGCCCAAATTTCATCTATCCAATGCTAATCGGATAGATGAAATTTATGGGGAAAGGGTTTGGTGTATTTCTACAGTGCTTGCAATACTATTGTGTTTCCATCTGTTTGATTTCTTGCCGTCTCTCTTTTTCTCCTGCTCTTTTAGTGTTTCCCTTCATTGGCCACGTACACGGATTACGGTTTGCAGAGCTTTTCTAGTTCTGGCCCATCCCCAAGCCTTAATTTATTATTAGCTAGTGTGATGTAGTGGTTAGAATGTTGGACTGGGATTCGGGGAAATCTGGGTTTTAGTCCCCACTCTACCAGGAAGTTGACTGGGTGACTGTGGGACCGTCACGGGCTCTCAGCCTAACCTACCTCATAGGCTTGTTCTGAGGATAGAGGAGGATCATGGAAGCCCTCTTGAGTTCTTTACAAGAAGGGTGGGGGGAGGAAAGCAGGATATAAATAAATAAAATAGTTATGGCCTTTTACCATTACTTTCACGAAAATAACTTCTTCCACAGCGGCCGACAAAATTGAATAAGGGCTAGCAGCTAAACAAGTCGAAATACACAAATAAAACCACGATGAAATCATATCAGAATGTAGTAAGTCATCAGGATGCTTCCCATAGGCAGCTGGTGTCAGTGGGCCCTGTGTTGGCGAAGGATCATCCAAGCTCTGAGGTTTTCTTTGCCTGCCTCCCTAGTGCCTTCCCACAGGACGGTTGGTGGTAGAAGGCCTTGTTGGCAGAGGCAGGGAGATAGAGCATGCCCCCCCCCACCCCTAAAACAACACTTTCTGCAATAAGAGAAGCATACGATAAATGCCACTTCGTATATTGATTTTTTAAAAATAAATATCCAGGGTAGCTGAAGCACTCAGAGTATTGTTGTGTCTTCAGTAGTTTGTTGTCTTGCTAAAGGGAAGCATGCATATGTACTGAGATCTTCTGGGGAGGCCCTTCTCTCAGTCCCATCAACATCCCAGGCATGCCTGATGGGGAGGCGGAAGAGGGCCTTCTCTGGTCGCTCCAAGGCTCTGGAACTCCCTTCCCAAGGAAGCCAGACTGGCTCCCTCTGTGCTACACTTTCGGAGGCAGGCAAAAACTTTTTTTTTTTATTCCAGCAGGCTTTTGGAAATACTCTGGACCTGTGTTAATGTATGGTGTTTTTTAAAAAATTGTTACTGTTTTAAATTTTTTAAATGTTTTTAATTTTACTGTAGGTTTAATTCGATTTTAACTTTTGTAAACTTATATTTATATGTTTTCATTTGTACTTGTTTTAATCTTATATACCGTCTTGAGTCCCAGCCCAGGGGAAAAGGTGGGATATATATATATAAAAAAAGCATGAAAGGCTGTGCTCTGTCTTCAAAGAACCCCCATCAATTCAAATTTAACAGAGCAGATCAACTAATGCTGTGTTTGTGTTTCCTCTTAGCTCTTTTACTCTAGGAAGCCACAAGGGTTAAATGGTGCTTTGCAGGATGTGGGGATCATATTTGAAGGACGGGAGCATTCTGGTGAGTTTTGACCCTCCCCACCCCCAATATCTCTTAGATGAAGGCATGAAAGAGAGCTCTGAAAACATTTCAAATTTCCAGGCAGTGAGTGCTTAGGGGACCAGGCAATTGGGCACTTCATTTTGTTTTTTGAAGCGCAACATAAAATGAGTTAAACCCCATGGAATATAATCCTAATACTTTTTCAGTAATACCAGACCCTAAAATAATAAAACAAAAATGCATCTGGGAGGGAAGGAATGGGAAAGCTTAGGAAACAGAATTTATAGCTTCTCTTTCTCTCTCTCTCTCTCTCTCTCTCTCTGAGATTTATTACATTCTTATACCACGAGAGACAGACAGAGACAGACAGAGACAGACAGAGACAGACAGACACACACACACAGACACAGAGAGAGAGACACACACACACACACACACACACACACACACACACTTACCAAGAGAGAGAGACACACACACACCGAGAGAGAGACAGAAAGAGACACACAGACACACAGAGATTGATCCAAGATCACCCACTCTGCTTCAGGACCAAGTGGGGAGTGTATCTTGCGTCTGCCCGGTCTTAGTCCAACACCCTCCACTGGCTCTAAGATGTATGTCTGCGCTGCCGTGGCATGTCTTATTCTACAGTGCTTGGTGCATGGTTGCAGCCCTGCTGATTCTTTTGTGAAATACTGAAAAGTGGCTGAGGTCCCCTCTACAAGAATTCGGTTTGACGCCTGGTTCTCCGATTATGCGCATCTTCTCGCAATCGCTTTTACACTTAAATCCTGTAAACGACATGCGGTGAAGCGCATAACCGGCTGAATGAAACGCACTTTAAAGTGGCTGAAATGCGGAGAATCGCTTGTTGACATGGTCAAAATGCGCTTTAATGGCCGCGGAGGGGAAAAACTCGCTATTTAACGCGCATTCGATAATGTGCATAATCGGAGAGAAAACGCGCCTCAACCCCCGATTTGCACTCCGCTCTTGTAGAGGTAAAAATTTTAATGTGCCTTGAAAGGGCGTTAAATCTCTCTTGTAGAAGCACCCTGAGTGATAACAGAATAGTTAACTTGCAACCTGCTCCTAAACACAGGAGTAGGTCCCTGTTCCTTACGTCGCCCCTAAGGCTTAACGCAAGATTGTTTGGGATGTGTGCCCACCCTTTGTCAATAACGATGCCTTGCCCATCTCTGGGGTGGGGTGAGGACCTAAAGAGTCTAGTGGTAGTTATTATTTTTCCCCGTATCTCTAGTTCTGGTCTACTAGGAGACTGGGTATGTCTAGGCAGCTTCAGGCCACCACTACAGAAGCCCTGGCTAGGTCATCTGCATCTGGGGATTGTCCAAACCTTCTGGTGGAATCTGCCATTCTCCATCACTGATTTCCCACACTACGGTGTCATCTGCCTCTCTGCACCCTGGATGGAGCTTCTGTTGTCCTGAGACTATAGGAGGGAAGTTTCTGGGGTGAAGCCAAAACTGTACCACCAGATGTCCCTGATCCTTCAGTTTGCTGTGGTCAGGGATGACTGAGGGTGGGACATCAATTTATTTATTTATTTATTTATTTTATTCTATTTATATACTGCCCCCATAGCCAAAGCTCTCTGGGTGGTTTACAAAAATTAAAAACATTGAACATTAAAACACCGATACACAAAATTTAAAACCATAAAGCATAAAAACAAGTTATAATTACAATATCCTTTAAAACAACAATTCTGGGTCAAAGCACGACAACAACACAAAACCCTCATCATATGCTGTTAAATGCCTGGGAGAAGAGGAAAGTCTTGACCTGGCACCAAAAAGATAATAATGTTGGCGCCAGGCAAGCCTCGTCAGGGAGATCATTCCAGAATTGGGGGACGAACACTGAAAAGGCCCTCTCCCTTGTTGCCACTCACCGTGCTTCCCTCGGAGTAGGCAACCGGAGGAGGACCTTAGATGTGGATCGTAGTGTATGGGTAGGTTCGTGTCAGGCGTTCCATCAGGTATTGTGGTCCCAAAGCTGAGCTCAAGGGTTTCCTAAAAACTTGGTCTTGTTCTTGCTTCTGGAATTTTGCTGGTCTGTTGTGTTGAATCCGCAGACCTCATCCCGGTGTATATCAATCATGCTATCTCAATCCCCTTTCAGCTGAATTTAGTTCCCAATGAATGCGATTCGTGTCATTGTTTAGGATTGCAACTTAAGGTTGTCTTAAGGTTGCACCCGTGTCTTGCTTGTGGGTCCCTGGTCGTCGGCTGGTGGGCCACTGTGTGAACAGAGCACTAGACTAGACGGACCCATGTTCTGATTCAGCATGGCTCTTCTTATGTTCTTAGGTCTTTGTGTGATAAATGCCCACAAGCACACACATGGGTTTAAGAATTAATTTGCTATTGAATGTGTGGAGTTGCCCTCTAAGCCAGGTCGGTCGGTCCAGACCAGCAGCATCTCTAATAACTGGTAGTGGCTCTCCAAAGGCTTAAACAAAGTGAGCTACTGCTTGAGATGCCTTAACTTGAGATGTCAAGGACTGAACTGAAGATCTTTTGCATGCAAAACACATGCTCAGTGGGAGAGCCTATCCCCAATCTTTATGAGGACTAGACAGCAAGTGGAAGACTAAACAGTTTTGGAAATTTCTGCCCATACTAGTCTATCCCTATCACACACACCGGCAGCCTCGATAAAACAATTTCACATCCTTTCATAATTCGTTTCCCCCCTTGCTTTGGTTTACTAAAATGTGTTTTATTCTTCCCTTTTCCGTTTTGTATATGCGTGAGTACATCAACAATAGCATGATCTCTTGTTTTCCCAAGGGCTGGACGATTCCCGGAATACTGCTCGCCTGGCCTGGAGGATGATCCGTGATGGGTGTGTGATGAAAATCACTAAATCTTTGGATAAGGTTAGTGGTTATTCTTCTTGGCACGTGTGACTGAAGAACACAGACCAAGTAAAGAGTTTGCTGAAACAACTCGCTTTCGACTTGGATCTTGTCCTGGAGGATTCCAAGGCAGATTTTTTTTTGTCCATCCTCCCTTGCTGTTGCCGTCTGTTTCTTTGGTCTCCACCATCTCTTCATTTGTTTATGGAATCTGTAGGCACCTGCTGCAAAGGATTCTATTGGCAGTTCTTTCAGCGTGAAGCCTCCCGACGGCAGTCCTTTGGGGAGGGAGGATATCTCAGAAACGTCGGGTTTGGACAAAAGCAGAAACGGTGATGTTGCCACAGAAGTTCAGAATAACAAGAAAAACCTACAGCAGGAGTTCACTCCTGTGCGTTTACACGGGAACACCCATATTCTATCAAGGAACTGCAAAAAGACTGATGTTTATACCAGAATCCAGAGCTGCCTGAGACCCCCCACGGGGCAACTCGATTCTCCTCTTGGCTGCTTTCAGCCCTCCTACACTAACCCTTTCAGCCTCCAGAGTTGGCTAGATAATGAGCATCTGATTTCAAATTCTTCAGCCCAGAATCCAGGGCTGGTTTTGGTCTCTACCACACTTTCCTCTGTCAGTATTTCCGACATAGACATAAGTACCACTCCTGATTGTTTAGCAATGCTGGCTGATTGGGAGGATGTAGCATTAATACCGGAATCGGAAGACGATCGAAATTCAGCATCTTTGCAGGTGGAGGATGACCCGAACGATAAGAGTTCATTAATGGTCAGAGAGAGGATAGATACGAATGAACTGAATATGATGGATTTAGGATCTGGAGATGTTGCAGAAGATACTCTGAATATGGAACCCTCCAAGGCTGTTATATACCAAAGCCCCAATACAACTATTTATAACACAGGCAGAGCCCAAAATAAGTCTTCAAACACTTCTGTGTTTAAGCTCCCTGCTGCAAAGGCAAATATGTCATCCGCTGGCGTGAAAGGATTTCCCTTTGACACGTGTTCATCTGAAATGCACAAGAGGAAGCCTTCCAGTCCAAAATCTGTTCCTCCAGCCAAAAAGCCAGCCTTTGTAGTATACAGAGATAAAGGCATGTCATCTAGCTCTTCCTTGCCATTCAGGTCAGGTTTGAACCGCATACCTTGTGGCACCTTAAACTCCTCTGTCAACTTAAACCAGTCTCAAAAGGCCATGGAAACTGGGAGAGTGACCCCTCCTTTGTGCAAGTGCGGTCGAAGGGCTAGAAGGTTAAATGTTTCCAATGGCGGTCCGAATCATGGCAAAGCCTTCTATAGCTGCCCAGTTGGAAAACAGGAAGGGAACAGGAAGGGCTGTGGTTATTTCAAATGGGCGCATGCGTTCCTGAAGGAGAAACTCCCTCCTCCCACCTCACGTCCTGTCAGGCTGCCATCTTTTGGAACAAGGTGGAATTCATCCGGAAATTCTCAAAGGAGAAGCCTGGGCCTCCGGCCTTCAATGCGAACCTAGCCTGACTCCTCCTTGTTCGTTGCAGAAACAATTCGCTCACACCTTCAGGAGTTAGTTTTGCTTCCCCAGCATGTAATATTCCTGCAGATTGTGATGCAAATGGCTGGATTATCTGTAACAAAAGTTGTGGATTGGTGGTGGTGGTGGGGAGCATTGGGAAGAGCCATCCATGGCCCTGAAAAAGGGTGTGATAGTATTGAGGCTAATCAGAATTAGTGCAGCTGGTTTTATCTTTTGAAATTGTGTTCTTACCCTTTTCTACCCTTTTAGACTTTTTTTTACGACTATGGATCATGTCGCCCTTTCCTAAATAAATGCAAATATATACACGCTCCATAAAAACCAGCTACACAATGCTTTTTAAAAGACACATGTAAAACGGCTACCATGCTTTTAAAACATTTTATTAAAAGGTTTTGTGAACCACCCAGAGCTACGGTTCACAAAAATGTAATCTGAAATGTACTGAAATGTAATCAATTGATCAATAAAATCTTGATTGTTAGTGATTTGTTAGTGAAATGAAAGAAAAGCATATTTTTTTTTGTTCAAAAAGAATGCTTTGGCGGCTGATGTTTTCAGTAAAACAGCTTAAGCTCCTCCAAAGTAAAAACTGATAAACTTTTCTGTTGTTGCAACGATCCGTTTCTACCAACTTCTTCAGTTGTGCACATCACTTCCATCACTTGAAACTGAAGCATATGGAGGAAAGGTCAGGACTTTACCTCACTCTACTGTTGAACGACAAAGACTAACTTGTAAATCCACATTAATTAGGGAACAAGAGGCAGAGGTTCTACAGCAGATGTGAAAAGCTCTGTATAATCCCATTGAAAAGAACGGAAGTGTGCACAGCAGCAGAGGTTAGTGGCTTTCTCCTGGAAGGCATTAGAAAAGCCGGCGCAACGTTGGCTTGAAAACAGTTGCCTAAGTTCCTGAAATACGGTGAAGATGGTGCTTTCAGTGTCCAGGGGATCACTGTAAGGGAGTGATATATGCTTCTTGATTAAAACTTTTAATCTGGGCCTGCAGTTAACCATTTTCTATAATCTCAATTAAGGTTGACTAACGAAAGGATGTGATTTTGCTGTTCATGGTCTGGCTTTTGACTGCATTACTGTCGTGACTCCCTAACTTCTAGCGCATATTGAAGTCAACAAGGAGGCCTCTTAGGAAAACAATCAACCTTTTATTTAGCAAATGATCCCTTATCTCCCTTTGAAAGGAGTTAAAACTTAGAAAGCGTTTTGCCCCAAGGCGTAATTTGGCTAAGCAAACAAAACAGTTGATCCATCCAAAAGGAAGCGAGAGCCACTTCTGAGAAGAATTAACATCCAGCCTTTTCCGAGCAATTAATCTTTCCGAGCGCTGTCTCCTAACCTCTTTGATCTATGCTCGCTTTTCTCTCCTAAGGAAAATGGGATTTCTGAGCTCACTCCCCCCTTCGCCCTCTGAAGTCGAAGGCTGGTTATCAGCTGCAAGGTTATTTCTATCAGAAGAAACATTCTCTAAAGGCGAAGCTATGGGAACCTCTTTCCCCTTCTGGTACGGACTGGAATGTCTGTTCGGGTTCAGAATCTGATTCTGAATTAACGTCTAACTTTCCTTCGCCCTGAGCAAGGGGGAAGGAATTAGACACAACAATTACTCGCACACAAAATCATATCTATAGGTCTTTTAACTATAGAAGTTTCTGCTTGCAGGCTTACGATCTAAAATGACATGACACATAAGGAAAAAGGAATCGGGAAGAGGGGGAAAAATACGTCTTTCAACAGGATGTCCTTCTCCCTTTGTAACGCCCTGTTAGAATGGCTGCTGCTGGTGACAGTTGAGACCTTCACGAGAGAAGTTTTCCAGCGGGATTGGTGGGATGGCTCCCCCCCCTTCTCTCTCATCTTCTATCATTGATTTGTTCCGGAAACTAAGAGATCCGTTCTGTAACCCCTAGACATCAGCTGGGGGAGACATAGGATAGTTCGGATGCCTAGATCCGCGGTTGGAGACTTGGACCGTGAAGTCCGAATTCCCTGCCCCTTCACAGCCAGCGTGGAAAGAACCACCCCACCTGCATCCCCAAGGTTGCAAAGGTGACCTCAGAGAGGAGGGAAAGGGTGGTTCTGTGGGCAGGGAGGAGAGGAGCCTGGCTTACAAAGAGTCCTCTGGCCTCTCCAGCTGGATAATGTTCTGGTGATTAAAAAACATTCCCTCTTATTTCTTGGGCTTTAGCATCAATCAGCGTAGCCTGTTGCTGGGAGATGCTTATGGGGGAATGCTCCACGAATTTGGTTGCTGTTGGGTCCCTTGCAGTCAACACAATACAATCCATGCGATAATAATATGGGACTGTTCAGTAAAACTGAATTGCAGCCAGTGTGCGTGTGGGATGGTGGACAGGACCTTCCCTCCCACATCTGGGCTCAGGTGCCCAAAAAGGCTTTGCTGCCAGTCAACTACCTGGAATATTAAAGTGACTCCTGGAACATACATCTGTAAATAACACAATGATGGTCTTTTTGTAATATGCAGTTTATAATCCAGGGAGCTGGGCAGGGCAGTATAATCCACAAATAATTTAAACCAGATTGTGTACTTAAAATGGCTTAACCTGCTTCATCGGACCGGGGTGGGAAGGACAGCCCTATATCGTAGCGAGTTGTGGTTCTTATGCTGTAGCGGCCCAGACTTAGATGAAGCCATTATCGCCGTGCCAGAAACCATCAGGTCCATGGGCTGGCCTGGAAAAGTTTGCTGTCCCAAATATATCTTTTCCTTCAGTTATTGCTTTGACAGAGCAGAAACACGGTGCTGGTTTGCCTAGCTCGGTCTTGCAGTTCCCTGCAGATTCGTGGCGTTGTGAACTTCTGGGCTCTGAAAGCAAATCTGTTTTGGGGGGTCTCTCCAGAGCACGCAATGTTCTCTTCTGTAGGCAAATTCAACATCTGGAATTCGAGCTCCAATTTACTTTGCTTAACCTGGCAAGATGCTTTAGGATTTCATATGAAGTGGGGGCTGGGGGGGGGGAGATGCTCAACCAGCGATACTTTTACCAAAGGTCTGACCCTGCACTGCTGGTTATACCTCTGTCTCCCTCTAAGGGACTGGTTGTGTGAGATTTGTGGTGTGGGGCTTTTAAATATAGACTGCAGCACAACAATATATTGCAACACAAGGAACTAATAGAAAGCCTTTCTTCTTAGGTTAAGCACTCTGGAAGTAAACAGACCCTTCTAAGCTTTCCCCCACTCCTTCTTGCGTAATTCATTCCTTCTGATTTTCCCACTGATGGTCTTTGGCAGATGTGGCACGAACTCCACCTGTTGGGCAAGGACAGAAATCACAGCTAGCAAAAGAGGCGGCGTCAGAATATACCATAAACAGGTCTGTCCGGTGGTACTGAGAGGAAACGTTAAAGCATGTGAAGCTGCCTTTAGACTGGGTCTACTCATGGCAGGCCTCCGGTAGACATCCCCAATTAGTCCACAGTTCAGATGTCCAACTAAACCGTGGTTCGCACTACTTATAGTTTAGAACACAGGCCACATTTTGACTTCCAAGCCTACAGGCAAACCACGGTTTCAAGCTGTATCTCTCCTTTCAGTTTCCATCCACTTACTGCTCCAGAAACGGAGCTGCCTCCAAAAATGGAGCTAAGGAGAGTAAATCGAATCAGACCTCTGCCTTGTACTTCGATCCTTGGGCAAATGATTATTTTTCCTTTTAGCTTGCCTTCTGGGGAATAAGGTTTTTGGGACTGCCTGTGACAGCCCTTTTATGAATGGGCAACCCCCATTCCAATGGTGCTAGCCAACTCAAAAAGGTTATTTATATACATGATGTCTTATCTGAAAAATGGCCACTGAAAAATAGACAGTAGAGAGACAACAGAGGACAGGGAGGGGTGGAGGCAGTAAACAGGGAAAGAATATGTGATTATTTCAATTAAATCTACTTCAGCTTAGTTACAATATGGCAGGGGTAGGCAACCTGATGTCCTCCCAAACCTTTGGGCTACATGAACCTCAACCAGCACAACCAATGGCCAGGGATTATAGGAACTGTAGTCCAGAATGTCTGGAGGGCAACTGGTTGCCTATTCCTGTTTAGGCATGGGGAACTAGCGTTCCGAAGGCTTGGCAGAAAAGGTGGATTTCGTGGGATTTGAAGGAAGCAAAGGAGGTGGTTCCAAGTGGCAATTCTGGACAAAAGGGGGAAGTGATGGACAAAGTTAGGAGTCCTTTTGGAGAGCAGGAGACCTTGGGACAGTGGAACAGGATGAGCAAAGTAGAACTGGATGAGCGATGGTCACAGGAAGGGATGGGTTGAGGATATAAGAGTAGAGTTATGGCCAAGGAGGGTTTTGAAGGTAAGGGCAACAGGTTTGTGCAAGATCTGGGAGCAGACAGGAAGCCAGTTTAGGGATTTTTGGAGGGGCGTCCCTTGGCCAGATCACAGCTTACCTTTCTAGGATACTTGTAGGGGGCAGTGACCTTTTTGACATGGCCCTGTAGCTCTTTAATCAGTGCTTCTGGATCATGAGAGACATAGTCGGGTGTCAACACCACAAAGGCTTTCACAACCTTCAAACGGAAGAAACGTGACAAAGATCGTGAGTCTCGCAACATTCATATTATAAAATGGGGGAATTCCAGCAGTTCAACAACAACCAAGAGAGCAGCTAGGAATGGCTGCATCTTGAAGCGTAGCTTGAGCTGAGGAGGCCACTACAAATCCCTTAAGCCAGTTTATCATGTTTAAACCCATCACAGGGACTAAGCCAGTTTAAGCCTAAGCGTGCTGGTTTAAACGGCTCGGGAATTGCCGCTTGGACATCCCAGCGCTAAAAGCTCAAATTGGCATGGGCCGCTGTGTGCTGGAACATTCATTCCTTGTCGACTGCGTAGGCTTTGGCATGATCAAAAGAACAAAAGAGTTTCTTTCTCTGTCACTCCAGATGGTCTGCAGAAATCAAGAGAATCCCAAAGGGGGACACTTCTCACAGTTTGTTCAGTGAGCTAATCCTCTGGTGTGAAAAGTTCATACAAATCCCAGTATCTGAGAATAAAAGATTAAAACCAGATCGTATGTTGCACGTGTGTCTATGCATACACATGTGATTTAATGCGCAGAAGATGGCAACGCTTAATAGAAAGCTGGCAATTGGTGCAGCTACTCTGATGGCAACTAGAATGATCAAGGGGCTGGAACACAACGCCTTATGAGCAAAGGTTACAACAGCTGGGACGGTTTAGCTCGGCGGAAGACATGGCAGAAGGTGCACAAAATATGCCTGCTACGGAGAAAGTGAAGAGGGAGACATTTTTCTCCTAATATTTGAGCCAGACAGAGGTCATCCCATGAAAGTGATTGGTGGGAGCTTCAGGACAGACAAAAAGACGTACTTCTTCATGGAGTGCATAGTTAAAACTATGGGATTCGCTACCGCAGGATGTAGTGATGACCAATTTGGATGGCTCTGAAAGGGGGTTAGCGAAATTCCTGGAGAAGGAGGCTATCAATGGCTACTAGTCTGGCTGGCTATGTGCTACCTCCAGGATTAGAGACAGTATGCCTCTGTATCCCAATTGCTGGTGGGTTTCCCGTGGGCAGCTGATTGTCCACTGTATGAACCGAATGCTGGACTAGATGGACCTTTGGTCTGATCCAGTATGGCTCTTGCGTTCTTTTGAGGGGAGGTGAACATAGGTTAGGGTGGAAGAAAGAGGGTTTATATGCTGTTGTTTGCAAAGAATAGATGTTGACTGAGGCTTGGCCATAGCTCAGTGGCAGGACACCTGCTTTGCATGGAGAAGTTCTCAGGTTCAATCTCTAACATTTCCAGGTAGAACTGGTGAAGACCCCTTGGAGAGCTGTTACCAGTCATTGTAGTAGATTGAGCTGGACGGTCTGACTCAGTAAAGGAAGCCCAATAGGATCTGACCTTCACCCATTCGGAACACCGTCCCTTGTTTGAAATACATTCACTTCTGTGATATGATTCAGCTCTTACCTCTCCTCGGCTAGAATCTGGGCTGCTAATGACAGCTGATTCTAGAACTGCCGGATGTTCTATCAATGCACTTTCCACTTCGAATGGCCCAATGCGGTATCTTTAAAAAAAAGGAGAACACTTTGATTCATTAGGGGCACAATCCTATGCATATTTGGACAGGAAGAAATCCTGCAACTCCCAGCATCCAGTCAGCCATACTTATGGGTAATGCTGAGAATTGTAGGACTTTTTTTCTATCTAAACATGCATAGGGTTGTGCCCTAAGGTATTCATACTTTGTGTTCAAGGCAAAAAAAAAAAAGCCTTCACAAAACAATTTGCAATATAGCTATGCTGGTATATGAACACAACTTAAAAATAATAAACATTCAATTTTAAAAACGCTATTCACCTTTCTAGTTCTCCTGGTATGGAGACAGTTTTGAGTTAACAGGTGGATTTTATATTTTCAGAAGTGGAGAATCAACAATTGTCTGCTACTTTCTCCTACCCGGTAATCCTTGGGGCATTAAAACCTGAAACCATCACATCACCTGGCAGAGCCCAATTTGAACGTTTCCAACCCTCTTTCTCCATATCATTTTAAGACTGACCATGCAGGCATTCTGACTCCAACATCTAGTCAGCCTTTCCCATTTCCCCCCTCTTGCCCTTTGAAAAAGACTTACCTGAGGATGAAATCTGGAGATCTCGAAAGCTAACACGTGCTTTGTGATCTTTGAGCCGGCCTAATAAAGGTACACTGCATGGGGTTTGAATTCTTTACATATGGCTAATGCGCCTGGTTTTATTTGTACAATTTCCTCTTTCCTAAGTTCTATAATTAAGAATGCAATACATGAATGAATATACCTTAAAAGGTATCTTTGACAACTACAGCCTGTGAAAAACGCTTAGAAGTGTAATATACTGGCCATGCTGGTGCGTTGATGTTACCCAGCAGAATTGATGACATCATCCACTCTTCCTACGAACCAGAAGTAGCCGTCTTCATCCATAACCCCTCTGTCCCCGGTGATGTAGAAGCCCCCACGTACAGTTGAAGCTGTTTTCTCTGGATCATCCTGGTATACAGGAACAGCTACTTGTAAATGCGTTCATTTGCTGGTATTAGTGAATTAGGGGCAGGTAAGCATTTTAGAGTGTAATCCTATGCAGGTTTAGACAAAAACGTCCTACAACTCCCAGCACCCCCAGGGCTGGGGCATGCTGGGAGTTGTAGGACCTTTTTTCTGTCTAAACATGCATAGGATTACACCTTTAAACAAATAAATACAACAATTTGCTTTAAATAACCAGCACATATATGTCCCCTACTGTACAATACCATAAAATTCAATTAATGAATTAATACAAAACAAAATAACTACGTCTAATGCTACCAAATTATAAAAATCGGGGTGGGTAAATGTTTTAGATTTAGACAGCACTCAAGTCATTCTCAAATATGATTTGGCATTAGTATTGGTTTGCCAAACATCCATCTGATCAAAAATGTTAGAATGCCAATATGTTTTTTTGTTTTAATTGAACTGGTTGACATTCAAAATACAAGAAGGGAGCTTTTGAATTACTTAGAACTCTACTTTACAAATAAGTTTTCAAAGGAAACATGTAATTACAACACGTTTGTATTTGACGGCTCGTCTGGTCGTCGTAGGCGATTTGGAAATTCATGCAGGTGAGTGCATTGGCATTCCATGCAGGCGACAGCGTAATGGCAGAGGAGAGATAGATCGCTCCATTCCTCTGTAAGCTCGCTTGGTTTCTGTGCTAACTGGAAGAAAGAAATTTCTTCTTCCATATCCAATGCTGAAATGCAACAGACTGGTAAAGTAATTCTGTCGTTATTCAGCCAGCCTGCTTGGTAGAATGTTTTAAAAACTAGTTTGACAGCCTACGTTTCTATGCTGGCTGTAGAGGAAGGTAGGTTTCAAACAGAGATCTTATCCATGCCCCAGCTCCTTTTTGTGTGGTTCTAGCCTTCCCCAACCTAGAGCCCTCCAGATGTTTTAGAGTATAAATCACACCTGGCCCAGAAAACATGGCCAAAGGTCAGGAACGATGGGATTTGTAGTCCAAAACATCTAGAGGGCACTGGGTTGGAGAAGGCATATCACAATGTACAACTGTTCTTTATGTCCCTCACTCTGTTTTTTTTATTTGGAGGTCTAAAAAAACCACTGGGCTACTGAACTTAACATACCACATTGCAAATGTGGCAAAACACCGTCCCATGAGCTTGTTCAAGCTTGCACCTGAAGTTGGAGCAGCAATAGTTATGGTCACAATTCCAGTGTTAATCATGTCTGTTTCCTAATCGGCTCTGCTCTTCAAATTCTTACCGTGTATTGAGTGAAAAGGCAAAATGGTCTTGTAGGTTTTATTCGGAGAGCAATGTCTCCTTCTTTCCCAGGAGGCAAAATATTACAATCTTCATCTATTATCTAGAAGCGAATAGAAGACAATCTGAATGAATGTCAAAACAGAATTTCATTTTCTTTTTTAAATTATCAGTTGGAAGTTTGGATCAGGGGCAGGGCTGGACTGAAGCGTTTTGCTGCCTGAAACAAAGGACAAGATGGTGCCTCTCTCTCACCGACTGATTCCATGTACAAAAGTTGCCCAAACTGGTAGCTGACTCTTGTTTCAACACTGGTAGGGATGTTGGAGAAATCCATTTGGGATCTAGAGTTTGTTGAGCTTTCCTAGGCTTGCCCCCGGACTTCGTTTCAGTTCCTGCTGCGGCACCCAAGTCGATCTGCAGTGAGCCGGGCCAGTTTGTAGATTTTTTTCTGGGAAGGTTAAGCAATTTGCATGAATTTCTGAACAATTCCTGCAAATGATGGCTGAATTTGCATGAATTACGCAAATCGTGGGTGGATTTGTGTAACTTGTTCATATTGCTCAGAGATTTGTTCAAATTGTTGAGCCTTCCCCCCCCCAAAAAATTAGCAAAAATGTTCCTGGAGTTTGGGGAGTGCAGATTCAAAGCGGGTCGTACATGCCAAAGAACCCAAAAAGAACTGGATTTCCCAGTGACGGGCATCCCTAAACACTGGTAATAGGACAGTGTCCTTTGTTGTACTTCAGGGCCAAAGGGTAGTTTGGGGGTCACAGGGAGGTGCTGTGATTCATACCACCCCTCATCTGCTGCCTGAAGCGTCTGCCTCGCCCTGCTTAATGGCAAGGCTGGCCCTGATTGGTGGGGGGAAACTGAGGGAGTGGTCAAGCACATGCCTCACATGCAGGAAAACCCAGGTCCCGTCCCTGACATCTTCAAGCAGGGCTGGGGAAGTCCCACATCTGAGATCCTACAGAGCTGCAGCCCATCAGTATTGGGAAAAAGGCGGGATATAAATAAATCATCATCATAGGGAACTAGATGGCCTGTTTCTGCATAAGGCAGCTTAGGAGGTTCATATGATTTTCCCCAGGAAAGTGTAATAGACACCTTTGGTGGCCTCTCAAAAGCTGGCGCTGCTTACGGTACCTGAGTGTCATAGGCCGGAGAAGGTTTCCCCATAGAACCTGGTTTAATTCTCATCCCCTTGAAAGTTCCACAAACCAGCACCTATATCAAAGGAAAGTAAAGCATGGCTGAATAGACTTAAAATACTTTTTGGAGGGGTTGAATTAAGGGTTACTGCCTGGTGACATCTGTTATCAAGAAATGTATCAATGAGTGGGGCGAAGGCAAGTGACTTCCTAAAACCCCACGTGAACCCAGTTACATATTGATAAGATGATTAACATAGATTGATTAAATGTGCATCCTCAATATCGATGCTAGATTTTCATGTTTGGCATTGTTAAGTGGATGCTACTTCCTATTGCTTTAAAAAAAGAAAAGAAAAAGGGAATATGAATCGTAGCATGACGAATTCTTTCTCCATCACACAAACAATTCAGCTTACTGTTTCTGTCTGCCCATAGCCTTCATAGATATCCAGCCCAGTTTCTCTTTTCCATTTCTCCATCACCTCCGGGTTCATGGGTTCGCCCGCACTCACGCAATGCTTCAGCCTGGGGAATTTATAACTGTGGATCAATGGGGGAGAAGAGAGAAGGCGATATGTAGTTTTTAAATGGTTAACGGTCACATTTTAAAAGGCTTTCTAGTGTTTCTGTACATGGGTGTGTACAACTTTGGAAAGCAAAAAGAAAGGCCTTTGAGGTGGATTTAACGTGACGTGTTGAGAGTGGCCAGGGTAGGAGCTGTGAAGTGTGTTGGTATGAATAAGCTCACCCTATGATCGGAGCCTCAAGGGAACAGCTTTCTACTTGTTTAGATCCAGCATCTGATCATTATTTTAAGCAGCCATGCTAATATACAAGGTTGTAAGACTCCACTCTCAAGTGTGGTTCAGACGATCAGCTAAACAATGGTTTAGACCTAGTATAGAGTGCGGAACGTGTGGCCCTCCAGATGTTGTCGGGCTGCAACTCCCTTCACCACTGGCTCCTTGGGCTGCAACTCTTTCACCATTGGCTATGCTGGTGACAGCTGACAGAGTTGCAGTCCAACATCTGGAGGGCCACACATTACCCACCCTGTTTTAGTTGATTGGAAATGAGGCACAGCGGACCATTTCCTTTCTCTCTCCTCCTCCTCCTCTTCCTTGCATCAGAGGAATGAAAGCTTCTGCTTCCACTTTGGAACAAACTGCAGTTCTGTGTTACGTCCAAACTCAGGAAACGGATCTGACCTAACCAAAGTTAGCTAACAAACCAGGTTTTGAGACCATGGTCCAGTCCTAGTTTGTTAACTTTGGTTAGAAGTCAGCCACAGCTGGTCAAGTTTAGACCTAATGCAGGACTGCAGTTCATTCCAAAAGAGGCTTTCATTTTTCCTCTCTTGGGTTAGGAGGAGGAGGGAGGGGAACATGGGGTGGGAGCGTTACTTACTGCAGCTTGTTCCCAATCATCTAAGCATGGTTTAGGATCTAAACTTCTCAGGCCTCAGTGTGAGCGATTCTAATATTAAAGTGCATTAAATGTATAAGTATTTCTTTACCTGGTTAAATTGTGATGTACTAGCATCCGATAAGCAGTTGGAGGAGAGCAGAAAGTTGTTATAGGAAACTGGGACAGAGTCTAGAGGATTAAAAGAGACAGAGATTTTAACAGGCCAAACTATGGTTTCACACTGTATACAGAACCAAGTATATCTCTCTTTTTGCAGACCATAACGTTCAGTTGACAACGAAAAAGGGTGAAAGGCAGATTTTGTGAGATTTGGTTTGGCGAGATGTCTGAGTCGACAAACCACACTTATGCTATCGCTCCATCCCCAGTCATCCCTGCACTGCACCATAGAAACAGGTGTGCTGATGGAAAATGCCAGCAGGCATGCTGCTGTAAACCGTGGTTTGCCTGTTTGTTTGGAAGCTCAACCTGTGCTTCTAAATGATGGTCAGCTGCAAACTGTGGTTTGGCGTGATGTCTCAATTCAGCCAGCGCCACAATACTGTTGAAACCAAGACGGGAAGGGGTGCTTGTCAATGCGAGTTGGGTGTGTGTGTGGCTGTACCAATTGCAGACAGCTTCAGTGTGAGCCAAATTCTATGCATCCGCTCGGCCAACAGCCTCAATCTGCCGACTTGGTTGTGCGAATTGGCCTTTAGGCTGTGCTGCTAAAGGAAAGCCCTGTTCTTAGGCAGATACTTTTCTCTTACTTCAAGGACAGGCTTTGGCTCAAAACGTGGCATGCCGTGAGCAAACACGCATGCTCCTTGGATCCATGGCGCGAAAACACTGCTCCATGCTGATTTCCCCCAGCCTGTGTCTGAAGTATTCCAAATAATGTCCAAGGGGGTCAAATCAAGCCAATACCTAAATAATGGAAAGAAAATGTGTAAAATGTTACTTGTGGAAAGGAGATCAGTTGGTGTCAAATAGTAAGATTTCTATGACTCTAAACCCCAAATAACTGTTAGCCACGGAACATTGTGACCCCAAAATACCCCCTTTGAACTATCAAACTGGAACATAACGCCCAGTTGCAAGGATTATGCCGTCAATAAGTCTTACTGAACCTCTCATTATTGGTTTCCAAGAGTAGATTTAGGACTCCAGGTGTTATCATCTTATCCTAGAAATTCTCTGGATAAGCTCATGTTTGGCCACTCACGGAAGTTTGTGGTCTATTACATGACACCGTCAATGTCCAGGACATCTCCCGCGCTATCCCCTGGTAATCTCACTTTGAAAAAGTTTGGAGATAATATGGTATTTAAACTTATCGGTGGGATCTTGGAGGATCTCCCCAGCATATAAAGGTGACGTTGCGCTATAATTCCTCCACTAGATGGCACTGTATAATTAAACACAATGGAGCTTTTCTGAGAAGGGAAATTTTCAATTGAAAATCACAATGCTGTGAGGCTGGAAAGACTTTGGAGGATGAAAGCCCCGGTAAGGCTATGTAGAGAAGCTCTCAGAGTGCTCTGCCAGAACCAGTTGGTAGATCAGATGAAAAGAAACTGATAATAATAATAATAATAATAATAATAATAATATACAGCGACTCACAAACCCTTCCATACCTTCCGTTTATACTGAGTCCAATTCCGTGGCTAGCATGAGAATGTTCAGTCATTTTGGGAGCGCCTGTCGTACCACTGGTGAAATAGATTGTCATTGGATCCTGGCTCTTTGTGGCCACACAGTTGTGCTCAGCAGGTGCAAGTCTGCCAGAAACAGTATATAAAACCACATGATCATGTTAGAAAGTCTGGTGTGACTTCTAGCAGGGTTGCCTTATACAAAGAAAGGGTGGTAACACCACATTTAATATTAGAGGGAATAAACAGGTTAAACTATGGAATTTGGCCCACACGATGTGGGCCAAAATACCAACATATTTTATCTTATAAAGCCCTAACTGCCCATAATAAAGGCTTAGGAGAGGTATTTAAGCATTTATTAATTTATTATTTATAATATTTATATATCACGCCATATCTAAAATAGATTCTGGAACGGTGCACATAGGCATAAACAGTAAAAAGAAATAAGATTAAAAAAGCAAATTAAAATTGTTCAATTTTTAAAAAAGGACCAGTACAAACAGTGGCTAGTCAGTTGAGTTAAGGAAGGCTTCTTGAAATAGAATTGTTTTCAGGAGGCGCTGGAAGCAGCCTAGTGTTGGCACCTGTCTGACCTCCAGGGGCAGGGAGTTCCAAAGCAAAGGGGCCACCACACTAAAGGCTCTTCTCCTGGTGGATTCTAAATGGGCCATAAGTCCATGTGGAACTACTGGGGGCACACTCTCCAGTTTTTAAAATGGGGGAAAATTTCACAAAAGTTGGGAGACCACCAAACGGTTGGAGGTTTGGGGGGGAAGTTGTGACCATCTGGGGAAACCCGGACAGCTGGATTGGGGCCCCAGGAGGGCCAGATTTGGCACCCAGGCAGGAGTCTCCCCACCCCTGCAATCAAAAGTTACTTGATCTTCTATGTAGCGCCATCTCCTGGAAATAAATGTTCCATCTTTAGGGTGACCATATGGAAAGAAGGACTGGGCTCCCGAATCTTTAACAGTTGTATAAAAAAGGGAATTTCAGCAAGTGTCAGTTGTATACATGTAGCACCTGGTGAAATTCCCTTCATCACAACAGTTAAAGCTGTGGGAGCCCTGCCCTCTTTTTGTATCTGATCACTCTAGCATATAGTATAGTATAGCTCCTGCAGCTTTATCTGTTGCGATGGAGTTTCACCAGGGGCTGCATGCATACAAATGACACCTGCTGAAATTCCCTTTTTTTATACAACTGTTAAAGATACAGGAGCCTGGTCCTCCTTTCCATAGGGTCACCCTACAAGAGATAAATTTGGATCCTTACTTCAACAGGTTGTTAAAGTTGAGCCAACCTTCCCTGGGGTCCTTGGACACAATTAGTTTGAATTCTAGAGATGGGCATTCGGACACGACCGTGTCTACAGCTGGGGCCAGAGTCTGATCCGTAATGATACACCTGGCTTTCGATGTCTTTAGCCGGTGGAGAATGTCTTTCGCCGTCAGCTGTGTTGTCCCGGGAATAAGAACTGTTCCTAATGTTGGGACCAAATTGAGAAGATTATAATAATGACAATGTTACATGCTCCCCTCTTCTGAGTGCCGAGGAATTCCAGGGGCAGCGCCTCTGTATTTAGTTTCCTTTGGTTGTGAGAGAATCAGAGACTTTGGGTGTCAGTGAGAGGTTGTGTGAAGCGATGGCTAGACCAACAGCCTATGCCTGGGGAGAGTTGGCTTCAGATCCCCAGTCAGCCCCTTCCTCCCCAGCTATGGGAAGATCTTGGGGAAGTCCTTTTTTCACAGCCTAATGTAATTCACAGAGTTCTCTAAGTTAAAAGGGAGGGAAGGCAACCAGGTGTGGTGCCTTGACGTTGGAGGAACAACAGGGTAAAATGTATTAAGTAAGTAAAAACACAATCCTGGCAGGGGAAAGCTGGGAGTTGTTTTTCTGTCTAAACATGAATAGGGTTGCACCCTTAGTGTTTTATAAGAGCAAAAGTAGAGGTGGGTAGTTTTAGACAGCGTGCCCCGAATTTCAGCAGAGTTAAGATTGCCTTTCTCTCGCTGTTTCTAGTCCAAACTGCCGAAACCCTGCAAGTAGATTTCCCTGTTCAGGTGAACAACCACAGGGGGTGACGCAAGGATACATCACGTGGGACAGGTGGCTGAAGCAAGCAGTGAGTTCTCTGCAGGGCAAATGTTAAGGTGCACTAACGGTGATACAGACATACTTTTCTCCAATGGTGGTTGCAGGAGAATGGAATATAGGAACGAGGATCTCTGCCTAAAACAGGGGTGGGCAACTTGTGCCCCTCCAGAGGTTTTTGGCCTACAACTCCTATCAGCCCTGGCCACCATAGCCATTGGTGAGAGATGATACCTGTAGGCCAAATCACCTGGAGAGCTACAAGTTGCCGAATCCTGGTCTGAAATAAGTGTTGGCCACAAAAAGATGCCTCAGGTGTGCAGGCAGATGCGAGCCCCTATGCTGGGATATGGGAAGGGATTATGTTATTATTATTATTGAATATACTTCTTGGCTGCCTTTCAGAGCAGGAACCCTCCCAAGAAGGTCTTTAAAAAATAAATAAAAACAGCAACAAAAAAGGGATGGATCCTGATCCCATATTCAGAGGGATCGATCCCCCCTCACCCCACCTTCATCTCCAGCCAACGTTTGGGTTGACAAAGGAACATTGTTCCTGCTAACCTGTTCGGATGCAAGCCACGTTCAGGAGCCACCATTCAGGGATCCGTGGCAGGATCGCGATCACTCGGTCACCCTTCCGTAAACTGCACTGCTCAGAAAGCACCCTGGCCGCTTTCTTGGATTCAAGCGCCAGCTCCGTAAAGCTCCACCTCACTTGATCTCCTTGGTCACTGACCCACCACAGAGCTGGGTTGGAAGATCGCCTTCCTTCCTGATGGAACGACAGAGTCAGCTGCGTAAATGCTCGCATCCTGATCTTGAAGATACGGGCAGCAGCATTCAGTGCACGTCTAGTATCTTCAGCGGACAGAGTTGCCCAGTGGTCATAACCCAAACTATCTGCAGTGACCTGGACACTAACTTGGAGGGAAAGAGCCCTGGTGAGACAGGAAGGCTGCTAGCACAGCCTCAGGGAAGTGCTGGATTGGGGCCCTGACACCTAGTCTTGCTCAGGATGCCAGCCACTTTCAGAGGAGAGGCAGAAGAAATGGGATTGTGAATGACAATACCATTATTATTATTATTATTATTATTATTGCTACCTTTGGAAGCTTTGGTTGAAAGGCAGCTTAAACAAGGTTTATTTGAACTGAATAAACAAGAGTCTATAAGCATAACATGGTTTTAATGTTACGCTTGAATGGAACTGTGGAATTCAGAGCCCTTCTCATGGGACCACATGGAGGCAGGTTATCTATAGCCTGCCAATGCACCGGACTGGGTTATAGAGTGCTCAGTCCTTGTTATGGTCTAGTCTAAAATGCTGGTAATAGCTGTCAATTGGTTAATTTTACACTTTCTATCTGGCATTATCTTTACAGTCACTATGTCACCAATCAGATATTACAAGTGGGACCTGCAACAAAGCGTTGCAGTAATGGAGTGCCCCTGTAAAGGGTTCTAACGAGCCATGCCCTCTTCCAGAATCCTCCATTTTGTTCTTCCTACCCATAACCTAGTTTCTAGGTCCGTCCGTCCGCAACCATCAGCATCGTGTCTCCTCTGAGCATGTTCAGTCTTCATTGGGCTTGGGTTTTCCCCCCACCTTAAGATTTGTCTCCCTAAAGTTTTTTCCTGTGCCTTCTACAAACCTCTGGGTTCCCCAGGCCTGCTGATTCCTCCCTCTTGTGCATGGGTGGTTCCATTTTGGCTATGTGAGAATCCAAACTCAGAAAACTCAATACGTTAGGATGGAATTTGGAACACCCACCCACAGCATGCACAGTGTCCGTGTGCAACTTTGAAAGACTTCACCTTTTCCTCCTTGGCCCACATATCTACCACATCTTTCGCAAAATTGAAGTATTCTGGCACTTCCGGCTTATACTGTTCTTGCATGGATTCATAATCTGAAAAATTCTGAGCAGCCAGTGCAGGCTGATGTTTGCAGAAGTGTCTGGTAGAAGCTAAGCCAAGAGTCTTTAGACCCCGAAAGGCCGGGGCCTTCCATAACAGTGTCAAGATGGCGCAAGTCATAGCGGGTCCTACAATGAGTCCATTTTGGATGAACCGTCCACCTGAAATGCATAAGGGAATCAGTCATACGGTGAATAGAGGTGCCATTAGCTTATTGTGCATGCGCAGAATTTCAGCATTCTCTTCTTCCAAAAGTGTGACGAATGCAAAATAAGAACTTCAGGCTACAATCCTGGGAGCAAGTCCCCTTTAAATACCGTGCGAATTACTTCCAGATAAACATGCACGGGATTGTGCTATTAAGGCCCTAATTGGGCGGAGGGGGACTTCACCGCCCACCAGCCCCAGCCAGCATGGGTGGTGCTCAGGAATGATGGAACCTGTGGTCCAAAACCAATTGTAGATCCACAGATCCCCCTCCTCTGCGCCTCAATTGAATTTCAGTAGGCTGACCAGATAAAATCCAGGTCAGGGCTCATGTAACTTTAACAGTTGTAGAGAAAAGGGAAATTCAGCCAGTGTCATTTGTATGCAATTAGTTCCTGGTGAAATTCCCTCTTCATCACAACAGTTAAAGGTGCAGGCACTATACTGGAGTGACCATATACAAAAGAAGGCAGGGCCCCTGCAACTTTAACAGTTGTGATGAAGAGGGAATTTCACCAGGAACTAATTGCATACAAATGACATGGGCTGAAATTCCCTTTTCTCTACAACTGTTAAAGTTACATGAGCCCTGACCTGGATTTTATCTGGTCACCCTAATTTCAGCCTTAATTTGGTCACGTGTAAAGCAGAGCCACTTGTAGTGAAAGAAAACTGGCTATCAAGACTGTAACTAAGCACCCACTCACTTGGATCTTAGGAGATCCACTTTACGCTCCTTTCTGCACCTCCCCAACCAATGGGAGTTGTGCGTGTGTGAAAACCGTGTGAAAGAGCTCTGTTAGGGTGACCATATGGAAAGGAGGAGCGGGCTCCTGTATCTTTAACAGCAGCATAAAAAAGGGGATTTCAGCAGGTGTCATTTGTATGCATGCAGCACTTGGTGAAATTCCCTCTTCATCACACTAGTTCAAGCTGCAGGAGCTATACTAGAGTGACCAGATACAAAAGAGGGCAGGGCTTCCGCAGCTTTAACTGTTGTGATGAAGAGGGAATTTCACCAGGTGCTGCATATATACAAATGACACCTGCTGAAATCCCCTTGTCTATGCAGCTGTGAAAGATACAGGAGCCCTGTCCTCCTTTTCATATGGTCACCCTAGCTCTGTTCCTGAACAGTCACTTATAAACAATCCAGTCAAAGTTCTCTTGACTGTTGCCTTGATATAACGTATGTGACCAAATCACAGTCAGTACTAAGTCATGTCACGCACGATGGATGCTGTGCCAGGGACAGAGCATTTGGCACAGCGCTCCAAAATGTTTTAATCAGTTACAGCGGCTAGTCCAGCAAACATTTTACAGATGATGGGCCAGTGCATGTTTGACACTTCTGGTACGCTATTCCCCACCGCCTCTTCTTCTGCCGTATCGAACAGAAAGCTGGAATGCTCCCTGTAGCAGATCTACTCGTGAGCAGGTGGTTTCCACGGCTACTTGACCTAGATCTGGCGGTGGCAAATGTTTGCAGACCCAAACGTTCCTTGGCAATGTCTGTCTAACCAAGAAGTTGCATCAAATTAAGTCATGATTTTCCCTATTACAAAATCCAAAAGCAGAGTGCTTATCAATGAGAACGCCGCCTAGGGTGAGACGCAAGATCACACCAGCTATTGCCGGCATTTATCCTGGGGAAAACGCCTTGTCCACATAAGAAATGGGCTTCCTTTAATCTCTCCAAACCTTTAGGGATATTTCCTTTCATCAAACTGGTGTTTCGAAGAAGTGCTAGACTCCTGAGATTAGGACTTGGGGGAGACCTGGGTTCAGATTTCCCTTCAGCAATGTGATTCAGTTAGTCATAGCCTGACCATATGAAAAGGAGGACAGGGCTCATGTAACTTTAACAGTTGTAGAGAAAAGGGAATTTCAGCCAGGGTCATTTGTATGCAATTAGTTCCTGGTGAAATTCCCTCTTCATCACAACAGTTAAAGTTGCAGGCACTATACTAGAGTGACCATATACAAAAGAAGGCAGGGCCCCTGCAACTTTAGCAGTTGTGATGAAGAGGGAATATCACCAGGAACTAATTGCATACAAATGATACTGGCTGAAATTCCCTTTTCTCTACAACTGTTAAAGTTACATGAGCCCTGTCCTCCTTTTCATATGGTCAGCCTAGTTAGTCACTATCTCTCAGCCTGGTCTACTTCACAGGGTTATTGTAAGGATAAAATGTGGGAACGGAATAATGTTTGCTGCTCTAAGGAAAAGTTAGATAAACATACAATAAATGAAAGACTAGGAAGTAGAGTTGATTGCTTCCACCTCCCCCCCTTCCCGGCTACTTGGCAACTACCGAGGCTGTGTTCGCATTTTGAACCCGAGATATTAATGATGCCCTCTTCTGGGTTATTTGAAAACACACTGTGTCCCCCCCTTCTTTTTATTTGGAGCCCTGAGAAGGAAACTTCACAACATTAAAAAGACAAACAATGATAAACTTGGGCAAACAAAGACTCACTTGAATAGTTGCCAGAATTTTTGAAACTCTGCAGAGCCCCGGAGCGACACAAATTCAGAACGTGCTTTGCCCAGAATCCTCCTCCGACTGTTCCAGAGGGACGCAAGTTGCACAACGATAAGGCTGCAAATCAAGCCAAGTCACACCCACATGAGGCACTGCTTCTGCTCGGGACAAATGAAACTTGGCATCTCTGGCTTATGCGTGGGTTTTGCAACTCTCCCTGTGCCGTCTCCAAGTTTGGGAGGATCTTTGGGCACGACACCTTCAGTAAGTCCCCCTTCCCCCAATGAGTCTACCTTCTCATCATCACCTGCTGTTGCTCTTCATAAGAACATCAGAAGAGCCTGATAGGGTGACCAGATAAAATCCAGGTCAGGGCTCATGTAACTTTAAGAGTTGTAGCGAAAAGGGAATTTCAGCCAGAGTCATTTGTATGCAATTAGTTCCTGGTGATATTCCCTCATCATCACAACAGTTAAAGGTGCATGCACTATACTAGAGTGACCTATAAACAAAAGAGGGCAGGGCCCCTGCAACTTTAACTATTGTGATGAAGAGGGAATTTCACCAGGAACTAATTGCATACAAATGACTCTGGCTGAAATTCCCTTTTCTCTACAACTATTAAAGTTACATGAGCCCTGACCTGGATTTTATCTGGTCACCCTACATAGGTCCATCTTCTGCAGCATTCTGTTCACACGGTGGCCAGCCAGCTGTCAACAGGAAACCCACCAGCAGGATATAAGTACAACAGCACCCTCCCTCATTCCTCTTTCTCAGCATTGCAATTTTTAAAAAATAAATAAAAATAAAATAGTTCTAGGCTGCCTTTCAAGGCAAAATCCCTCCCAAGGTGGTTTACAACAATAACACTTATAGGACAAAAAACTGATACAATAACAAAACAGCAACAATTCATAACAGCAACAATTCAAAATCTGGCTCCGATTGCGACCACCTGTTTTCTTGACGGACGGAGAGACAGTGGCTGAGTACGGACCACACTTTAGGCAACGGAGGGGGGAAGAAGCAACCATCAGTTGTGTTGCTTATTGTGCTGTGTGTCGGGCCACACACAACTGAGGGTCCGTTCTTAAGCAACGGGGGGAAACAATGGGCTGCTCCGTTGTTTCTTGGAGCCCCGTTGCTTATTATGAGGGTGCGACTTTTAGCCGTGCGACGGGGGGAGGAGCAACGTGTTGTGGGTCGGGCCCTCCAAAAATAACGTATCGTCCGTTGCCTTTCCCCACCCTCCGTTGCCTAACGTGTCGTCCGAACTAAGCTGGTGAGGAAGTAGGCTTTGGCATCTGCTGCTCCTCACTAACACCGTCGCCACTGTTGGCAAGAGCGAGGGGCAGGTGAACAACAGGTTGCAATGTTTATGAGGAGGAGCACATCCTGGGGGATCTTGTCAGTGGGGCCCTGCTGGAGCGTAGGCCCACAGCAGGTGCCCAACTATGCCTACCCTTGAACTCCCCCCATTGTGCACTGGCTGTGAAGAAAAGAGAGAAGCCAGATTAACAGACACTATACCATGTGTACCATGTTTTTAATCAGTTTTATATATTTTATCATATTTTATACTGTTGTTCCCTGCCTCGATCCAAACGGAGAGGCGGGTAAGAAATCAATTTATTATTATTATTATTATTATTATTATTATTTATTGTTATTGTTGTTATTGTTATTGTTATTGGGTACCTTGAAGCAGATGCTTGGTGGCCATAGACTCATCCGGTACTGGGAGGATGAGAAACTGGAGGGAATGGAATAGAGTATCCTGGAAAAGAGCTGGTCGGAACCCTGAGCAGGAGCACTCCGCACTGCAAGACTTTGTTGCAGATTTTCCTGTTACATAAGTTTCTCCTGGCAGCCACTTGTTGTGCCTGGTGAAGACCTTTTAATTTCCCCAAGATTTTGGTGTGTTACCATCCTAGTCTTTTAACTCTGCTGTTTTAAATCCATATTTTAAATATCTGCATTGCTGCTCAGTTTTATTCTGGTTGTGGTTTTGATATTGAGGTTTTATGTTGCGGTTTAAACTTCCATATTTTATACTTTTGAATTTGTGGCCAAAAGTGGTTGCTGTCTCTCCTTTCTCTGTCCGGCCTCCAGCCCCTCACCACCCCACCCCACCTTCCCCTCCATTTCCCATCATGTGGGGCTGCTAGGGGAGCACTGCATGGAACCTCCACCCCCCCTTACCCGAAGTTAATCTATTAGTGTGTGTACAGGGTGACCATATGAAAAGGAGGACCGGGCTCCTGTATCTTTAACAGTTGCACAGACAAGGGAACTTCAGCAGGGGTCAATTGTATGCTTGCAGCACCTGGTGACATTCCCTCTTCTTCACAGCAGTTAGAGCTGCAGGAGCCCTGCCCTCTTTTGCATCCGGTCACTCTAGTATAGCTCCTGCAGCTTTAACTGTTGTGACCAAGAGGGAATTTCACCAGGCGCTGCATGCCTACAAACCACACCTGCTGAAATCCCCTTTTCTAAACAACTGTTAAAGATACAGGAGCCTGGTCCTCTTTTCCATAGGGTCACCCTAAGTGTGTGTATTTGTGAGTGAGAGAGATAATAATAATAATAATAATAATAATAATAATAATAATAATATAATAATAATATCACAACGAAGCACGAGTCTATGGGTTTAGAATACCCCTTTCTCCTCAGCTGTTTTTCCTACCTCTATGGCGCGTTTCCCTCCCCGGTCGCGGTCGGATGACGCCATCAAGGGGGCGCCGCGGCCTGCTCTTCCGTGTAAGCGTGCACGACGGGGGCTTCTGCGCCTGCGCGGGTCAGGCCCGCTCACTCAGGCTCCCAATGGCTGCCGCAGAGACGCCGGGGGCCGCCACCTCCTCCGCAGCCGCTTCTCGCAAGCGGCGGCCCAAAGCGCAGTACTTGCAGGCGGCCAAGCGGGCCCGGCTGGGCGGGTCGCGGCAGCTGGAGCCCGGCATGTGCGGCATCCTCATCACCTGCAACATGAACGAGCGCAAGTGCGTGGCCGAAGCCTACAGCCTGCTGGGCGAGTATGGCGAGCAGCTCTACGGACCTGAGCAGGTAGGTCGCCACGGGGGGCGAGGAGGCCGCTGCCTGAGAAGGAGGCGCGTGGGTGGTGCTTGTCCCATCATCATCATCATCATCCCTTTATGACATTGGTATAGTCCCACATTTCCCCCCAAGGGTCTTGTATAGCCCTCCTGCTCCCCATGTTATCCTAACAACAACCCTGCGAGGTAGGTGAGGCTGAGAGACAGGGACTGGCCTGAAGTCGTTGGGCCTGTTCTAGGCTGATCCTATGGAAAAGGAGGACAGGGCTCCTGTACTTTCAACAGTTGCGATGAAGAGGGAATTTCAGCAGGTGTCCTTTGTAGGCATGCGGCCGCTGGTGAAATTCCCTCTTCATCACAACAGTCAAAGCTGCAGGAGCTATATTAGAGTGACCAGATACAAAAGCAGGCAGGGCTCCTGTAGCTTTTAACTGTTGTGATGAAGAGGGAATATCACCAAGTGCTGAATGCATACAAATGACACCTGCTGAAATTCCCCTTTCGGTACAACTGTTAAAGATACAAGAGCCCTGTCTTCCTTTTCATATGGTCAGCCTAGCCTGTTCAGACCACACGCTAAGCTACGGTTACGCCGCTTGCCCTTTTGCAGCAAATGGAGAGTGGGGGCGTTTAAGCCGTGGCTATGTAGCCACCATGGTTAGGAATGGTTCGCAGGACACACTAAATCAAGGTTCTCGTGACACGCTAAGCCATAATGTTCAGCTCAAAATGCTTAACCGCCGCGGCTTAGCATGTCGTCTGAACAGGGTCGCTCAGTGGCCTTCGTAGTCGAATGGGGATTAGATCTCTTTGAGTCTCAATATTTGTTTGTTTGCATATGGCAGGATTCACTGTGGCAGAAAGAGAGAGTGATAACACTGTCTCGGTGTCGTGGGAGGATTATGAGACATAAGGGGGCAGCCAGGGAGAAAAGATAGAGTCATTTAACGGAGTAGGACATTTATTTTATTTATTTTTTGTGATTATATTTGTAGCCCGAAGCCAACAAAAAGGGAAGCCTGCGGGGAATGACAGAAAAGGCAAAAACAAAGGAATAGACAAAAAGGATCTTGAATTGTTTACATTGAATTAAACATCCTTTTTGTCTACCTCTTTGCATGTGGCTTTTTTGGGGGGGGAGCATATATTTATAGCCCAAGACGGCTTATATCGTGATCCTCCTCCTCTTCCTCCCCACTTTATCCTCTCAAAAACCCTGTGAAGGTAGGTTGGGCTGAGAGTCAGTGACTGGTCCAAAGTCACCCAAGGAGTGGGGACTAGAAACTTGAGCTTCCAAGTTCAAGTCTAACACTCTGACTATTACACTACACTGGCTCTCACGGTAATGCGTGTGTATATACGTCTCTCTCTCTCTCTCTCTCTCTCTCTCTGTGTATATATAGAAGAGAGAGAGAGAGAGAGAGAAGAGAGTCCAACACTCTAACGCGTACACCATCCCGGCTGTTTTACACACTGTTATGTTTGCTCCACTGTGGCCCCATTCAGAAGACACCTTAAACCATGGCTTTAACCATGGTGGTTAACCCAGAAAGCCAGACCATGTTCAGAAGACACCTTAAACCATGGTGACTAAGGCAAAAAGCCTTAACCATGGTAAAAGCCGTGATTTAAGGTGTCTTCTGAACGGGGCCACTAAGTCCAAGTGTGGGGCTTACTCCTAGGTAGGTGTGTAGGGGACTGCATAGGTTTGCCACCTGTTTCATATCTAGTACTAAAGTGTCTTCATTTTTATTTTGTTTTATTTAATTATTCATTTTTATTTAGTTATTACTTGGATTTATATAATGCTTTCTACAGAAGAATCAAAGCAGTGTAATGTTATACAGCAAAAAATATATAACAATAAAACAACGCAATAAAAATGTTAGTAATTAGGAATAAAATTGCACACTTGACTGCGCTGCAGACCAGGGCTGTCTGGGTCAAACTCCAGGGAAAGACTGTGGGGATAGATGGGTCTTGCGGAGATGTCTAAATGTTGGAATTGGGGGTGGCTGCTTTAAGGACTGTTGATAAATGCTCTACGGCAAATGCCCCGTGGCTATTTCAGGAGCATGTGGCAACCTCAAAAGTGCTCCCTTGGAAGATGGCAGAGCTGTTTCCGTTCCAGCTGGCCATTATAAGAACTACTATTGAACTTGATGAATTGGTGCCTGAATCTGCTTTTCCTCCCCTCTTCCCTCCTCATCCCTTTTTCCTTGTGTGTGGGTGTTTAGATGTAAGCCTACTAGCAGGGCCAGTCTTTATTTCTTACTGATTTAGATGGAAGCTTCTCTAGGAGCCTGTTGTGCTGAAGGGCGGCATATAAATACTTGAGGGTGCAATCCTATGTGTGTTTAGGCAGAAAAAAATTGTCCTGTTCTGCTAGCCAGCTGTGGCTGGCTGGGAGTAATAAGACTTTTTTTTTCTGTCTAATCATGGCATAGGATTGCATCCTTGAGCAATAATTAAGTTTTTAAACCTTCTGTGAATTTGTGTGTCAAGTTTGCAGATGAAAACGAGGACAGGCTATCGGGAAATGAGGAGGAGGAGGAGGATGACGAGGAAGATGACGCTGAAGCTGCTTTGAAAAAGGAAGTGGATCAGATCCGTACTTCGACGGAGCAGAAGCTGCGACGGTTCCAGTCGGTGGAGAGCGGTGCCAATAATGTGGTTTTTATTAGGACGTTGGGTGTAGGTATGTGTGCCCAGATGGAACATAGGAGTGTAATGGCTAAGAGTCTACAACCCTATACATGTTTAGACAAAAAAAGAAAGAAAAGTCCTACAACTCCCAGCATTCCTGGGAGGCTACAGTCGTATGCCAGCTAGGGAGTGCTGGGAGTTGTAGGACTTTTTCCCTGTCTAAGCATGAGTAGGATTGCATCTTAAGTTGTGAGACATGAACTTGCTGGATGGCCTTGAACAACTCTAGAGCATCTCGGGCTCAGCCATTTAACACTTTAAACAGATTACGCAAACCACTGTTCCCAACCTGCTGCCATCCATGTATTTCAGACGACAGCTCCCACCTGCCCCAGTCAGCATTGCCTATGTTGATGAGTGATGGGCTCTGTAGTCCGAAATACGGAAGAGCTTCAGGTTGGGGAAGGCTGGCCGAGATCTTCATCCCATTCTCTGGAATGCTTAAAGCATTTCTTGATCCCTAAACTAGGTGTAGCCTAGGACGTATTTGGCAATTTGAGAAACTGTCTTTCATTTATTATTTCATTTATTACTATACCACCCCATAGCCGAAGCTCTCTGGGCGGTTTAATAATTGCAATTTTACATCAGAAATATCCCAAAAAATATTCAACAATAAACCACAACTATATCTAACAATATACCAAACATCAATATTACAACAATACTCAGAAATATACTAAATACAAGTCTACAACAAAATAGAACAGCTAAGAAAAAAAAACTTGGTCGGAATAACATCTCTCCTCCTGAAGCAGCATCTCCCAAACTTCAGCTCCAGCCTTGTTTTTAAAATCTCCAGGCACGTGGGGGAGGGGAGCAGGTGGAATAGTTCACCCTTGATGGCGCCACCACAAAATGTCTTCCAAGGGAGACGTGGCAAAGGACAAATAACTTGCCCAAAAACTGAGTACAAGGCAGAGGTAGGGTCTGAGCCCTAGCAATGCTAAACACCTCTTGAATCCACCGTTTTCAGCAACAAGAGAAATTGATTTCACAGCAATACCGGCTGCCAGTCAGAAAATGGGTCAATTTTTTTAAAAAAGTTGAAGGTGAAAGGTGTCTGGTGGCACATTTCCTGTGGGCACAGTGTTGTCAACCCCTGCCTTAAACGATTGTGCCCTAAGGACGGTTGGTCATGAAACCGACCATTGGAGGGTGACCCTGCCTATAATCCCAGAACCTAGAATGGGGATGTGAGTGTCGTTGAACTGATCGGAAACAGCGACTGCAATGCAATCAGATTGAATTTAAATATTACGTGGAAAATTGCCAAGGAAGCCCAACACAATCACATTTGACTTTTTTTTAAAAAAGCAACGTCTCTTAAAATATGTAACTAGTAAAAAAGGAAGTTGAAAGGGAAAGTCAAGAGGGTCCAATTTCTCCAGAATGTTCGGGGGTTAAAAAAAAATGCAGTAGTAGAAGCTGAGCTTGAAATATATAATGCGGTTCAGGAAAGGTACAACCCAATCCAAGAGGTCACCAGCGCGGTTGACAGGTAGCGTCAAGGAAGCGATTGGAGAAAAGGAGGCTTCCTTCAGAAAACGGAAGTGTCGCCCAAATGAGAACAAAAAGGAATACAGACTTGTAAACCGCCCAGAGAGCTTTGGCTATTGGGCGGTATAGAAATGCAGTAAATAAATATCAATCAATCAATCAATCAATAAATATAAATAAATAAATATAAATAAACTTACAGAAAGGAAATGCAAGCAGACTATAAGGGATGCAAAACAGGATTTTGAGGAGCCTTGTTGCTAATAATGTTAAGACTGACAATAACCCCCCCCCCCTCAAAATACATCAGAAGGAGGAAATTTTCCATTGTGTGCCCCCCCCCCTTACTTGCCCCTGATTGATTTTTTTTTCTCTAGGTCAATGGCAGGTTCTCTCCCCCCCCCTCCCCCCCCCCCCCCCCCCCCCGCTGTAGAATATGGTCTAATGTGTGTGCAAGTCCGGTTTCATGCCTGGAGCTTCATGCTGCCCTTTAGAAATGCCTTTCTCTCTCCCCCCCCCCCCCCCCCCCCCCGGAGGAAAGCTTTACAAATGCAAACTCTTGCTGCCTTAATTCTTGCAGAACCCGAGAAGCTGGTGCATCACATCCTGAAGGATATGTTTGCCACCAAAAAGAAGAAAACCAGGGTCATCCTGCGCATGTTGCCCGTGTCGGGCACCTGCAAAGCCTTCGTGGAGGATATGAAACGCTATTCCGAGACCTTCTTTGAGCCTTGGTTTAAAAGTCCCCAGAAGGGCACTTTTCAGATCGTTTACAAGGCTCGGAATAACAGCCACCTGAGCAGAGTAAAAGTCATCAGTGAACTGGCAGGCAAGTCTTTATTATTTGTGGTCGTCCTCTTCCTGGAGGGGAAGGTTGTCAATGCCTACTGGTCCTGATGGCTCTATGATACCTCCAGTCTCTGGGGCAGTAGGCCTATGTACACCAGTTGTTGGGGAATATGGGTGGGAGGGTGATGCTGTGGCACTCACGTGTGGGGTTCCCATCGGTAGCTAGTTGGCCTTGGTCTGATCCGTCTTGGCTCTTGCGTTCATATGGGGGAGTTGGACAAGAAGGTAGATTGGGAGCTACTGGTCACTCTCTATGTAATTGGCAGTAGATCTTTCAGGGGTTTCTAACTCCCTTTTGGATTGCTAACGGCCTTGTGAGCTCCTGGCTGAGGGGACATTTGAATGAACCAGGGACGGTCTTGTTCACTGCTTACTCCTCTTAGCCCCGACGGTACGTTAGCTCTTCATTTTTGGCTGGCTGGAAATGTTGCTCCCCACTTTGATTGGATGCCTTCCTTCCCCCGCTCCCTCTCTTGCCTTTGCCTTGCAGGAGTAGTAGGCCATCTGAATCCCGAGAACAAAGTTGACCTGAGTAACCCGGAGTTCACCATTGTGGTGGAGATCATCAAAAACATCTGCTGTTTGAGTGTGGTGAAGGACTACGTTCTCTTCAGGAAGTACAACCTCCAGGAGGTGGTGAAGGGCAGCAAAGTGGAGGGGCCGCCTGATGCTCTGAGCGCATCTCCCGAGGGTGGCTTAGAAGGAGCTCAGCCAGCGGCGGACAAGGCAGAAAGCCAGAAGGAGCGTGAAGGGAAGACCGAGGCACAAACCAAACCAGCGGCAGCGAAGACAGGAAGCCAGAACGACGGTGAAGAGAAGAGCAAGGCAGAAGCCGAAGCAGCGGCAGAGAATGCGGAAAACCAGAATGAGTGCGAAGAGAAATCTGAGGCAGAGGCCAGCAACAATCACAGGGACTAGCGCCATTAATGAAATTGCTGGGGAAAGAATGTGGAGAAGGACTGAATGTTACGTCAATGGTTCCGTGCGTTTGGTGGTGGTTTTTTAAATTTCCGTTTTGGAATCTACAGCCTGGTTTAGGCATCTCAGCCGCATCACAGTTTGGCTGTCGGGGCCGAGCCTCGGGCTCAAACGCTCCCTCCTTGTCTTGAACCCGGACTAGTTTACTCCCTCACCTCCTAGCCCATGATAACTCCCCTTTAGTGTTCCATCCGAATTGTGCAAACTGTGGTTCCCGCAAACTGCCGTTACCCTCCGAACCAGAATGGGGAGCCATGGTTTGAAATGGCTTTCCAGTTTTGGTGGAGGGAACTGGAGCGTTCAAGAGCAGGAGGGAGCGTACGAGTCTGAGGCAGGGGGCACAGCAGCCAAATCCGGGCTTGGCTGTGGAGCCCCTGACTACAGTCCTGCTAAAGTTAGTCGCAGTGAATTTCCGTTGAGAGCCACGCAGCTGAAGTGCGCAGTCAAAGACCAAAAATGCTTTCATTTCAATGAGACTTAGGTCTAGCTTTTTCATTGGATCACATCTTCTGTGTATGTCTGAATAGTAACACTTAAACACCCCCTTTCCTGCTGGAGTCAGCGTTAAAGTCCAGACATGCGGCAACATCTGTTGCGTAGTCGTTTACAGCCAGATGATGTTATCTGTGTTGGCCCTTCGTTTGCCTCGCTTTGTAACTGTTGGTCCCGCTTCTAGATGTGAGATGGCCTACAGTTCTAGACATCCGAAGCTTCCATCCCCATGCCGACGAGCCAATGCGAGCCATCGGTTTCGGCCAACTTTGCATGGGCGTACCTTCAGCTTTCTAAACTACCGCAAATTCTGAGTGAACTCAAAACTAGGATCTGGAACAATGATCTAAACAGTGAGCAATTTAAAGTGTGTTTGTGTGGGCTGGGCGGTGGGGTCTTTTTATGAATGGAATTTTTTTAATTTAAAATTTGCATACAAGTTTTATATTAAAAGCCCTCTTGAGAACATGCCCTGTGTGTTGGTATAGATTAAGGAGCCACTAAGTAAGACTTAGCAGCAATCAAGGCGAGGCCCTGCTAATAAGTGGAGAGAAAAGCGAATCCGCTGTACCGATTTCTTTCCGTTTTGTAGGACAGCTCTGGCCGTCTTTCCATACCACACCATGTGCAGTGTGTTTGAAAGACAGCTTTCCAAACAGTTTCAGCCCACTGAGTCATGTTCGCTCTGGCTAGAGGCGTCCGGGCTAACACAGTTCTTCGTAAGCTCTGATGGCTGATGCGTTGTGCCATTCTAACACACGCTGGGTGGCGTTTCTGCCAGACCCGCATTGTTTTGGCCTCAGCATGCCAAAAAGCAGTACTTACTGCCAAGTGCACCGGTGTGTTCCACCTGCTTCTGCCACAAGGAAGACGAAGGTGGGTATTGCGTCCAGTTCTGGGCACCACACTTTCAAGAAGGATGCAGACAACCTGGAAGGGGGTTCAAAGGAAGGCAACGAGGAGGATCGGGGGTCTGGAAACAAAGTCCTATGAGGAGAGATGGAAAGAACTGGGCATGTTTAGCCTGGAGAAGAGAAGACTGAGGGGCGATAGGATAGCACTCTTCAAGTCCTTGAAAGGTTGTCACACAGAGGAGGGCCAGGAACTCTTCTCAATCATTCCAGAGTGCAGGACATGGAATAATGGCCTCAAATTCCAGGAAGGCAGATTCCGTCTGGATGTCAGGAAAAACTTCCTGACTGTTAGAGCAGTACGACAATGAAACTAATGACCTAGGGAGGCCGTGGGCTGTCCCACACTAGAGGCATTCAAGAGGCAGCTAGACAGCACCTCTCAGGGATGCTTTAAGGTGGATTCCTGCATTGAGCAGGGGGTTGGACTCCATGGCCTTAGAGGCCCCTTCCAACTCTCCTATGATTCTATAAGGTGAGTTTGCTCCTCCGTGGAGTCGGGGTGTGTGGCTCAGTGGCAGAGCCCTTGTATTTCATACAGACGGTCTCGGAAAGAAGCTGGGCTGCATCCCCTGCCAGTGGTGAGGCTCATGGGTGAGATAGTGTTGGAGAATTTTTCCTCCCCTTGGAGAAATATGGTGAAATTGTCCCCCCCCCCCCCATTTCTCTGCTCACAAATAGAGAGGAGCATTTTGAGAGGCAGTGTGTGCCCAGCTCTACATACGCAGAGGACGGCGTTACAAGTAGTACAGAGATGCGCACCCTTCAGGCTTCTGAGATCTATTGACTAGAATGCCAGGTTCTACCAATCAGGATCAGACACAAAATGATGGCTTGGTGCAGAGTCAATTTTTTACTGCACCTCGTGAACGATTTATTAGTTATTAGTTATTTAGTTATTTTATTGCATTTGTATACTGCCCCATGGCTGAAGAGCTCTGGGCGGTTTACATAAGATTAAAATAATTGAAAACAATATACAAAAATTTAAACAGCAAAAACATACAATATACACATACATTTAAAACCACTATAATAACTTTAAAAAGCTATAAGCCTAAAAACAAAACAAAAAGATAACAATGTTGGCGCCAGGCGGGCCTCTTCGGGGAGATTGTTCCACAATTGGGGAGCCACTGCAGAGAAGGCCCTCTCCCTTGTTGCCGGCCTCTGAGCTTCCCACGGAGTGGGCACTCGGAAGAGGGCCTTAAATGTTGAACATAGTGCACAGGTAGGTTCGTGTCGGGAGAGGCGTTCCGTCAGGTATTGTGGTCCCAAGCCGTGTAAGGCTTTATAGGTTAAAACTAGCACCTTGAATTGGGCTCGGAAACATACAGGCAGCCAGAATATATGCACATCTACATGCGAGTTAGCATAGATCCAGAGTTCTAACATCTCATTCAGAAACTGACCAGCACAGCTAAATAAAAAGACATAACAGAAGATGAGCCATGTTGGAACAGACCAAAGGTCCATATAGTCCAGTAATCTGTTCACACAGAGGCCAAACAGCTGTTGATGGAACCCCACAAGCAGGACACGACTGCAGCAGCACTGTCCCACCCATGTTCCCCAGAAACTGGTGCACACAGGCATATTGCCTCTGTTTCCTGGAGGTAACATATAGCCATTAGGTCTAGTCGCCATTGAAAGCCTTCTCCGGGCGTTTGTCTAGCTCCCTTTTAAAGCCATCCATTTTGGTGGCCATCACTGTGAATTCCATAGTTTTGACCCTGGTCAAAAGCACCCAATTAATACTCCAGTTTACCTTGCTGGTCACCACAGGATCACTCTTAAATTTGATTTCACTGGTGGGATGCAATGCTAACGACGCTGCCCCTCTTTTGAGCCTTCAAAACTAGGAGAGGCAGTCCCTGTCGTCCTGCACCGCTCTTTGTAGCCTGTGGAAATACTGAGTGTCAGATGAAGAAAAATAGGGGCGGGGGAGGGATGAAATAGCTTGCTGGGGGAGGGAATGATTGAGCAGTGTCCTCCACTGGAGTATTCCTGATAGGAAACATTTAAACATCTTGTTATGGGTCTCACTTGCCTTTGGGATTCCGACATTTTTCACAGCCAGGGTGAAATCCTATGCATATAGACAGAAAAATGGCCTACAACTCCTAGTGTGCCCCACCCAGCCATGGTGGCAGGGACATACTGTGAGTTGCAGAACTTATTTTTCTGTCTACATATGCATAGGATTTCATCCTATTCGTTTGGAAGCAGGTCATCGCTTCACATTCACTTTAGTTTTCTCACATTTAACACAGATGTACTCCTAAAACTCACGCGCACTTTAGCAACGTGCTTGTTGAAATTATTACCCAATGCTGTTGGCATTGGTGCAGGACCCATGAACATGCGGGTACAGAACTAAATTCGTCCCCGTTCCTTTTTCCTTAATTCGTTTCTTCTAATTTTTCCAGTGATGGTTTTCGGCAGCTGTTGGACAAATTCCATCTGATGGGATAACGATAAAAAAAAAAAGCGCGTCAGAATCAACACACGTGAATGTTCCTAATTTTGCACTTCTTAATCAATATGCAAACTGAAACGTGCTTATCCTTCCAATTTGCACGTCTAAATTCTGCGATGCAGTTCTCCGATCAAAAAAGTGGGTTAGGAGTGGAACGGGTATGAAAAAATGCATATTAATCAAAATAATGAATGGAAATGCATTTGATTATGGGAAATGGCTTGCTAAAATTGTGTCTATTAGAAAAAAATTGCTCGTGAATTTTAGTGCAAACGTGTAACCCCCCCCCCCCCTTTCCCAAACTCGGGCGAAAATGCGATGAACTGAAATTAAGCTAAGAAACTGAAACCAACAGATCCATCCATCTCTTATTACAACAGTACTGACCTTCCTAGGATATTTGTACGGAGCGGTCACTTTCTTGACATGATCTTGCAGCTCACGGGTTAATTCCTCGGGATTATGGGATAGGAAAGAAGGAGACAGGACCACAAAAGCTTTCACCACCTAGCAGGTCAAAATAAATAAATAGCAACTTGCATTTTGACTAAACACTGGCTCAATTCAGACGACACGATAGTCAGTGGTGGGTTGACTAACATGGTAATAAATAATCAACAGTGCTGTGGATGAGGATCAGCGCTGAGTTGACTATGGCAGCATTCGGATGACACAATAGTCAAAACAACTGACGATTGTTTTCCCCCATACCAGTTGTTTATTGTGTCGTCCGAATTGAGCCACTGACTCTGCATGTTGCTTGCCCCTTGCTTTCGACATTCAAAAGCAGAAAGCAAGAGAATCGGTGGGAAAGAAACACTTTTAAGTTCACAAAGTGTTCAGGACAGGATCATATGGAGAGAAACTTAAATCCAGGGATACATTTTGAGGTGTGTTTTTAGATACCGATGGCCAATTTTATAAGTGTGGGGGCAGGCCTGGCATCAAAGATAGGCATGGTGGACTCCCCTGGACGTGCGCCTCTTCCTCATTATGGCAATCTGTTCGCCTGCCTTTCGTTCTGGCTTGAAAGAGGACCAGGAGATGCCACAGCCTGCCTGCTCTCTGCTTCTCAAGCAAGCAACAAGGCGAAAGAGGTTGAGGAGCAATTGCAGCAGGTGACCATTATGTATTATTATTTATTACATTTATAGTCCGCCCCATAGCCAAAGCTCTTGGGGCAGTTTACAAAAATTAAAAACTTTGGACCTTAAAAATCGACATACAAACTTCAAAACCATAAAAGCATAAAAACAGACAACATAAAAAAACCAGTATACATTTAATGGCACTGAGAAGGTAAGAGTCACTGAGGAAAGCCCACCCCACCCCACAGAGACTGCCTTGCCCAAAGGCACACGGGGACAAATGGGACCTTCCTCGCTGGCACACCTCGGGCTTGCTGGCCATATCTCCTGGTGGCCACTCATTCATGAAGATATGGGAAAATACGGGATGTGTATTTCGATTGGGTGGGTGGGTGGATTTGTTTTCAATCTTTCTGAACAGTCCTTATTCCTTTACACGACAATAAGTGGGTGGGGTGGGATGGCTTGTTTGAAAGCACTCCCTTCATGGGGGGAGCTGACTAACTGAGGGTATGAGCTTGCTCCTTCACATTCTATAGGAAAGGAGACTCTGGTTTCTTTTCAGGTCGTATAAATCTGCCGCCTTTAACGACGCGGAGGGAGATTTTGATGTGCCTGTGGCTTTCAAACAAACCATCTGCGCCCGCCTTGCATTCTGAGACGACATAGTCCTATAAAGCAGGGGCGGACGACTTCGGAGAGGCAGGGGGCTGCATTGCTCCCCCGAACCCACCAGGGCCATACCCCTGCCCCTTAATTTGCTGCTGGAACTTTGGAAAATGTTTCTGCTTCAAAACAAAGCAGGTACTGGGCGGGGGGAGGCAGGGTGGGCCATATGTGGCTTATGGGTGATGTGTTGACCACCCACGATATACAGGATTACACCATGTGCATCCTGGAATGTTTATGGTCTACCGTGCAGATCCTCTGTTTTGGATTTTGCGTCCTCTTCCTGCTTTAGAAAACCATAATTATAATACAATGAAATTAACAAGTATATTTCCTTACCTCCCCTCTGATAGGATCTGGGCTGCTCACGACGGCTGATTCAACCACTGCTGGGTGCTCAATCAATGCGCTTTCAACCTCAAAAGGCCCGATACGATACCTAGGGAAGCGAAAACTCAGTTACGTTTATTGTTTGGTCAGTCCTTACCTCGAAAGGCCTACACTGGGAGCCAGTAACTTGTGGCCCTCCGGATGTTTTGGCCTTCAACTCCCATCTGCCCTAGCCAGCATAGTTGAGGGACCCGATGGTGAGGGGTGATGGGAGTTGTAGACCAAAATATCTGGAGGGCCAGTATCTTCGGTGAAGAAAACGGTTTTACTCACAAATAATCTTGCATATAAAATGCAGGCGCAGTGTAGAGTTTCAAATTATGTTTGTTCAGCCTACTTTGTGTTTCATTATACCAACAAGAGGGATGGTACAATGAAATACATACATGCTCCCAGGAATGGTGGAAGTCAGAGAAGCGGGGGGAAGGAAGGAGAGGAGCCAAGGGAATAAATCACAGGAAACCAGAGACCCTACGGCTAATGGTAGTCAAAATTGCCACAACTGAACGATCTGCAACACTGCCCCCTTCCACTTACTTGCAGATGAGGTTGCAATATTTTCAACAGCACCTTGGTTGTGGCATTCTCTTCCCCTGGAGAGTTGTGTGACCCTTACACTACAGGTTTTCCAGTGTACTGTTCAAACTGTTCTATTTTGCCAGACATTTGGCCTTGCCCGGTGTGTCCGGTTCCTGGTTCTAGTATTTTGTAATTGGTTGTGTTTTGCATTGTTTTGCTATCCTGCGCTTGCTTGTTTGTCCATCATTGTGTATTTGTACTTCTTATTTCATAAAAAAATAAATAGTTAGCTGCTTTGAAGGCCCTATAGGCTGAAAGTCAGCCTAGAAATGTGAAAAGCAAAAAACAAGTTTTCACATTTTGCAGTCCTTTCCCTTGCCTTTTTTTAAAAAAAACAACAGCATAGGGCCTGTTCAGACAACACGTTAAGCCATGGTTAGGCCACTAACCCTTTTGCAGTAAATGGTTAGTGAGCTTGTTTAAACTGTGGTTACGTAGCCACCATGGTTAGGAATGGTTCACACAACACACTAAGTCATGGCTCACACGACACGCTAAGCCATAATGTTCAGCTCAAAATGCTTAACCACTGTGGTTTAACATGTCGTCTGAACAGGGTGATACTCTGAAAGGTACAAACCCAGAGGAGATGATGACATCGTCAGATCTCCCAACAAACCACAAATATCCATCTTCGTCCATCGTCCCTCTGTCTCCAGTGACAAAGAAATTCCCACGAAAGGCTGCCGCAGTTTTCTCTGGATTATCCTTGCAATAAACAAAGCAAAATCAATTTCACTTTGGGGGGTCTTACGAATTAGATCAGAAGCGGGGATAATTTCCGCACGCATTTTTCAAAAAATGCCCGCTTCCTACCCGCTTCCGCTGCATAGACCGATTTGTGAAAATGCATACTCCCTCCCCCCTAAAGTGCTCACAAGTTCAGGACCATGTGAACATTTTTGGGGAAAACAAAAGAAACAAAATGGCCGCTTGGGTTTCATATATGGAAATGATAGAGAGGGAGCTGTCGAGACTATAAATGGATTGCTGCTTACCACATAGCGAGAGAAGAAAGAAAATGGCCGCTTGGGTTTAATTCTGATGGCAATGTCTCCTTCTTCCCCATGAGGCAAAATATTGCAGTTTTCATCGATAATCTAGAAAAATGGCAAATACAGGGGCCATGGTGTATACGTGGTTACAGGGGCGGCCCTACCATTAGGCTGAGTGAGGCAGCAGATTCTTGTGTGTGTGTGTGTGTGCAAAGCAGAGAGACAAACCCGCAGAGACTGGGTTTACACACACCACGTTAACCCACACTTAGTGGTTGAGTGTGGGTTGTTGTTGAACCATGGGTTGTCATTGTACTATGGATCATTGTGTTGCCTGAATACACCGGGTTTTTTGCAGGTTGGCTAGTTAACCATGACAGTGTGGCTTATTTTTCTTAAGCAAGCCACCTTGAGTAGCCATGGTTTGTTGTTAAGTAGTTCACAAGCCACACAGCATGGTTAACAAGCTGCCCTGCGGAAAGTGCGCTGCATTCAGGCAACACGACAACCCACGCTCAACAACAACCCACGCTCAACCACTGAGTGTGGGTTAGTGTGTTGTGGGAATCCAGAGTAGTGGCAGAGTGTTGGAGGGCACAACTGTGTGCACCACATGACCTGTCTTGCACTCCCTAAGCTGCCCTCAGGGGCGGTGGAGGAGCCTAAGCCATCACTAGTATTGAAGTCTGGTTGTTTTCTCTTTGGGGGGGTGGGGTGGCGGAGGGTGGAGGGCATCTTGTCCACCTCAGGCAACAAAATGTCTTGAGCTGGGCCTGAAAAACACATACACAGTTTGTTTTTAGGCTTTTATGGTTTTATTTTTTATATATTGGTTTTTAAATGTTCAACGTTTTTAATTTTTGTAAACTGCCTAGAGAGCTTCGGCTATAGGGCGGAATATAAATGTAATAAATAAATAAAATAAATAAAATAAATCTCCAAACCACCCACCCACCCCCGATACGCAGATGCTAATACTTCTGTCATGGAGATGATTTCCCACATCTTGGGTCGGATCCAGATTGAGTTGTACTTGAGTAGCCCCATTGAAATCTATGAGGCTTACGTTAGACACTTGTCAATAAAACCCCAGTGATTCCAGTTTGTCTCCTGTAAGCGTGACAAAATCTGGCACCAACCAGCTTCCTTTTTACCACCATGCCCACGCTGTCCTCTTACCAGGGCTGTGCAGAGGGGGGGCCAGTGGGGCCAGTTGGCCCGGGGCCCACGATTTTGAGGGGGCACTCCGATGAGGAGGTCCCCCCCTAGTTTACGCTATTGCTTCCATAGTGTAAGCGGCCCATCGAGAAGCGAGAAGCCCGCCTTGCGGAAACAGCGCAGAAGCCGTACGTTGTGAATACCACGGTCAGACTGCAAGCTCCAGAGGGCCATACGCCGCATGCGGGGGGGATATATGTGCCTAAGTTGCAATGGTTGTCCTTCCTGCGTCTCTTTCCTCAATCTTCTCCACGACATATGATCTCTGGAGTGGAGGGTGAGGTAATGATGATGATGGTTATTAATGATAATGATGGTGATGATACCGTGAGTGTGATGTTGATGATAATGTTTGATAATGATGAAGGACTGTTCTATTGTTGCTTCTATTTGTACAGCAACTAAAAATAAATGTTATTTTTTAATGAGCAGTTTGAAATGGGGGAGGGGGGTGCACACGCTTCCCATCTGGCCTTGGCATATTTCCAGCTCTGCACGGCCCTGCCTCTTACCTGAACCTCGTAAGGTGGAGCTGCTCTGCCCATGGATCCCGGCTTAATTCTCTTTCCTTTTTCATTTTGGGATATCACACCCTGCAGCAAACAGAGTTTAGAACAATTTGAATTTCTTCACCAGCTGCACTTTTATTCTTATTGATTGATTGATTGATTTTTTTTTAAAAAAAGAATGGTTTGGAGGATCCATCCATTGCTTGGGAGGCCCATGAGCGGCAAATGTCATTCCGCATTTACGTTCCAGAGGGAGGGAGAGCTCTTTCTTTCTCATGTAGCCAAACTAATAGGGAGTTGACAGAACGTCTCTGGCCTAGAATCAGTTGAGGCTGGTGGCTCTGACGTCAGTGGGGCGGTGAATCCTCTCTGGGTTTCACTCCGAACACTAAAGGATCCATCCAAGGTGCTGGACCCAACCCCCAAAATAGGTTGAGCACCTTGGATAGCTTCTTTAGAGTTCTGACTGGTTCAGACTGAAACCCAAAGCGGATTCACATCCCCACTGGTATTGAAGCCACCAGCTTCTACTGATTCCAGGCCAGAACTCGTAGAATTATAGGAGTCGGAAGATACCCCTGAAGGTCATTTAGTCCAACCCCCTGCTCAACGAAAGATCTTCATTGCATGATGCCACTATAGCATCCCTGACAGATGAACAGCCAGCTGCTACTTAAATACCTCGAGTGAAGTGGGGCCCACCAATTCCTTTTGCAGCAGCCAAAAATAGCACCTACAACTTCCGTCTGCCCGTAGCCTTCGTAGATATCCAGCCCCGTCTGCTTGTTCCATTGCGCCATCACTTCCGGGTTCAGCGGCTCCCCTCCCGTCAAACAGTGTCGCAGGCTTTTGAACTTGTAACTTAGCACACACAAAAGGAAGAGACAAGTTTGGGCTCCAGCGTCGCTGTAGGATGAAGCAGCGGCTCTTCGAATTTGGGGAAGATCACCCCCTTTGGGTGGGGCATGGGACACCTGGAAGTGTGTGGGTGCGTGAGGTTCCAAAGAGGGAGAGAGTATTGAAATAGATGGTCCCTTTTCCCCCACCTGCCAAGACCTTAGGGCTTGAATGCCCCCTATCAATGAGCCCCACTGATCCAGACTGGATTTTCAGAGGCTGTGTGGGGGGGGTGGGGAAGTGGGGGATTGCATCCCATTCTGTAATGTGATTTGGAAAGAAGTGAGTTCAAACAGAACTTTTACACTCCTCGTTTGAACAAGTCAGCATTGTGTTTAAGTGCCAGATCGCTCGTCATTGGCGACAAGGAACTGCAAACAGGCAAATATGTGAATATTCTTCACCTCTGCACCTAGCATAGAAACCAAGTGGGGATACCAGAGGAGCGAAACAGCCATCCTCTGTACCCAGTATATCAGGAGAAACAGATCCTCCGTCTCAGGGGCCAAATCCAGCCCACCTGGGTTCCTAATCTGTCACTCTGATATTCCCCAGAGGGCCACGCTCACTCTCCTGCTCCCATTTTGTGGGTTCCCAGCTTTTGTACAGCTCTTTCCCCCATTCTAAAAGGTCGAGACGCCTCTCCAAAAGCTTAACTAGTGGAATTACGAGCTTTTAGCTACAATATGCTGCATTGCCCTTGCCCGCTTTGCCTTTGGCTTCACTCACCACTGGGACACGGCACGTGAGAACTTCTCCAAATTGGAACTCGGCCCTCGATGGGAGGAGCAACAGAATTCTCCGCCCCTCCTCTATCTGCTCCTAGCAAACTGGTAAATGTTTTTGCAGGCTAGTAATTTGGTGGTCTTATTTACAAGGCTGGATGAAATGGTACCTGGTAAGATCATGCTGCACCAGCATGCGGTAGACTGTCGGAGCACTGCAAAGGGTCGTCACTGGATAGCTGGAGAGAGTCTAAAGAGGTAGGAAAGGAAGCCGGGTGGGGTGGGGAACATGAATTCACTCAGCAAATGTTGCTTTGCTCATTTGGTAGTTAACGACAACAACTCCTTTAGAGTTCGAACTGGTTCGGACTGAAACCTGGAGTGGATTCGCCACCCTGCTGAGTTCAGTCTGGTTTTGATTGAAACCTGGAGTGGATTCATTGCCCCCACAGCATTCTGACTGGTTCTGACTGAAACCCGGAGTGGACTCACTGCCTCACTGACATGGGAGCCACCAGCCTCCACTGGGTATCTTCCTCCACTGGTCTTAAAGTTGTGTGAACTGAGCCCAGAGGAAGATGGCGGCAGTGACAGTTGTGAAGAGTTGGGTCCCCTCAGAGAGGACATCCCTCAAAAGGCATCTAGCTCAACTCCCCCCATCCACCCCAAAACCTGGAACCAACATGGCTTATCGCTTTGCTCACTTTAGATCCCACCAGATGGTATTATTTGGGGGAGGGGGCTGTTGGCAGAGGGATGCTAAAATAGACCCACAAGGACAAAGTGTACATCCTTACCTTTAGGATCTCTTTAGGATCAAACTGTGGCATACTGTGTACAAAGACGCTGGTGCCTCGAAGCCACGGAGCAAAAACGCTCCCCAGAGCCGCCTTCACCCAGCCTGTATCGGACATGTTCCACATGATATCTGAAGGTTTCAAGTCCAGCCAGTACCTGGGGACACATAGATGTTCAGGCTTGGGGAGTCTGGATTAATGCATACAAGGCCATGAATACGTGGGGTTCAATCAAAGCCTATAGTTCCTTATTTGTAATTGTCATTGCACAAACGTGATAGTTTTGATTGTAGAGTTTTCCTGCTTGCTTTGAATGGAAAAAATCTCCAAATTATGGAGATATAAGAGGTTTGATCCAGATTTAGTCATACTTTGAGTAAACTCCTTGAAATCAATGGGATTTAAGCTAGCCATGCCTAACACAAGACCCATTGATTTGAATGGGACTACTCTGGATCCAACCCATGCTGTGGGATAGTACAAAGCTTATCTTGTAGTGCAGGGGCATATAAACATTAGCCTCTTCCACATTCAGTTTACTGATTGCGCTGTCTTGTGAATGTTCACGTAAATAAGGAACTGGGAACCAGTAGTAACCAAATTCAGCGTTGGCCAATGGTGCCATTTGCCACTGGGAATTGTGGAGTTTTGCAATCTTTGTGGCAGAGCGAAGGTCCTACTGATGTCTCCTTGGCTACAGAGCAGCTGTGGACACGGATGGGATTATTTAGTAATGATGGTCCTGTTAGAAAGGCAATTAGCAGAGACAAAAACAAAAACGAACGGCAAACCAGAATGAGCGTTTGCCAGTTCCATGTGCACACAGGCTATCTTAGCACAATGAAGGAGACCACACCCATCTTTAATAAAGAAAGACATCAGTTTTCCTCATAAGTATTCTTGCATATACAATACAGATGCAGCATAGAAGTTTGTTCAGTCCGTTTTGTAATCTATTACACACGTAGGGGAGAGAGAGCAAACACACATGCCTCCAGCAATGATGGAAGGTTGGGGGGGGAAGGGGAGGAGCAAAAGAAACCACAGGAAACCACAGGGAAAGGGGGTGTGGCCAGGGAAAGAGGCGTGTCCATCTGGGGAACCCTAGAGGGCCAGATTGGGACCTCAGGAGAGGCAAATTTTGACCCTAGAAGGGTCAGATTGGGCAAGCAGGAGCTGCAACAAAAAGTTGCAGCGTCAAGTGTTTAGTTTGCCAGTCGCGCCTTCTTTCAGGACCCCCCCCCCCCCCGCCCATCCTGACTGGGCATGAAGTCCAAGAGAAGCAGACTGCCAAACGGCCCTCACGGCCTGTTCTCGGTCACCTACATCGAGCAAGGCAGGAGTCTTGTCTGGCCATTAGCTAATGCCCTGCAAGACATGCTGGGATCAAATTCCACGGACGAGGTGGGGCGACTGCACAAGAACAGCCTCGCCTGGAAGCACCCTCAGGTGCCCGAGAGAATTTCAGAGAAACGTACCTTCCGGATAAGGCAAATCCCAGAGTTAAACTGCTGTGGGAATGCTCCGCCATCTTGGGGGCGCCGGTGGTACCGCTCGTGAAGTAGACGGCCATGGCTTCATCGCTCTTGGTTCTAACGCAGCTGTGACTGGAAGGGGCCGTGCTTGAAGGAAGGCAAGGACATGTGTCAGAAGTTGAAAAAGACGAGGGCTGCTTCTTTACAGGAGCAAGAATGCAAACAGGAGTAACCAAGGCTGGTCTTGGAGCCGGCTTCAAGGGCAGGTAGGGTTGGGCACCTGCAAAGGGCCCCCACCTTAGCAGGGTCCTGCAGGCAAGAATCCCCTAGAGTTGCTCTCCCTTTCCAGCGGCCTGAAACCTGTTCGTTCACCTGCCTCTTGTTCTGGCTCAAGCAACGGTGGTGGCGAGAAGGAGGAGCTGGAGATGCCACGGCCTGCTTGCTCATTGGCTCTCTACCACCTTTTGAGATATGATGATGATGAGGAGCGAGGGCAGCTGGTGACCATGGCGGTGAGAAGGCACACTCACTGAGGGAGGTCTTGCTTGAGTGTCCTGCAAAAACCTGGGTTGGCGCCTCTCTCAAAATAACACTATGCTCTGGACTTGCTCCTCTTCTTCACCCTTGCAACCTACGTGTTGGCCTGCCTCTTGCTCTGGCCTAGACAGTGGTGGTGGTGGTGGTGGTGGTGGTGGTGAGGAGGAGGAGGAGGAGGAGGAGGAGGAGCCACAGCCTGCTTGCATGCTGGCCCTCTGCCTATCTAGCAAGGAAGGGGTAGCTATGATGAGAAAGAGGAGGAGGAGGAGGAGGAGGAGGAGGAGGAGGAGCTGTGGGGTGACCATGGTGGTGAGATCATGTTATTATCACTGAGGGTAGGAGCATTGGGAGAGTCTTAGCCAAGGCCCTTCAAAAAGCCGGAGTCAGGCAGTGCCATAACTCATGAGTGTGAGAGCCGTATTTACGAGGCTGTGTGATGGCCGTGCAATGAATTGTACTTCCTGCGCATGCATGAGCTTATGCTCAGCCAGTCCTGTTCAACCAGCGGAGGCTTCACTGGGACTGTACTTCCATTCTGGGCTTCATAGAATCATAGAATGGTAGAGTTGGAAGGGGCCTATAAGGCCATTGAGTCCAACCCCCTGCTCAATGCAGGAATCCATCTTAAAGCATCCCTGACAGATGGCTGTCCAGCTGCCTCTTGAATGCCTCTAGGGTGGGAGAGCCCACGACCTCCCTAGGTCATGGGTTCCATTGTCGTACTGCTCCAACGGTCAGTTTTTTTTCTTGATTTCCAGCCGGAATCTGGCTTCCTGTAACTTGAGCCCATTATTCCATGTCCTGCACTCTGGGATGATCGAGAAGATATCCTGGCCTTCCTCTTTCAAGTACTTGAAGAGTGCTATCCTGTCTCCCCTCAATCCTCTCTTCTCCAGGCTAAACATGACCAGTTCTTTCAGTCTCTCCTCATAGGGCTTTGTTTCCAGACCCATGATCATCCTCGTTGCCCTTCTCTGAACCCCCTCCAGCTTGTCTGCATCCTTAGTGAAGTGTGGGGCCCAGAACTGGGTGCAGCTAGAACTCTAAAGGACCTATTATTATTATTATTATTATTATTATTATTATTATTATTTACAATATTTATATCCTGCTCAATTATCTAACACAGATTCCAGCGTGGTGAATATAGGTAAAAACAGTAAAAGTAGATTTAAAAAGCAAATTAAAATTGTTCAATTTAAAAACAAAAGAATCAGAAAAACCGTGGCTAGTCAGTTGAGGAAGGCTTCTTGAAACGGAGCTGTTTTCAGGAGGCACTGGAAGCAGCCTAGTGTTGGTGCCTGCCTGCCCTCCAGGGGCAGAGAGTTCCACAGAGAAGGGGCCACTACACTAAAGGCTCTTCTCCTGGTGGATTCCAATTGGGCCACAGGTCCATGTGGAGCCACCAGGAGCATTGCCCTCTGACGACCTCAGTGATCGGGCAAGTTGGTAAGGTAGAAGATGCTCTCTCAGCTATCCAAATGGAGATATAGGTCAGCACCTTGGATGTCTCCTATCATGTGCAGGAATGGTAGCCCTCAAAATACAGTGGATCTGAGTTTATTGGCTTAAAAATGAGTATTATTTCAAATGCATTTCCTAAAACATTGTAACAGCTGTATTATTTCCTCTCCCGAATTATTCTTTTTTCATGTACTATGTTTAACATGAATTTCAACACTTGCATTTCTATCCTTTGCTGTTGCATGGAGAAACTTTCGAATTGATAACGGCCGCATGGCTAAATACAGTTGCATTATACGATGCTCAGGACTAGTTGGGATTAATACAGTTGGGCAGCTTCAAGAGCCAGTAGAGGCGGGTGGATCCGATTTTGGTGGGGCTGCGAATCCATTCTGGGTTTCAGGCAGGACCAGCCAGAACTCTAAAGGAGCTGCCCAAGGTGCTAAACCCCACCCCAAAATAGTCTCAGCACCTTGGATAGTTCCTTTAGAGTTCTGGCTGGTTTTGACTGAAATCCAGAACAGATTCACAGCCTCACCGAAATCGGGTCCACCAGCCTCCAATGAGTTACATAGAAAAACACACAGGATGAAGAAACTCTGATGCATGCACACAATATTTCACAGCCATGGCGCTCCCCGTGTGCATGCGCCTTGTCCTCAAAGGGCCTGCGCTACTGCTATTTCAACAACCAAGGCCTTCTTGCACGTGGAGTTGCATGCAAGGAGCTGCTCACAGTTTCGATAAAGCTACCGACACTCACTCAAGCAGCTCTTTGAAGTCCAGCCACCCATCCCGTCTTTTGTCTTGGGAGACCAGCAGCTTCGTTTTCAGGGACGGGCAGGACGAGGACACGGAATCCACCGCGGGGGCCAGCGCCTCGTTCGTGATGACGCACTTGGCCTTTGAAGCCTGGAGCCTGTACAGGATGTCTTTGGCGGTCAGTTGCGGCGTCCCCGGCAGTAAGACCATCCCTAGAGGGCCAAAGAATGCACAGCTTCGTCATCAGACGGCTCTGGAGATTCTCACTCGTTCCATCCTGAAGGTCATTAGAAAGAAGCAGCGGCAGCTCCAAGTTTTAGGGCTCTTGAGCAAGATTAACTCAATGGGGCATCTGTCTCAATGAGTTGACCTTCTCACAACCAGGGGCCCCAGCTGCCTGCTCCTCCTCCTCATTATCATCATGGCTGCCACTTACTTGCTTGACAGGCAGAAAGCCTGGGAGCAAGGAGGCCGTGGCATCTCTTGCTCCTCCTTCTCACCACCACCGTTGTCTGGGCCAGAGCTACAGGCAGGTGAATAAGGCAGGTGAAGAGGAGGAGGTGCTCTTGTCAGTGGGCCCCAGTAAGTAGATGACCATGCCTGCCCTTGATGCTGGCCCCTTTTAAAAGAGCCCTGCTGGATCAGGCCAAAGGTGTAGTTTAAGTATGTCTAAGCGTGGATGCAACCCTATAGAAAACCAATTCTAAGTGTGGATTCAACCCTGTAGAAAAGTGCTCTGTGTGTGTGTGTGTGTGTGTGTGTGATGAAACTGAAAGTAGTTGATCAACAGCCTTGTGTAGGAAAGTGCTCTCTCTCTCTCTCGCTCTCTCTTTCTCTTTTCTACATGAGGCTGTTAATCTTCTGGATCTACCTTCAGTTTTGTTACAGAACCGAGTTCCCAGCACTACACAAAGGTCATTTCTTTTCTTGCTGTTTTGCTACATGACCTCTAGGTGGTGCTGTGCTCTAGTGGTATGGCACTATTACACAAGTGGAAAACACGTTTTCTTCCACTTTCACAAAGAATACTGCATTTCCCCTGCTCTTAAAAAAAAGAAGAAAAGACTCGCGGGTAGTGCTGTTGAAAAACAGAAGAGAAACTGGAAGGTCACGACATCATCTATAGAACCCATACACAACCATGAGTAAAGACTGACAAGTGCACAAGAAATGCCTCATATAGAAAAGACATTTATCTGTCCATCTGATTATAGATGCTTACCTGTCCTGATACATGCCACATTCAGCAACCACCATTCTGGTACTCGAGGCAGGATAAGGATCACTCGTTCACCTCTTTGCAGACTGCATGGATCGAAGAGTACATTGGCCGCTTTCCGGGAGAGGACAGCCAGCTCCTCAAAGCTCCACCTTACTTCTTTCCCTTGACCATCTATCCACCACAGGGCTGGATTAGTTGGCCTATTTCCATCCTGCAAAACAGCATTAGAGATCATTATTGATGTTTTCCTCAACTTGCAGCAGAGTCTTTATGGGTGAGGTTAAACGAGGCAAAATAGAAGGCCAGGGGTTAATCGTGGGCATTAATCAAAAAAGCTAAGTCTCTAGTCCTTATGTTTCAACATGGAAATGCAGATGGGTTCTTAGTAAAGTCTTAGAAACTCAAATGTCTCCTGTGGGCAGGGGTAAGTTTTCAGAGCTAGTTCTTTACCCTATGGCTACTAATTCTTCTCCACCATGCTTAGAATCATAGAATCATAGAATAGTAGAGTTGGAAGGGGCCTATAAGGCCATCGAGTCCAACCCCCTGCTCAATGCAGGAATCCACCTTAAAGCATACCTGACAGATGGCTGTCCAGCTGCCTCTTGAAGGCCTTTAGTGTGAGAGAGCCCACGACCTCCCTAGGTCATTAGTTCCATTGTCATACTGCTCTAACAGTCAGGAAGTTTTTCTTGATTTCCATCCGGAATCTGGCTCCCTGTAACTTGAGCCCATTATTCTGCGTCCTGCACTCTGGGATGATTGAGAAGAGATCCTGGCCCTCCTCTGTGTGACAACCTTTCAAGTACTTGAAGAGCGCTATCATGGCTCCCCTCAATCTTCTCTTCTCCAGGCTAAACATGCCCAGTTCTTTCAGTCTCTCCTCATAGGGCTTGTATTGCCCATGTTTCCCTGGAAACTATGCTGTGTGCTACCCGAGGTTAAGCCGATTCACCAGATCAGGCTTTAATCAGCTGTCTGAATTCAACCCACAATAAAAAAAGCAAAGATCTGAATCACTGTGGTTTAAAACTAAAACATGTCCATAAACTGGAGGACGCTAAAGTGGACAGAATTTAAGCCAGTGAGATAGAATGATGGTTACATAGGATGGTCATGTATCCTGCTCTACAGAACACAACGTGCTAACTGAAGGCATCCCTGCCTCGATCCAGAGGGAGAGGCGGGTAAGAAATAAACTTATTATTATTATTATTATTATTATCATCATCCATTTGCTATCCACTCCCAGTCTGCTAGGGATGGCAGAGGAGTCTTGTTCGGTGGTGGAGCTTGGCGTGCTTTCATTGGCTCAGCCCTCTGGACTCCATTCTGATTAATAATAATAATAATAATAATAATAATAATAATAATAATAATAAATTTATTTCTTACTTGCCTCTCCCTTTGGATCGAGGCGGGGAACAACCTTAATACAATAACAATATAGATCAAATACATAAATTAATTAAAAGAGCATATAAACAATCAACACATTTTAAAATTCTTGGTTTAAAGTTCATCTGAAGAGGCTAGTTTTTTTATAGCTGCCTTAAACTCAGAGAGAGTGTTAAATTGACGAATCTCCTCCAGCAGGCCATTCCAGAGTCTGGGGGTGACAGAAGAAAAGGTCCTCTGGGTAACAGTTGTCAGCCTTGTTTTGGCTGACTGAAGTAAATTCTACCCCAGAGGACCAAAATGTCCTGCCTTTTATTTTTGTTTGCACAAATAAACATTTGTGCAAACTGCTGCTAAAATTGGCACAATGTGTTCAAATTTCAGCGGCAATTTGCGCAAATGTCTATTTATGCAATTAATAATAACCCTGAAAAAGTTCCCAGATTTCTGGGAAAATCCATTTGCAAGCTGAGTTGCGGGCACTGTGGAATTCCAGTGAGCCCAAAAGGGGCTGGATTTCCCAGTGACGGACATCCCTAAAATTTGGGTTCAAGATAAAAAACCCTAAGAAGGGAGAAAAAGGACCTTGAAGTTGCCCATCCACAGTTAGCAGGACCTGGACAGCAGACTGAACAGGCAGGAGCAAACGTCACCTGGTCACAGACTTCCCGCTGCTGGTGGGATGCCATGTATTTCTATTTCAATTGTAGTCGTTCTTTCTAACTTTGCACTTGAGGAATAGGAATGTCGCGCATTGCACTTGCATTATAGGTGAAGACGGAGTGGGGCTGCAGTCCCTTTTCCTTTTGTGATTCTCCCCGCTCTTAGCTACTGTGAGGAGGGGCCATGGCTCAGTGGCAGAGCCCCTGCTTGGCATGCAGAAGGTCCCAGGTTCGATCCCCAGCTTCTCCAGGTAGGGCTAGGAAGGAATCCTGCCTGAAACCCTGGAGAGACATTGCTGCCATTCAGTGTCAGCAATACTAGGCTAGATGGACCCAGGGTCTGAATTGATATAAGTCAGCTTCTGATGCGGAGTGGGGCTGTTTTTGAGGACTGCAGGGAGCCACAACTTGGCTAAAATTCTAGGAAGTCCGTGACTGGAGACTATGGGGTTTATGGGGGGAACCCCCTATTTCGCCTCCCTCCCTCATAATTTGACTACTGGCTCTGCATCCCTGAAGTAGGAAATTACTACCCAAAATTGGAAGGGTAAAAAAAAAAAAAAAAGAGGTTACCTTTTCCACTTCGGCCCATTGATCCAGCACGTCGCTGGCAAAATTAAAGTACTCAGGGACCTCCTTTTCGCATCGGTTAATGGTTTCGTAGTCCAAAAGATTCAGTGAAGCGCATGCCCGGACGTCCTTTCGGAATGACCTGCGGAGCGGCTTGAGGTCCCAGATGGGCCTCAGCGCTTTGAATCCGAGGAAGATCCTCATGGCTGCGTCTCAGATCGTGCAGTAGTGTGCGGGCCGGTCCTTCAGAGAAATAAATTATGGGAAATGAAATCATTCTCGGTTATCGTGACACAGGGTACAGTGGAGGCTGGTGGCTCCAATGTCAGTGGGGCAGTGAATCTGCTATGGGTTTCAGTCAGAACCCTTCAGAACCCTAAAGGGGCTTTCCAAGGTGAGGAGTGGATTTGCCACCTCACTGGCATTGGAGTCATCAGCCTCCACTGACAGTGCATCATATGTCAGGGAAGGGATTTGGTAGAGCACACACTCTGCATTCAGGACATCCCAGTTTTAATTCAATTTATTTTTTATTTATATTTTTATGTATTACGTTTCTGCACTGCCCAATAGCTGACACTCTCCGGGTAGTTCACGAAGATGAAAGCCGCAAAATACAGCATGCAATACAACACAATACAATATGGTGGCCGCTCGTACATTGCCAAAAAAGAGGAAATGCATCACCATTTAAAAAAAATAAAATAAAAGAGGTCACAGATCTGCATAATATTTGCATATGCTGATTTAGAGGCGCAGATGCAAATTTAGAAAGAATGTCTCTAGTTCCAATAGAAATATAACACATCTCTCCAGAGTGGGGAAGACAGTGAACAGTTCTTTTAAAAAATAAATAGCATGTGCTTCCCAATCTGGATGAGGTCTACGGTGCAGGCAATGGTTTAAGCCCCCGAGCATATTCTGATCCAGGTCCGCCCTGTCGCCCAGTCTGAGAGGCTCCATGGAGGAGCAAGGGAGTGGGTGGGAGATACGGCGACAGGGACTGGGTGGGGAGCGTGATGTGTCAGGTCCTCTTGTTGATGTTGGGAGCACACAATTCATGCTCGTCCTGCCCTGCCGCCTGAGGCAGAGGATTCACCCCACCTCTGGAGAGGACCGACCCTGCAAGGACACATAAGGATTTGGGGTGGGGGAATGCGATAGAAAATATGAATAAGAATAAAGCCAGCAGTACTTACCTGGAGACCATCGATTTAGGCCACGCTCACGTTTAATTCGTCTGTGTGAGTCCACCACGCGAGATGGGCAATGATCTCTTCCTAGCTCTGCCTCTTCAATCTGGCTTGTGTGTGGCTCTTACAAGAAAGGATTTATTCCCCCATGAGAACAAAGTTTCTCATTTCTTCAATTATCCACAGGGGTGAAGTGGGGGTGGGGGAACACACGAAGGCAAAAAAAAAAAAAAAAAGATAGGAGAAAGGGGATGGTTGCTAACTAATTATGTAATTTCCTGGCTCCCTCCCACAGATCAATAACTAATCCCTTCCAGGTGAAGAGCGAAAAATCCACCTGGAGCTATGGACAAACGGCTTTATAAAAATCCACCACCTTATTTGTGGGCAGAGAAATGCGGCGCATGTGTGGGGAGGGGAGACTACTATTTCTCCAGGGGGAGGGAAAATTCTCCAATGGCTTCTTTGGGCTGAGCATCCACATTAGCAGCGACAGCTGATAAGTTTCTTTTCCCACCTAAGGGTTTTCGTTGCTGCTGTTGCTGCAAATGACAGCATTGTCATTCAGCCGCCATTTTGCATCCTCTGCATTGGCCGCCATTTTGCATCCTCCAAACCTGCCATCGTCTTGGGGGCATTGCTGAGGGGGAAATGTCAGTCGACAGTGGGTTGGCCACTGCGTGAACAGAATGCTGGATTAGATGGACTGTTGGTCTGATCCAGCAGGGCTCTTCTTGTGTTCCTCTTGGGATCTGTTGCCAGCTGTTGCACAGATAAAGAACTGGGATCTAGCAGTGCCCGTCTTCAGCCTTAAGCAGTGCTCTCATTTGCAGCTGGGAATCTGGAAGCCTTGCAAACTTTGCCGCTGAGAAGAGGGCCTGTTGTTGGGGCGTTTCCTCAGCTGCAGCCCAAGGTGAGGGGCGCTACCGAGAACGCACAATTTGGGCATACAAAGGGCAGCCCATTTATGCCCGGCCTATGGCAAAACTGGCATGGCTGATTGTTTCAGCGCTTAGTTTATATGACCCTGGCTTTAACTGAATCAAAACTCCATTTCGTTATTCAATATTAATGTCTTAAATAGCGATGCTCAAGGGCTTTTACGCAACTTGACAAATGTACGCTAGGAAATCGTTAACTTTAGGCATTTTGCCCAAAGAAACAGAGCAGTTCACACACCCAAACGAGGCAAGAAATTAAGGAGAGCAAGGGAGAGAAACAAGTGGAGGTTGGAACAAAGTTGGCTCTGTATCATAATATGCCTGTTCTGCTATTCTGAGCAGGTACATACTGTCAATTTCTGCTCACCTGGGAACTTGGTCCTCTTCTATATGATTAAGGACAACCACTACATTCTGAGCCTATCATCATCATCATCATCATCATCATCATCATCATCATCATCATCATCATTTCTATGCTACCCCATAACTGAACCTCTCTGGGTGGTTTACATAATATTAAAACATTAAAACCATATACAGATTTAAAACCATAAAAGCTTACAATGTACACAAGAACATCCATCTAAAAACAACCGTAAGCTGTCAGCCGAACCTAAAAACAGATCCGGGATGGGTTAATCTCGTCATTTATTGCTAAATTCCTGGGAAAAGAAAAAAGTTTGACCGGGCACTGAAAAGATAGCAAAGTTGGTGCCAGGCAGGCCTCGTCGGGGAGATCATTCCATAATTGGGGGGGGGGCACCAACAAGAAGGCCTTCCCCTGCGTTGTCATCTTCCGAGCCTCCCTTGGAGTAGGCACCTGGAAGAGGAACTTAGAAGTTGAACATAGTGTACATTGAGGGGCTTTCGAGACCCACGTAGATATTGAGGTGCAATCTTATACATCTCTATGCAGCAATAAGTCCCATTGGGATTGTCTGGAACCCTATACACCAGATATGGGGAACCTGAGGAAATCCCAGCCCGTGGGTCAGATATGGCCCACTATCTGGCCCACCAGCATCTTCTTCAGGGCCCACCACTCTCCCAGGCCTGGAGAGCCTGAAGGGCCAGGGTCAAGGGTAGGCATGGTTGGGCATTCGCTGTGGCCCACACCCCATGCCGGGGCCCAATAGCAAGAGTCCCCCAGAGTTGCCTTTCCTTTTCACCCTTGCAGTTTGCATGGTTATAGTATAACAAAAGATCTTTTGTACGTGCATCGGGGAGGGTGGTTCAACTTGTCCTTCACCCCAGGTGGCAAAATGTCTCTCTCTTGTTTGTGTTACCAAGGTGGCGTCTGTTGGCAAACGCGCCTTCGATGTGATGCTCAGGCTGGGCGGCTCCCGGGAACTCATTAACAATGAAAACACCCTGCTCTTCTCAGCTCCTAGCCGGTTTTGTGCCTTCAGCATGTGATATAGAGATCAAGAAGAAAAGGCCATGGATCGGGGTCCCCTCTGCATCCAATGAGAGTAAGAACAGAAGAAAGAGCCCTGCAGGATCAAACCAAGGGCCCATCAAGTCCAGCATTCTGTTCACACATTAGCCACCCAGCTGTCGGCCAAGAAGCCACAAGCAGGACACGAGTGCAACAGCACCCCAGCCCATGTTCCCCAGCAGCTGGTAGACATAAGCTTTGCTGCATCTGACATCGGAGTTAGCACAGAGTCATCAGAACTAGTAGCCATGGATAGCCTTCTCCTCCAGGAATTTATCCAACCCCCCTTTTAAAGCCGTCCAAATTGGGGGCCATCGCTACGTCTCGTGGCAGAGGACTGCTCCCATTCCCATGGGTGTGAGTTACCCAGGTGCGACGAAAGAACGCTGACCCCTTGCCCTTCACCAGGGGCAATTAAATGCTTAGCCATTGTAGAAGCACAGCTGTAATCCCTTGCAAAGCACAAGTGGACTGGGTTGGTTAGATCCCAGGGCAAAAACTGGCATTGTTTCTTCTGGGAACTGCTGTTTGTTTGCTGTTTAATCACTCAATTAGTCGCTTTGCTGAAAGGTAACGGGCAGCTTAGTGATCAGACCAGTTTGCGGTGTCCCCCCCACCCCCGCTGCACAGCGGTGTCTTAGCAGGTACCTATACTGTAGTATATTTTATTGTGATTGAATTCTTATACTATTCTGCTATGTATTGTATTGTTTATTTTTTATGATTCTGGCTAAAACCTATTTTAGGTTGCCTAATAAAATTTTGACTTGATTTGATTCATGGTCACAAAATAGATCCTTTGGAAGATGTGTCTGGGAAAATCATTTGGGACAGAGAAGGAAGAATGCGTCCCCTGTATTTCACTGGATGGCTAAGGTGCAATCCTATGCATGTTTAGACAGAGAAAAATCTTACAACTCCCAGCATACCTGGCTGGCTGGGGAATGCTGGGAGTTATAGGACTTTTTCAGTCTAACCATGCATAGGATTGCACCCTAAGCTATCAAAAGAGCCTGCGTCCTAGGATTGCACCCCCCTTTTGCTTCTTATGAGATTAAAACTTTTTTAAAAATGGCACAAGCTGTGCAATTGACATACATAGCTCTTTACTTGTTTTGTCACCGTATAGTTGACACTACAACCTGGAACAGGTCGAAATGTGGAGCTTTGGGTTCCACTCTCTCTTTTATCTGTAATAATCAAAGAGGAGGTCTGTTGTCTGTCTGTCCAGGATCATGAAACCTAGACGCCTGAAATTCAGCATGTGTATTAAAGGGGCTGCCAAGGCACGTGCCTCTGAGTGATCTGGTTTTTGAAATGCATAACCTAATTTTAATTAATTTAAACGGGTCCATGTGGTAGATGCCTGCAGTTCTGACTTCAGTCATGAGGTGGCAGACTTCCCTAACCAACAAGCAGCTTTACAGGTGATACAGTATGAAGCCACAGGGGGAGTACTCCAAGGGACAGAGTTATAGGGCAGTGCCCCCCCCCCCCCAAATGGAATGGGGAGCATCCTGCTCTAGACTGAATCCTACCACAGACAGAGAGCTAGGCAATAGAATAGTCAGTTTGGCAAGCAGATGGTTAAACAGGCAGGGTTCAGCCCAATGGGGGTTAAGCTAAGGCAAGAGTGGTCAAGAGTCCAGGCAGCCATCAGAACACAGTCTGTCAAAGAGGAGCAGGCAACAGCAGGAGTGTCCAGAGTAACAAACAGAAGGTCAAGCACAGTAAACCCATCAGGTACATTACTTGGTAGAGATGCTGGGTCAAGAAACAGTCCAAGGGTAAGTAGCACAGAACATCCATGGCAAGGCCTAGGAAGCAAGGTAGCTGATATATCTAAAGCTACTAGAACCCTACCCAGCCCTCAGCTGCTTCTCATCAGAGGCTTGTCAGATGTCCTCCTCATGAGGAAGGCCCAACTCATGAGTTTTCCTTCTCAGTGGGCGAGCACTCCTTCGCCTGGCAACCATCCTCTCATGCACTTTAAGGCGCTGGCGTTTTGGGGGGCTAGGTGGCGGCCCACTGAAGTAGAACTCTTGGCTTCTCTAGGAAGCAGATTCAAAGGCCTCACCTCTGTGGGTCCCAGACCATCTTGGTTAGTGCTAACTAGCCAAGATAGATAGTGCCAACTAGCCAAGGTGGTCTGAGAAGGCCAACTGGCTCTGATGGTTCTGGCTCCTCCTTTGAAGAAGACGCCAATGGTGGCATGACATCTGGAACCATGAGAGGGAGATCCCTCCCTCAGGGGACAAGAAGAGGGCATCATGGCAGCGATCATGCCCAGGAGGGCCAGTGAGCATGATTTCACTCAAAGTAGGCTGACCAGATAAAATCCAGGTCAGGGCTCATGTAACTTTAACAGTTGTAGAGAAAAGGGAATTTCAGCCAGTGTCATTTGTATGCAATTAGCTTCTGGTGAAATCCCCTCTTCATCACAACAGTTAAAGTTGCAGGCACTATACTGGAGTGACCATATACAAAAGAAGGCAGGGCCCCTGCAGCTTTAACTGTTGTGATGAAGAGGGAATTTCACCAGGAACTAATTGCATACAAATGACACTGGCTGAAATTCCCTTTTCTCTACAACTGTTAAAGTTACATGAGCCCTGACCTGGATTTTATCTGGTCACTCTAACTCAAAGCCTATCCACACTATAGATATAAAACGTTTTAAACCAATATAAAACGTTTTAAACCAATATAAAACATTTTATATTGGTTTAAAACGTTTTATATCTATAGTGTGGATAGGCTGCCAGACAGGATGCTTATTTCCACCCACCCCCCGACCCACCCACCCCAGTCAGCATTCTGTGTCCACTGAGGATGTCCAATTCTCCTAGGGTGATCCTGCAGCTTTATCTGTTGTGACAAAGAAGGAATTTCACCAGGTGCTGCATGCATACAAATGACACCTGCTGAAATTGCCTTTTCAATGCAACTGTTCAAGATACAGAAGCTCTGTCCTTCTCTTCATATGGTCACCCTGCCCCCGCCGAAAGGTGTTTTTGTATGCCTGCAAATCTTGGTGTTCCCTGGAGCCTGCTGATGGTTCTGTTTTAACTACCCAAGAAGCAGCATTTGGAAATGTGAGGTTACTATTAATACAGAAGACAAAGCTGAGAGCTATGGAGTCATGTACGATTTATGAGGGCCAGTGATAATCATGCGAATTCATGTTCTGTAACCACAACAAGACCATGGAACTTGGTGGGACCATGAAATCCAATAACCGCAGAGGCCAATACTTCATCGGCATCAGTGGGATGGTCGTGTCAAGGAGCCTGTCCACTTTTGGTTAATTTCAGGATGTCCTCAGTTTTCTGCCACTCTTTTTTTCTCAGCTCCTTCCTTTGGACTTTCCCGGAAATCGTCTTGGGTAGATGTTGAACAAACTCAATCTAATTGGAAAGAAGAAGAAGAAGAAGAAGAAGAAGAAGAAGAAGAAGAAGAAGAAGAAGGGGGAAAGTCTGAGCACGTAATTGTTTCATGCATTGATTGGGGGAAAATACTTCATTTGGGGAAGGACAGGGGTCTTTTGACTGATGGTTAGAAACGGCTGTTCGTTCGTTCCCCCCATCCCCAGCAAAGCCCCTGTGCCTTGAATTTGCTTTTATGCAGTCTCCCCCCCCCCCACAACCCCATTCTAAAAGATTGGCCATGTTCGAATGACATATTAGGCAACGGAGTGGGGAAGAGGCAACTGCCCTTTCGTTATTTTCCAGTACTCCTCACACAACATGTTGCCCCTTCCCCCATCACGTGGCTGAAAGTCCCGGCATCCTTCTGGGCTGCTGGTGCTCCTCCCTCCCTCCTCCCAGCTGTATCCCATCATGCATTGAAAGTTCTGCCAGCTATATAGGAGCCACTGGGGTGCTTTCGGACACTCCTGCTGGAGAACTCTATGGCCTGCTGGCATAGTGCACTTGACAGGGGGAGGTTACACAACGGAGCCTGCCACACAACATTTTAATCAACAGGTGTCGAGATGAGCAACAGAGCAGCCCGCTGTTTTTCTCCGTTGTTTAAATCGACAAAATGACATACTGTGGGTTGTGTGTCCACTGTGCCCCCCACCACAACACAATAATCAACACAATGGACAGTTGCCACTCCGCACTCCCGTTGATTATCGTGTCGTCCAAACCAGGCCATTGAAATGCCTCTCCTAAGGCTAGTTGCTGGCAGCAAGAGCTGTAGGTTGTTGCGGAAAGAGTTCCCCAGAAAGGCCCACCGAGCACCTACATGGTGCTTTTTTTCAGAACCAGGTGAAGACCTGTTTTATTTTCCCAGGCATTTGAGTTTTTCACTTTCTGTTTTGAATCTTTGCACTGCAGCTAGGTTCTCTTTGGTTATTATTATTAGCATTTAGTTTTAAATGTTTTAATTTTTATATTGTATTTTAACATCTTGCATTTTATGGTTTTAATGGCTGGGAACTACCCAGAGAGTTTCGGCTATTGCGTGGTAATAGAAATATACTAATTAATATAAGGTAAAACATGCTGATATTTTTTGTCTTTTTGGTCCCACCCCTTTTTTCCTTTGGCCCTGCCCACAACTGGAATCCAGCCCCTGGGACCTTCTCTGAAATTGAATCCGGACCTCATATCCAAGAACTTCAATGTCCCTTCAGTAAAACACCTCCCCCTTCTTTCTCAGCCTTTGCACATCACTCCAAAGAGCTTCTGAACTCTGGAGATCTCACTTAGAGGCCTTTCCCTTCCAAGTGTAAATGAAAAATTGGCTAATCTAATCCTGCTCTAATCCCCAAGGGTACAATATGGCTTGATCCTGAGCTCCCATTGATACTCATCAATCTCACATCAAACCCATTTAGCTATTTATTTTTCTTTTTTTGGTCAGGGCATTTGTGTTTTAACAACTGAGTGTCAAGGAGCATCGCCTGCCGAACTTTGGCTCATCACATCGCTCTTGAAGGCGTAGGAGCCCTTGGGCCCCAATCAACTGGCATCTTAGCAACCGGATCTTGACCCAGTTAAACTCTCCCTCATTGTACTCTTTTCACATTCCTTGTTTGCTACCTGCCCCTTTTGAGGTTTTTGGACCATCAAGTTGTTCTGCCTCAGCTTGGGATAGAGCAGGAAGGAGGAACAGTTCAGCCTGGGAGCGTTTGGGGAGTGGCCCTTCACAGGAACAGGCTGAAGCCAGCTGCAGGCCAACGCAGCTGACAGCAATCAGTAATCACCACCATCCCAGTATGAGGCAGGCCAGAGGCACTGAGCGGGTGCTGGAAGCAACTGTTGTGTTTTCATGTGTCTGCCCTTGTTGCGTGCATACCATCTCCTTGATCTTGCCTGGACATGACCCAACCTTGGAAAGGACTTTGATGATTCTTTGGTACATGGCTGAACCCAGTGTTGTTTGACTCGGCTTCTGATGGATATTTTTGGCATATGACCACAGACTGTTTATTGATGTTTCTAGACTGCTTCTCTCGCAAACGCTGGTGATTTGTAGCACAGATTTTCCATCTCTCTATTGCCTCCTCACGCTTCCCAACGCAGAAAAAGCCCACACACCAATGGGGACAAAACCCCACTTGGATCAGCTGCTGCAGCAGCAGATGTGGCAATCCTAAACAATATGCCATCATAGGCAGCCACTTAGGGTTTTTTAAATCAATCCTCAGGTTGGTGCCCAGACATTTCAAGCACTGTAGTTACCTTTCTAGGGTACTTGTATGGAGCGGTCACTTGTTTGACATGTTTTTGCAGCTCTGGAATTAATTTCTCTTTGTCATGGGACTGATAGGCAGGAGAGAGGATGATAAATGCTTTCACAACCTACAACGAAATCAAAGGAAAGCAGGTTTAAAGGGATAGTACTTGCAGGGCACAATTCTATGGATGTTTCAGCAGAAAAAAGACCCTGGAACTCCCAGCATTCCCTTCTCCTTGCTCTTGTCTCTGTTCACATGATTGGAGATGGCAGGTGAATAGTAAGTGAGAACCAGGAAGAGGCGGAAGATCAAGGCTGGGAGGGGTAAGGAGTTTAGCAGTGGGTCCCCTGCTGGTAGGAGTGCCACCCAATGATTGGCGATTGAATGGATGGCAAGTCTATGAGCCTATCTACACTATTGCTTTAAAACGGTTTATAACGGTTTTAAACCGGTTAATAAAGGTTATTTACCAGTTTAAAACTGTTATAAACTGTTTTAAAGCAGTAGTACGGATAGGCTCTATATGCTTGTGTATGGGCTTTAGTGGATGGCTGGCAATGCTGATTCCCAATGTTGGTCTTGGAGCAGACGCTGCAAGGGGAAAGCTGCTAATTAAAGACACAGTAGCCTTGAAAGGTCCTCAACAGCATCTTGCCAGTCCATGATGGATAGGATAGCACTGGAAACAAAGAATGAAGACCACTCATCCAACCTCGAAGAAAATGGGAGGAAAACATACAAAACCCTGGAACCCAACGGGATGGCAACTCTATCGTACAGTTCCTCCATACATAGTGAATGAACAAAGGATCAACATTCCAGAGTAAACTGTTTCATGCGGAAGCAACCTAGGCTGGGAAGCCGCCGCCCACCCCCTACACACAAAAAAGTTATGTTCCTCAAACCAGCTATTCCAGTGTAGCTCCACTAAACAAAGCAAATTTGCTTTGGCATCAGGTTCCAAAACATAGAGAATATTTGGCATTCTGCTGTATTTGACGATCTCAGTCACTTGACTTCGCATTTGTATCTTGACGAGACACAAATTCATTTCTAAAGTGGGCTATTCTAGCATCGCACATGCTGCCAGTCTGCTTACCTCTCCCCTGATGGGATCTGGGCTGCTAACAACCGCTGATTCTGCTACTGCCGGGTGCCCGGCCAAGGCGTGTTCCACTTCGAAAGGACCAATGCGATACCTATGGGGAAGGGACCGTAGTTCAGCGGTAGAGCACGTGCATTGTGTACAGAAAGCCCTGGGTTCAACTCCCCAGCAGCTCCAGTTAAAAGGTGGCCGGGGATGGGACAGATCTTTGTCAGAGATCCAGGACACCCATGGCCAATCAGTATAAACAATACTGGACTAGAAGGTACGAAGTCGTGTAGCATCCTATTATTTACAGCAGGGTTGTTAAACCTCTTTCAGCCCGAGGGCTGCATTCCAATGGTGGGTGGAGCCAAAGCCAAAAAGAGGGGGGCAAAACAGTATATTGTAGCTGAAAGCTAGTAACTAAGCCTTAGGGGAGGCATTTCAACCTGTTAGAACAGGGGAAAGCAACAACACAAAAGCTGAGAAAGCACCCAATGATCGGTGGTCAAGGGGAAGGGGGGTGGGACCATGGGAAGGGGCATGGCCATTTGGGGAACCCGGGAGGGCCAGAATGGGACTGCAGGTGGGGCAGATTTGACTCCTGGCTTCAGGTTCTGCACCCCTGATTAAAGGAGAGTTTGATCTCAGGACGTTGGAGAAACCTGCAACAGATTCAAATGAGGTTGGATTTCTGTGAATCCAACTTGCAGGTTCCGCAGCAGACCAGCTGTGCAGACGTGCTGACTGGGTTTTGGCTTTTTTCGGGGGGGGGGGGAGTTGCAGAACTGCACATTAGAGCAACTGCATTTTTGCAAACAAATGGAATTCTCATGAAAAGAAATCTGATTCCATCAGTGAGCAGACGACAGAATGGAAGACGCTTGATATTCCATGAAACATAGATGGAATGGGCATAACAAGATCCATACATCCCTAGCTTGTTATCGTCAAGCTCTCAACGTAAATCAGAACTTGCTCTGTGCTGCAGCGCACACATACAGTTTGGGTGCATCCATCACTGGAGGAGCAGCGAGGGTGTTCTTTAGCAAGCACAGAACTGTCACCCTAGAGAAGTCTCAACTGGAAGTCCATGGAGGTGATTGATCCCTGTGTACACCTTGGGGGCGTCAGGCTGGTAAGAGACTGCTGGATTTGGGTGCATGGCTACAATTCTATATTGCAAGCCTGAGCTCAGTCTTCTACACTTTGGTTCTAGGCCTGCTGAGGGAAACCTCTTGTGTTTTCTGTACAGTGACTGGGGATGCTGGATCTGGGGCCGGAGAGTGGGTGGAGCTCATCAGCTTGGCCCTCCGGACTTCGGCTCTTTTCCCAATGAGCTGGCTCGACTCAATCTGCGTCGAGTTGGGCCAGTTCATGGATTTACCATTTTTAAAAAGTTGCTTAAATAGAAATGTGCGCAAACTGCAGTTCCAATTTGTGTAATTTATGCAAATCCCGGCCATAATATGCACACAGTTTTATTTACATAAATTTAAAAAAGGTCCTGGGTTTTGGGAAAACCCTTGCAGCTTGGCCTGCAAATGCGAGCTGCGTCAAGTGCTCATCAGTGGGAGTCTGATTTCACAGTGACAGACATTCCTAATGGTGATCTGAGTTTATGACCAAGGCCTGAACATTGTAATTGTGTTTTAGGGTTGCGAATGCTGGTGATAATTTAATAAACTCAGCATGCAGGTCTCGAGATCAGAAACGTACCCAGAGGATAAAATGATATCATCGGCTCTTGAGACAAACTGGATGTATCCATCTTTATCCATGATCGCTCTATCCCCAGTAAGGTAGAAGTCACCACGTACTGTAGAGGCTGTTTTCTCGGGGTCATCCTAAGAACAATGAAGCAGCATCCCTCAGGCCAAATTCGCACATGCATGTTCTCCACTCGATTCCGGCAATGTCAGGTGGTGACTTGCATGTGCAAATGGCGCACCATTGATCTAACACCACAGATAGGTCATTTTCACATCGTCTCAAATTTAATGCTTCTCAGTATTGGGTGGATCCTCACGTTCAGCTGCTATTGCCATCAAAGGCCGTGTCCAGTTTAGGTACCACCGTTTACGAAGCGCGTTGACAAACTGCTGCATGTCCAGAAGAGGGCAACAAAGATGGCAAGAGGTCTATGGAGAATGTCCAATGGCCCCTCTTGAAAATGTCTCCTCATGTTGATTGAGGAAAGGTGTCAGGTATGTTTAGCCTGCAGAACAGGTTCCATGATAGCTATCATCAGATACCTGAAGGTCTGTCATAGAGATGGAGCACATGAGTTCTCCACTGCTAAAGAGGGCAGGATTTGAATCAAGGCATTCAACGAGAAAGCGGAGTTTTACTAGGGATGTCAGAGACATGAGTTTAGATTTCTATGAAAGCAACCTGCAGGTTTCACAACAGACAAGCTTTTTAATGCATCATGTGGACCATTGTTTTTTAAAAACTTTTCAGGGGGAGTTGTGTAAATTCGTGTTTGTGCTAATGTGTATTCATGCTAATGCAGACTTTCTACTGCCCTGACCAGGAGTGGACTAGATGATCTTTCAGCTACCTTTAAACTCTAGGATTCACTGAATCTATGGTGTCGATGTGTTCAGTAGAGGCTGGTGGCTCCAATTTTAATGGGAGCAGAGATTCCATTCTGGATTTCAGACAGAACTCTAAAGGGGCTATCCCCCAAATGGGTCCAGCACCTTGAATAGATCCTTAAGAGTTCTGGCTGGTTCTTACTAAAACCCAGAGTGGATTCACAGCCCCACCAAAATCAGACCCTCCACTGGATGTGTTCATGGAAAAACTAAAAGAGAGATGGTGCCTCAATGAATTCATCAGCATCCCCTTTGTTTTCTGCCCAATAATTTCAAAGGATTCCTCCTTACCACATAGCCAGAGAAGAGGCCCAAAGGTCTATTAGGTTTGATTCTAACAGCGATATCTCCTTCTTCTCCAGGTGGGAGCTCATTGCAATTTTCATCTATTATCTAGAAAGAAGGAAAACCAAAGATCAGTTATTTGAGCATTCCTTTTCATTTCTTTCACAGAGCCTTGCCTTCCAACTGAAACCGTGGCATACAATCTTGTGGCTTGAAATCTCACTGCATGGAGATTTACACGGGTTATTATTATGGCACACTATATGGGTTATTATGACCGACTGTTTCTCATGTCAAAAATGTACGCACCTGGACTTGAAAGGGAGGGCATGGCTTGCCCATAAATCCAGGTTTGCATTTCATCTCCCTTGAAGTTAAACATAACAAGGCCTGTGAAAAGAAATGGTAAGTGTGCAGTCAGGTTTTGTTCTTTTTAAGACACACACACACACGCTATGGCTGTCAAATTTGAAAAACCATATAGTGTAATACTTTTATTAGGCTAACTCAAATATCACCCCCCTAAAATACACACGCTCTCGAGATCTCCAGATATCTTCATCAGGAAAGATGTTACAAAAAGCTGGTTGTACGACCATTACTACTAGTAGTTGGGGATGGGGTGAGGGGAAAGCTGACCAGATGTTTTGGTAAAACTACTCAATTTTGCTTCTATTGTCTTTCTTTTTTTTAAAACCTAAATTCATCTCCAGCTTTGTTAATATACAGACTGACTAGCTGATCTCTACATCTGTTTGCTAACAACAAAGCAACTTGTCTGATTTGCCCTGGATGGAGATAGCTTTGAGCTAAAAGCTGGATGTTATATTTTTGAGAAATCGGGGATCAACAATTGTTTGCTTCTTTCTCCTACTCAGTGGTCCTAGGGAGATCGAAACCATCCCATCACCTGGCAGAGTCCAGTTTAAATATCTGCAAACCAACCTCCATCTCAAGATTCTGACCTCCCATCCCCCTCCCTCCCTCCCTCCCTCCCTCCCTCCCTCCCTCCCTCTCTCTCTCTCTCTCCATCTCTCTCTCTCTGTCTCCTAGAGTTATTGCAGAAGTCTGAGGGGGGTAATCTGCTGGACTATTCCCTGCTCAACCTCCTGGACTCTGAGTCGGGCAATTCAACGTTGGCTGAATTTGGACGACACATTAAGCAACTGGGGGTGGGGAAACAATTGTCAGTTGTATTGACTATCATGTCGTCCGAATGCTGCCATAGTCAACTCAGTGTTGATCCTAATCCACACCACGGTTGATTATTTATTACCATGTTGTGTGGGGAGTACCCCCTAGATAAACAACTGTAAAGTTGTTTATTACCCCACCATTGACTATCGTGTTGTCCGAATTCAGCCAGTGTCTGCTGGTCCACCAAGTTGCCATTTCACATAAAAATAAAGGCGTCTTGGCCTTTTTGTAAATTCCCATTTACACAAATGGCAACCGTAGGCCATTTAGACCTACAGGCGCAAATGATCCTTTTACACCTGTGACCTTGTGAAAAAGGGATGCTTTAAGGCCGCCATTTGCGTAAATGGGGATTTACGAAAAAGGCTGAGCCACCATTTTTACATAAAACAGTGGCTCAATGTGTGGGATTGGGTAGTCATATGCTGCTCACAGGGAACGTGCAGATTGCCCAGTGGCTCGCCATGCATGGTGAGCAGGTGCATGGAGGTGACCCAGTGAGTTCGGCCATCCCTACTTCCTCGCTTTTCTCACTCTCTACTTTTTGTAACATCTTGCCTGACGAAGAGATCTCAAAAACTTGCACATTTTTGGTGACATTTCTTTTTACACTATATGGATTTAGAATTTGTCTAACAAGCCAACATGGCTGCCTTTATTGTTTGAGTGGCTTTCAAGTCATTCAAGACTTTCAGGACAAAGAAAAGAAAGTACTTCATCACACGACACGTAGTCAAACTTTGGAATTTGCTACCACAAGATGTAGTGATGGTCACCAAATATGAATGGATAATTATGTCACTTTCTGCCCTTCTCATTTTCTCCTGTCTCCAATCTTTATTTCAATTCACAGTAAACTTGTGATTCAATTATGTTTTAAGTGCCTGAAAATTTCTCCTGATACAGGCATTTTTGACACGATTTTGCCCAACACACTTTTTTTTGCAAGCCATTTTCCTAACACGATGCGTTTTTGTGAGCACATTTCCCTAACATATACATTTTTGTACACTTTTTTTAAAATTGCAGAACACCATTGAGATGTGCGAATTTCAAAGGAGAACTGAGTTTCACTTTGCATAGTGGTTTGAAAATTGTGAAATTGGGGATGTTTGCATTGAACCACGAACTGAATGAATTTCTTCCTCATCCCTACTGCTACATGTTTTGCCATCTTGGGTACAAGATTGTTTCAGTTCATGCTTTTCGTTGTAAAGGAGAAGCAGCCATTTAGATGTGATCAAGATGGAATGAGGTGCAGGCTCCCACTGGGGGGGGGGGGGTTCAGGAGAAGCTCTTCTATGCCTTTGATGGGGTTATGGTGTTTGGCTCTTGCTCTTTATATGACTGAATACAAACATACGGTCTCTGTCTGCCCATAGCCTTCATAGATATCCAGTCCTGTTTGTGCTTTCCACCGCTCTAGAACATCAGGATTGCTTGGTTCCCCACCACTCAGACAGGTCGTCAAACTCTTGAACTTGTAACTGAACAAGTATATGAAAATGTATTAGACTTCCTAAAAGAGATGACTGCCTCCACAGTGTAGAAACAAGCTAAAACCGTATATTTTGCGCACATTTCCAATTTCCGTTGTTTCCAAAATCATACGTACCAGCCTTCCCCAACCTGGGGCCCTCCAGATGTTTTGGACTACAATTCCCAGGATTCCTGACCATTGGCCATGATGGGTAGGGCTGATGGAAGTTGAAGTCTGAAACATCTGGAGGACACTGCACTGGGGAGAGCAGCTCTATACGGAGATCTATAGCAACAACAAACTCATTCTTGGAGTGATTGTCCTTACGTCACTCCACCCATGAACAAGAACGGAAGTGTCAGTATGCTCCGGAGAACTCCAAGTTTTGCAGAAGTACAAAAGCAATATTCAGGGGGACCCCTGCAAACAGCCTAATGAGGAGTAGCAAACTCAGTGGCCAGGGAATGTTGGGCTGCAACATTTTGTGAATCCTAATCGCTGCTGTATAGCTCAGCTCAGGCATAAGCAACCTGGTATAGTTTGGTCTATGGCTCCCACAATCCCTTGACCATTGACCATTCTGGTTGGGGACGATGGGAGTTGTAGTCCAAAACACCTGGAGCATTGGAGTAAGTCCTCGGGACCAGTGGTAGCAGGGTGAGGATAGACAAAAGGGGAAAAAGGGGAAGAGAAGCAAGTTCTCAGAATGCTGAGATATCTTTATTAATATATGGATACATTAACAGGGGCATATATTAATAATGATATCTCAGCATTCTGAGAACTTGCTTCTCTCCCTTTTTTCTCGATTTGAGTGGATGCTCTCGTCCCTTTGGTTTTTCGATAGACAAAAGGGACCTTGTTTCCTTCCTCCTCTAGGTTCTTCTTGGAATTACTCTTTGCTATACAGTGCAACACTCAGGCTTTTATTTCCTTCCTCCTTCTCCATTGGTAGTAAGTGTTCCTTTGTTTGAACAGTGCAACCATAAGGACTGCACTCAACCTTGATTTCAGAGACTATTTCTTTTCCTTGTGAGTTATGGACTCCCCTACAGTGGAGCACCTTGAATGGATCCTTTAGAGTCCTGACTGGTTCTGACTGAAATCCAGAACAGATTCACCACCCCGCTGACATCAGAGCCACCAGCCTCCACTGCTTCCAACCCAGTTTGCTTGGAAATAGCAGTGTGTGCCTCTGTGTTTCTTTCTAGAGTGCCTGCTTTGCCCCAGGTACATGCCAAAACTATGCAGCTATGTATTACCAAACAAGTATAACTCTAATCTGATGGGCACCAGGTTATATTTACTTCTGCCCTAGCTTAATAAGAAGCTCAAGATTCATTGCAAGTTTGTGTGCATCCTGCATGCATGCGTCCTTTTGTACACATGTATGCATGCGTGCATTCTGCCTATGGAGTCTTCCACTGTTCAGAGAGCATTCTGTTTCTCATGTGTACAAACTAACCCCATTTGTCATGCATTTGGGGATGAGCCTTATCTCTCCCATGTGGCGGCAACAGAGCTCATTTTAGGAACCATTCCTGGGAGCCACCATTTTATTTTCTCAGAATGCCCCAGGCATTGCATTGTTCTAGGGTATTTCTGGGAAGAATATCCACCCCCATTAAGAATATAACAGAAATGGGGGCGGGAAATAAAACCATGGAATCATAGAACCACAGAATCATAGAATAGTAGAGTTGAAAGGGGCCTCGAAGGCCATCGAGTCCAACCCCCTGCTCATTGCAGGAATCCACCTTAAAGCATCCCTGACAGATGGCTGTCCAGCTGCCTCTTGAAGGCCTCTAGTGTGGGAGAGCCTACGGACTCCCTAGGTTATGCAAATGTGAGCAATGAAACAAAAATGTAAATGTGTAATGAAACAAATGTGTTCTTTGACCCATGCAGGCCAAAAGTGAATGTTCTCGAATGTGTTTAGAATTAGGGTGACCATATTTGGGAAACTAAAAAGAGGACACCCAATGGTGGGGGTGGGAAAGAGGCTTTCTGGGAACTCCAGAAAGCATGTCATTCCTGCCCCACATGCTCCAATCAGGGCCTTTTCCTCATAGTTCGGGAATGACACACTGTCCCCTTTAAGGCCCTGGAGCAGTGGGGTGGGGGAATGATGCACCTCCAGAAAGCATGTCATCCCCCCCCCCCCCCGCTAATGGTGGCCTTAAAGGGGAAAGCATGTCATTCCAGGACATTATAGAAAATTACAGAAAATCCCCCCTGATACCCAGGATAAAACAAAAACCAGGACAAATCCGGAGAAATCCTGACAGCTGGTCACCCTAGATGTGGTGTGGTAGATAAATGTTGTCAACAAATAAATGAATAAAAATGATGTTTACAATAATGAAAACGAATGGAGGAATGAAACTCGCCCCACTTGACTAGTCTATGTAACAACCTGTCAGTATATTACATTTTCTCGGTGCTGGGAACCTGTTCCCTGCTACCATGAGTTGTAATAAGAGAAGTCCTAATCTTTTCCGTATAGTTAACAAGTGTTCAGTGCTGGAAAATAAAGGGTGCAAAATCCACGTGGGTCAATGCCAGATTGTTGAAGCATAGCAGGCTTCCACTTTGGCTTGAAAGTGACTCTGTTGAATGATCAGCAAAATATTTAGCCCAGCCTGTGAAGGTCACACGAGGTTGTGGGTATCTATTCATTCTGTAGATCTGTTCAGATGGTTCAGTTCTCCATAGACTCCATAGACTTATGGAGGTGGGGGTGGGTGGGTTTGTCTGAATGCTCTACCATGGAAAATGTTCCCTGTGTTTAGCAAACTGGCACATCAGGGAACAATGATTTATCTGGCTTACCTTGTCCCTGCTGTGCTACATGGAGGTGTTTTGGTACCCCCCCCCCCAGTATAGGCCTTTTCCCCAAAATATGTTTTCTACTTCAGCAAACATTGGAGTCCCCCCCACCTTGCGGCTACTTCCCAGTTGGGCGTGCCATTTTGGATATATAAGGATCCACTCTTGGAGAATTTCAATACATGCACATACACACAGAGATAGACAAGCCTTCCCAAGTCTGTTTTGGATACAACCCCCAGCATTCTTGACTGTTGGCCATGCTGACTGGGGTTGATGGAAGTTAAAGTCCAAAACATCTAAGGGCATGAGGTTGGGGAACGAAGATATACAGATAGTTAGATTAATTCTAGCAGGAAGGATAGAAAAGAGGAACATAAGAACATAAGAAGAGCCACACTGGAGCAGACCAAGGGTTCATCTAGTCCAGCCTTCTGTTCACACAGTGACCAACCAGCTGCACATGGGAACCCCTACGAGCAGGACATGAGTGCAACAGCACCCTCACACCCATGCTCCCCAGCAACTGGGGTACATTAGGCATACTGCCATCAGGAGAAGTAGCCAATGAGGACCAATGAAAGAGTCAACTAAGGTGGAGAGAATCTGAAATGGGTATGGCAAGAAGGAAAGAAAGAAAGTCTAGTTTACAGTTCGAGAAGGCCACTACGAAGCAAAGTAGTAGTTCTACCTGCTAACGTTATGCTGCAGAAGCATGCGGAAGATCGTTGGGGTACCGCAGAAGGTGGCCACTGGATATTTGGCAAGACACTGGGGGGAAAACACACACACAGATACAGTTAATAATAATTTGATTAAAAGGTTTCATAGGTTTTGTACGTTCATCTGAAATTTGGGCCAAGGCTCCTGAAAGAGCAGTGGGGCAGGATCTTTGGGGATAAGTCACAACTGGGTGCACATATAGTGGAGAGCACCACACCCATATACTATTGTGTGTCTATAACTCTTTATCTCGTGTGTTTTTCTACGTAACTCAGAGGCTGGTGGCTCCGATTTCAGTTGGGCTGTGGATTTATTCCGGGTTTCTGTCAGAACCAAAAACGAAAAACCAAACAGAGGAGAGTGTCCACTCAGGACAAAAAAAAAGGGAGAGGACTTTTTTTTTGTTTCTGTCAGAATCAGCCAGGATTCTAAAGGAGCTACCCAAAGTGCCGAATCTATGTTGGGGAGAGGGTTCACCTTTAGCATTCGGGCTGGCTCTGGCCGCAACCCAGAATGGATTCACAGCCCCACCGAAATCAGAGTCGCCGGCCTCCACTGAGGCAACGAGGTCCTTACGTTGAGAACAGTTGGCGGGTCAAACTGGTGCATGCCATGCGCAAAGACGGAGGCTCCTATAATCCACGGGGCGTAAAGACTGCTGTAGGCAAATTTTACCCAGCCTGTATCCGAAAGACCCCACGTCATGTCCGAGGGAGTCAGGTTCATCCAGCGCCTGTGAATAAGGAAGCAACATACATGCGCAGTGCGTTAGGTTTCAACACAAATGAAAGCTGAGGGCCAAACGATGACACAGCATCGAGCCGTTGGTTTTAAACAGTGGAAGTTGATGGTTCTAATGTCAGTGGGGTGGTGAATCTACTCCGGGTTTCAATCAGACCCAGTCAGAACTCTAAAGGAGATATCCAAGAAACACCATTTTTCTCCTCCATCAAGATCACTTTTTTGATCTCAGAGGAGCAACCAGAGTGGTTCTTTCCACACTGGCTGTGGGGTGGGGGAGTCCTAGGGTCGGATCTCCAATTCCCTCTTCTGAGGTTGGAGATCTGTCTCCGACTTTGGAGGGACTTCCCCAAGCCATCCCGGGGGCCAGAGAGCAGACTTCATCAGATGATCAACCAAAGATTCTGCTTCTACGGCAAGGGGCTAATCAGGCAATTTTAGACCCAGGACTGAATGTTATGTGGGTGCTTTTTAGATGAGGATGTGTGTGATGTCACTTACTTGAAAATGACATTTACCACCTCTGCTGCATTTGGGACCCCCTCCTGTTCATTTTTCAGAGTGGGGCCCGGAACACTTGCCCCAAAGGCCTACCCTGATCGCGCTAATTCTTTAAGCTGCTGCAGGATTCTGTTATGTTTGCTGCCCCTGAAGGTTTACAAACAGAGATACACCTTCCAGCCTCTGTCAATCCAATTCCCAGACTGCCACAGGAATGTTCCACCATTTTGGGATATCCCGTGGTCCCGCTGGTAAAGTAGATGGTCATGGGATCTTGGGTCTTTGTTTTCACAGTCCGATGCTCAGCGAAGGCAGCCCTTTAAAACAGAGGAGCAGACAAATAGGGAGTGTCATTTTTTAAAGGTGTACAATAGAGATGGAGACTATTGCAAATGCAAAGTTTGCATTTTGATGCGAACGTCTCCAATTCCGCACTTCCAAATCAAGACGCGAACTGAGACCCGTTTGAAATTTGCACTTCTCCGAATTTTGCAGTGGCGTTTTCCAATTAAAAAAGGTGTACAAAAATGTCTATATCAGAGAAACATACACACATAAAATGTGTCTGTTAATCAAAATAAATTTCAAAAAGGCATTAGAGTACGGAAACAGCGTGTCAAAAAATGTGTATTAGGTGAAGTGGTGTACGGTAATGAAGAGAAATGTGTTCTGAATGGGTATGAATTTTTGTGCAAACTCAAAACATCCCCCTCTCCCTGAAATCTTTGCGACGAACCAAACTTAATATTGGAAAAATGGAGAAAGTGAAAAATCTGTCCATCCCTAGTCTATGAACTTGTGAAGTCAAGGAGTCTATGAGTTTGGCTGGAACTAAAATATGAGTTTCTTAGGATCAAATTATTATGCTTGTAACCATGTTGCTCCATTACAGAAGCTTGGAATGCTTGCAGACCAGTAATATGATGCTAGGAACATTAGAACATAAGAAGTCCCATGCTGGATCAGACCAAGGGTCCATCTAGTCCAGCATTCTGTTCACATAGTGGCCAACCAGCTGTCCACAGGAAACCCACAAGGAAGACATGAGTATAACAGTGCCCTCCAGCCCAATGTTCCCCAGCAACTGGTATACATTGACATACTGCCTCTGAGACTGGAGGTAACATAGTCACCAGGACTAGTAGCCACTGACAGCCTTCTTCTCCATGAATTTGTCCAATCCCCTTTTAAAGCCATCCAAATTGGTGGCCGTCGCTACATCTGAGCTTTCGATGTGCGGAACTAGACTCGGCATCAGAGAATCTACAAGTGGGACTCACCCCACTGCAGCTAGGTGTGCTTCCAGAAGGACAACGCCTAATGGTACGAATCAGAAGACACCGTGCAGTTATTTGAATAGGTCTTCTTGAAGTATGACCAAGTCTAAATCCAACCCAATGGCCTTACAGGCCCCTAGCCCTCTTGAAATGGCAATAATTTGAATTATTTCACTTGCTTCAAATGTCTGTCTCCTTCCTGCTCATTTTGTCACATGGCACCCCCCTCCGGCATCTGCCCCAAAGCCCTATCCTATCCTAACAGCACCACTATCTACTATATAATTGTGAATTGCTGGTCTAGATACTGAGTGTTCCATCCACCATATCTTCTTCTTCTTCTTCTTCTTCTTCTTCTTCTTCTTCTTCTTCTTCTTCTTCTTCTTCTTCACCTCCTCCTCCTCCTCCTCCTCTTCCTCCTCCTCCTCCTCCTCCTCCTCCTCCTCCTCCTCCTCCATCTTTGGCTCTCTTGCCTTCTGAGTCAGCAGAAGCGATACTCACTCTAACAAGTCGTGGAAGTCCAGCCATCCGTTTCTGCCGCTGCCACCTTTGGACACCAGCATCCGACTTTCCAGTAAGGGGCAATCTGATGCAACAGCGTCTACGGATGTAGCTAAGGCATCATTTGCAATGACGCATTTGGCCTTAGAGATTTGCAGCCTGTACAGTATGTCTTCAGCAGTCAATAGGACAGTCGCTGGGATAAAGACAATGCCTAGAAGCAAAACAAAGTATGATTTAAACAAACAATGAAACACACGACCAAGGAGGAAAAGAATAACAGGTTCATCTTGTCCCTGCTTAGCACAGTCTCCATGTTTTGGAGAGCCATTGGGCAAGATATGTTCCATGGGTTCCTTCCTTCAGTGGGTCTATCTTCTCATCATCATTGTCACCAACTCATTGATGGCTCCTCTTCCTCTTCCTCATCATTGCTTGCTTGAGAGACAGAGGGCAGTGAGCAAGAAGGCCATGGCATCTCATGCTCCTCCTCCACCGTTGTGTGGGCCAAAGCGGGACACAGGTGAACAACCAAAGTTACAGTGGTGAAGGGGAGGAGCAACTCCAGCGGGCTCTTGTTAGTGGCCCCTGCTGGGGTATAGCCCCTTCGGAAGTGCCCAACCATGCCTATAGTTATTTATTATTACATTTATTTATTACATTTCTATCCTGGCTTTTTTCATCCTCCAAAGAACCCAAGGTGGTGTCATGATTCCAAGCCCTCCTGTTGAGAGTTGGGACATTAAAGAGGTCTGTTGTGCAACCCACAAAGCTTTATTCAGTAAATAGGTATCTTTTCACACCTGAAGGGAGTGTGAATTCTAGGAGTGATCTTCTAAGCATCATTAGCCTAACAAAGCAAGTCATTTGCCTATCAACTAAACGGACAATTTCCTGCAGTGCCTGATAGGCTTTTACTGAACCTCTCCTTCAGAGAGGGTCTTCAGGTTGTAACCTCTGGTGAGTGGCTACCCTAGCAGACTGCCTCTCACCTCCTTTCAACTCTGCCTGCTTGACCCCATGGTGGGCTCTGGGGTCTGTCAATTCCAATATTCTCTTCCCCTCTGACAAAGACTGAGTTCCCAGGGGTGAGGAGGATGATCTCTGAACCTGGTTCTCGTATCTTATAAGCTCTTGAGAAAATTCCTCCTTGACTCCTAGAGAGCCTTAGAGAATTTCCTCTCCCTCTTTCTGTCTTCTTCTTCTTCTTCTTCTTCTTCTTCTTCTTCTTCTTCTTCTTCTTCCTCCTCCTCCTCCTCCTCCTCCTCCTCCTCCTCCTCCTCCAAGTCCAATTCAAAATACACACCAAAGAGATCTAGCCTAATCCTGAAAGGTGGCTCACACGATCCCCCCTCCCTTCCATTTTATCCCCACAACCACCCTGTGAGGTAGGTGAGTCTGAGCATCAGGGCCTGGCCCACAGTTCCCACTGAGCTTCATGGCTGAGTGGGGACTAGAACCCAGATCTCCTGCGTCCCAGTCTAGCACTCCAACCACTACAGCACACAGGCTCTCTTTGATGCTGGGTCTGCCCTGTGTTTGTAGCACAGGGTTAATCTTACTAACCTGCTCTGATGCAGCCCATGCTGATCAGCCACCACTCGGGAACTCTTGGGAGTATCATCATGAGTCTGTCCCCCTTGCGTAGGTTACAAGCTTGAGACAGCACATTGGCAGCTTTTCTTGATAGGAAACCCAGTTCCTCAAAACTCCACCGCACCTCCTCACCTTTGTCACCTACCCACCAGAGAGCAGGATTGGAAGGTCTCTTTCCATCCTATCAGACACAACATATTTAATCATCAAAAGAAAATTATATAAAAAATTATGTACACAGCACCTTTATCCCAAAGGGAATTTCAGGGCCCAAGGCTCCAAAAGTGTACAGAAAGATTAAACATTCAATGCAATAAAACAAGTCAACATCTATAGCAGGAGTGCAGATGTATCTCTCACCAGGAGATATATAAAGCCATACCTTTTCCTTTTGGCTCCATTTATCCAGCACATCCCTTGCAAAATTAAAATGCTCTGGTGTATCTCTTTGCAAGGCTTCAGAGTCAGAGAAATCCCCAGGTGGAAATCCACTGATGTACTGGTTCCGGATCCTACAAGTTAATTTGGAGGCGCTAACCGACTTCAAAATGGGATGGCTGGGGAGAAGTTTAATTGCACCTGCCATGAATTATTTTACCTTCAAGGGGAAACAAAAAGGAATAAAATGAGTGTTCCAAATCCTGTTGGAGAACAAACACAGATGTTGTTGTCTGTAGGCAAGAATCAAATGAATGGAACCGGTCACGACAACAAACCTGCACCTGGAAGTCCAATGGAAGTAGGACTTCAGTCCATATCTGTGATGTTCTGAAAGGTACGAACTCAGACCTGAAGTAATGGCATGCTGAAAATGGGAAACTAACTGTCCATAAGAATATAAGAAGAGCCTTGCTGGATCAGACCAAAGGTCCACCTAGTCCAGCACTCTGTTCAAACAGTGGCAAATCAGATGTCGGCTGGGAAACCACAAGCAGGACATGGTGCAACAGAACGTCCCACCCATGTTCCCCAGCAACTGGTGTACATAGGCGTACTGTCTCTGATACTAGAGGTTGCACTTAGCCATCAGGACTACTAGCCATTGGTAGCCATCTCCTCCAGGAATTTATCCAACTCCATTTTAAAGCCATCCAAATTGGTGGCCATTACCACACCTTGTGGTAGTGAATTCCATAGTTTCACTCTGCTCTGTGTGAAGAAGTCCTTCCTTTTATTGGTCCTGAACCTCCCACTAATCAGCTTCATGGGATGACCCCATTGGGTTCTAGTATGATGGGAGAGGGAGAAAAATGTCTCCCTATCCACATTCTCCACACCATGCATCATTTTGTACACCTCTATCACATCTCCCCTTACCCTCCTTTTCCCCAAGCAGAACAATCCCAGCTGTTGTAATCTTCCTTAATAAGGGAGATTCTCCAGTTTCTTGATCATTTTAGTTGCCCTTTTCTGTACGACATAATATACAACTTGCAGTGGGCCCCATCCACCATTGATGCAGGTGGAAGACTCTTATTGTAGGGTTTGATCCAGATTTGAGGCTCAATCCTATGGATGTTTAGACAGAAAAAAGTCCTATAACTTCCAGCATTCCCTAGACCACACTGGGGATGCCGCCTTGTACCTTGGATAGCTCCTTTAGAGTTCTGATTGGTGAAAGCCAGAGTGGATTCACCACCTCACTAACATAAACGCCACCAGTTTCCACTGACATATAGATCAGGGCATGACTTCTATACCCGCCCGAAAACTAGGATCTCAGTCTAGTGCTTCCTGAGTTTGCTAAAACAAATTCCGACTGGAATAAGAAATGGAATACATAAGATATAACTGCACATACATACATACCTGCAGATGGCTTAGAAGATCCCACGCTTTGGCTAGTACAGAGCTTACCAAAAGGAAATCTACCTGAATTAAAGAGAACTGGACATTCAGTATTCCAAATATAAATTAAACATTAATGTTTAATCCAAAACCCATACAATTTAATTTGGCTTCCTTTTTTTTTAGAATTGTTCTGCTATTGTATGTTAATCTTCTACTGGAATTTCCATGATGTACAAAAGGCTCTCTTCCCTTCTTTCCTTTAAGTTAATTAATGTTAAAATACATGATAAAACGCTTTCCCTTCATTTGATTGTAAATCATTGGGGAATGTTGACTGGATAAGGGAATCCTAGAAAAAGGACAATCAAAAGGTGTCAAAACCTGTTTTTTCAAAATTGATTTTGACATAGTGGGAGGTGGAAGAAAGGTGTTGGAGGAGAAAGCTGTGTGCCCAGCAACCTGTCCTGTCCTCCCTAAGCTAGCCTGCTGCTTTGTAGGTGCGGTGGAGGACACTGACCCATTGCCAGTGTTGAAAAATGTTTCAGTTGCCATCCAATCAGCTTTTGTAAATGGATTGGGAAGGAACACCATCTTGTACTTTGCTTCTGGCAGAAAAATGTCCAGTGCCGGATACATATCAAAAGCATACACAGAAGTTAAAGTTTCTGGGCCAGACGTCCAGTTATCCAGTGCAAGAAGTGGTATGAATTTGCCCGTCATGACTTGCGTTGGAGCTGTTGATCTTTCTTGGTTATCAATTTATAATATGTAATCTGACAGGTTGTAGAACGGAGCCTTGTGCCCAAGTTAATAAGTCCTTCTTTGGACTCAGCCACCACCGTGTCGTTATATGAACTATTCAGTATCATGCCCACCTCAATGTTCAGACCAGTTCCATATCTAAAGTCCAAGTCCAACTGTTATTCATTTGTAGTTAAAATATCGTTCTTCTCTTATTTCACATTATTGCCCCGCTCATGGTCTTTGCTCATCAAATGTTATGTTTCTTACCCACCCGAGGGTCTCTTGCTCGGCTTCGTCCATTTTCTCTCGCTGCCCCCCATGCCTGGAATTCTCTTCCAGAGCATTTGCAGACCACGAGTTCAATGTCTTTAAAGCTCAGTTGAAAATTTTTATTTTTCCTAAAGCTTTTAGAACTTGATTTTGGTTTTACTTTTATACTGCTAGTTTTATTCCCCTGTGCCTGTTTGGTGCATTCCCTTCCCTTTCTTATTGTTTTATTGCAATTTTATCAGAATGTAAGCCTATGTAGCAGGGCGTTGTTGTTTTATTGTTTTACTATGCATGGCACCATGTGCATTGATGGTGCTATATAATAATAATAATAATAATAATAATAATAATAATAATAATATCATTTCCTTGCCTGATCTCAAATACATTTGGCATCCTTTTCAGACATAAAAAGGGTTGGATCCAGAAGACCTAGCCATACTCAGAATGTTAGACCCATTGAGTTAGTCACAACAGTAACTGAAGTCAATGTGTCTTCTCTAATTATGATTGAATCTGGAATCAAACCGGAAAATTTATCAAAGAAACATAAGGGAAAATTTCACCTCTCAAAAGTCCGGATCCTATGTTTGGAGTCCCAAAACTACATGAAACATTATATCACAAGTAGGGATATATGAGAAATTTGTTTTGTTTTATTACTGATCAGGATTTACCCAGTTTGCAGCCCCTGGACTAAGGATGTTAGAGAAAGCCGCAATGGAATCAAATGAGCTTGGATTTCGATGCATTTGACTCACGGATTCCACGCAGGACTGGCTTTTATTGAGTCACATTGATTCTGCAGACTTACAGACTAGTTCTGTCTCATCCTACTCCAAGTTTCTAGTCTCACTATTTCTCTCCTCCAACTCCTTCCCTTGCTATTTCTCTCCCTTCCTCATCCCTATCCACCCCTATCCACAGCTGCAAAGAAGGCAAACTCCATGTTAGGCATTACAAGAAAAGGGATGGAGAATAAAGCTGCCAGTATCATACTGCCTTTATATAAACCTTTGGTGCAACCACACCTAGAATACTGCATACACTTCTGATCACCACACCTGAAAAAGTTATTATAGAGCTGGAAAAAGTGCAGAAAAGGACAACTAAAACAATTAAGAGGCTGGAGCATCTCCCCTATGAGGGAAGGTTACAACAGCTGGGATGGTTTAGCTTGGAAAAAAGGAGGCTAAGGGGAGACATGATAGAGGTGTGCAAAATTATGCATGGAGTGGAGCATGTGGATAGGGAGATATTGTTCTCCCTGTCTCAAAATACTAGACCCAATGGGATCATCCCATGAAGCTGATTGGTGGGAGTTCAGGACAAATAAAAGGAAGGACTTCTTCACACAGTGCATAGTTAAACTGTGGAATTCACTACCACAAGATGGAGTGATGGCCACCAATTTGGATGGCTTTAAAAGGGGGCTGGGTAAATTCCTGCAGGAGAAGGCTATCAATGGCTTCTAGCCCTGATGGTTATGTGCGACCTCCAGTATCCGAGGCTGTAAGCCTGTGTGCACCAGTTGCTGGGGAACAATTGGTGCGAGGGTGCTGTTGAACCTGTGTCCTGCTGTGGGTTCCTGGTTGACAGCTGGTTGGCCATTGTGTGAACAGAGTGCTGGACTAGATGGATCCGCGGTCTGATCCTGCATGGGACTTCTAATATTCTTATTTCTTTTCCTTCCTATTCTTGCTGCTGCTCTCCTCCTCCTCCTCCTCCTCCTCCTCTTCTTCTTCTTCTTCTTCTTCTTCTTCTTCTTCTTCTTCTTCTTCTTCTTCTTCTGAAATTTAATGTCAAAGCAAGGCCTTAACACCCTAGACCATCACTTACTGACATCCATGACCCAGGCAAATGAATTACAAATTAATAACTACTTTTCTAGATATCAAAGATTGCTATAATGCAGAGATTACACAGGAATGATACTCGGGGATCTTAAGGAGATCACACAAGTCCCCAACAGGAGCCCTCGTCTCCTTTAAGAACTGAAAAAAAGGTTCCCACTCTCCCAAACGTTTAATCAACCCCATATAATATGAGCAATAGTTCCACAAGTTGAACAGAGGTCCGATTCCATCCACCCAATAGTAAACAGATTGCTTTGAGCTGCACAATGTCCAGTTAGTACTTGAAAAATACAAACAAGCCTTGTTCTTTCTTTCCCACTCACCCTTTATCTTGCTCCTAGCCTTTGGCCTCACTATGACCTCCATCACACCTATTTCCCCCCCCCCTGGTTTGCCTCCGCATTTTTTTTTACCTCTGATGCAGAAGCGTGTCAAGCTTATGATCCCATTCACCTGAATAGCTGCTCTTTCGCTCATTTGCTCTTCCCCTCCCCTCCTCCCCTCCCCTTCTTTTTCTCCCTCCAGTCAGGTCCTGTCAGATGAACACTTCAACCTGACCGCCTTTCTGCCGGGCAAAAGTGGAACGACCCTTTAGTGTGGCTCTTTGGGGGCATCAACGGAGTACAATCCTGTCTCTGCAGAGATTTGGGCATTGTATGATTTTAAAAAACACGTGTTGGAGCCTGGGATGCAAGGTTTGGGTTTTATTTTGAGGCTTGGGGCCGGCTGCTGGGAGACGCCGCTTTTCCCTGCCAGGACCTGATGCAATCCATTCAAGACCCCAGTTCCACGGAGGCTTAGGGTGTGTTAAATGCATGTAGGGAAAATAATCTTGACTTTGAGCATTCTAGGAAAGGCCAGGGAAGAGGCGGGGTGTCAGCAGGACAGGCATGGCATCATGTGAGTACCGTGCTGCAAATCCACACACCAGGCATGGCTAGGGTGACCAGACGCCCGGATTTGTCCGGACATATCCGGGAAATGGGGTGCAAATCCGCATCCGGGCGGAAAAAACCGTTTTGGGGGGCCAAATCCGGAAATTTAGCCCCCCAAAACGGTGACCAGATGGCCCTGGGGTGAGCTGGGCCAACCGCGGGGCGGCGGGGGCAAACCGGGGCAGCGGGGGGTCACGCGGCGGTGGCGGGAGGCTGGCGGCGCGAGGCATCCTACCGGCTGGGGCGTCCGTTTCCCTCCGGTGCTCGGAATCTACTGAGAAACAGGCTTCGCGGCCTATCCCTCAGTAGCGCGCCGGGTGATGACGTCATCACTCGGCGCACTGCTTAGAGACAGGCCAAGAAGCCTGTTTCTCAGTAGATTCCAAGCACGGAGGGAAACGGACGCCCCAGCAGCAGCAGGTAAGGAGCGCGTGGGGGGTGGGGGGGGCGGCGCGGGTGCTCGCGGTGGGTGGGGGGCGGCGGGGCGGGTGCTCACGGCGGGGGGGTGCGGGTGCTCGTGGCGGGGGGGCGGCGGGGGTGATTGCGGCGGGGGGGCGGTGCGGGTGCTCGCGGCGGGCGGGGGCCGCGCGGGTGCGCGCGGCGGGGGGGCGGTGCGGGTGCGCACGGCGGGTGTGGGGGAGGCACGGGGGCGCGGGGCACTTACCTGCTGGGGCTTCCCACCGGTGCTCGGAATCTACTGAGAAACAGGCTTCGCGGCCTATCCCTCAGTAGCGCGCCGGGTGATGACGTCATCACTCGGCGCACTGCTGAGAGACAGGCCAAGAAGCCTGTTTCTCAGTAGATTCCAAGCACGGAGGGAAACGGATGCCCCAGCAGCAGCAGGTAAGGAGCGCGTGGGGGGTGGGGGGCGGCACGGGTGCTCGTGGTGGGTGGGGGGCGGCGGGGCGGGTGCTCACGGCGGGGGGGCGGGGCGGGTGCTCGCAGCGGGGGGGCGGCGCGGGTGCTCGTGGCGGGGTGGCGGTGCGGCGGTGCGGGTGCTCGCGGCGGGTGGGGGGGCCGCGCGGGTGCGTGCGGCGGGGGGGTGGCACGGGTGCGCACGGCGGGTGTGGGGAAGGCGTGGGGGCGCGGGGCGGGGGGGGTGCCATGCGGGGGCGCGGGGAGGGGGGCGGCGCGGGGGCACACGGCGGGGGGGGCGGTGCGGGGGCGGGGGGCACCTGCTGGGGCTTCCTTAGGGTGACCAAGGAGGACAGGGCTCCTGTAACTTTTAACAGTTGTGTAGAGAAGGGAATTTCAGCTGGTGTCCTTTGTATGCATGCAGCACCTGGTGAAATTCCCTCTTCATCACTGTAGTTAAAGCTGCAGGAGCTATACTAGAGTGACCAGGTACAAAAGCGGGCAGGGCTCCTGCAGCTTTAACTACAGTGATGAAGAGGGAATTTCACCAGGTGCTGCATGCATACAAAGGACACCAGCTGAAATTCCCTTCTCTACGCAACTGTTAAAGATACAAGAGCCCTGTCTTCCTTTTCATATGGTCACCCTAATTTAAATGGAATTTGCTTCTTTCCATGCACTTAAGCATGCTTAAGGAACACTTGCTAACGTTCCTTAAGCATGCTTAAGTGCATGGAAGGAAGCAAATTCCATTTAAATTAGGGTGACCATATGAAAAGGAAGACAGGGCTCTTGTATCTTTAACAGTTGCGTAGAGAAGGGAATTTCAGGCAGTGTCATTTGTATGCAATTAGTTCCTGGTGAAATTCCCTCTTCATCACTGTAGTTAAAGCTGCAGGAGCCCTGCCCGCTTTTGTACCTGGTCACTCTAGTATAGCTCCTGCAGCTTTAACTACAGTGATGAAGAGGGAATTTCACCAGGTGCTGCATGCATACAAAGGACACCAGCTGAAATTCCCTTCTCTACGCAACTGTTAAAAGTTACAGGAGCCCTGTCCTCGTTTTCATATGGTCACCCTAATTTAAATGGAATTTGCTTCTTTCCATGCACTTAAGCATGCTTAAGGAACACTTGCTAACATTCCTTAAGCATGCTTAAGTGCATGGAAGGAAGCAAATTCCATTTAAATTAGGGTGACCATATGAAAAGGAAGACAGGGCTCTTGTATCTTTAACAGTTGCGTAGAGAAGGGAATTTCAGCTGGTGTCCTTTGTATGCATGCAGCACCTGGTGAAATTCCCTCTTCATCACTGTAGTTAAAGCTGCAGGAGCCCTGCCCGCTTTTGTACCTGGTCACTCTAATATAGCTCCTGCAGCTTTAACTACAGTGATGAAGAGGGAATTTCACCAGGTGCTGCATGCATACAAAGGACACCAGCTGAAATTCCCTTCTCTACGCAACTGTTAAAGATACAAGAGCCCTGTCTTCCTTTTCATATGGTCACCCTACCATATACAAAAGAAGGCAGGCCCCCTGCAACTTTGTGATGAAGAGGGAATTTCACCAGGAACTAATTGCATACAAATGACACTGGCTGAAATTCCCTTTTCTCTACAACTGTTAAAGTTACAGGAGCCCTGTCCTCCTTTTCAGATGGTCAGCCTACCCTAGGTAGGTGGGCGCGGGGTGAGTACAGTGCAGGTGGGGCAAGTGGGTTGTGGGGTGGGATGAGGCAGTTGTGGGGTGTGCGGTTGTGGGGTGTGCAGTTGTGGGGTGGGCGTGGGGCGAGGCTAGCGGGTGCGCGGGGGTGGAGTGCGGGGTGGGCAGGCAAACTGCAGGTGAGGCAGGTGGAGTGGTTGTGGGGTGCACAGCTGCTGGTTGCGGGGTGAGTGGGGCGGGCATAGGGTGCAGCGGGCAAGTGTGCAGGTCATGCGAGATGGGCGGGCGTGGGGTTGACGAGGCGGAAGCGGTGTGGACGGGTGCTGGGCCAGTGCAGGGTGGCACGGCCTGGCACGGCGCGCAAGTTGGCATGGCGTGCGGGCAGCACAGCTTGGCACAGTGCAGCCTGACCCAGTGCAGCCTGACCCAGTGTGACCCATGGGGCGGCGCAGTGTGGGAGCATCCTCACCCGGTGTCCTGGGGCATTCCTGGCACACCGGGGCATCATGGTGAGCGTTGCAGCTGGCCCAGCGCAGGGCAACCCGGCCCAGCACAGCCTGGCCGGGTGTGGGGCAGTCTGGCCTGGCCTGGAGTGTGACACGCTGGACTTCAAGCCCATGGGGTGGCCTGGCCCAGTCGGGAGTGCAGGCGTCTTAGCCTGGCCTGGCACTCGGGGCTGGGGCTGCCTGGATGTGATTTCATTTATCGTTGGGTGCTGCTACTGTTTAGTGAACTTTTCTTTAATATTTTTGATATATTTTGATGAATTAATTGGGGTGGTGCATGTGTGTGTGTTTTAAAATTATTATTAGGTTTGCCATGGGTGAGTATGCTGGTGTGTGTGGATATTTATTGTATTTTCAGTCTTGGTGAGTGTGTGTATTTGTTCTGTTGGTTGTTTTTTGCCTTGGTGCTTGTCTGGATTTTTATTATTATTTTTCCTTGGGTGGGTATGTGGGTGAGTGTTGTATTTTTAATATTATTTTATTGCAATGGGTGTGTGCATGTTTTTGTTTTATTTTGCATTGTGTGGGTGGTTTATTATTAATATTGTCATTATTATTTTGCCTTTGGAGAGCGTGGGGGTGGATTTTTATCCCCCCTTCCAGTTAAGTGTGTGTGTGGAGGTTGTTGTTGTTTAAATTGCTTTCAGGAGGATGTGGAGTTTTCCCCCACTTTGGGCAAGTGTGCAGGGGTATGTAAATTTTAATTTTTATTGCCTTTAGTGAGCATGAGGTGTGCGTGGATGCTGCTACTGCTGATCTTTCCTGGGGTGTGTATGTCTGCCTTCTTTTGTATCTGGTCATGCTAGGATGGGCTCCTGCAGCTTTAACTGTTGTAATGTAGAGGGAATATCACCAGGTGCTGCATGCATACAAATGATACTTGCTGAAATTCCCTTTTCAATACAGCTATTAAAGATACAGGATCCCTGTCCTCCTTTCCATAATCACTCTAACTAATGGAATAATTGTAACTTTTTTCCTGTTACCATAGTTCTTTAACTTACATAGCCAGTGGTGTATAGTTTTCTCTTTCCCTCTTCCTTTAATGCAACGTTTGTGTCATTATGTAGTGCTATGTCAATGAAGTAGTGTGTTTTTCATTTTTGTTTATGACTGTTATGTCTGGTTGATAGCAAAGTGTTGCCTTGTCCCAGAATTGTTCTGTCCCAGCAAGATAATATATGAGTGCATAGTGTGGCTTGTCTTGTCTTGTTTGACTGTGTCTGGGACTCCTAGGCTCTGAAAGCATCGTTCTGAGAGCATCTGCTGGTTGCATGATCCACGAGGCCGGGTTCTGGTGAGTGCACAGTTTTCCTTGACAGGAGGGGCTTGCACTTGCTATATTAAGGTGAACAAATGTGAAGAAGCTGCAATCCCATATGTATCTGGGAGTACGGTTTATTGAAGTCAACAGGACTTATTCCTGAGTTGTCATAGGATAGCATTGTATGATAGGACATAGGGAGATGATAGCTTCTGAGTTATCTGCTACTCAGTTTTCTTTGGGTAAAGTATTAAACTCTCTGATTGGGATTTCTGTTCTCTGCACACTGAGGCAGTGTAAATTCAGGAGACATTTGGATAAAAGGAGGGAAAGATCTTTGTCTAGCATTGTGATAATGGGCATCTGTTCTGGCCTTTCTTTGTACCTCTACTGACCATGGGCTTGTTTACATGGCTAATGAACCAGAGATATAATGACACATTTTTAGATTAGTTTCTCACTGATAAACCAGAAGTTGAAACAAGTTAAGACATGCTAGTGAGAAATAACTGCTACAAGCCTTTAGTCCATTTTGTTCCATGACTGTTTGTAGGGTAATAGTATTTTATACTCTTTCTGAATGCTACATTACTCATTTATTGTACTAGATTTTCCTGTACTAGATTTTTCTGCACTTGTCAACTGCTTCATTTGTTTAGTGCTGAATCTGTGAGTATGGATATGAGAAAGGTGATGAGGAAAGAGTGTTAAATGTTAGGAAAGGTGAGACTACGGTCATCCAGTGAAGGATTTGCAGTCAGAAAAGATATGTGAGGGAAAAGGAGACTGTATCACACAAAGTATAGCAAAAGCTTTAAAGTACAGCAAAAGCTACAAAAGTAGGAGTGAAGTTAATTTCAGATACACTGAATGTCTCAGTGATTTTAACATGAAGATGTTATGCAGAACAGGTTTGTCTTAATTGTGTGCTGTGAAATCAGACATGTGACGAAGGCCATCTTTGGGTGGGCACGTCCCTTTGGGGGCTGGCCATGTTGGTGGTCACACCCCCTTGGAGGCCGGCCATGTTGGTGGGCACGCCCCCTTGGAGGCTGGCCATGTTGGTGGGCACGCCCCCTTGGGGCGGCCATGTTGTCCTCCTTTTTGGTTTCCAAAATATGGTCACCCTAGGCATGGCGAGAGTGCACGAAATCGCTGGTGTGACGGTGCTCTCTCTCTCTCTCTCCTGGCACCTCTTTCCCTTTGCTTTTCTTCCACCCTCCTAGCCTCTCTCTTGCCCCCCTCTCTCTCCTCTACCCCTTTGCACTGCTTTCTCTTCCTGCCCACTGAACAGCCGATGAGCAGCAGGTTCAAGAACAGGAAGGAGAACTTGGCATCCTTACATTCCCCCCATTTTTTTCTAATTAAAAAATGTTTTTGAATGGAGAAAGGAATGAAGAGCTTTGTGGCCATCGGTTGGGGACCCCTAAACTGGCAGCTTTCTCACATTAACATTACTCTTTTCCATGGGCATGCACCTTTGTACATCTCAATGTTGAGCTCTTAATCTGAATGGATTCCTGGAATTGCGCTAGGAGCCTTTGCCACCAATGTTGATACTGACAAAGAGCCTCCAGCCAGGACATTGGGCAAAATGTTCTTGCAGCTCCCACACATGGAAGCCATCACGTCACTGTGTGACGGATGGCTCACGCTCCTTAGGAACATTTCTCCTCCCGTTCTTGTAATATTGGCCATTATTACAAGGAGTCTTCTGCCGAAGCAGAAAGGTGGGAGATTCAGGGCAGACAAAAGGACGTCCTTCTTCACACAATGCACATATGATCTCTTTGACTGAGACTGTTTAATTTTAATTGTACCATCACAGGCATGTATAAGACAGAAAGGAAATAGAACCAGAGTGCAGGATACGGAATAATGTGCTCAAGTTACAGGAAGACAGATTCCAGCTGGACATTAGGAAAAACTTCCTGACTGTTAGAGCAATACGACAATGGAACCAATGACCTAGGGAGATCATGGGTTCTCCCACACTAGAGGCATTCAAGAGGCAACTGGATAACCATCTGTCAGGTATGCTTTAAGGTGGATTCCTGCATTGAGCAGGGGTTGGACTCAATGGCCTTAGAGGCCCCTTCCAACTCTACTATTCTATGATTCTGTGAACTAAATAAAATAAATTATCACAAAACAAGGATAGCCATGCTGATCCACGAGGAGGAGAAGAAAAAAAAACCCAAAATCGATTGTTGGGTGATACTTGAAAATTTCACAAAGTGTGCAAGCTTCTCAGTTCTACATAACTCTTTTTCAGGTCAGGTGGTACAAAAAGCAGGTGACAGCAGGAAAAAATAGTAAAGTCCCAAAATCTGGCCAGCTCTGCAGTTTTAGATCCAGTCTCAAAATGTAGATTTGCAGACTCAATGAATTAAGGCGCAACCGCATGCATGTTCAGACAGAAAAAATCTTATGATCTTCAGCATTCGCCAGCCAGCCATGCTGATTGTGTACTTAGTCATTGGTAGGTGGAGCACATATCTGATTGCACCTAGCAATGCATTCTGGGAGAGAGTCTGATGGAATGGCTTTTGATGGATGACACTTGATGGAAGGAGGAGTATGATGGAGTGGCGCTATCCCTTGCTGCATCCTGATGGAATGGCTTAGCGATCAATCTATTTGCAAGGTGAGAACTGAATCCAGAGCTCTGCCATGGATGGGTAGGGCGGAACAGGAGACAACTGGAATTTCAATTTGTGTGTGTGTGTGGGGGGGGGAGAGAGAGACGGAGAGAGAGGAGGTAGGGTTTTTTGTTTGTTTAAGCTGGAGACCTTTTCTGCATGAGGCTGTTAATCAATCCACTGTATCTCAGCACTACATGATGAGCGTTTCCTTTCCTGCTTTCCCACGAGGTGGCACTGTGGTATAGTGGAATTGTGCCTATGATCTAAAAAAATAACCGAAAATAGGGTCACAATGTTTGTCTAAAGAACCCATACGTAACTGAGAATAAGGAAAAATAAGCCTAATCTTTTTGCTCCCACTAGGTTCAGCTCATGTATTTGTAAATTAACAAATATTTGTTATTTACTATTTGTCAGATCAATAGCAAGACTTTCCTCCAAGGAGCCCAAGGCAGCTTATGCGATCCTCCTCCTCTTGCCCTCACAACAACCCTGTGAGGTAGGTCAGGCTGAGAGTCAGTGACTGGCCCAGAGTCAGCCAGCAAGCTTCATGGCCAAGTGGGGACTAGAACACAGGTCTCCTGAATCTCAGTCCAACACTCTAGCCACTACATCAGTGGCTCATATATTGTAAAGATACTATTAGTCTTATGTACTCTCTCTCTCTCTCGTCAAAATGAAATGAAACCTTGTAGTGCTGTCATGGACTTGGGAATGTGCCTGGCACCTAGCAAGAGATGCATCAAATTCACTTCCAGATCCCTGTTCAGTATATATCAACCTCACAGCCTTCTGTCCTTCCTTGTTATGTATAATCTCCACCAGCTTTAATTTGAATGTCTAAAGTCCAACCAAGAAATATGTCATCCTGATATCAGCAGCCCTTGAAGGATGTCTATGGAGAAGGAAGCTGGCTGCCATGCAAATTCCCCCATAATGTTAGATTCGTCCCCATTCTCTGTCCCTCAATTCATTCCTTTTGATTTTCCCTGTGGCTGTCTTCGGGAGCTGCTGGACGAACTCCATCTAGAAAAGCAAGAAACAGAAAAGGGGTGTGATCTTTCCGACTCCATGTGAGTTGTCCCATGCAACAATGGGTATTTAGTACAGTGTGAAAGTGCATGATTACGGGGCTGGGTCAGAATGATTATAGTTTACATGGCCTTGTTCACACAGTGGCACAGATAGATAATTTTAGACCATGGACTTCACGGTCTTATGGGAGATGATATGCCCCAGATGGAGGAATCCAACTTCAAGGAGGAGCTAGAGCTCCCAGAGATGAATGGCACTAAGGAGTCACTCATGTCAGGAGACCTGGGAGCTGGGCCCTCAGGGGAAATGACCACCAATCCATCCCTGTAGGAGGAGGGAAGTTCCACCTCTGAGGTGGAGACCTGGTGACCACCAAACCCAAGAGCATTGTTGCCTCAAGAGGCCGGCCAGTAGGGTTCCTTTGAGAAGAAGTGCTCAATTACCAAAGAGGACTCCCCAAGAGGAAGGGACTCCTTGGGAGCAAGGCCCTTCACCTGAGTAGGACTGTCACCAGAGGGCCTATAATGAACTACAGCTGAGCCCTGGGTGAGGCTCAGGAAGCTCTAGCTATAAAAGCCTTCACTTTGATGCTTCATGTTGCTGGAACAACATTGTTCTACCAGGTCCAGTACCTTGTATCCTATTCCCTTAACTTTGTGATTTATCCTCTGTGCTTCAGACCCTTGGACTTCTGACTGACTCTGCTTTCTGGTCTGTGTTTCTGCTTGACTACTTTCCTGTGTTTTGACCTTTGGTTCACCTCAGACCTCTCTTCTGGAAAACACAACTATTGACTTTTTCTTTCTTTGGAATTTTATGCCTGTATATGACGTCACATGGTTAATGACAGGATGGTTGAGCTACATCGTCTGTCCCTTCAGCCCCATCTATGAGCATCTCTTCATTCCCTGGCAATACTTGCCTTCCTTGGGTATTTGTATGGAGCAGTCACTTTCTTGACATGTTCCTGCAGTTCAAGAGTTAATTTTTCCTTGTTTTGTAATGTATAGCCTGGAGACAAGACCACAAACGCCTTCACCACCTAAGAGGCAGAGTTGGCACAATCAGTAAACACACATGCACACACAATATGCCATTTCAACACCAGCATTTCATTTTGGTTCAAGCTCCATAAAGTGAGGAAATTGGATGTTAAGGCTAATGCCTTAACTAACATGCCCTGCAATCAGTAATGATATTGCACAATGTCACAAATTGAGCTCCCCCCAGCTACCCATGCCTTTCCTTGATCTTTCAGACCCAAATCCAGATGAGGAGGATGAAGTGCCTGAGCCCAACAAAAATGCCCCCCCTATTGCCCTGGTTCTGTATTTCCTTATGAAGCATCTAAGCCTTACTGTATTGCTAGAGGAATCCTCCTGTGGTTGACCCCGGCCTGTTGGTTGATTCTAAGCAAGCACAGTTTGTGACATTGCACAGCATCATTACTTATCACTTTGAAGTCATCAGCTGTAACATTGATTTTCTAGCTTTTTGACCACTCCTGAAACTTCCTAAATGTTGTGCCTCAGTTTGGGATAGAGCAGGAAGGAGGAATAGCTGATCCCAGGAATGTTTGGGGAGTGGTCCTTCACAGGAACAGGCAGAAGCCAGCTGCAGGCCAACGCAGCTGACAGCAATCCCAAATCACCACCATCCCAATGTAGGGCAAGCCAGAGGCGCTGAGCGGGTGCTGGAAGCAATTGTTGTGTTTTTGTGCTCTGCCCTTGTCACTTGCATACCAACTCCTTGATCTTGCCTGGACGTAACCAGACCCTGGAGAGGGCTTTGATGACTCTTTGGCACATTCCTGAACCTGGTATTGTTTCACTTGGCTTCCGACGGATACTTTTGGCATATGACCACGGACCGTTTATTGACGGTACTAGACCACTTATCTCGCGAATGCTGGTGATTCACGACACTAAATTGTGTCAGAATATATTTGCATAAGAATGCAGCATGGTGAGGGTCATAATATTTATTTATTTCATTTCTATTCAATCTTTCCTCCAAGGAGTTCAGTGCAAAGCACATAGTCCTCACAGCCGCAGTCCAATCCTAAGCACATTCACTCAGGAGTAAGTCCAATTCAGTTCAATTGAGCTTGCTCCCTAGTAAGTATTCTTAGGACAGCATCCTTAGTCTGAGAGCTAATGATTGGCCCGCCTTGTGAGCTTGTCAGATGAATGATATGAGCCTGAGTCTCCTGGGCTCTCCAGATGACCACACCCTCTGTCCCACAATCATTTGGTGGTCTCCTGGCTTTCGTACAGTTCCCCCCCCCCCCACCCCATTCTAAATATTGAAATCCTCCTTCTAAGGCTTAGTTCCTGGTAGTAAACACTTTAAGCTAAAATCTGCTGGTAGTTTTTGAAGTTTTGTCCCTGCTACTTTTGGCTCTGCCTCCTTGGCTTCAGCCCCACCCACCACCATAATGCGGCTCTTGAGAGCTTCTTTGCAATTGGTTTCGGTCCTCAGACTGAAAGGGATTCAACTCCCCTGCTTTGGGAAACGTTCGTTCCTGTTGCACGCATGGTGGATCCTGCAAGAGCAATGACCCAGCGGAGGTGCAACGGCAGTGTTAGATGCCACCCATTTTGCAGTGTCTGTCTTCAAATCATTGGGAGTTGGAAACCATTGCCAGCCCACTGCAAATCACCCAGAAATCTACCAGTAGATTCTGAGCTAGCTTCTGCTCACCATCGGTGGACAGAAGCCTGTGTTGAAATTGTCCTCGTTACCTCTTTTCTGAGTGGGTCTGGACTGCTGACTGCAGCAGCTTCTGAGACTGCTGGATGTTGTAAAAGTGCATTTTCTACATCAAACGGTCCGATGCGATACCTAAGAGAAAAGCAAATCAAACATCTGGAGATCTACTTTCTGCCCTCCTCTGGCACAATATACCAGTGGTTTATTACACCAGTGTGGAATTAGCTGCCCTGGAGAGGTCAGAATGAGGCAGGAGGGAAGGATACTGCATTGAAGTAAGATTCATCTGCCAATCCAGCCAGCTTCTTTCTTGGAATGTGGGGTGAGGCGTCACCTTGGTCTTCACCTTAGGAAGCAAAATGTCTGGGCTGGCCTTGGTACTGGGGGATTATTGGCAAGACCAGGACCATAAGTCACTTAACCTGAAGTCAAAGGGTTAACATGTAGCAGAGTGAGATGGGAGGGATTGCTGGGATGTTTGTTCTGTCCTTTTCCTGTCTCCTCCCTTCTCCTCCCTTCTTCTTCCTCCTGTAAGCAAGGCTGACCTAGGAGCTGTTTTGCAGCCACCATGTCTTGAAATGGAAGCTCGTTATACTTCTGGTAAAGTTTGTTTCTCATACACTACTCAAGTCTTTTGTCTACACCAGTGGCTATTCTTCAGGAGCTGAATTGTACTGTAGGGATCACCTCCACCCATATAAGCCTACCTGAATGATCAGGTCACTAGGACAGGCCCAGTTGTATGCCCATTTAACATGGAAAACATGGAGATGCATTAGGAACTAGGGATGCTGGAGAAGATTATAATCCAAATAATTATACCAATGACGACAACCATAACAAAGGGAGGAAAGAAAGACAGAAAACAAGCAAGCATGCAACCCACCCTGAAGAACTGATGAGATCGTCTGCTCTTCCGACAAACCAAATGTATTCCTCTTTATCCATCACTCCTCGGTCCCCACTAACATAAAAATCCCCTCTTTCTGTTGCAGCTGTTTTCTCTGGGTTATCCTAATGAACACATTTCAGAAAGGTGGAATTAGCCATAGTATGACTCAAGGGCAGTCCACAGAGTAGGCGTGTTGAACCTCTTTCATCCCAAGGGCCAAATTCAATTTCAGAGGACCTCTTGGGGGCTGCATTCCAGTGGTGGGATGGGCCAAAGGTAAAGGGGGTGGGGACAAATTAATATATATGTGTGCGTGTGTGTGTGTGTGTATATATATATATATATATATATATATATATATATATAATCAGTATAGTTCAGCTTAAAGCTCTTACTGACAATAACAGTTAAGAAATGCATTTCAACTTTTCGGAACGGGAAAAATGCAGAAATGAGGGGAAGCTAGGAAACCACCCAATGATCAGCTGTTGGGCAAAGGGGGTGGATCATGGCACTGGAGGCGAGTGGCTCCAATTTCAATGACGCTGTGAATTCATTCTGGATTTCCGTCAAAACAAGACAGAACTCTAAAGGAGCTGTCCAACATGTTGATCTTTATCCCCAGAATGGGCTCAGCGCCTTGGATAGCTCTTTTAAACTGTTGATTGAAATCCAGAATGGATTCACATCCCCATCGAAATTGGAAATCCATTCCATTTATGGCTTGATGGAGTTCCACGGCATGCCAGACTCGGTTTACATTTATAGGCAGAATGGGGTGTTTTCCCCGAACTCTGGCACCTTCTTTGCATATTGTTTTTGGGGTGAGCCACAATTCACGCAAATAGAGATATTTTTTTTACAAATTACTCCAATCTGCACAAAATTTGGCCGTAAATCGCCCAAATTAAAAACCACGGAAAATCCGAAAACTTGCCCGACTTATTGCAGACTGAGCAGAAAATGGACCAAAGGCTGGGAGGGCTGAACCGATATAAGTTTGTCAAGCTCCACCCCCTAAATGGATTCCTCCGACATCCCTAACCTGTGCGCAACCAAAGAGAACCTCAACTGATCCACTCATCCCTATTAAGCATGGTGTCTTCAGAAACCCTATGAAATTATAGGGTTTCTTCAGAGGCAGAAGTAGGTTTCTTACTACGTAGCGAGAGAAAAGGCCAAGTGGTCTTTCGGGCTTCACTCTGATTGCTATTTCTCCTTCTTGTCCAGGAGGTAGAATGTTTGCTTCTTCATCTATGATCTAGAAGAGAGAGAGAGATCTGTGCATTGTGGCATGTCACAAGAGGGATGAATTTAAAAACCAATACAAGCTAGGAAAAAAATTGGCATTCACCCACCTGAACATCATACGGTGAACACGCCTTTCCCATTGAACCGGGAATCACCTTCATCCCTTTGCGAACTGAACAAACAATACCCTGTTTCAAAGAAGAGTATGGTTTTGAAAGGGAAAAGGTTGAGCAGCTTCCATTTCCCACCCAAGGATTTGGGGACACATATAGCTGGATCTTATGCATGTTTCCACTCATTCAATAGGAATTCCTCCCAATTAAGCATGCATAGAACTGGAAATATATTGATCTGTCCATTTCTAACGTGAACCTACAGTTTCGGTCTGTCCATATATTTCGTAGATGTCCAACCCGGTCTTGTTTTTCCACTGCTCCATCACTTCAGGGTTCACCGGTTCCCCTCCACTTAGGCAGTGTTTCAGGCTCATGAACTTATAACTGAATGTGGATGTACAAAATAAGAGACCTTCAAGGAAAGGGAGACTGGTTTTCTGGGGCATGTTATAAATACAGTATCAAAAAAGCTCAACCTGTATTATGAACAAGGCTAGAGAGGTTTTCGGGAGCTAGTGGAAAAAGGATCACCAAATGGATGGTACTTTCAGAATCCACCATCTCAACATGGCTGGGTGACTCCATCCTGACTCATGGGCACAGATGTACACATTGAACAGCACCAGGTCCAGGTTTTTGATGGCCCTGGGGAAAGACATGCTCAACAGGCCCCCTCCCTCAGTGAGTCTACCTTCTCATCACCACTCCTTGATGGTTCCTCATCCAATTTCTCATCACTGCTACCACGTGCTTGCTTGACAGGCAGAACGCCAGTGAGCAGGCAGGCCATAGCATCTACTCCTCCTTCTCACCATCACCATTGTCTGGGCCAGAGCAGGTCAACAAGCAGGCTGCAATGGTGGAAGAGGTGGGACAATGCCTAGGGGCCCTCATCAGTGGGCCCTTAGCAGGTGCCCAACCATGCCTACCTCTGACGCTGGTCCTGATGCTGAGCCTCCAGTATGCTGAGTTGCATTTGGATTGTACTCTTGATGCTATCAACAGGACTACAATAGGGCCCAAGCACCTCCCCAATCCCCATAATCTTTCCAACCCCCCATCAATGATTTGCCCAGCCCCTGCTGCCCCTTTTCTACTTCTGTGACCCAGCAATGGCAGCTGCAACAGTGGTGGTAGTGGTGTGTGTGTGCATGTGTGTGTGTGTGTGTGTGTGTGTGTCAATTTCCCCCATCCTCTCCTTGACACCTGAAACCCTACTACAGCTAGGGAATAGGTGTTTGGGAGCCTGAGACATGTTGCTTCCAGGGTGCCTGAAGTCTAGCCAGAAGATGCCAGGCACCTTGGGGAAAACTGCTTTTCCCAGGTACCCTGGACACTCCTGTAGCAGCAGTGGTGTAGTGGAGTCAGGGCTCACAGGGAGGCAGTGCAGACGTTTGTTAGTTCAGCAGGGATGTTGATTTCCTCTGCCACCCGCTCTCAGAATTCCTGATACCTTCTTAGCTTAGCTGCAATATTCACTGTAGCTGGGTGGGAAAAGGGTTTTTTCCAGCAACGGTATAAGGTTGTGAGCTATCCCTATTGCAACGCTAAGTTTTTGGGGTTGGCTTGGTCATGAATGAGCAATATAGGCCCGTTCTAAGCCTCCCAGCATTCCGGGAGGGAGGGGGAGGCTGTCGTGATAACCTGATTGCGGGAGCCTCCCCCAGCATACATGTGCAGTGCATGAAGTCCAGGGAGGAAGCAGCACCATTTTGTTTTGGAAGCAGTGGGGACTGGTCACGAAAGAGTGAGGCCCTGCTCCAATGAAAAAGTAAGGGGAAAAAAGCCTCCCCCCCTGAAATTGCCCCCCAAACCCCTCCCTGCCATCTCAGGGGTGGTGAAATTGCTGCAACCCCTCCCCTGATGGGCAGTGCGGCTTTGTGCCCATTTCTGGTACTGCACTTACTCACAAGTAAGCGGGCACCAGGCGGGACGGCCACTCACACCTCCCACGGTCTTGGGATGATCATGTCTTCCCAGGGTTTCTTTATTCCTGGGAAAATCCATGTCCGCCCCCTGCCCCCGGGAGTCCCCATGCATCAATTGGATGCACAGGGAGCACCCAGAGATGGCTCTGGGGAAAAAGGCCAGTGTAGACACAGCCTAAGACTAGGGATATCAGGGGAATCCATCCAGGGGGTGGAGCTTACTGAGCTTTCATCAACTTACCCTCCAGCCTTTGCCTTGCTTCCTGTAACTTGGCCTGACTCCATTTGCACTGAGTCAGTCCAGTGCGCAAATAGAAATGTGCACCCATAATTTCTGCAACTTGAGGCTCTAATTTGCGTAATTTCTATTTATGCACTCCCCCCAACTGAAAAAGTTCAGGGACTCTGGGAAAAATCTGCGTCTTAGCTCATCCCTAATTAAGACCCATGAAAATGGCTAAAACTGGTTTGTTGATATGGATAGATGCAGCTGCCGGCATTTTTGGACTCTCCTTGGGGGCATGGCCATGAAGACAGTTATGATGAATACTTGCACCTCAAAATTTACCACTACACCACAGCCGTAGCAGTGGGAAACATGCCACAGAGGGGAGAGCGAGAGAGGCCTCCCTTCCTGCCAGTGAGGAGGAGCTGTCCTCCAGCTCAGAATGCAACCAGAGATGGAGAAGACTTCATGGGTCATCACATTCGACATGAATCAGAGGCAAGCATTACAAGTCACCAAGGTTTGTATTTTCAGCTAGGGAAATTCAAGTGTTAGCAGCATTGCAGACAATGGGATCTGTTAGTAGGCAAATGTGTATGGCAGGAGGATGGGGGGAAATCCTTGTTCGAAAGGAACTTCCCAAGGTACCTGGCAAGGTCATTCTTCACCAACATGCGGAACATGGTCGGAATAGCCAAGAAGGTGGTGATGGGAAATCGGGAAAGAGTCTAGTATGTAAAAAAGAAGAAGGCAAGCAAAGTTTATGCATGAACTACACCATTGCATCACAGGTAATACTGGTTTACATGCACTGGGTGCCAATATGTTTCCAAATCCAGTTCAAGGTGCTGATATTCAAAGCCCATTATGTCTCAAGACAGCAATACCTGACAGAGCACTTCTCTTGGTACAAACCTACCCATACACGGAGATCAATGTCTGAGGCCCTCCTCAGAGTGCCTCCTATAAGAGAGGCTTGGAGGAGGGCAGCAAGGGAGAGGACCTTTTCAGTGGTGGCCCCTTGACTGTGGATGCTCTCCCCACTAAGGTCCACCGGGTGCCAATATTGTCATCTTTTCGGCACCAGGTCAAGATCTCCCTCTACTCTTAGACATGCGAATGATGGGCTTTTTATGTATCAGTGGTTTTGGCTATGGTCTGACTCCATACTAAAGTTTTAGTTGGTTTGTGATTTGGGGATTTGTTTTGGTATTTTGATGGAAATTGTTTTTAGCATATATATATATATATATATATATCTTATTTTTGTTGTTGTAAGTCACCTTACCTTGTTGGGGACTCACAATTGCAATCCTGCAGCTGCCTGGGAAGTCTGACTTTAGGAGCTTCAGGTTGAACTTGAGTCAGAACAAAGGGGAACTCTCACTCTGCTGGGTCTGCCTCTTTGGCCTTACCCCATCAAAGTGCTGATTGTCTCAGCAGTCCCCTCCTGGGAAGGAGATACTGCTGCTGAAGTTGTGCAACTGCTCCTCACCAGCCTTTCTCCCTTTGCTGCTGGCCTGCATGCCTCCACAAATCACAGCTCCCCGTTAAGAAGGGAACTCAGCTTGTTAGAGTCTCACATGAAGAAGCTGATGCATAGACATAATGGGTGGGAAGAGGAATTTCCATTTGATTCTATTTCCATAAGCTTCTTCTCAATTGGCTCTTAGATATTCCTGTTCTATCATGGGTCCTTCCCTATAGCATACATAGCAGAACTTTTAATCCAGAAAGCTCAGTGTTGTCAAGTTTTGAGCTCAATGTAACTGGAAAGGAGATTTTCATTATGCAGGATCCCGATGGACTGAAACCTTGGTTCCCAAACATTTCCAGGGCAGTGGGCACATTTGGAATGTTAAGAGTGTTGTGGGTGCTCTCACAAGAACCTACCGATTCATAAAATGTCTACCATAGCCAGTCACAAAACACTCATTTCCCAGAAGGTGAAGTGGTGAAATTAAAAGAAAAGGAAATTGCCCAAGGACTGAAGCATGGTTCCTCTTACATTTGGGATGGTTGTTGATTCTGCTTGTGGCAGGTTATGTACAAAGACGCATGATCCAAAAACCCATGGATCGAAAACAGATCCCAGCGCTGCCACCACCCAGCCTGTGTCCACAGTGCACCACATAACGTCCGAAGGGGTTAGATCCAACCAGTATCTGATAAAAGGAGGAAAGAAAATTTTAATAGGCAATTGAACTATGCAACAAAAACTCATGGAGGATTATACTTGGAGGTATGAAGGCCAGCAAGTCATAGAAAATGATTGACAAATTATACTATATGTTTTACTATTTGATTGTGCTTTATAGTTTTAAGTTTGTTTTGTGAACTGCCCAGAGAGCTTCAGCTATTGTGTGGTAGAGAAAACGTAATAAAATAAATATGATATAAAATAAAATATTCCATGGTATTGAGATTGATGAGTTGTACTCAATGGTTGACAAATTATACCCAATGGTCAACTGGTCATACTCAATAGCTGAGAAGTAAAACTCAGAGGTAATAAGGTCAACAAGTCACACTCAATGATCAAAGAATCATACTCAATGGTTGATGAGGTAATAATGCTATGAAGGTCAATGGGCCCTACTCCATGGTTGACAAATTATACTCGGTGGCTGACAAGTTAAACTCAATGGCATTATTGTTGCAAGTCATGCTCAATAGCCAACAAATTATACTCCATGGTAAGTCAAACAAATTCTACTCGATGATTGACAAGTTTTCTCAATTGTATGATTAAAAATAAATAAAAATAAAAGCATTACCGTTTTACCCTGCCTTTCCTTCAAAGAACTCAGGGTTACCATACTTGCTGCCCCATCTTTATTCTCAGAACAACCTTGTGAGGTAGTTTGGTGAGTTAGTGATCCCATGATCACTCACTAAGCTTTGTAGCTCAGTAGAGATTTGAATCCAAATCTCCCCAATCTCTGATTAGCATTCTAACAACTGGCTCTCAAGCAAACATGTTATAAATCACGTAACATAGACTCTTGGCTCTCTCCCCTAGCATCTGGTAAGCAGAGGTATACTGCACTTGGATATAGGAGTTCCATTATTCTCCTCCAAATTGGCTAATATGTCTCCCTAAGAATTTACTCACAGCAATGAAATTCTACATACAAAGTTTGCTGAATCGAGTGCGTACATCATTCAGTTTTCACAGAACCTCCATCAGTACCTTTTGCCAATGATTGGCCTGAAGCCAAGGCTCCCTTGGGAAAGCTCAGCCATTTTTGGTGCACCTGAAGTTCCACTGGTGAAGTAAATCATCATTGGATCATGAAGCTTTGTTTTCACACAATTGTGGTCAGCAGGGGCCTCTCTATGCAGCAAAAAACATCACAGGAGGAGAAGGCTATCAATGGCTACTAATCATGATGGCTATATACTACTTCCAGTATCAGAGACAGTATGCCTTTGTGCATCAATTGCTGGGGAACATGGCCAGGATGGTGCTGACACACTTGTGCCCTGCTTGTGGGTTCCCAGTCAACAGCTGGTTGGTCACTGTGTGAACAGAGTGCTGGACTAGATGGAGCCTTTGATCAGGTAACCTCCCTTATGGACTGTGGGAATGCTGTGGACATAATATATCTTTACTTCAGCAAAGCCTTTCACAAAGTATCACACGACAGTCTGATCAGCAAACTAGCTAAAAGTAGGCTAGGTGGATCCCCAGTTGAGTGCTTATCAATGGTATCTTCTCAAACTGGGGGAAGGTAATATGGGGTACCGCAGGGCTCAGCCCTGGGACCAGTGCTCTTCAACATTTTTATTAATGACTTGGATGAGGAGGTGCAGGGAATGCTTATCAAAGTTGCAGATGACACAAAATTGGGTGGGATAGCTAATACTCTGGAAAAAAGAAACAAACTTCAAAGTGATCTTGATAGGCTGGGGTGCTGGGCTGAAAACAACAGAATGAAATTTAATAGGGATAAATGCCAAGTTCTACACCTAGGAAAAATAAAAGATGGGGGATACTTGACTCAGCAATACTACAAGCGATAAGGATCAAGAATTGTTGTAGATCACAAGCTGAATATGAGCCAAAAGTATGATGTGGCTGCAAAAAAAGCAAATGCTACTTTGGGTTGCATTAATAGAAGTACAGCTTCCAAATTGCGTGAAGTACTGGTTCCCCTCTATTCGGCACTGGTTAGGCCTCATCTTGAGTATTGCGTCCAGTTCTAGGCACCACACTTCAAGAAGGCTGCAGAGAAGCTGGAGGGGTTCAGAGGAGGGCAACGAGGATGATCAGGGGTCTGGAAACAAAGCCCTATGAGGAGAGACTGAAAGAACTGGGGATGTTCAGCCTGGAGAAGAGAAGACTGAGGGGAGACAGGATAGTACTCTTCAAGTACTTGAAAGGTTGTCACACAGAGGAAGGCCAAGATATCTTCTCGATCATCCCATAGAGCAGGACATGGAAAAATGGGCTCAAGTTACAGGAAGCCAGATTCCAGCTGGACATCAGGAAAAACATCCTGACTGTTACAGCAGTACGACAATGGAACCAATGACCTAGGGAGGTCATGGGCTCTCCTACCCTAGAGGCCTTCAAGAGGCAGCTGGACAGCCATCTGTCAAGTATGCATTAAAGTGGATTCCTGTATTGAGCAGGGGGTTGGACTCAACGGCCTTATAGGCCCCTTCCAACTCTACTTTTCTATGATTCTATGACCCTTGGTCCAATCCAGCAGGGCTCTTCTTAGGTTCTTGATATGTAGCATCTTTATTCTGTGCTGAGTCCTCAAATCTGAGGTGTTGGAATGATTTGCTTCCCCTCTTCCCCATACTTATTTGGCTCTTTGTACGAAAATAGCACACACCATAGAGGGATCTCCAGGAAAGAAATGTGCAAAATTGGCTTGGGGCAGGGGCTTAAACTTGGATCATACCATCGTGCCACGAGGCATACAATGAGGGAGACTCACTTGAACAGTTCGTTGAAACTCAGCCACCCGTCCCTCTGGCCTTTCTCTGACGATACCATCAGTTTGGTTTTCAGGAAACGACACTCGTCTGCAATGGAATCCACTGCAGGCGCTAAAGCATCTGTGGTGATGACACATTTGGCATTGGAAGCTTGAAGTCGGTACTTAATGTCTTCAGCAGTCAGCTGGGATATTCCGGGGATAAGGATGATTCCTACAAGAGCAATGATATTACGCTTTAAGATAAGAGATGTCCTATGCAAAACAGCGCTAGCCAGTTCCTGTTTAAACATTCCTTCCTAAATTGAGAAACCTTTGGAGAGAACTGGGCTTTGAGCAGGTGGGAAGAGGACTCAGAGACTGGCCATTGCATGGTTTCAAGAGATGCTTAGATGCTTCCTAAAGTAAGGTGATATTTTAGGTTAGTCCTCATTTCTTTGGTCTGTTTTGGATGCAGGAATATTATAGGCTGGAGTTCTGGGCTGAAAGCAACAGAATGAAATGTAATAGGGGTAAATGCCAAGTTCTACACCTAGGAAAAAGAAACCAAATACACAGTTACAAGATGGGAGATACTTGGCTCCACAATACTACAAGCGAGAAGGAACTTGGGATTGTCGTGGATCACAAGCTGAATATATGATGCAACTGTTTTGGATGCAGGAATATTATAGTTAGGGTCACTTCAGATGGAAACTCACTTTGTTGCAGGAAGCAACATAAATTATCCGAAGGGGCCTGATTCAGCTCAAGCTTTGAGTTTTAGGGATGTGCATGTGCCTACTATTGTACATCCTAGCTATCCATTGTACATCCCATCCATCCATCCTAGCCTTCCCAATCTGACTAAAATTGTCTTAAGTCAAGGATAAAGAAAGGTCAGATGAACCTGCCTTTGGAGAGTGTTCCATAATTTGGGTGTCAAATCAAGGGCTCTCCTGACTACAGCTACTTTCTAGCCCAATCTCCCATTGTATTCTGCTAACTTTAATACAATTTTGATTGACCTGTCCTTATGCAAGCCACAGTCAACAACCACCATTCTGGGATCCGGGGTAGAACAACCAGAATCCTGTCTCCCCTAAGGAGGCCGCAACGGTCTGAGAGTATATTGGCCACTTTCTTGGACAAGCTACCCAGCTCCTCAAAATTCCATCTCACTTCACCGCCTCTTCCATTGATCCACCACAGGGCTGGGTTGGGAGCTCTTTTTCCATCCTGCAAAGTGAATGCAAAGAAATGAATTACAGAAACATGGTTTGCGCTGTTCTTACAGCTGGTATAGAGTAATGGTAAAGGGCATTATATCTGGTGCAGACAAACATTTCCAGTGTGAATGTAACACCTGGGAGAGGATGAACCCCCCCCTTTTGCTCACTTTTTCAGCCTTGTTCAGAGTCTGCGAGCTGTCAAATCAGCTGTTTCTTCAGCACCGTTTTTCTGTTTAAAACTCAAGTGCTTTTTGCTGGCTGCTATATGTTCTCAACCAATTAGGGATCCCATATCCAGCATGAAGATGTCATGATGCCACCATGTAGCCAATCAGACGTGATTACAAAGTGACATCACAAAGCCCATTCAGAGCAAAGGCAATGTTTCCTGCCCTCACTCTGAAAAGGCGAGCCCTTTCACTCTAAATCACTTCTCTTCTTTTAAAGATCACCGAAAGCACCTCCCTTGCTTGACTTTGCCCAATTGTCACCTGGTGCCTAATTGCCACCAAACATAGGTGCTTTAAGAAGATCACTATGGTGAAGACAACATGGAACATTTTAAGCGAGGAAGAAATGGTTTGGTTGTATTTCTGCTGCTCTGTGAGCTGTCATCATGTTGCATGAGTTCATAATTATCAGGCTTGGAGTACACATTTGTCCAGCTCGTGGCATTCTGATGTATTGCACAAACATTCCTGAATGTTAGCACATAACCCTCGACAAAATCGAATTGCATGACCAGACCATCTGACCCAAGCATCTTTTTGCTGGTGAACATCTTCCCTACTTGAGTCTCTCCAGGGTTTCAGACAGACATCTTGTCCAGCCATGACCGCAACTGAGACTTCCCACATGTAAAGCATGTGCTCTACCACTGAGCTATGGCCTTCCCTAAGGAAGCTGGCTTATATCAAAGCAAACTGTTGCTCCATCCAGCTCAATATGTTCTATACTGGCTGAGTGCCTGCTCTCAGGGTTTCTTTCCCAGCTGTACCTGGAGATGTTATGGATTCCATCAAGTTACGCCCCTTCTCCAATAATATAGGACATAGCACCAATTACATAGCACTCTTCAAGTTCTTGAAAGGTTGTCACACAGAGGAGGGCCAGGATCTCTTCTCGGTCATCCCAGAGTGCAGGACGTGGAATAATGGACTCAAGTTACAGGAAGCCAGATTCTGACTGGACATCAGGAAAAACTTCCTGACTGTTAGAGCAGTACGACAATGGAACCATTTACCTAGGGAGGTCATGGGCTCTCCCAGACTAGAGCCATTCAAGAGGCAACTAGACAACCATCTGTCAGGTATGCTTTAAGGTGGATTCCTGCATTGAGCAGGGGGTTGGACTTGATGGCCTTAGAGGCCCCTTCCAACTCAACCATTCTGTGATTCTGTGAGTCTGTGATTTCCTTATACCATGTCAGAAACACTGTCTACCCCAGGTTTTCCCAACATGGTGCCCTCAGATGTTTGAGAGGATGACTCCTAGCATCCCTGACTATTGGCCATAATGGCAGGGGCTGATGGGAGGTGGAGTCCCAAACATCTTGAGGGGGCCAGGTTGGGGATGGATGGTCCATCTTGACCAGCAGAGGCTCCCTGGGCAGATGTTTTTGATATCACCTGCTACTTGATCATGTTATTCCATAGTGGACAACAGTGGGGTAGATGAACAAAGAGTCTAACCTAGTAAATGGCAGCTTCCTGCATTCTCTGGTTACATTTGTTTTGTGAAATGAGAGATGGTTGCATTTCTGAGAGGGTCTCCTGTATACCCAGTGTTGGGAGCTACAGTTAAGAACATAAGAAGAGCCATGCTGGATCAGACCAAGGTTCCACCTAGTCCAGCAGTCTGTTCACACCATGGCCAACCAGCTACCCAAGGGAAGCCCACAAGCAGGATATGAGCACAACAGCATCCTCCTCCCTATGTCTCCCATTAACTGGTATGCAGAGAAACACTGTCCCTGATACTGGAAGTAGCATAGAGCCATCAGGACTAGTAGCCATCCAGATTGATGGTCATCACTACAGTTGAACAGTTCTGGGGGAAGTAATATATTAAGACATACATTGCAAGTGTGGAAGCAGATGGGGGCTTTTTTCCCTCTCTAAATGCTCACCCAAAGAGCCCCTAATTACCAAGTGTATGCTAAGAGCTTTTCTATACAAGGCTGTTTAATCTGCTGTTAATCCGCTGAATCTACTTTTAGTTTCATTTCGGAATTGAGATCCAAGAGTTACACAGAGTGCATCCATTCCTGCTTTTCCACTACATAACCTCTAGGTGGCACTGTGGTATAGTGGAATAGTACAAATACACAAGGGGAAATAGTGGTTTCTTTCACTTTCACAATTAAATACTGCATTTTCTCTGCCTTAAAAAAAACACTCAGTGAAAGGGCTCTTTAAAAACAGAAATGAAACTAGAGGGTCATGACACCATCTAGAACCTGTAAACAACTATAAGTAGGGAATAAGCACACAATACATGCCTCATGTTGAAAAGCCCTCAATCATGCTGTGCGCATTCGTGTGTGTGTTTGTGTGCGCACGTACCCCCCATTACTGTTTAGAAGTCAATTTAAATTAAAGCTTTGTTTATATTTTAAACACCCATCTTTATTTACTGCCTTTTAAAAGACAGTTGAAATGAGATATTTATTTAGAAACAACCATCTGATCTGTATGAAGACAACAAGTGTACCTTTTCCATCTGTGTCCATTCATCCAGTACATCGCTTGCAAAGTTAAAATACTCGGGTAGCTGTTGCTCTCCACGGCTTACAGCTTCATACTGTGCAAATATGGGAGTGCTAAGGACCCGGTGTTGTCTGTGAAATGACCGTTGAGGCTGTCCGGGTATCCAGAAGGATTTGAGAATCTGCAATTTCAGTAAAGTTTTCATGGCCGAAAAATAAGATCTTGCCACAACGTTAGTCAAATAGGCCTTTGAGGTCTCAGTCTACAAGGAGAACAAGGCAGAGAAGACAACGATTATAAATACAAGGAACTAATAATAATAATAATAATAATAATAATAATGATTTATAAGAGGTTTCGGTGTGTTCAAAATGCTATTATCTTGCTTTAACCCTTACAACAACCCTTTAAGGTAAGTTAGTCTTCTTGCTCCCTATTTCAGATCTGAGGTTGAGGTCAGGGGTTGAACTAAAGAATGAACTAGCCCCCCACAGAGGATATAGGGCAACTGATCTCAATCTGCCATAATCCAGGCTACTGCCAGCACAAAACAAGAACTAGAAATAAGTGTAGACCCAATAACCCATCCACATGAGCCATCCACAGTCTTCACATCAAGCCACAGAACATATAATACCAACATGCATTGCACATTATTGAGGAATGAAGCGTTTGTAAAATGGCTCAGATTTTTCTAGTCTGCTTTCAGGAGACAGCCTAGAAAAAATGTGCCCATTTTACAGATGAAAATCAGCAGTGAACCCTCATGTTTTCCTAACTATTTCTATTATTTTCCCTTGCCCTAATGCAAGCAAAAAGTTAAATACTGAAAACCCAAGAAAATAATAAATATGTAAACTGGGCCTACCTGTTAAAATGACAAGGTGGGATAACTCCACCCAGGTCCCCCTGGAATTCCATCCTTGGTTGAGGAGGAGAGATCTGGCTAAGCCCATGAGATCCTGGCAATTTTTTTTAACCAATCCTTCCCTATGCAGTATGTCAATTCTCCCCAAGCAGGTGCCCTCCAGATATTTTGGTCTACAGCTCCCATCAGCCCAGCATGGTCAGGAATGCTAGGAGTTGTAATCCATAACATCTGAAGTGCACCAAGTTGGGGAAAGTTATCTTACAAACAATGTAACCCTATTCCAAATTCTTTGCCCTAGAGCTGCTATTAACCAGAATGAAGGAAACATACAGGCACAAAGATTGATAGATCTCTCTGTCCCTGTCTCTGTCTCTCCTCTCATTTACTGACTCTTACATGATATCTGTTTCTGAAATTTACTCCATGACCATCCTTCTGCAGCCAGCCTGCTGTCTTACACTGTGGCCACCCTATAAAATGAAGGGATGGGAGAGCTACGTTCAGATCACATTTTTAATGCAGTTTGGGTGTCCATTTCAATGTGAATGTATGTAATTTCCCACTTTTGAACCACGTCGCAAACCAACCATAGGTTATCCTTCAAAATAGCTCTATTAGCCATTTTTGAAGGAAATAAAATAAAAACCTGTCACATAATAACTCCTTACTTTCATGTGTGATGCTGCCAGAGTGATAATTGCATCTTCATGGAAAAAAGAACAATCAGCATCCCTTACTATATGGAGAAATAAACTCTGGTCTCTGGCATTGATGGAAAAGCTAACAAAACAGGTTAAGCAGATATAAGACATATATCGATAATTTCTATAGAATCTGGGCGTTGTTTATGAATTACTAGCTGATATGCCCGGCGTTGCTCGGGTCTGTGAATAATGTTTATGACATTTATTTGATAAATAATAAATTTCTCTGAAACTTATTCATCTTTAGGTTGGTTGGTTTTTTTTAGTTTGGTTGAGTTCGTAAATTGTTTTGTTAGGATAAATGGAAAATTGTGTTAATAAGAACTGTATTTTAAATTAGAGCTTCGTGATAAACTACATTTTTTGTTTTACCTGAAATGCCTACACCTCCCATCATGCCTTGGCCAGAGCAGCCATCTAAAATTCAAAAACAGTCTGGACACACAATACCTTTTCTACCATCTAAAAAAGATGCAAACCTAAAATATGTTTTCAAAATATACCCAGCATTGCCCAGATATCTGAATAACATATAGTAAGGAAGCGGATCTCAGTGGACGTGAGGAACTGTTGTATGCATGTGCTCTGAAGTTATTATTATGAAAAAAGGAAAGCAGTCAGAATACTTTATTGACATAATTTACTGTATAATATCTACATTTAACAAGTTTGGGCAGAGAGCCAGGATGGTCAAGGCCTGGTGACTTGGCCATTCCATCTGACATAAAAATATTTAAAATCCAAACTTTCATGTTTTTAGATTTTTCTGGTACATTGTACAGCCAGACCTATCAGCGTGCCAGATTTCAAGTTTCTACCCAGCGTTGCTCAGGCCCCCTAAAATATATGTCTGTGAGGTAATCATCTTAAAGTAGCAGGCCGGTGCTAGGCCTGTGAATTGACCTTTAAACAAATTAAATTCATTTCTTTTTTTCCTCTCTCACCCTCATGACAACCCTTCAAGGTAGGCCAGTCCTAGGTCTGTGAGGTAACTTTAAAACAAATGAAATTAGTTTCTCCCCCACCCCTCACATTCAATGCCTGGCCAGGGCTGCCTTGAAGCTGTTGCCATAATTTTCCTTGTCCCCACAGAAAACAAAAACTACAACTCCCGGCATGCCTTTTGCTGTAGTGCCCAACTTGCCCAATGGGAGTCCTGCTGCTGAGGCTCATGGGAAGTGAAGTCTGGCTGAGCCAGTCCACACTACACTGTTCAATCAGTGCCCATAGGTAGGCCTTGAGGGAGCTGGCTTGTTGACTGATGGTTAGCTTGGTTGCCATTGGCAATAGGCCCAGTGCTGTAGCCTCCTCCCTCCTGCTCCTGATGGGGCCTAGCAGCTGAGGCAGCTGGCCCCAGGCACTTTTCCTTCAGGCCCAGGAGGGAGAGCCACTACCAGATAGTGGCTGCCAAAGCCTGATAAGTCTTCCCTCCTACCCAAGACATACTGGGAGTTGTAGGCATAAGCCTAGGTCCCTGAATAACATGTTAATCTTTGAACACCATCTGAGGTGTGGTGGAAGACAACTGGAGAGCAGGCCATCTTAGTTGTGGCACCCTGTTTGTGGATTTCTGAATAAAGTTTATGATTTTTATGTAACATCCTGACTATACCATTGAGACAGAAGAGTGAATGGAGGATTGACTGATATAGCTGAGGCTAGAATGGAATGATGGGCAGGGTTAGTGGCAGTTGGAGAAAGTCAGGTAGGAGAACAAAGACAGCTAGTGAGAGGTCAGGATTTGCTGACCCATACTTTATTTTAAATCAGTCATTCTACATGCCAGTACTACACCTCCCAGCATGCTTTGGCAGCCCACAGGTGCCCACATGATCTGCAACATCCTCTTGTTGCCAGTGCTGCTCCTCAATAGAGCATCGAGGAGTAGCATTGCCAAGGAGGGGAGGTAAGCGGCTATCAGTGGACACACCCAGCTCTGGCCAATCCTGCTGGGATTGCCTTGGCCTGTGCTTCTCACCCAGCAAGTGCTACATCAGGAGCCTGTACTGAAGGGCCAGGGCTGGGCCGGGCCCTTCCCCCCTTTGTCGGGTCTGTTTCTGGGCATGCACAGAGTGCCTCCCCTTCCTTCCTCCCTCTTAAGGGCAAAGGCTACACACTTGCTTCCCCGAGATTCTGAGAAAACAGTGATATCAGGACAGAGTGTCTTTGAGCATGTTTGGCCCCTCAAAGTCATGTTGTTGTATCTAGTTACATTTTAAAACCACGCAGACGGTGGGAGGAGGCACTGCAAATGGATGCCACCCATTTATGTAGGTTGTTTCCTTTTATGTGGAATTGGGTTGACTGCTTGAGACCAACCTTAGGAGTCGGGGTTGTAAAAGACAAACAGCAGCCACTCACAATGGTTGCCAAAGGCCAGTAAGTCTGGTCTCCTGCCCAAGGCATGCTGGGAATTGTAGGCGTAAACCTAGGTTTTTATTAAATTCTTTAAAAATACATACACCCCCAAAATTTGTGTTTTTAGATTTTTCTGGTACATTGTACAGCCAGACCTATCTCTGTGTCACCGTGCCAAGTTTCTAACTCATCCTGAAGTGGGCAAACATTTCCGGACATACGTGACACACACATACTTTCTGCTTGATAGGTAGAGATGCTAATAGCGATGAGGACATTACTGTACCTCCATCTACTCAAGGAACATGCTAGAAAGATCTGCTAGGATAAGACTTCAGAGGGAAAAATCATTTTGATATATTTTTCTCTAGCTTTGAATATATAGTTACAATCAGTCCACTGTGTCACCTGATTAACTTAGTTCGATGCTGATCGTGTGTATCAATATTATCCCGTGTTTGATTATTGTGTTATGTTTGATGTGTTTGGATGTTACACCCATTTGTTATTAATGTAAAATTCAATTAAAATATTTTGAAAAAGAAATTTATGTATATATATACACACACACACACACACACACACACACACACCAGTCTCTGAATTTTGCACTGGGATTTGGCAAAAAAAATGTGTACAAACATACATATATTATGGAAAGCAATGTTAAAAATGCACTATATTGAGAAAGTTGTTTGTAAAAAATGGTAGAACTAGGCAAAATGCATGCAAAAATACAAGCATTCAGAGAAATGTGCATAGAAATGCTTATGGATGTTCTTGCAGACTTTTAAAAAAGTTATCAAAGTTTGGAATGGACTCAATTTAAGACTGGAAAAAAATGAGAAACTGAGAGGAACTGACATTGACGGATGTGCTCATGCAGAGCAAAATCTTTACTATGATATTTGAACTGTGTGGGAATTGATGAGCAAATGGAGAAGAACAGGGTCAACCCAGGACTTTCAATTTCTGAAAACTCTCAATAAGTGAAAAGACTACGACAATTCATCAGATGGATGCAAGAGTAAAATGTACTTTTTCAATGCATCATCTGTTTTGTTCATGGATATCTGTGCATGGCACTAACCTGCAACAGGTGATAGTTAAGAACTGGACTGATAACTTCTCGAGAAGACCTCTGGAAAACGAGCTTCTTCACTGGTTCTGATGCCTTTCAGCCTATTTCAGGCTTCAAACAATGCATGGATCACTCGGAGAGAATTGTAGCTGATGAGCACACTCTGGATCTGTTTTGTACTTTCACAGTCAAGAGATAATGAGGCTGTCCAAAGTATAGACTGAGGCAAGTCACTGAATGCCAGCATGCTCTAATAATTGACATAATTGGTAATTAGTAAAGCATTACCTTCTGCACTTTCCCTTCTTTCCTCACCGACCCTCATTTTAAGGAGGGAACTATATTAAATGAGCAAAAAAACCCTGCCATTCTAACACCAGAGTTGAGGCTATATCATGTTGATTCAAGCTCCACAAAGCCAGGGAATTGAAAGTTAAGGCTGATGCCTTAACTGACATGCTCCATAAGTAACGATGTTGTGCAATGTCACAAATTGTGCTTGCTTAGGCACTTGGGGGAAATTGGTAAGCAAGCACAATTTGTGACATTGCACAACATCGTTACTTATCATGGAGCATGTCAGTTAAGGCATCAGCCTTAACTTTGAATTCCCTAAGTGCCAACACCTTTTCTTGGACTTTCAGGCCCAAATCCAGATGAGGAGGATGGTGTGCCTTGGACCAGCAAAAAAAGGCTCATGTTGTCCTGGTTCTGTCTTGCCATATAAAGTGTCTGAGCTTTACTGCATTGCTAGAGGAATCCTCCATTGCTTGCTGACATGTTTACATTGTTTGCTGCTTACATCAGTAGCAGGCAGAATGGGTCAATCTAGTCTTCCACAACCTGATGTTCTCCAGATGTGCTGGAGTGGGAGTTTTAGTACAACACATCTGGATGACACCTGGTTGAGGAAGGCTATCTTAAACAGGATAGGGGAGAGCCCTTTTCTAGCCCCCTTCACCATTTTTATGGTGGCTCAACACAGAGGAGGGTTTTGTGTGGTATGGCAGTAAGGCTGAATGCCACAAGAGTTCAAGTTTCTTATTCTGGATGTGGCACTGCAACATGACAAAGGGGAGAAATATGTGTGCTACTACCGCATTGAGATTTCCACCACCAGGTTTGTTTCAAGACATCATGCTTTGGAACTTGAGATTGGTGGGGATGAAATGGACTGGGTGGCATGGTGTTGCAGCTGAAAAAAGGAATAACTGGATGGGTTAAGCACAGTCTTCAAGAACATTGGCTTCAAATTGCATCCTAAACAAGTGATTTATTGCATGCTCATGATTGGCTATTCATGGATCTTTTCAGGTCGATTTCATGACATCGTCATCAACCAGGACGTCTCCCACGAATCCTCCAGAAATCCTGGGATAAAAAGAGTCCTGGAAGAGAAGGCTATCAATAGCTACTAGTCCTGATGGCTATGCGCTACCTCCAATATCAGAAACAGTAAGCCTATATACACCAGTTGCCGGGGGACATGGGTGTGACGGTGCTGTTGCGGGTCCCTGGCTGACAACTGGTTGGCCACTGTGTGAACAGTGCTGGACTAGATGAACCCTTGGTCTGATCCAGCATGGCTCTTCTTATGTTTTTTTGTGGGACCATTGGAAACATCTAAGCACTAAATGATACTAAAAAACTTGATTAAAAGGATATTATTTATAGAGTTATATGTGTTTATAGAGGGAGAAGTTTTATGGGATGGTGACTAGAATGGAATTCTAGATTTAAATTAGATATGGTAGGAAGTCAGTCTAATATTCACATTTTGCCACAAACTTCTATAACAAATTAAAGGTTAGATCAATGATTAACATATGGAGATACCACTATCAAAATGAAAATGATTATGCTTTATTTTCCCCATACTTTTTCTACATATACAAGAATAGATTTTTTTTTTTTGCTACATCAAATATAGTAAAACATATATTACATGTTTCAATATTTATTGATACATTTTGGCTCAATTTATTGTCGGGGATAAAGGTGGTAGAAGATTATCATTAAAATTATGGTATATTTATGAATAACATTGTAGCCTTTAGTATTTTATTATTACGTATAAAAATATTGAACAACGGAGGATTCCAGATGTATCAGTTCCCCGTGGCAAACATGGTCATTCAACAGTCTAAAAAAATTGTGGGAAATCCAGATGAGAAGAATTTTGGAAGCATCCTTAGCAGGGAAGCATAGTTCTAGTTGCTTGATTCCATGGATCTCTTAGATTGGGATATTAGAATTAAACAACACATTCGAAGGGAGCAAAAGGGAAAGATTCTCCATCACAGAAGTTGACTGGGAGCTGCTCGCTTCGCAAATGTTCAGCTGAATCTAGGCTTTACCCCATTCTCGATTCCTTAATAGGCTCCTCAGAATTTTTCCAGCAGCCGTCTTTGGCAGCTCTTTGACAAACTCAACCTGTGTTTGGAAAGCAAAAAGAGATTCTTATGCCTTTTGCATCCTTGTGTCAATTCAGTCAAAGGAATGTAGCTCACAAGGGTTTGGTTTTGTCAGGTTAATGCTATCTGCAGCCAACAAAAATAAATAATATTTTTCATTTATTTGTTTATTTATTAAATCATTTATATCCCACCCTATATCACAAGGATCTCAGGGCGGTGTACAGATAAAATCATACACATAAAACAGAATAAATATACAATTCTAAAACAAATGAAACCACTAACAGATTAAAACCAATACGAAATTTTAAAACAGTAAAATCCAATTAAAACAAGAGAGTATGCAGGCTGGTAGATTTAGCCCTCAAAGGCTTTGTTAAAAAGCCATGTCTTAACATGGAGCCGAAATGAAGCCAGTGCCAACGCCAGTCGGGCCTCCAGGGGGAGGGCATTCCACAGCCGGGGTGCACCACAGAGAAAGCCCTCTCCCAGGTCCCACCATAGCATATATCTCGCGTTGGTGGGGCACGGAGAAGGGCTCCTCCAACAGATCTCAGGCAGGCAGATACAGGGAGAGGCGCTCCCTCAAGTGTCGAGGTCCCAAGCCATTTAGGGCTTTAAACGTTATCTCTGCAACACCAGAAGTAGAGCTGCAGCTTCGCTGTAGGCCAGGGTTGGGGAATATATTTTGGATGGGGGGGGGTGAATGACCCCTCACTACACCCTCCATGGGCTGGATGACATCAGGCGGCATGGACAGGCTACTGATGTCAGGGGGTGGAGCCACTCCCCTGACATCATCCACGCCGGTGCACACAGGTTTTTCACAGCCACGGTCCATGCACTGCATCTTCCCAATGGAGAAGGTGTATCGCAGGTGAAGCTGCTTAAGTCGGGGATGCTTCACCACTTTTTGCGCACAGTGCGCATTACCCCCAATTTGCCTTGGAGGCCAATTTAGAGCTTCTGAGTTGGCCCTGTTTGGAACAGGGATGCCTCGAAACTGCCCCATCCCACTTGGGATTCAGTTCCAAATCCAAAGTAGGTCAGCTGGTAAGAAGCCAACTAGGAGTGTATAGAACTGCCCTCCCCTCCCACTCACTCCCCTCCAAGCCCAGAAAGCTTTTCTGGTTGCTGTAGTTTGCCACAGTAGATCCATGGCAGGCCAGAGTCTCCATCTTCCTTAAAGATGGTGGTTCTTCTAGAGGACGGGCAGCTTGCCATCCTGAGTGGTAAATCTTACAAGCAGGTGGGCGGAGGCCATCGGCTGGCCATTGGGCTGAATTGGTGGCCCATTCCTGTCCCAACACAGATTCAGGACATGCCAGGCGGAATCGGCCCACCTCAGGGTTCAGGACTGGGCCAGTGCGCACCCCTACCACTTTGCCTATGTCGCATCTCCCACCACCACCTCCACCCCGATGGGGGAAGCCAGAGATGCTTTGCAACTTTGTTCTGGAGGTTCCCATTCCTGTTTTAGACAAAACATGAATCGAAGGCCAAATGCTCCATCTTGGTGATATTAGGAGAGCTTCAGATGAGGAGCGATTTGAGTCCAAAGTGGTCCAAGATGAGGAAAATAAGAAAATAGTCTAGAATATCCACACGCATCAAGGACCATTAGTGGGAGGAGGTTGCCCTGACCTTGGGACACATATTCCATCAGTCCTATAGAACATGAGCCACAACTTTGACCCTTCGTACTTATATACTGCAATTTTCCAGTGAATACTAAGATACTTGCCTTTCTAGGATACTTGTAGGGAGCAGTAACTTTTTTCACGTGATCCTGCAGTTCCCTGGTTAATTTTTCTGGATCATGTGATAAAAACGCAGGAGACAAGACGACAAAAGCTTTCACCACCTAAAGGATGCCAATTATATGCAATTAGTGACTCAGAGAAAAAGGTAGGCTTCCACATAACTGGGTTCTTAGGGTAGAATCCAATGTACGTCCCATTAATTTGAAGGGGTTTACTCTGAGTAGGATTTGAGTTGGATTCTACCTTTGGTGTATTGGTATGCTTTTTATTATTAACCAAGGTAAGTATGGCCAGCAGCAAAATGTTAGAATGTGGAGAGCTCCTTTTAAGGATTCCAGCCAGCCATATCCCTTTCTAGGTTAATCCATTCCATTACCCTCTGCATCTCCGTGGTTTTCAGTTTCTTCTACCCACAACCTTCAATCCTCATAGGGCTGTTTTTGTAGTGCCCTGCTTGAAGTGTATTGAGTTCTTAAAGATGTTTGTACCAGGTTTCCCCAAACCTGGTGATACCATTGTAATACGTTTACAGTTTCCCAGGTCTAACAGGTCTTTGCAATATAATGGGCAATATTTATTCATTTATTATTGCATTTATATCCCACCTTTTTTCCTGCAAGGAACCCATGGTGGTGTACATAATCCTCCTGCTCTCCATTTTATCCTCACAACAACCCTGTAAGGTAGGTTAGGCTGAGAGTCTGTGACTGGCCCAAAGTCACCCATTGAGCTTCCATGGCCGAGTGGAGACTAGAACCTGGATCTCCCGACTCTCAGTCCAACACTCTAGCCACTACATCACACTGGCTCTCTAACAGTGTCATTCTGTGATCACAAATAATGCTAGTGGAGTTGTGCAAGAGCTTGCAAGACAGCTTCCACAATGGTTTGCCCAAACAGTTGCACAATCAACTATGCGAGTTTAGCTTTAGCTGGATTCTTCCCTTGCACTTAGTTCAGAACCTAGTGTCTGTTAGTAGAACATCATTTGCGCTAGCAGAAGGACACCGTTGGATATCACCCATATGAGATATTTCAAGGAGTATTTCTCTTTTCCAGATAAGTACAATGCATGAGGTAGTGTCCCTGAGCACCTCTAATGGAATTTGTAGAATGACTGGATCATCATTATTTACCTCTCCTCTGGTGGGATCTGGGCTGCTGACAACAGCAGACTCCACAACGGCCGCGTGTTCTATCAAGGCGCTCTCCACTTCGAAGGGGCCAATGCGATATCTAGGAGAAAGTGTGGTCATTCCCCTCCCTTTTGTAGCTGAACACAGAGCAAATGAATGAGGAAGCAAAAACCCTGAACTCAACCTACCCAGCAGAATTAATGACATCATCCGACCTTCCAACGAACCAGACGTAGCCTTCTTCATCTCTGGTCCCTCGGTCTCCAGTGAGATAATAATCACCACGCTCGCTGGCTGCCATCTTCTCAGGGTTATCCTGATAAGAAATAATAACATAAGACGAGCCCTGCTGGATCAGACCAAGGGTCCATCTAGTCCAGCACTCTGTTCACACAGCAGCCAAAACCAGCTGTTGACCATGGACCCACAAGCAGGACGTGGTTCAACAGCACCTTCCCATCCATGTTCCCCACCAACTGGTGTATACAGGCTTACTGCCTCTGAGATTGGAAAGAGCACCCAGCCATCAGGACTGGTAGCCATTGATAGCCTTCTCCTCCAGGAATTTATCCAGCCCTCTTTTAAAGCCATCCAAACATTACTCCGCAACGCTAAACTGATACTTGCAGGTCCATCCATTTTCATTATCATCAAGATAAAATGCTTCAAGATAAAATAGCAAGGGCGAACACCTCCTCCTCTCTTTATATATATATCTGCTGCCCATTTGCTTGTACTCTCCCACCTGCACCCAATCCCCACCATCACCCAAAGGAAAAAGGCAAGGCAAGAGGAAGATACTGCTTAACCTCATTGTTCCTGTCTCACTTGCTCAGGGAATCTAGGAGAAGCATCAAAAGTTAGGAAGAGGATGAGTGAAGTCAAAAGGCTTTGGATTCCACAATGGGCCCTTCTGCAGGAAATGTGGGCCATAGTAAATGCCCAGTGATGGTGACCTTTGGCACCGGCCCTGTTTTCGAAAGAGCATGGCTTGAGGACCGGGACTGAATGAAGGTTTCATCTTAGGGTTCCATGTTCAAACGTAATATGCCATCTGTTTAGATTTCATAGCAGAAATCCAAACCCTGGGGAAAATCCACGGGAAGTCTAAAACTTGAGCAAAACCCAGCTAATGTATTATCGCCAGTTCTAATGCAAAATGAAGCAACGGGTAAACATTCTGACCATGCCTTCTAAAATGGACCCAATAATCATGCTTACTATGTACTGTGAGAACAGACAAAATGGCCGCTTTGGTTTGATTCGGATAGCAATGTCGCCTTCTTCCCCTGGTGGCAGAATATTGCCTTGATCATCTACAATCTGTAGAAACAAAACAAGCAGGCACAACTGGCCAGTGTTGATTTTAAAACTCCCACGTGTATCATCAAAAATCAATGTTAAACTTTGGAGACAGGCTTAGTTCTCAGCGGTTCCCATTAAGTTCTTGGAAGAAGAACAAAAAATAGATACAGAAACGAGAGTGAGAATATACAGATGGAGAAATGGGATGGCACAGGTGAAGGTTGGTTCAGTACTTAATGGTTCCCCCACTGAATTCTTTGGATCATATCATGGAAACCAATGTGAGAAGATATAGGCGGCACAGGTAAGGATTGGCTCAGCACTTAATGGTCCCCCCAGTGAGTTGTATGGAATAGAGAAAAACAAGTGTGACTTCAGAGTTCCCTTACATTTCAGGGTCATAGCAAGAAATAGGAAACCAGAGTGAGAATGCTTAGACAGAGGAAGGTGGGGAGTGATGTCAGTTCTTAAAGGTTCCCATTGAGTTGGGTGGAAGAAAGACAATGGCTCAGTTTGGATGACACAATAAACAACTGGTGTGGGGAAAACAATCATCAGTTGTTTTGACTATTGTGTCATCCGAATGCTGTCATAGTCAACTCAGCGCTGATCCTCATCCACACCACACTTGATTATTTATTACCATGTTGTATGGAGAGTGCCCCCTAGGGTTAGCATGAGGGTTAGGGTTAGTCAACGCACCATTGACTATTGTGTTGTCCGAATTGAGCCAATGGATGCTCAACTGCATATGTGCTCTTGAAATAGGCAGGCCTTCCTTCCATACAGCGGACAGACTTCAAGCTTGTTGGATTCGTGATTATTATTTTTTTAACTAGGATCCCTCAATCTACCAACCAGAACAAGGTGCAAGAGACATATATGTAGAATTAAAGAACATGGAACCGCTCAGCACATGCTGAGCCCAGTGATTTGGTCTTAGCTGCAGAAATGAACTGAGCTCACAGTCCTTTCACACCACAGCCCATGCCCAGTTAGCCGAAGCTTTTGTCATTTCAACAGCCTGAATTAGGCGGAGGAAAGAAACCATTTCATTATTGCTATTCTTAAAAGAAAATACAGGGGGCTAGAAACCCTTATTGAGCTTGATCTATCTTCTGCCCCTCCACCTGCCATAGACAACCTCCCCTTTGCAATAATGGGTGCTGCACTAGAAACAGGAAGTACACAAATTCCACACTCTTTCCACTAATTTTCAGAGCAAAACCAATCAGATAAATTTGCATTTGTCCTTGTACCTGGACATCATATGGTGGAGATGGCTTCCCCATTGAGCCTGGTTTAATTTTCATTCCTTTTACATTAGTACATATTACTACCTGTTAAGAGAGAGACAGAAGAATGGAAGTTCATGAGATTTGGTTGTGGGGAGGGGGGAGGGGGATGTGTCCTTTTCATTGCTTCATGAGTAAAAACACAGCAAGCCAGATGGACACTGGTCTGGTCTAAGAATCACTACTTATTTAATCAACGTTTATAAATTGCCCCTTTGTCCACTGGCTGCTCAAAATGATCTACAATATTCATACATTAGAATATCAGAAAAGCCATGTTGGATCAGACCAACGGTACATCTAGCCAGCAATCTGTTCACAGAGTAGCCAACCAACTGTCCTGGAGGAGAAGGCTGTCAGTGGCTAATAGTCATGATGGCTGTGTGCTTGATGCTGTTCTCCGCCTCGATCCGGAGGGAGAGGCGGGTAATAAATAAATATATTATTATTATTATTATTATTATTATTATTATTATTATTATTACCTCCAGTATCAGAGGCAGTATGCCTATGTACACCAGTTGCCAGGGAACTTCGGGGGTGCTGTTGCACCCATGTCCTGCTTATGGGTTCCTGGTCGACAGCTGGTTGGCCTTTGTGTGAATAGAGTGATAGACTTGATGGACCTTGGGTCTGTTCCAGCAGGGCTCTGCTGATGTTCATATGTTCTTAAGTTCCCTATTTATTTATTTTTGTCCATAAAATTGCTTGAACTTTAACGGTTTGCTTCAGTTTGGACTGTGGTGTGCGCTTGCCGCGCTCCTGACTTCATACCATACTTGGAGCCCTGGTGAGAGGTCTTGCTAATCCAGCAATCAAGTCGCAAGCAGATTATCCCAAAATGAGGAACATAGGAAAGCTGCCTAATATTGCGTCCAACCACTGGTCCATCTAGCCCAGTACTGTCAATACTGGCCCTTTCTACACCTAAGGATGTAGAGGGAGGGATGGGGGAGGATCGCAGACTTACCTGCTTCTGCGATCCTCTTTGGGTATACAAACAGAAGGGAGGAGGGATGTTGTGCCTGCCATTTTTTTAAAAAAACAGGAACCAGGAGCGGAATTGCGCTCCAACGAAATGTAAGTAAAACAAACAAAGAAAAAGCCCTGACCCAGCTCCCCTCCCACCCCCGATGCCCCTAGACTCCCCTGGGCTTGGCTCCTTCCCTCTTGCTGACCCCCACTACTTGCAGGGAGGAGAGAAGATGGCGGGACGGGCGCCCACACCGCCCACGGTCCTCGGGATCATCCTGGACCGTGGGTCAAATCGGGATAACCGAGGTCTCGGTTATCCAGGGAAAATGGAGGAGTTGTCCCTGCCTGTTCCCAGGATCCTCTGTGCATCATTTGGACAGACAGGGAGGACTGAGGGATGCCCCTGGGAAAAAAGGCCAGTGTAGACACAGCCGCTGACTGCCAGCAATGGTTCTCCAGGGTTTCAAGGGAGGATTCTTTCCCAGCCCTCGTTGGAGCTGCTGGGGACTGAACCTGAGACCTTCTACATGCAAAGCGTGCACTCTACCACTGAGCTACGAACCTTCCCCTTGCGTGCTCAAGGAAATATTCCCTTGGCATCTACTAAGCTACCCTGTTCATGAGCAGGTGGTGCGTATATGTAGGGCAGTGCTGCTTGACAGGATTACGCAAAAATATAGAGGGAAATACCGTTTCGGTTTGACCATATCCTTCATGGATATCCAGCCCTGTTTGAGTCTTCCACTGTTCAAACACTTCAGGGTTGAGTGGCTCCCCGCCGGTCACACAGTGTTCCAGACTCATGAATTTGTAGCTAAATAAGAAATGACATTGATTAGCAACCCCGCATGTGGGAGCTGCAACAAAACATTGCAGTACAGAGTTGTTCTGATAGTTCAGCCATGCCCAGCTTTACAATACTCCATTTCATTCCTATGACTGTTCAGTTTCCTCTCCAACAGTGAGTTAGACTGCTACGTCAGCAGTCTTTCCCCTGAAGATATGCACACCTAACCCATGGACATTGGGGTCAGGGCATTGGGAAGTGTGTGGCCCTGGGGTGGGGCCAGAGATTCGGACCCACTGCCCAGTCCTATGGGTGATGTCCCTTCATACATGTGAGACACTATATTTATTTCCCCAGACTTTTGGACATGGGGCGGGATTTGTTTATATTGTATATGAGCACTTTTGGTACTGAATTGGTTTTAGATTATGTTTTTATGGAGTTTATTTTATTTGTATTGTTGTGCTAATTATAGTTTATATCAATCTTAGGTCCCCCCCTGCTGCATTAATTATAGATTTTGGTGTTTGTGTGTGTACGTCATCTTCGAAAGAGACGCATCACCACCATCATAAGACAAAATGTTTGCTACCCATCAATTCCATCCTGCATCAGCTCATTTTATGTTCACATTTCTAGTTATGCAATGAAAAGTACCTGGCAAGATCATGTTGAACCAACATCCGGTATCCAGTAGGAGGTGTGCAGAAAATGTTGATTGGGTAACTTGCAAGAGTCTAGATGGAAAAAGTAAAAGTACATTTGTTTTAACAATCTCAATCCCAACATGTGGCTTTGGAACATGGCACGTACCTGCCGACTGAATGCAGTTCAAATTAAGACCATGGACATTTACTGCAACTCGGTGGAATACATTGTACAGAACTTTTCATTTATTAACCATCGGCCAAGGAAAAATGTAAAATTATAGGGATTGATGTACATGGGTTCGTTACCAATAGTCAATGGTTCTCTTTAGGATTCAGAACACAATGAACACACTAATGGGTGACAGCTAACAATTTATTAAGTGGAAGCAAATTAACAAAGCAGGAGATTAAGGCAGTTCCCTGTACTGCAGTGACTGCAGTGAGCAACTACAGAGCAAAAATGAAGCAGCAGCAAGCTTCCGACTGGACATCAGGGAAAACTTCCTGACTGTTAGAGCAGTACGATAATAGAACCAATGACCTAGGGAGGTCGTGGGCTCTCCCACACTAGAGGTATTCAAGAGGCAGCTGGACAACCATCTGTCAGGGATGCTTTAAGGTGGATTCCTGCATTGAGCAGGGGGTTGGACTCCATGGCCTTAGAGGCCCCTTTCAACTCTACTATTCTATGATTCTAGGATCCCTACTGCCATGGGGAACAGCTTCAAAATCAACGGCAGACATGAGTCCAATAATGGCCATAAGCACCCAGCACTTTCTGGATCAGTCTGCATCGAGGTCCTAAATTGGAAGAATCTCAGGGACATATATATATACTATCATGTTAGTATTCATCCCTCCCCTATCCTGAAGCTCTGATCCAACAACTTCAAGAATGTTTGGCAGTAACCCACCTTAGATAACTCCATCCCAGCTACTCTGGCTAAACTTGAGTTCTTGCCAGAGGCAAATCTCTTAGCCTCCTGGGCCATTTCTTCAATACTGGCAATGAAAAAGCATCCTCCACTGCACCTGAAAACAAGGGAGCTATCTTAGGGGGCACTGGGCAGGCCACTTGGCATACAGCTCTCTGTCACCTGTCACCATCTGCCACCTGAGGCAACTGCTTTACTCTGTCCAACAGCTGGGCCGGCCCTGGCTATGGCCCTTCCCTTAAAATGGAAGCTCCACTTCGCATATGAACTGCTATTCTTACATTGAGTATGACTGTAGGTTCAAATTGGGGCAGGTGATGTACAAAGACGCATGATCCATGCATCCAGGGTGCAAATGCACAACTCCAGGCAGTCTTGATCCATCCTGTGTCTGATGTATTCCAGAATATGGATGAAGGGCTCAGGTCCATGCAGCGTCTGGTTCAGTGGAAAAGAACGTATCTGTTGTCAATTGCTGACTCGGAGCTACGGGAGCCTGGGAAGTTTGTTAAAGGATAACTCAGCAAAGGTGTTGCAAGTCCAATTCAGAGGTCACAATGAGAGTTGGCCAAGAAGTGTAAAGTCCATATGGGTTAAAATTCTTGGCTTCAGATTTAGGGTTAGTGCAGAGGAAGCTTAGGCATTTTTGTGGCTACTTTACATCTGATTTCCCGCAAGAAATTCGTAGCTTCTGGAAGGAGCTACTCTGTAGTTAATGCAAAGATGTCTCATTCAATAGATGGCGGCTGCTTCACACAAACAGTCCTCCATAAGCTGGGAGCTACTGCATACTTGTCTAAAGCCCTGGTCAGACCTTCACAATGGCATCAGCTGAGTATGCATGGAGGGAGGGTCAGGATTGAGCCTGCTCTCCCCTCCCCACCCTGATCTCTGCATGTTAAATGAAAGAACAGAGCCCTATGTGCATGAATAACCAGTTCACTGTTTAGATATTGACCCTGATTGATAAACTCTAGCTCAGGGATGGGCAACTTGTACCCTTCCACTTGTTTTGGCCTACAACTGCCATCAATCCTAGCCAGCTATTGCTGAAGGCAGATGGGAACTAAAACATCTGGTGGGACATAAGTTGTCCATCCTTGCTCTAGCTTATCAGTATGTAGCCAGTTTTGTTCAGCTTGAGCTTTTCATTCTCCTGGTCAACCCACCTTCAGTTCACCCTGAGTCTTTCTGACCCATATGCCCTAATCCGGAACGTGCTGCTCATAGATTCCTGATGGTTGCTATCATAGAGTTTGAAAACAGTTCGTAGATGTTACCTGCAGGAGGTTGTCAATCCAATGCCGTAACTGCAGTGGGATTGTTCCACCATTTTGGGACTTCCGGTGGTTCCGCTAGTAAAGTAGATGGCCATGGGCTCTTGGCTCTTGGTCTTCACACAGATGTGGTCTGCAGACGCTGCTCTGAAACACAAGCACATGGTATGGCCTTATGCGCAACACTTTCCCCATTTCACAATGACCGTACATTTCAGGAATGGAACCTTGGCCAATTTTCTGGTTGTTGGAATCCTTCATAATAAGTGGCCCTTGGCAGAAATCCAGTGGATTGCTGTCAGGCACCCAGATCCCTCCCAAGAGGCATGCACTGCATATTGCTACAGCTAGGGTTTAGGCTGGGGAGTCTGAGGCCCAGGGCCAAATCCGTCTCTCCTGGGGTCCCAATTCAGCTCTCCAAAAAGGTCCCAATCCTGCCATCTGGAGTTCCTGGGCTGAAAGAAGTCCCCTACCCCCAGTGTAGGCATATGAAAGGGGCCACCCCATTATTTTCAGGGAAGCAGGTTTCAGCTAAACATTAGGAGAAACCTCCTGAGAGTAACAGCTGTTGAACAATGGAACAAACTGCCTTGGGAGATGATGGGGGTCCCCTTCGATGAAGATATCAAAGCAGAATTTGGACAGCCATTGGTCAGGGATGCTGTAGAGATACACCCCTGGTATCCTGGTGAAATTCCCTCTTCATCACAACAGTTAAAGCTGCAGGGGCCCTGCCTTCTTTTGTATACGGTCACTCTAGTATAGTGCCTGCACCTTTAACTGATGTGATGAAGAGGGAATTTCACCAGGAACTAATTGCATACAAATGACTCTGGCATAAATTCCCTTTTCTCTACAACTGTTAAAGTTACATGAGCCCTGACCTGGATTTTATCTGGTCACCCTAGATGGATTAGATTGCCTTCAAGGTCACTTCTGGCTCTAGGACCCCATGATAGACAATGTACGGCGTTCTCGCTCTGTCCTCTATCCGCGCAAAGGTTCTCTCAAAATTCCCCACCCTTTTTGTGGGCAGAGAATTTCACAGAATTTCTCCAGAGGGAGGAGAAATTCTCAACAGTTTCCCATAGGTAGGGCTCACCTTTGGCAGGAGTTGAAGCCCAGCTTCTTTTTTTCGTAAGGGGTTTGAGGGGGGGAGGTTCTGCTCCCACTGCAAATGGCAGACTGCCCCCCTCCAGTTTATGTCCATCACAATCCAGGTGTGAGGGGGGCAGTGTTGTGCCTAGTTCCAGGAAAGAGGTGGAGCTAATGCTGAGCTCAAATTCCCCTAAAGTTTTCTTCCCCATGAAAGAGGCTTCCATTTTTCTGCCTCATCCTCAGGCCTGTTTTATAATTGATTTTTGTGGTGTTTCTGAGCTCACCTAATTGTTGCAAGGCAGCGGAGGTTGCTGTGTTTACATTTGCTTTCTATCACACGTCTCTCCCCTGCTCTGCAGCCTCCTAGGCTGCCAGGACTTCCGGATCTGAAAAAGCCCTTTGGGATAATGTCTTGTCCTGGGCTTTAACTGAAGTGTGGGAAGCCAAGGGGGTTGCAGGCTGCTGGAGAGAGAACTGTAGATGAAAAACAAAATGGAAGGTAAGCCCAAGAACCTCAAAACCAAGCCATGAAGATTTCTTCACCCTTGAATTTCTTTCCGAAAGTAATTCCTTTTTTAAATCAAATCAAGTGAGAATGGATGGGGGGGGGCGGGAAATAGAATTGTGGGAGGTATTTTTGGCACAGCACTTATTGGAAGATGTACTGGAGTAGGTCCTTGAAGTTCAGCCAGCCATCTCTGCTGCTTTCTGACACCATTATCTTGTTCTGCAGAAACTTGCATTCCGACACGACGGACTCCACTGCAGGGGCCGATGCTTCACTGGCAACAATGCATTTGGCTTTGGAAGCCTGGAGTCGGTAGGAAATGTCTTTCGTTGTTAGCTGGGATATCCCAGGGATAAAAACAATGCCTGGAAAAGGAGCAGGAAATGAAGTGAGCAGAGGACCTTGTCTGGAGTCTCCATTCTAGGAAGGCTCCGTGAAGTGTTTCCTCCTTCTAATGTGGTGTAGAGGTTAGAACGTTGGATTAGGGGAACCTGAGTTTGAATCCTCATTGGGTGACCTGGAGACAATAATTCTTTCCCAGACTATCCTACCTTACAGGGTTGGTGTGAGGATAAAATTGATGGCTGGGGGAATTAGGACAGCCCATGAGGCATAGTGGTTATAGTGTTGGACTGGACCTGAGGAGAACAGGGTTCTAATCCCCACTCGGCCATGATGTTTACTGGATGGCTTTGGACCATAGAATCATACAATCATAGAGTTGGAAGGGGGCCTATAAGGCCATCAAGTCCAACCCTCTGTTCAATGCAGGAATCCACCTTAAAGCATCCCTGACAGAAGGCTGTCCAGCTGCCTCTTGAAGGCCTCTAATGTAGGAGAGCCCATGACCTCCCTAGGTAATTGGTCCCATTGTCGTACGGCTCTAACAGTCAGGAAGTTTTTCCTGATGTCCAGCCGGAATCTGGCTTCCTGTCACTTGAGCCCATTATTTGAGTGGCCCAGTCACTGACTGTCATCTTAACCTACCTCACAGGGTTGTAATGAGGATAAATGGAGAGGAGGAGGATCATGTACACCATCTTGGGCTCCTTGGAAGGAAGGCAGGGCATACATGTAACCTATAAGAAATAGGGCAGCTGCGAGTTAAATGCAATTAATAAAATAAAATATTGATCCCGAGATGTAGAGCTATGGATCCAATCTAGAATGAGAATGAAAGAGAAAAACACCTACTTTTCATAGCATGCTCAGCTCCGTCTCCCTTATCATTTTAAAAGAGTAATTTCTTTTAGAACAATAGTGTATTATTTATTTATTATTGCATTTATATCCCGGCTTTTTTCCTCCAAGGAGCCCAAGGCAGCATACATAATCCTCTTCCTCTCCACTTTATCCTCACAACAATCCTGTGAGGTTGGCTGGGCTGAGAGTCTGTGACTGGCTTCTATGACCGAGCGGGGACTAGAACCTCGATCTCCTGACTTGCAGTCCAACACTCTAACCACTACACCACAGTGGCTCTCATGTTCCTTTCATTGACTCACATCTGTGTTGTTGTTGGAGAATATTTCTTTGCTACCAAAGCTTCTCATTGAAGAAGACAGCCTTCCCCTCCCCTTCTTTTAAACACTTGGGAGTGATGCTTGCACCCTCTTCCTTGGAGAAGATAGTGCTTTGCTTGCACCACACTGAGCAACAGCAGGTGATAACATCTTGCCTGCAGTAAGTAAGCATGCAAATAAATAAACAAACAAACAAACAAACAAATAAATGGGATCACACTCAGTTTACATCAGCACAATTCTGTTTTGGGGCAGCGTATGTTAACTGAAGTTGGATTCAGTGACAAACTATGCATGGTTTAAAATGGTTTATAACAGTAGTAACAACTGTTGGGGCCCAGGACACGCTCCATATACAGTTTTCAAAACGTTTTCAAAGTGTTGTATCCTGCTTGGTGTAGATAGGTCCCCTGTTAAGTAACCCTTTCACTCAAAAGTGCAACCCCGCAAGATGGATTTCCATTTAAGATGGAACTGTTGAGTCTTCATTGTACTGTTTTTGTCTGTTGCATTTTTCACCTCTTTGAGTATACATGACCAGGTTTACTGAGTGCTTTCAGGCAAAATATTAAACTCCTTTCCACCACCAACCCTCCCTCTTTTTTTAAAAAATGATTAACTTGAGAAATGGGTGGTTGTGTTATTTCCCTCCGCATAATATTTACCAACCTGTTCGTATACAAGCCATGATCAGTAACCACCACTCTGGAACCCGGGGTAGAACTGTCATGATCCTGTCACCTCTTTGCAAGCCACATGGACCCGTGAGCACGTTGGCAGCTTTTTGGGACAAGGCCCCCAGTTCCTCAAAGCTCCACTTGACCTCTTCCTTCTGGTTGTTCACCCACCAGAAAGCTGGGTTCCGAAGCCTCTTTCCACCCTAGTGGAAAACTCAAGTAGTTAGAAGAAGATGGAAGGTAGGCCAAAAATTCCCATAATCCTCCTAACCATGTTCGCATGTGGATAGAATGGGATGTTGTGACCAATGGTAAAATAGCCAGTGGGAAAGCAAGGAGCCAGGTGGACCAAGCAACAAATGTACTTTGGGAGTGGCCCTCCTCTCGTTCGATGTTTCCTTCAGACCCATCCCATTTTGTCCTACCCCTGGAACGTGGCCCCCCAAAGCTTCCCTGAAATGGCATCTGGCCCTCACTCTCAAAAAGGTTCAGTGTCATGGTTCTCTAACCCCTCGCTTTATTTGGAGACAAGAAAGAGGTCTGCCATGTAATCCACAAAGATTTATTCAGACAATACACACATCTTCTCCCAGCTGAAGAGAGTCTAAATGTTCTAGGGAACTTTTCCCTCTAGGCAAAATTATGCAAAGTAAGCAAACCAGTAGTCCTTTCATGGAAAGGGAAAGCACTTTTCTTTCAGTACGCCTTACTTTCAGGGAGACTGGTTCTGACGAAACCGTTTTCTATCAACCCCCCAGGCTGACCTCCTCTCCCCTTCTTTTGTCTCAGCCCGCCTTTCCCATCGACGGAATCTAGCATCCACCAGGCTTTCCATGCCCTCCTGATTCTCAGTTTGGGGGTTGTTTGCACCCTCAGAGATAAGAGCTGGCGAAAGTTCAGTCTCAGTTAGGGGAGAGCCCGTGGGAACCAGCTCCTCCACTCCCAGGATAGGCTGGTAATGCCTCTGGTGCCATGCCTTCTGCTTCAGAAGCTGACTGAACGATCGTCTGACAATCCTGCTCCCCACTTAAGGGGAACAGATTTAGACACAACATTCAGCACCCCTCCCCTAAAAGCGCACATAATACGTTCGACCCCCTGATTATCTACCAGCTATGGTCAGGGTCGGCCCTGCCATTAGGCAAAGTGAAGCAGTCACCTCAGGTGGCAGATGCTGGGAAGTGGCAGCAAGGTGTGTTGGAGGAAAAACCTGTGTGCCATAAGGTCTGCTCTGCACCCCCTAAGTTAGTTAGCTTGATGTCTCCTGGAGTAGTAGAGGATGTGGTCCCAACTTTAGTGTTGGACAGGTTCATCTGCCCCTCCATTTGGCCTTTGTACACAGAATGAAAGGGGGCACCATCTTGCTCTTTGCCTCAGGCTTCAAAATATCTTTGGCCAGCCCGGCTATGGATCTTTGCCTGAAGTGGTAGAAACCCTACCTTTTCCAGTTGTATCCACTTGTCCACAACATCACTTGCAAAATTGAAATGCTCCGGCACTTCTTCTTCTCCCCGGATTATTGCTTCATAGCGTGAGGTGATGGAAGAGGCAAGGTGGCTTTTGGCTCGACGGAAGAACAGACGAGGGGACTGCAAACTCCAGAAGCATTTAAACAAGGCCATCAGTATGCCAACTCAGGAGGCTGCTTGAATGGCGTCAACTCGCTTCGTTGCCCTGAAACGGCATTTCTAAAATGGGTAACTCTGAAGCCTTTGTAAACCTTAGAAGTTAAGGAAGGCCTGAGAAACAGACGACCTTGAGCAAATCGACCCCAGACCTATTAATTCATTGGTCTTCCTCAAATTTCCCCCATGTAAAATGAATGAATCTTATCTGTGTTGTAATGGCTATTCTTTTCATAGGTTGTCATATCGAAAGGGGCAGAACCAGGTTCAGATGTTTGGGGGCACATTGGGTATCAGTAGGTTCCCTTTGGAAAAGCTGCAACAACATCTTTATTACAGTCTATAAACCAGCCACACACAGTTTGAAGGATAATTTAGTCTGCCACCAACACTTTCCTACATTGAATCACCACCAGGGGAAAAAATTTAGCAACTTGAATCGTCACAAATTTGTCCGTGTTTTGTAACAGAGCTGTTCTCATTGCCTCACGAGACTTCCCAGCTAGGCGTTGCGTAATTGGATGTAGTACTTCACTCCTACTCTTTTGATAAAATTCACACTCAAACATCACATGATTTATGGATTCAACTTCGGCATTATTGCAAGGGCAGAGTCCATTTTTGGTAGGAACCCTTTTAAATCTCCCCTCCAAAAGCTTAGAGGGAAGAACATTAAAACGGGCCAGCGTAAAAGCCCTTCTATATTTAGGTGTTTCAAGCCAATTCAAGTAGGGTATTGGCCCCTTTGGCTGAATATCAGGAAGACCTTGAGCTAATGGGCAGCATGGAATATAAGGATGTCTACACAGGGTCTGTAAATCTATATCTAGCAGCCTTTGCTTTATAACGTGTTTAGCATTCCCTGGCTCCAGAGAAAGTAGGAAAGGCAAGGACAAACCCAGCATCAAGACTTTCTGTTCTACTGCCTTGCACCAGGGAGATACGTATTGGTCAGTAAAAACCTGATACGGCATGGAAATTGGAGATGCGGCATGATGGTGACGAAGCCAGAAGGTTATTTTAAATAACCAAGCTATACTTCTCAGCGAACTTAAGCCAGCCTCCAGGTTAAGAGCGGCTCCTGGCACGCACCTAGGCACGCCAAAAATAGCTCTCAAGAATTTGAACTGCTTCTAGGGGGCCCTTAAACATAGGGGACCAAATGGGGGCACCATACAAAATCTGGGCCACCGACTTGGCTTTGAAGATTCGAATGGCTGCCGGTAAGAACTTGCCTCCTTTGGCAAAAAAGAACCTTAGCAGGGCCCCTGCGGATTGCTCAGCCCTCTCTTTAGTGTATTTAACATGTTTTGTCCAGTTCAGATTTTCTTGAAACCAGACTCCCAAATACTTAAAGGTATTTACTTGGTCAATTTTGTGGCCTCTAAAAACCCATAAATGCTTCCTTCCCCTCTTTGCAAACATCATTACTTTGGATTTTGGGTAGTTTATTGTTAAACTGTTTTGATCACGATAATCCTTAAATCCATTTAAAAGCCTCTTTAGGCCTAGACGTGTCTGTGTAAGCAGAACCACATCATCGGCAAACAGCAAGATGGACACCTTGAATGAACCTAATTTAGGAGGATGAGATTGAATCATATCCAGCGATGAAGGAAGGTCAGCAAGAAACAAATTAAATAGGGTTGGGGCAAGGATGTATCCTTGTCTAACCCCCTCCCCCCCCCCCCCATTTACCGAAAGTTCACTTGTAAGATGTCCTTGATTGCTACATCAGACCTGGGCATAGGTGTTATGATATAGCACTTGAATCAAAAGTAACAACCTGCGCTCTATTCCAAGACGTTCCAACTTTACCCAGAAGCGGGAACGACTGATAGAATCGAAGGCCGATTTTAGGTCCATAAATGCTGCAAAAAGCTTGCCACGTTTTAGTTTCAGATATTTGTAAGCTTGATGGGCCCAAACCAGGCAGTAATCATAAGTAGAACTACCTGATCTGAATCCAATCTGCTCCCTGCCCAGAATGTTATTATTCAAGACCCATTCGCGGAGTTTAATATTAAGAAAACTGGCATATGCCTTCCCAATTGTTGAGAAAAGACTTATGAGCCTGTAATTATTTGGATTATCTCTTGGCCATTTTTTAAACAGTGGAATGACAAGAGCCCTACGCCAATCAACTAGCGAATAATTTTGCCAGTAGAGGATCCCACCATGCTGTATTACTTTTTAGCATTTCCGTGGGAATCCCGTCAGGCCCGGGAGCTTTATTCAATTTCAACTGAGTTAGTAGCTCCACTATGCTGCTGGAAACAACATCGGGCCAACTAGGGATATCTGTTACCAGTGTAGGAACTTGATTGGCCATCTGCACTCTGCCAAAAATTGATCGAAAATGCTTCTCCCAGATAGCCACAGAAATGTGGCAGTCTGAATGGCCTTTACTTATTGGCAAAGCTGAGCTGGCCTTAATGTCCCTCCTCTAACCACACCCCTTTTTCTTTGACTCCTCCCCCTTTAAAGTAAAACACATCTTGTCCAACGTGACAAATCCACTATTGGAAAAGAAAGGGGAAAAAAACCCAAGCAAAAGAGGGAGATTCTGGACAGATACAAAGAAGGACTTCACTCAGTGCATAGTTAAACTATGGAGTTCACTACCATAAGATGTAGCGATGGCCATCAATTTGGATATCTTTAAAGGGGAGTTGGATAAATTCCTGAATGAGAAGGCTATCAATGGCTACTAGTCCTGATGGCTATGTGCTACCTCCAGTATCAGAGGCAGTAAGCCTAAGTTGTTGGGGAATATGGGTAGGAGGGTGCTGTTGCACCATGTCCTGTTAGTGGGTCCCTGGTCATTCCCAAGGTTAACAGCCTTGGTTTTTCGGAAACAGGGTCAGTGTGTGAACAGAGTGCTGGACTAAATGGACCCTTGGTCTGATCCAACATGGCTGTTCTTACGTTCTTACGTTCTTATCTCTAGGTGTATGCAACTAAAATCCTTTACATCTAGTTTCTTTCTTCCGCAGCAGTCCATTAACTGTAACAAATATGGATGTATGCATGACACAGGTTAGTTAAAACTAACTGAAAGGTACATTCACAAGACCACATTCCCATTATAAGGTGATTTCCCCCCTCTTCCTCTTCTTGGAGCATCTGTCTCCAACCAAAGACAGGTGTCATGATTTTAGCCTGCTTTGAACCTCAGTCAGTCAAGTTTATTGCTTTTGGCCAATGGCCTTTGCATAAGACACACAATAACAGTACAACCACCAAAAACATAAAAATAATAAGAAAAAACACACACAGAGGTTAATCATAATGCATATAAATACAATATGTATATAGCACATACTATACAAAATTTGAAAATATAGGCTAGTATGTCATAGGTGATCCATCAGTGATGTAATATAAATCAGATATGGTCAAATGCAGTCATCTCCTTTACAATTAGTGGCTATCTCTGTTATGGATTTCTTTCTAAACTTTTTGGCGGCTGTGGCAAACAGAGCTATATGCCAAGTCATATATTTATCTATGTCCGCTAGGAGGTAAAAGATCACTTCCAGTGGGCTCTGGCAAAAGTAGTTTCCAATTAAGGGTGCCACAAATTGTTCCCTTGGGTCATCGTATAGGGGACAGTAAAGAATATAATGGACAAAGTCCTCTGGCTCAGGGCAACCACAAATACAAGTACACTCATTTATTGGGATGCCCCTATACCTCCCATCTCTATAAGCAGTGTCCATCATATTTAGCCTTAACGCTGTGAAAGCTTTCCGGAGTTGTACAGATGTCAAACTGTTAAAATAATCTTCACAATCACAAGCCTCTTTGAGTGTAAAATATAATGATGCACATGAGGATATATAAACAGAGTTTAGATCCTTTTTGATAGCAACCTCCCTTATAGTTCTCTTGATGACATTTTCTGTATATCTGATGGGAAGCCTTTAAGCTCAGTCAGTGAAAAACCATATTTAAGCATAAGCTGGGCTGCACGATGTACCCAGTTTTTAATTGGTAATCCATTAGACAACTCTATCAAACATTTTTGGGGGTAGGCTAGTATTATCCATCTGTTGTACCTTAAACCAATAGCATATTATTCTTTTGTCTATATGGCTCTCAATACTCTGCACACAGGCTCCTAACCTAATCATGGCAGATAATACATCTTTGGGTAAGCCTAGCAATGCTCTCAGAAAATAGTTCTGAGGGGATTCTAAACCTTACACCTTCAAGGTACCCTAAACCTCTGCCCCATAAAGAATTTGTGTCATTGTTTTGGCTTTATAAAAAGTTAAGGCAGGATTTACTAGGGTTTCCTCCTTTAGAGGCAGCAAATTTCAGAATAGCCTTGGCTGATCTAAAGGCTTGCATTTTAATATTTGACAATTGTTCTTTCCAGGAAGCTGTTTCTGAATAGACCAAACCCAAATATTTGAATGTTTTCACTTGGTTTATATGATATCTTCGTCCAAATGCCAGATGTGCTTTTAAGGGCACTTCCCAAATACCACAGCCTGTGGCTTAGTATAATTTATGGTCAAAGCATTTTTCTTACAGTATGAAGCAAGCTTCGCAAGGAGCCATCTTAGTCCCACCAGAGTTCAGAGACCTATCTCCACTACTGCTTTAAAACGTTTATAACAATTTTAAAACGGTTAATAACTGGCTTAAAACTGTTATAAACCATTTTAAAGCAGTAGTGTAGAAGCCCCCCTAGACACAAGTACTAAATGGTCCATGTATATTAATAGCGAAAGTTTTTGATCAAGAATTGTAACAGGGCCAAACTGAAGACCATCAAGTTACTATAGAAGTTAAACAAAAACGGTGCCAAAAACGGTGCCAAAATGCATCTCTGTTTAACTCCAACAAAAGTATTTATTTTCGGGGTAAGGTAGCCTGCCAGATCAACTTTGATGTATCAGTATACAATGTTTTAATAAGAAATAATAAACAACATTCTATATTGATCATTTCCAATTTCTGCCCTAATAAATGTCTAGAAACTGTCAGCCTATTCACACTATAGATATAAAACGTTTTAAACCAATATAAAACGTTTTAAACCAATATAAAACATTTTATATTGGTTTAAAATGTTATATATTGGTTTAAAACATTTTATATCTATAGTGTGGATAGGCTCTGTGTCAAATGCTGACTTCAGAGCTAGAAAGGTGATGTACAGCTTTTGCTTTATGTTATGAACGTATTTGCACATCAAAAAATTCATCACAAAACACAAGTCGACTGTAGACTTCCCTCTTTGAAATCCGGCTTGTATCTCAGATATTGGCTTTTGCCTGTCTGCCCATTCTTCTAACTTTTCAAGGAGAAACCTAGCATATAATTTGGAAGTAATGTCTAAAAGGCTAATGGGCCTATAATTTGTTGAATCTTTCTTATCTCCCTTTTTATACATGGACACAATAATACTTAACTTCTATCCCTCTGGGATACAGTCAGTAAGGTTTATGTGAGTAAACAATTTTGCAAAAATAGATGTCCAGTACTCTGGTCTCACCTTATAAAGTTCCATAAAGATCATTTGCTCTCCAGGAGCTTTGTTCACTGACTGTCTAGCAATGATCCCCTTGATCTGATTTAAGGTAACATCTGGCCATTTGGGAAAGTCTAATAATTGGGCTTGATGGACTTGTGAGGATGCACCAGTTTGAAGGCCGTACATTTCAGTAAAATATTTCTCCCGTTCCTTTCCTTGCACTGTAGCTTATCTAGGCTGACCATATGAAAAGGAGGACAGGGCTTATGTAACTTTAACAGTTGTAGAGAAAAGGGAAATTCAGCCAGTGTCATTTGTATGCAATTAGTTCCTGGTGCAATTCCCTCTTCATCACAACAGTTAAAGTTGCAGGGGCCCTGCCTTCTTTTGTATCTGGTCTGGTCACTCTAGTATAATGCCTGCAACTTTAATTGCTTTGATGAAGAGGGAATTTCACCAGGAACTAATTGCATACAAATGATGGTGGCGGAAATTCCCTTTTCTCATTAACTGTTAAAGTTACATGATCCCTGTCCTCCTTTTCATATGGTCAGCCTAGCTTATCGTTCTAGTACCTTGAACAACCAAATGCCAGAATTTCTGAGAATCCTTTTGGATTGCTGAATATCCTAATTCTTTCTACTGTGACTCATAATATCTTTGTTTCTTTTCTTTAAGTGATGTTTTATAATTATATCGTAGATGAGTTAAACATATTTGAGACAGAATTTTTAAAAATCTCTATTTTCTATTCCCTAAGTTCCTTAGCTAGTTTTTTTCTTACTCTTTTGACAGTCCTTATCAAACCACGTGTTGTGTCTAATTCCCCTTCCCTTGCACAGGGTGAAGGGCTGTCAGACATTAATTCATCTGAACTCGAACAGACATTCCAGTCCATACCAGAAGAGGAGGATGTGGTTCCCAAGGCCTCGTCCCCAGCATTTATCTCTCCTGATGTAAATAACCCTCCGGCTGAGAAACAACCCTCCTCTTCTGAAGGGGAGGGAGTAAGCAACCTCAGAGATGCCAAATTCCGTAGAAGGGAAAAGCACACGCAAACCAGGGAGGTCAGAAGCCGGCGCTTGGAAATATTGGTAGCTCAGAAAAAGCTTGATTTAGATCCCTCTGAGAAGTGACTCTCTCTTTCTCTTGAATAGATCAACTGTGTTGTTTGCATAGCTAAATTACGCCCTGGGGCAAAACGCTTTCTACTTTTAAAACTCCCTTCAGCTGAAGGAAGGGGTCATTTGCTAAATAAAAGATTGATTGCTTTCCTAAGAGACCTCTTTATTGACTTCAAGGAATGCAAGGGGTTAGAGAGTCAGGACACCACGTCTGGCTCTTGAGCCGACTTTTTGAGCACGCTGTTTGTAGTCATTAAAGGTTGTATTTGTGTAATTAAGGTCTCGAATGCCCCAATAACATTGATTGTTTCTAATAGGATATTTTCCCTTAATATGGCAAAATCATGGGAATCCAAGATCTTAGTCATCTTTTCCTTAACTTTCCCATTCCATTTTAGCCTCCTGCTGCCTACTATCAAATATTCAATTTTATCTGCTAAGATGTTTTTAATTTGTTTTTAAGATGTTTTTAATGATGTATTGGTTTTAATTTGTTTTTAATATCTTAACTGTTTTGTGATTTTTGTGTTTTATATTTTTTGTTGTTCCCCGCCTCGATCCGGAGGGAGAGGCGGGTTATAAATAATAATAATAATAATAATAATAATAATAATAATAATTTAGGAGCAGTGGAGAGGACATGTTGTGCAAGTGACAGTTCAAGGGGGAAGTGATCACTGTCAGCTCTTGGGATTATTTTAAAGGTATCTCAATCAATTGGACATCAATATATAATCAACGGTACTGGTGTATCCGCTAGGAGAGGTAAATATGAAAGAACCCTCCTGATCCCCCAATCCATGCCCATTACATAACAAAAGGTTGTATTTTATTATGAGTTGGCAAAGGTGCTTCCTTGCATGGTTGGAAATTGTGTCCATTGCTGCTCTCTGACAAATTTCTGGTACGTCCCCCAAGCTTAACCCAAATACTATGTTAAAAGGAGAGACAGAACACCGCCTAAAATGACCCAAGAGTTACGGGATAAAGAATCTATTTCCTCCAGTATTTGGTCAAGCCTTTCCCAGTGAGATCGTTCTTCTACACCAGACTTCAATGGGGGGATGGACGCCCAAGCACAGTTGACAGTTTTGAAGAAGACGTTGGAAATGGACAATACTAAGAAATTAGAAGAGCTTAATGATGGGCATTGATGAATAATAGCATTAAGTGATGTTGACACTAACACTGCAGGTCCTCCAGTTGATCTCCTAAACTTTGCCACTTTTTGTGCTGATGAAAAGTAAGAAGTAACTTTATTTTATTTTATTTATTTTATTTCTAACCCGCCTCTCCATCCAGATCGAGGCGGGGAACAACAATAAATATAACTATAAAAATCATAAAATAGATAAACCATTAAAACAGATAAAAACAATTATGTTATTAAAAACATCTCTAAATTCAACTGGGTAGGCCTGTAAATCAGTTACACTTTCATCTTTGACCCACATTTCTTGTAGAAAAATAATCTCATACGACTGTAGGTAGGTAAGGAAATCAACATCTTGAACCTTGTTAAGCCATCCAGCAACATTCCATGAAAGGAGCGTAACCGATTTGTCCACTAGTCAAAATATACTACCTTGGTCTCTATCCATTTGGGATGTAGGATGGATAACTTTAGTTGTTGGAATTAGGGTTCTTTCTGTTTTCTTTTCAAAATAGTTCCGAATACCACCTGGTTTAGGATTGTTTATTGGCAGACTTATATCGGTTGTATTATCTTTATTTAAATCTATATCTTACATATTTCTAGTTTCTTACTTGTCATAACAAACACCAAAACTCTCAATGGCTGCCTCTACAAGAGGCATTTAAAGCTCTTTCAAGGTGCATTAAAAAATTTACCTCGACAAGAACGGAGCACAAATCGGGCGTAGAGGCGCGTTTTCTCTCCGATTATGCGCATTATCAAAGGCGCGTTAAATAGCGAGTTTTATTTTGCTCCTGCCGTTAAAGCGCATTTTGACTATGCGAACAAGCGATTCTCCACATTAACTACTTGTAAAGCGCATTTGAAACAACCGGTAAGGTCACCAGCTGAGTGCTCAATTACCTCCTGCATACAAGCATTTACGATAAAGCGCTTCAGCGATTATGCGCATAATCGGCTAACCAGGCGTCAAACAGAATCCATCTAGAGGGGGTCAATGCTTGAGTACTCTGCCTCACAGAATTTGCTTAATCTGGCTTGAAGGGAGTTTAGGCTAGGCTGACCATATGAAAAGGAGGACAGGGTTCATGTAACTTTAACAGTTGTAGAGAAAAGGGAATTTCAGCCAGTGTCATTTGTATGCAATTAGTTCCTGGTGAAATTCCCTCTTCAGGTAAAGTTGCAGGCACTATACTAGATTGACCATATACAAAAGAAGGCAGGGCACCAGGAACTAATTGCATACAAATGACACTGGCTGAAAATCCCTTTTCTCTACAACTGTTAAAGTTACATGAGCCCTGTCCTCCTTTTCAGATGGTCAGCCTAGTTTAGGCTGCCTATTATAGTGAGTTTATCGATCAGGGGAAGTCACCCATATGAGTCTGTTAAGCCTTCCTTGTTTATTGTTAGGGTGAGTGCTAGTTGGAAAATTCTGGATGTTACTTCCTTTTCCATTACTGTCTGGCATATCATCTAGACAGATCAAATCCTTGACTTCAACAAGCTGTTCTGCTTTACTTACCTTCCCTGCTGGATTTCCTGTCACTTGATTTAGCGGGACTTCAAGTATGGGGTAAGGCGTTAAATGACTGAAGACTCTTGTGACTTCTGTTTTCTGATGCCTGAAAAAGCTCCTCATCTTATAGAACTTCACAGCTATGGTATCATCTCTAAAGGTTATTAGGGCTCTAGCTGCCAAATAATTATAGAAAAAGGTATTCCACCCTTTCAATATCCTCTTCTTTTAAAAAGTCTATCATAGATGCATTTGCCTGTTGAATCAGATGATGTTTCTGTTGGAGCTGTGTCACAAAGCCATATGGCTTTGGATAATTTATGAAGGCCAATTGAACATTTTTCAATACTAAAGAGGCACCTTGCCATCTGCTCTGTTGCTGTGCCTATAGGCTGTGGGCTGCTTATTTAGAGGGGAAAAGGAACTCTGCACATGCTCAGAAGCAATTTCCTTGATAAATTCTTCCTAAATTTCAGGACTCCAGGTTTGGAAACAGATTCTGGACCTGAAGAACCCTGGAAACAAAACAAGTGATGGCCCTAAGAGATGTGGATGCCTGAGCAGGATCATGTATGTTTCAAACATAACCGAAAGAAAAGCATCAGTCGAGGGACAGATAGGGCCTTTTCTTGCAGTAAGTTATATCCCTTCCTGCAGGAAAGCTTGGATGATTTAGGATGCAAGCCTACTCTCAGCCTAACCTACCTCACAGGGTTGTCGTGAGGATAAAATGGAGAGGAGGGGGATCATGTATGCTGTCTTGGGCACCTCGGAGGAAAAGGTGGATTCTGAGCATACCAAACGCTCTGAACACGTTGGCCTGGACAAGACGGAGACCTCCATCACACCTAATCTCTCCCCCCCCCCCCCCCCGTTGCCTCCGTGGTTTTTTTGTTGTTGTTTTACCTCTGAGGCAATTTGCGTCAAGCTTATGATCCCTTTCACCTGAAGAACTGCTCTTTCGCTCCTTGGCTTGTTAGCTCTTACACCCCACCCCTCCCCTTTCTCCCTCAAGTCAGGTCCTGGCAGATGAGCACTTCAACCAAACTGCCTTTCTGCCAGGCAAAAATGGAAGGGAGGGAGTCCAATCCTGTCTCTGCAGAGATTCAGTCGTTGTGTGATTTTAAAAAAAGCTTTTGAGCTTGGGATGCAAGGTTTGGGTTTTAGATTGAGGCTTGGAGCCGGCTGTTGGAAGGGATCGCTTTTCACTGCCAGGACCTGATGCAATCCATTCAAGCCCCCAGTTCCTTTAAAACTACACTGAAGCTTAGGGCGCATTGAATGCGCTTAGGGAAAATAATCCAGACTTTTAGTGTTCTAGGAAAGGCTGGGGAAGAGGCCGGGTGTCAGCAGGGCAAGGCACAACGTCATGTGAGTACCATGCTACAAATCCGCACACCAGGCATGGCGAGAATGCACTGCATCGCTGGTGGGATGGAGCGCTATAATTGGTTTGGGTCCGCCTTCCCTTACTGGATCTGTTTGGACTGCAACAACTGGCATCGCTCTAAAGTTGGGCTGCGGCTGGTTTAGGTGCTGAGAAGTATACAGAAGGCGGTGCAGCTGGAAAGGTTTGTGAGAGCAATTAAAGCTGCCGTCTCGTTCACACTTACGCCGAGTACACATTCACCGCTCCTCTTACTTGCTCGCATTGGAGTTAGCGGAGGCAAGTTGAAGAAAGTGCTAAAGAAATGACTGACCTTTCCTTGAGTTTGGACCAGAACTCTCCTGGCCCAGCAAGTCCAGCAAACACACAGTCCAGGCGCGATTTCTCCCAGGCTCTCTTTCCTTTCGCGCTCTCTCTCTCTCCGGGCTCTGCGCATGGGCTGCTCAGTATTGGCACAGCTGGAAACGGATGCCTTTGGGTACACGCCCACGCGCTGTCACTTGCCCCGTTTCACCGTCTACAGATCTGTCGGCCGCATGTGGGCAAGCGCATGCCGGGCATCTTAGCCCTCATCAGGGCATGGGCCAGCTGCCTATGCACGCTGGGCGAACCCCTCTCCCTGAACCCAGCACCCCGATAAGTCCGCCTCGACTTCCCGCCCAGCGCCCGAGGAGCAAACTCAAATCACCGAGAATCGCCCTTCCTCCTCCTCCTGTTCCTTCTCAGTAAAAGCCCTCTCCGCCGCGGAGGCTGGTGACTCCGATTTCGGCCGGGGCTGCGATTCCATTCTGGGTTTCAGCCAGAACCAGCCACAGCTCTAAAGGAGCCATTCAAGGTGCTGAATCCGTTTTGGGGACCGGGGTTCAGAACTTTCGATAGCTCCTTTAGAGTTCGGGCTGGTTCTGACTCAAACCCAGAACGGAATCGCAGCCCTGCTGAAATCGGAGCCACCAGACGCCCCTGCTGTTCAACGCGGCCACTTTTGTTTTGAAGTGGGGGGAAAACTGCTTCCCAGCAGCTGTTGGAACGTGGCAGTCAGGAGGGGCGATCAAGCAAGTCAACACTGAAGAGACATCTCCTTTCCTTTCCCCCAGCGCTGCAGCAGAACTTAAGACAGCATCTACACGACCGCTTTAAAACGGTTTATAACAGTAGTGACAACTGTTGGGGCCCAGGACACGCTCCACAGGCAGCTTTCAAAGCGTTTTCGAAGTGTCATATCCTGCTTGGTGTAGATCTGGCCCAAAAGAGTAGAGCGTCCCCTAGCCAGGAAGCTCCTTGGAAAACCCTGGCTCAGTGACTCCTTCTCTGTACTTGGTATGGGGAGAAGGCAGTAGCTGCTCCTACCTGCTCTCTCTGGCTCACCGGTAGAGGCTGGCGCCTTCGATGTCAGTGGGGCTGTTCCAGTCAGAACTAGTCAGAACTCTAAAGATGGGACTCCAATTGTGCCATGTTGCTATTGATGGTTTACTTTGATTGTCTCTCTTCACCAGCAATAGCTGCTGAGCAGCCGCTTTTGCTTTAAAAGCAGATTTTTTTAAAAAAAAGCATGCTTAGCATACAGCGTAAGTTTGACTTGACAGAGTTAGTGTATGGATATAAAGTGGTGGGGGGCAGGGGCAGAGACCCTTGACTCCCCTCCACACACAGTCCTGAGCTCTCTGGAGAAAGGGTAGGATGTATATGTATACACATGTAATGTGTGTGTGTACACACATATTACATATGTAATACATACATAAATAAATAAATATTCAAAGCCCTAACGGCTTGGAGCCAGGTTATCTGAAAGAACACCTCCTTCCATATGTACCTGCCTGGACTCTAACATCATCCTCAGGGGTTCTTCTCCATGAGCCCCTGCCAAAGGAAGTGAGACAGGTGGCTACTAGGAGGAGGGCCTTCTCTGCTGTGTAACCCCAGCTGTGGAATTAGCTCCCTAGAGAGGTTCACCTGGCGCCTACATTATATTCCTTTTGACGCCAGGTGAAGGCCTTCCTATTTTCACAATGTTTTAACAGTTTATTATCATAGTCTTTTAACTCCACTGTTTGAAATCTGTATTTTAAATCCGCATTGCTGTGCGGTTCTTTACCCTGGTTGTGTTTTTATATTGTATTTTTATATCATGTTTTTATACTGTTTTGTTGATGTTTTCAATTTTTGTGAACCGCCCAGAGAGCTTCGGCTGTTGGGCGGTATATATATGTTATATATATATATATATATATATATACCGACCACAATTTAAACATCACACCAAAGTATAGTAAGCATAAGCTGTAGTTTGCAAACATACTTCAAACGGGGGTTGTGATTATGCTTTGCTGGTTAATTACAAATCTTTGGTTGTCAGTTTCCAACGTCATGTTCAGCCATAGTTCATCTTCCTTACAGTGCAATCCTACACATGTCTACTCAGAAGTAATCCCCCCATGTTCAATATGTCTTTCTCCCAGATAAGTGAATATAGGATTGCAGCCTTTATACATGATGTCTGAATCGAGCCAATGGGCTTGTTCAGACAACACATTAAGCCATGGTTAGGCTGCTAACCCTTCCGCAACACATTAGAGTTGATTAGATGACACACTAAGCCATGGTGGTTAAACATTTTGAGCTAAACATTATGGCTTAGGGTGTCATGTGATCCATAACTTAGAGTGCTGTGTGAACCATTCCTAAGCATGATGGCTACATAACCACAGTTTAAACACACTCATTAACCATTTGCTGCAAAAGGGTCAGCAGTCTAACCATGGCTTAGCATGTTGTCTGAACAGGGCCAATGTAAGTCAAGCACAATGAGGACTTTGGGACAGAGAAATGACATGGCCAACCTGACGACCTGGACGCATGTATTGTACAACTTTGGGAATGTTTTTGAAAATTGGAGCATTCCAAGTCATTGGTCCCACTTCGCAAACAGGGTCAGGTAATTCAGAAGTCCCAAAACTGGGGCGAGAGCTGGACGAGGAGAATTTGGGAAGCATCCTTAGGAGGGAAGGACAGTTCAACTTGTTTGATTGCGGAGATCTCATTGCTTGGGATATTAGAACTAAACAATTGATTAGGTTAAGGAGCAAGAGGGGGGATTTCTCCATCACAGCAGATGAGCGGGACATACTTCCATTGCAATTGTTCAGCTGAATCTAGGCTTTCTTCCATTCTCGTTTCCTTAATACATTTCTTTGGATTTTTCCAGCAGCTGACTTTGGCAGCTCTTGGATAAACTCAACCTGTGTTGGGAAAACAAAGGAGATTATCTCATCTTTTCATCCTTATGCCAATTCAGTGACACTACTATAAATCACAAAAGTTTAGTTCTGTTTGTGTTAATGGAATTGTTAGGTTAATAGTATCAAACAAAATATCTCAATCTCTCTCTCTCTTTCTCTCTCTTACTCTGTGTGTGTGTGTGTGTGTGTGTGTCTGTGTGCGTGTGTGTGTGTGTGTGTGTGTGTGTGAGAGAGAGAGAGAGAGAGAGAGAGAGAGAATATCTCCTACAAACCAGCAGGACTGTACATTTGACCCAAAGTGGTCCACCTTGGACATATTCAAAGTGCTTGCTTAATATACAAACTGACTTGGGTTCAAAGTGGTCCGAGTTGTCTGGATTTAAAATGTTCTAGAATATCCCTTGGCATTGAGGGCCATAAGTAGGAAAAGACTCCTAGATTAGCATTGTTAACTGGTCTAGCTATTGGGACATGTACCTCATTGATCCAACAGGCATTGGGAGCTGATTTCAAAGGATCTACTCTAAGTTGACTAAGATGCAATCCTATGCATCTTACTCCTAGCATCCCCCAGCCAGCATGGGGCAAGCTGGACGTTGTAGGATTTTTTTTGGTCTAATCATGCATGCTTAATGCCTACGTTTGAACAAAGATTTCCCAAAGTTTGATCCTTCATACGTATATACTGCAATTTCCAGTGCCTATTCCAAAGATACTCACCTTTCTAGGATACTTGTAAGGAGCAGTAGCCTTTTTCACATGATTCTGCAGTTCCCTGGTTAATTCTTCTGGATCATGTGATAAAAAGGCGGGAGACAAGATGACGAAAGCTTTCACCACCTAAATGATGACAATTATATGCATTAATGACTCAGGGGGAAATGTTGGCTTCAGCAAAAGTGTGTTCTTGCTGTATTGGTCTACTTAATATGATTAGCCAAGAAAAGGAGGAACTTTAAGAAAATGTGTGGGGTGGTCCTGTTCAGGGTGCCAGCCAGCCCCCTTTCTGAGATATTCCATTCCATTTTTCAGTTCCTGCCTGCTCCTCTACAACAGTCAGTCACCAAGGTACATGTTTAATCCTTATTAGATTGATTTTGGTGTTCCCTGATTAGGGATTACCCAAAGATTCCTTGGACTTCTACAAAACAAGGGATTTCCCGATGCCTGAAGATACTACTGTACCTGGTGCTGGTTTTAACCTATAAAGCCTTACACAACTTGGGAGCACAATACCTGATGGAACACCTCTCCCAACACAAACCTACCCGTACACTACGATCAACATCTAAGGTCCTCTTCCGAGTGCCTACTCCGAGGGAAGCTCGGAGGATGGCAACAAGGGAGAGGGCCTTTTCAGTGGTGGCCCGCAACTACGGAACGATCTCCCCGACGAGGCTCACCTGGCGCCAACACTGTCGTCTTTTTGGCGCCAGGTGAAGACGTTTCTCTTCTCCCAGGCATTTAACAGCATATGTTGAGCTTTTTAACTGACCCCCTAGACAGTTTTAAATGATACGTAGTTTGTTTTTAGGTTTTTAGGGTTTTAAATTTTGTATATTGGTTTTAAAATGTTCAATGTTTTTAATTTTTGTAAACTGCCCAGAGAGCTTTGGCTATGGGGCGGTATATAAATGTAACAAATAAATAAATGAATAAATAAATAAATAAATAAACAGTACCTGGTCAGATAGGCCCCTGCAATACAATATATGTCATATGCAATATTTCACAAAGTATTTCTCTTTTCCAAGTGAATACACTGCATGTGTCCCTGTGTGCCTCTAATGGGATTTGCAGAATGGCTGGTTCACCGTTATTACCTCTCCTCTGATGGGATCTGGGCTGCTGACAACCGCAGATTCCACAACAGCCGGGTGTTCTATCAAGGCACTCTCCACTTCGAAGGGGCCAATGCGGTATCTAGGAGAAAGTGTTGTCATTTCCCCCTGCCTTTTGGGACTGAAGGCGGAACAAATGAATGAGGAAGCAACAACCCTGACCTCAACCTACCCAGAAGAATTAATGACGTCATCTGACCTTCCAACGAACCAGATGTAGCCTTCTTCATCTTTGGTCCCTCGGTCTCCAGTGATATAAAAATTCCCACGCTCAGTGGCTGCCGTTTTCTCAGGGTTATCCTGGCAATGACAAAACATTGAACTTGAGCCTGCTGATCCATGAGAACGTAAGAAGAGCCATGCTGGACCATACCAAGGTCCATCTATTCCAGCACTCTGTTTCCACAGTGGCCAACCAGTTGTCAACCAGGGACCCACACACAGGACATGAGTGGAACAGCATCCTCCCACCCATGTTCCCCAGCAACTAATGTATACGGGCCTACTGCTGGCTTCGGGGCTCGGTGTGTGTTATGAGCAGGTGGTGGTGGTGAGTTGAGATGAGATGCTTTCACGTTGCCCTGGTCTTCTGAGTGGGACCACTGCTTCCTGTCTGCTACCTCTGCTGCCCATTTGCTGGCATTCTCCACTGGTACCCAATCTACACCACCAGCACCCCACATAGAGTGAAAGAGAAATGGAGATTGCTGCTGCTCCATCTTCTATTTTTCTGCTATTACTAATTTATTTTGAGAGGACAAGTGAATAAGCAGCAAGGCAGAAGGGGAGCTCTGGAGTTGGTATTGGGCCACCTTGCAGGCTTATGGGCCACGACCAATGCCCAGCAATGCCCACCTCTGACACCAACCCTCTTTTCAAAAAACCAAGGCTGTTAACCTTGGGAGTGAATGAGGATTTAAAACAGAGGTTTCAGGTCTGCAGTGGAGGCTGGCGGCTCTGATTTCAGCGACTCCACTCTGGGTTTCCGTCAGAAGCAGTCAGAACTCCGATGAAGCTATCCAAGGTACTGTTGTGAGTCAGTTATGACAGAGATAAGGAACAGCTGAGCGGGGAGTGCATGGGGCGTGACACTCCATAGAAGCTGGCGGAGACTGGCTGGGCTTCAGGCCAGCTGACGCTAATGGCTCATTAATCCCCGTCCCATAAAAGTCTGGCCAGAGCTCAGCCAAAGTGCTGAAAGCAACGACCGTCTTGGATGTCTCTGCCTTTGCTCCGTGCTTCTCAGTTCTGTGCTTTTGATTCAAGCCTTGACTCTAACCCTTGGATTGTGACTCGACTATTCTCCTGTGTGTTCCTGAAACTTTGGACTTGCCTGAACGTATCCTGACCCTGTGGACCAGCTTCCTGACTATGCTTCAATGTCTTGCGATTACAATACTGTTACCTGGATTTCAAACAGCAAGTTCGGCTTTTGACTGACAGACTGGATTACTGACCTCAGACCTGGACATTCCGAAGTGGCATCCTTGAAACATGGCAGTTTGCTTTCAGCCCTTTGGCTGAGCTCTGGCCAGACTTTTATGGGACGGGGATTAATGTGCCATTAGTGTCAGCTGACCTGAAGCCCAGCTGGTCTCCTCCAGCTTCTACGGAGTGTCACACCCCAGACACTCCCTGGCTCAGCTGTTCCTTATCTATGTCATAACTGACTCACAACAGGTACTCAGTGTGGGGATAGGATTCAGCCCCCTGGAGTGCTCCTCTATAGTTCTGGATGGTTCTGACTGAAACCCAGAGTGGATTCACAGCCCCACTAACACTTGTACCGCCAGCCTCGACTGGATGTCTGATGTCATTATGCAGCCTGATATGAAACAGCACTTTTCATAGCAGGAATCTAAACCCTGAGCAGATTTCATGTGAAGTCTCACACCTGAGCAAACACCAGCTAATGCCATCAACTCTACTGCAAAGTGAAGCAACTGTTCAAAGTACTAACCGTGCTTGCGAAAGCACACGCAGAAAAAACACACTTACTATATACTGTAAGAAGAGACAAAATGGTCGTCTCGGTTTGATTCTGATAGCAACATCCCCTTCTACCCCAGGAGGCTGAACATTGCCTTGATCGTCAATGATCTGTAGAAGCAGAAACAAAAAGAAGAAAAAGGAAGAAATGCACATAGCAGCGTTGATTGAAAATCCCCATATGTATCATCAAAATCAAAGTTGCACTACAGAGGCTGGCTTGATTATCAGCCATTACGCTCTTTGAAGAGAGAAAGCAAGAAAGAAAACAGAAAAACAGAAAAGTTTATTCCGAAATCTCTAGTTTATGTCAAAATCTCCATTACAGTGCAGAATCATGCCAGGAAATGGAAACCGGAGTCAAAAGAAGAACTCCTCAGGCCCACAGCTCAGTGGATCCCATTAAGTGCTATGGTAGCCCACTGAGTTCTATGGTAGGTTTCCCTAACCTGGCACCATCCAGATCTTTTGACCTTCTATTCCCATCTGCCCCAAGTAGTGTGGCTCATGGTCAGGAATCCTAGGAGCTGTAGCTCAAAATGTCTGAGAGGTACGAAGCTGGAGAAGACTAATCTATGGAATAAAGAAAAATGGTGAGATCGGAAGCTGCCTTATACTGAGTCAGACCCTTGATCCATTTAGCCCTGTGTTACTGACACTGACTGGCAGCAATGGCTGTTCAGGGCTTCAGGTAGGCTTCTCCCCAGTCCTACCTGGAGATGCCAGGGCTTGAATCTGAGACCTTCCGTGTGTGAAGCAGGTGCTCTACCACTGAGCTACAGCCCTTCCCTGTCTGCTAAATGCAGATACAGTTGAAAGAGGCAAAGGGCCCTTTGTACATACATCAGGCCTTTCTTTCTCTGCAGTGGCTCCACACCTCTGGAATAAGTTGGGGTAAAACAACAACAACCCCAACTTCAAGTATAACCTGTTGGGCTCTGAGCTGGCAGTGACTGAACAAGAAAAAGATCTTGGGGTTGGGGTGGACAGCTCAATGAAAATGTTGACCCAGTATGCGGCAGCTGTAAAGAAGGCAGACTTCATGTTAGGCATCATAAGAAAAGGGACTGAGAATAAAACTGCCAGTATCATACTGCCCTCATACAAATCTATGCTGCGACCACACTTACTGGAACCCGGGGTCATCCCATGAAGCTGATTGGTGGGAGATTCAGGACAAATAAAAGGAAGGACTTCTTCACACAGCACATAGTTAAATTATGGAATTCACTACCACAAGATGTAGTGACGGCCACCAATTTGGATGTCTTTAAAAGGGGGTTGGATAAATTCCTGGAGGAGAAGGCTATCCATGGCTACTAGCCCTGATGGTGATGTGCTACCTCCAGTATCCGAGGCAGTAAGCCTGTGTACACCAGTTGCTGGGGAACATGGGTGGGAGGGTGCTGTTGCACTGCGTCCTGCTTTGTTGGCCCCTGGTCGACAGCTGGTTGGCCCTGTGTGAACAGAGTGCTGGACTAGATAGACCTTCAGTCTGATCCAGCATGGCACTTCCTAAATTGCCTTTGGTGGTTCGCCATGCTACATCACTCCAGGCTTTTACGAAGGCCTAGAAAACATATTATTTTACTCTGTCCGTCTCCTGATTTGGTTGCTGACATTGCTGTTTTGGTGGTCTTTTATTGTTGTTTTTTATTGTTTTATTGCTGTTTTTATTGAGTTATTGCTTTTATTATAGCACTTCTGTCACATTGGTTTCATGTGTTTTTATTGTTGTGTGCCACCTTGGGAAAGCTTTTGCCCTGAAAGGCAGCCAAGAAATAGTTTTAGTAAATATACATAAATAAATACACAACCTGCTTGTCATTATAATATTGCACTAAGTAACAGATAATTTCCAGAGCATTAGCAGAGGCTAGTAGCTCTGATTTCAGTGGGGCTGTGAATCCACTCTGGGTTTTAGTCAGCACCAAATAGAACTCTAAAGGAGCTATCCAAAGTATTGAACCTATTGGGGGGGGGGGTTAGGATTCAGCACCTTGGACAGCTCCTTTAGAATTCTGTTTGGTTCTGACTACAATCCAGAAAGGATCATAGAATCATAGAATAGTAGAGTTGGAAGGGACCTATAAGGCCATCGAGTCCAAGCCCCCTGCTCAATGCCATTGTTGTACTGCTCTAACAGTCAGGAAGCTTTTCCTGATGCCCAGCCGGAAACTGGCTTCCTGTAACTTGAGCCCATTATTCTGCGTCCTGCACTCTGGGATGATTCACAAACCCAGAGAAATTGGAGCCATTAGCATCCACTGCAGAAAGTACTGTATAATATTTCCAAAATGATGATGGTGAAGACGAATTCAATTTATATCCCGCCTATATACAAAATACTCTAGGTGTTCAGGTGAACACCAATCCGGTAAATTCAAACTGGTCTTTGTACCTGGACATCATATGGTGGTGAAGCCTTCCCCATTGAGCCCAGCTTAATTTCCATTCCTTTCACATTAGAACATATTGTTACCTGTAAGAGAGAAAGAGAAACAGAACTAAATACGATCTGGGTGGCTGTTTTGGACGGTGGTGGTGATCTTCTCAATGCTCTATGAGCAGAGAACATGGCAATCCAAGTGGGCCGAAGTCTGGTGTAGAAGTATATGTATCATGGGGTTCAGATGTACACCAGAATGGGTTGGTCCCCCTCAATATTTTACTAGTCCTGGAACCCAAGTCTTGGCAATCCAGTAACTGAGTTGCAAACACTTTCCTATGAAACTCTTCAAATGGAGCACTAAACAGGAAGAAGCAGTGCTAGATAATGGCTGGCAGCATGGATCAAGGTTGGCGCCATGGGTTGGCATTGTCAGGCATTGAGGCTCAGGCTCCACTGAGGGGGGGGGGATACCCACTGCCAATCCTTGGAGTCCCATGGCACTGCTGTTCTTCCCGGTTCTTGTTGGCTGTTAGTCACTGAGAAACAAGCAGTGAGTTTAGCAAAGAGAAAGAACCATGATCTCCATAGGCCTTGTCTTTTAATTCCTGGGAAATGGTGCTGAATGGGTTTGGAAGGTGAGAACGTGGAGGAAGGGCCATTGATGGAGCGGCCCACTGAGACCATCTTACTCAAGAGCCACCCAAAACGTTCAACCAGGCCTAGTTCTACACTAGTGTTTTATAACAGCATTGAAGTGCACTATTATTGATTGATTGATTGATTGATTGATTTTATTTGCTGTATTTCTATACCGCCCAATGGCCGAATCTCTCTGGCTGGTTTACAAAACATAAAACCATAAAAAAACCATTCAAAATATAAAACAAACGACAGTATAAAAACATAATATAAAATACAGCATAAAAGCACAACCAGGATAAAACCGAGCAGCCATGCAGAAATTAATACGGATTTAAAATACAAATTTAAACAGAAAGGTTAAAAATTAAATTGAAGAACTGTTAGAATACTGAGAAAATAAAAAAAAGTCTTCACCTAGTGTCTAAAGGAGTATAATGTAGGTGCCAGGCGAACCTCTCTAGGGAGCTCATTCCACGGGGGGCCACTGCAGAGAAGGCCCTCCTCCTGGCAACCACCCGCCTCACTTCCTTTGGCAGGGGCTCATGGAGGACCCCTGAAGATGATCTTAGGGTCCGGGTAGGTACATATGGGAGGAGGCATTCTTTCAGATAGCCTGGCCCCAAGCCATTTAGGGCTTTGAATGTTAATACCAGCACTAGTAACTGCTGAGGCACATCACCAGGCTAAATTTCCCGAGCTTGCACATTGCTTTAATTTTTTAAAAATTCTTTCTACTGCTTTTAAATTCTATACTGGTTTTAGCTTGATTAACGATTTTATTTGTTTTTTTGCTGTGTATATTGTCTATACTGTTTGAATGATTTTATCTGTATGCCACCCTGAGAACCCAGTGATATAGGGTGGGATACAAATGTTTTAATAAATAAATAAATAAAATACACATTCCATATACTGCTTTCATAGTGCTATTTCCTGCTTTTTATTCCCCATTATCCAAAGTACTGCAGCAAAGGTCATTGTGTGCCCAGCAAGGTATAAATAAATGTGCAAGAGGGATATAGCATTACCATGATGGGATCATAATGATTTGACACATGGTGTAGATCTTGTCCAGCTCAAGACATGTGGACTGCACCTCCCTTTTGGCCTAGTTTTCACTTGCAGATTACCCAAAAAATGGTTGGTGTCTGTCCCTTCTATACCAGGTTTGCAGAAATTCAGGCCCAGGAGCTAAATCTAGCCCTCCAGGGGTCACAATTTGCCCCTCAGGTGTTCTCCAGATGGCTTAACCCCTTTTCCTGCCCCCACCTGCTTTCCTCCAACCACTAATCTTTGGGTGATTTCCTGGCTGTTGTGCAATTTGCCCCCTCCCCATTCTAAAAGGTTAAAATGCCACTCCTAAGGCTGAATTACCAACAGTAAGAGTTTTCAGCTACGGTTTGCTCATATTGTTGGCCCCAGCCCTTTATTTTTGGCTCCACCCACCACTGGAATGCAGCTCCCGAGACATTCACCAAAATGGAATTCGGCCCTCGGGCTCAAGAGGTTCTGCACTTCTGCTCTAAGCCTACCATAGTATCCAACTCATGGGCAGCTGTCTTTAAAACTTTGATCTAAAGAGTGCTTGCATTAAGGGGATGCTGCTTGATCCGATCACTGAAAAAGGAAGACAGGCGCACCGTTTCAGTTTGTCCATATCCTTCATAGATATCCAGCCCTGTTTGAGCCTTCCATCGCTCCATCACTTCAGGGTTGAGCGGTTCCCCTCCGGTCACACAGTGTTTCAGACTCATGAATTTGTAGCTTGATAAGAAAAGAACAGCAATTAACAAACTCATAGATTTCCTATGCATATATACTCAGAGAAACCCAACAACCCAAATGACGATCCTACCAGTTGCACTAACAACATTTCAACAAAGCATCCCCCGAAGGGAAAAAGGGGGCAAAATATGGGGAGTGATTTACCAGGCCCAGAAAATGGACTGCCCCTGATAAAGTGGGACACCTGGAGGAGATGACTCCAGGAAAAGTTCACCATCCATCAAATCTCATCTCAGTCCTTTACGCCAACTTTAAAATCACGTCACTGGCTGCCAATTACTTTCCTGGTGAAGTACAAAGTGTTGGTTATTACCTTTAAAGCTCTACATAGTTTGGCTCTAGGTTACCTGTGGGATCACCTTCTCCCTTACAATCCGCCCTGCACACTCAGGTCCTCTGGGAAGAACTTACTCCAGTCAGCAAAAACTAGGCTGACAACTGTTACCCAGAGGACCTTTTCTTCTGTCGCCCCCAGACTCTGGAATGGCCTGACGGAGGAGATTCGTCACCTATACTCTCTCTGAGTTTAAGGCAGCTATAAAAACTAGCCTTTTCCGGCAGGCCTACCCAGATGAACTTTGAACCAAGAATTTTAAAAAGTGTTGATTGTTTTATATGCTCTTTTAATTAATTATTTTAATTAATTTATGTATTTGATCTATATTGTATTGTACTAATGTTGTTCCCCACCTCGATCCAAAGGGAGAGGCGGGTAAGAAATACATTTATTATTGCTGTTGTTGTTGTATCTACATTTCCAGTGACATGATGAAAATGTACCTGGTAAGATTGTGCTGAACCAACATACGGTACGCAGTAGTAGCTGTGCAGAAAGTGGTGATTGGATAACATGCGAGAGTCTAGAGGGAGAAAATGAAAGTACAAACATCATCACGGCTCCATCGTGTGGATTTGGAATGCATCAATTGCCAACCCGGAAAGCATGAGATAAATAGGGCGACTTTCCTTGTATGAGTGATGCATTGAAATGGTTACGATTTTAACCATAAAGCACTTAATTTTCAACCCTGCATGTGTCTACTCAGAGATCATTGAGTTCAATGGGACTTACCCCCAGGTAAGGATACCTTGATACCTCCTCAATGAGACATGTGTCTCACTTATAGGGATGGGAGAACTCATTTGTGGCCACCTCGCCCTCCATTCGCCAGACACTTGCTGGCCAGCCGCTCCAATGCGAGCCACCCAATGGTTTACGGGCACCCCTCAAGCAGCCACCTGCTTCCCCAATGAGCTGCCATTTTGCACACAATGGGGTGCTTGGAGTTGAACAGACAGACTTCAATGATGTGTATGAAAGCATTAATAAAGTAATTTGAATGTCTCATAGACTGGCTGTAGCCTGGATTTATTCTCTCTGGTAATAAATGTGGCGCCACCAGACTTTATTTGCATAAGGCAACTGTCAGGGTCCCTTCTATGACCAGGACCTCCTGAGCAACTCCTTAAGGATCTCTGCCTCCTTAAGAGGCCCACCTTCCTTCTTTTACCTTCCCCTTCCCCAGTAACTTGCTGTTTAGGCTGTAGACATGTGGCTTAACACTACCGTTTACTACTATATTAAAACAACTAAATTACAATAAAGATATTTAGTCAATAGAGCTAAACAAAAGTCGTAAAAATGCAAGTTCTTTTACCCTAAGCTGCACCTAGCCTTCTTCAAGCTGCATCTTTCTTCTCCTTCCTTGTGGCCTGGCCTTTCCTACCTCTGCCTTTTCGCTAGCTGGCTCTTTCACTCATTTATACCCTCTTCTACCAAATCAGAAAGCACTGTTCCCACTTTGAAGAAATGAAACTCAACCAGGGAATGAATCTTAAGTGGAGAAATGAAACTACTCCTTTCAGGAGTAACCCTTCCCAAAGAAAACCCCCAGGCCTCTAAGGCCTGACTTTAATGCCTTGCCTCAGTAGGCCTTTGCGGTAACTCTGCTGTAAGTCACACCAGATGATCCAACATGATCCTGGGACTTTTTGCATGCGAGGCAGTAGCCACGGCCCTTCTCATAAATGGAAACCTGTATCCTGTATGTAAATTGTTATTCTTACATCGAGTATGACTCTGGGCTCAAATTTCAGCAGGTGATGTACGAAGACACATGATCCATTAATCCACGGAGCAAACACACTGCTCCAGGCTGACTTAACCCATCCTATGTCCGACGTATTCCAGAATATATCTGAAGGCGTCAGATTCATCCAGTGCCTGTTCAGTGGAAAAGAATGTATCCATAGTCAATTGCTGATTCAGGGTTACAAGATCCTGGAAAGTTTTTTTTTAAAAAAATAATGTTTTTTAAAAGATTTTCATATATTCAACATACCATAAACGTTATAACATAGTGTAATATATTAGGATATGGTATACACCCTTCCCCCCCAAATAAATAGATAACAAAAAAAGATACAATGGAATGAAGCCTATTCCCCTTATTACCGTTTTAAATTGTTGATATTATAAATTTACTAAAAAAATGTATTCTATAGCGGAGATTTTATACCATTTATACAGTCCATATTTCCTTAGTTATATTTGACTTATATGTCAGTGACTCAGAATCTATTGTATGTAAAATAAATCCCCCCCCCATATAACATTAAATACCAGTGGATCAACTTTGTCTTGTAGTATTTATAACTTATGCATTATTATTATTTTCACAGATTACAGTAGACCAGATGTTCTTATACCATGCCTCTTTATCAAGATGATCCAGGTTTTTCCACAGTTGTACTATTGTTTGTCTTGCAGCTGCTATTAAAAGAGTTACTAATTGTTTGGCTGCAATAGATTCATTTTTATTATAGTACCGGGACAATAAGAATAATTCTGGAGTAAACTGAATACATTCCTTTGTTATCTGTAATAACTCCTGATGTACCATATGCCAGAACGGTTGAACCCATGGGCATTCCCACCAGAGGTGATAACATGTACCTGGAAAGTGAGTTACAGGATGACTCAGCAAATGTGTTGTAAATCCAGTTCAGAGGGCACAAAGAGAGTTGGCTAAGAAGTATAAAGTCCATAAGGGTGAAATGGATTACAGAGTAAAAACTCTTGGCCTACTCCAGTGCTTTCTTCCTGCCTTTGAGATTCAGGGTTAGCTGAGGAAACCCAGGCATTTAGTGGCTACTTTACAACCGGTTGCCAGTGGAAGATGGTAGATCTGATGTCAAGGGGCAGTGAATAGGCTCTGAGTTTCAGTCAGAACCACTCCAAGGGAGATTCAGGACAAATAAAAGGAAGGACTTCTTCACACAGCACATAGTTAAACTATGGAATTCGCTACCACAAGATGTAGTGATGGCCACCAATTTGGGTGGCTTTAAAAGGGGGTTGGATAAATTCCTGGAGGAGAAGGCTAGCTGAGGAAACCCAGGCATTTAGTGGCTACTTTACAACCGGTTGCCAGTGGAAGATGGTAGATCTGATGTCAAGGGGCAGGGCTACTAGCCCTGATGGTTATGGGCTACCTCCAGTATCTGAGGCAGTAAGCTTGTGTATACCAGTTGTTGGGGAACATGGGTGGGAGGGTGCTATTGCACCATGTCCTGCTTTGTTGGTCCCTGGTCTACGGCTGGTTGGCCACTGTGTGAACAGAGTGCAGGTCTGATCCAGCATGGCACTTCTTATGTTCTTATGTTCAAGGTGCTGGACCCAAAATTGGTTCAGGCCCTTGGATAGCTCCCTTAGAGTTCAGACTGGTTTTGACTGAAACCCAGAGCTGACTCATCACCCCACTGACCTCCTCCACCCAGCAATTCATGGCTTCTGGAAGGAGCTACTCCATGCTGGATTGGGCCATTTCCACATCCCAGATGTAGCTCTGTAGTTGAATGAAAAGATGTCTCATTCAACAGATGGCAGCTGCTTCACACAAACAACCCTCTGTGAGCTGGGAGTTACTGCTCACTTGTCCGAAGCCCCGTCCAATCCTTCACAATGGCATTGGCTGAATAGGCACATAGGGAGGGTCAGGGGTGAGCCTGCCCTCCCCTCCCCATCTCTATCTCTGCATGTTCAATGGAAGTTCTGAGCATTGCCCTATGTGCACGAATATCATCTCACTGTTTGGATCAGGGGTTTTGAACCTCCAACTGATGGGCCAAATTCCTTCCACCTAAAGGCCAAACCCACTGATCATTTGGTGTTTTCCCAACTTTTGCTGAGGTTTTTTTTTTTTTAAAAAAAACCATTTTAAATGGTTGAAGAGCATCTGCTAAGGTTTAGATAGTAGGAAGAACTTTATGCTACAATACGCTGGTACTTGGGGCATTTTGATCCCAGTCTTTTGGCCTCCATCCACTCCTGGAATGTGTCCACCAAGAACTTCTTTGAATCTGAATTCTGTCCATGGGATGAAAGAGGTTCAACGCCTCTAATTTGGATATTGACTCTGTGACTGCTAAACTCTGACTTGTCAATCATGTAGCCTATGTTCCTCCTCCTGGTCAATTTGCCCTCATAGTCAGCCTTTCGGATCCCATAAGGCCCAAATCTGAAACGTGTCGCCCATAAATTCCCACTCTTTGCTATCATTGTTGGAAGGCAGTCCACAGACATTACCTGCCACTGGATGTAAATCCAATGCCATAACTGCAATGGGAATGTTCCACCATTTTGGGAGATCCAGTGCTTCCGCTAGTAAAGTAGACCACCATTGGCTCTTGGCTCTTTGTCTTGACACAGTCATGATCAGTGGGCACTGCTCTTAAAAACAATCACATTGCATGATATCAACACACAGTCCTTTCCCTCTTTGACAGTTGGCCATATATTCCACGAATGGTATCCCAAAGGTTGGAATTAGGGATATCTGTCACTGAGACATCTGCCCCTTTTGGGGCTTGCCCCTCACTCAGCTTGCATTTGTTAGCCAAGCTGCAGGGTTCTCCCCCCCCCCCCCCAACAAATCTGGGAACTTTTTCCATTTTGCTTTTTTTTATTTGCGGAAATGGAAATGTGTGGAAGTTACACAAATTACAGTTGCAATCTGCATGAATTATGCAAATGATGGCTGCAATTTGCACAAACTTCCATTTACGTAAATTTTAAAAATGGGAAAATCTGCATCGAATCGGGCCAGTTTATGGCTAATGAGCCAAAGTCTGGGATGCTGAGCTGATGAAAAGTCACTCTTAGCAATCCTTGGTGGAAATCTCTGTCAGACACCCAGATTTTGTGAACAAAGTATGCTTTGCACACAGTTACGGCTGGGTTTAAGGCATATTCATCCACATCCAGTTAAGGGATCACCCCCAGTTCTCATATTGGCCAATGACAACATCAGTTCTCATCCAATGGCAGTCTAAACAATCTATGTTGATCATGTTCTTCTGACAGCAGCACTTGGTGGAATACCCACTCAAAAAGGTCCTTGAAGTTCAGCCAGCCATCTCTGCAGCTATCTGACACAATCAGCTTGGTTTGCAGAAACTTGCATTCTGACATGACGGACTCCACTGCAGGGGCCAACGCTTCACTGACCGCAATGCATTTGGCTTTGGAAGCCTGGAGTCTGTAGGAAATGTCTTTCGCTGTTAGTTGGGGCGTTCCTGGAATAAAAACAATGCCTAGGAGACAAGCAGGGACAGAAGTGAGCGGAGATCCCAATCTGCATTGCCCAAGAGTGCTTCAGCTATTGGACAGTGAAAGAAAGTTAGCATGGCAGAGTGTTTTCTTTGTCTTGTTTGGCATAGTGGTTAGGTTGTCGGTCTAGGTTTGTTTGCTGCTAAGACTTCTCAGTAGAGAAGACAGCAGTTTTTTCTTCCGTTGGCCACCTGGGAGAGAGATGAATTGTTTGCACCCTACTTATCAGAGAAGATAGTACTTTGTTAGTTCCACACCGAAAGGAGTGACGTGAACACCGTCTTGTCTGCAGTGGGTGCTAATAAGTGAGCATGCAGGGATCGGCATCGTCAGCAGACATCATCCAAACGAACAGAGGGGATGACTATGCTGCCTTCCCATTTTATAGCAATATAATTCTGATTTGGGTTTTGGATATTAATCAGACCCAGCTTACATGGTCCTCCTCTCCATTTCATCCTCACAACAACCCTGTGAGGTAGGTTAGGCTAAAAGTCAGGCCCAAAGTCACCCAGTGAGCTTCATGGCTGAGCAGGGACTTGAATCCAGATCTCCCCAGTCCCAGTCCAACACTCTACCCACTACATCACACTGTCTCTCTTGTTTAACTGGGCGTTTTCATGTGTTTTATTCTTTTGACCTATTTTTACTTGTTTTGTAAACTGCCTGGAGTGCCAAATTTGGGTAGAAAATGGGGTATAAATAAACTGGTGTTGAAATAGTTTTTTTAAAGCTATTTCATTTTATGTCAATGATTATGGACTGCATGCTGTTTTCTTAGTCCTGTGGTTATTCTATTGCCATCAGATTTTACCACTGTCCTATGGTGATTTTTGCTATTTGATTGTATATACTGTCTTTTCATACATTGGAAGATGCTATCAGAGAGCTTGATCTGAAAAGGTGGCCTATATATATATATATATATATATATATATATATATATATACTTGGCCACATATAATGTTTGTTTATGAGATGTATAGGCTGCCTTTTAGGGCCAAGCCTTCCCAAAGCAGCTTCCAACATATGAAAACACAACATACATAATCATATGATAAAAACCAAGACATAAGAGCAGTTATATGTCTGCTAAGTGCTTCCAGGCAAAATTTTCAGCTCTCCAAAAAAGAAGGAAAAGGGAGAAACCATCTTTAAAAATGTTTAACTTGAGCGTTTTTTTGTGTGTGGGGTGGCGTTGGTGGTGTTTTCTCCCCAGTAATATTGACCAACCTGTAATATTATTTACCAACCTGATCGTATGCAAGCCATGACCAGTAACCACCACTCTGGTATCCGGGGTAAAACCGTCATGATTCTGTCACCTCTTTTCAAGCCGCATGGACCAGTGAGCATATTGGCAGTTTTTCGGGACAAGATTCCCAGTTCTTCAAAGCTCCACTTGACCTCTTCCAACTGATCACTCACCCACCAGAAGGCCGGATTCTGAGGCCTCTTCCCATCCTACCGGAAAACTCAAGAAGTTAAGAGAGAGATGTATCTGAATTTTGTTTTCGCTCACAAAACACGCCAGCGTGCCCTAATCGAAGCTCCAAATGCATGAGCGCGACCATGTGTCTGTCCAAAACATTCATAAATGTTTCATTCATGTTCATCTCATTCCTGATTACCAGATTCAGGAGGGAAATGGTAGAGGGGAAGAAGAAAGATTTGATTCTCCCCTCCAGGGACATGGTGGTCCCAATAAAAATTGGGTGCCCATGCACTTACTCTGGAGTAAAAAAGAAAGATCATCCTCTATGTACTATGCAATAAATGAAACATGGAGTTTGACCTTCAGTCTTTTAGTTTGAGGAACCCATCACTGTGTGAAGCCACAGGTTACTCTGAACCTTGATGAGACCATAAAAACACACATATGAATGTCCTGTTTTTCTACCAGTGACAGACCTGTCTCCAAAACAATAGAAGCCCTACCTTTTCTGCTTGGGTCCACTTATCCATAACGTCACTTGCAAAATTAAAGTATTCGGGGACTTCCTGTTCACCCCGGTTTATGCTTTCATAGTGTGAGGCGATGGGAGAGGCCAGGCATCTCTTAGCTTGATGAAATAATGTGCGGGTTGACTGCAGGTCCCGGAAGCATTTGAACAAGCTCTTCATGGTACCAGCTCATAAGGAGGTTTGAAAGTGTTGATTGGCTTTGTTTCTCTGCAGTGGCATTGGGGAAAAAAGTGGAACCCTGAATAGGTGTGGAGGAATCTGTCAATTTCACTGGCATATATATAAAGTGGATCCCTAAATAGGCATGGAAGAACCTGTTAGTTTCACTGGCATGCATATATATATATATATATATATATACATAGAATCATAGAGTAGTAGAGTTGGAAGGGGCCTATAAGACCACTGAGTCCAACCCTCTGCTCAATGCAGGAATCCACCTTAAAGCATCCCTGACAGATGGTTGTCCAGCTGCTTCTTGAATGCCTCTAATGTGGTAGAGCCCACCACCTCCCTAGGTCATTGGTTCTACTGTCATATTGCTCTAATAGTCAGGACGGTTTTCCTGATGTCCAGCCAGAATTTGGCTTCCTATAACTTGAGCCAATTCTTCCGCATCCTGCATTCTGGGATGACCGAGAAGAGATCCTGGCCCTCCTCTGTTTGACAATCTTTCAAGTACTTGAAGAGTGCTATCATGTCTCCCCTCAATCTTCTCTCCTCAAGGCTAAACATGCCCAGTTCTCTCAGTCTCTCCTCATAAGGCTTTGTTTCCAGACCCATGATCATCCTCATTGCCCTCCTCTGAACACACTTCAGCTTGTCTGCATTCTTCTTGAAGTGTGGCACCCAGAACTGGACACAATACTCAAGATGAGGCCTAACCAGTGCCGAATAGAGGGGAACCCGTACCTCACGCGATTTGGAAGCTATACTTCTATTAATGCAGCCCAAAATAGCATTTGCTTTTTTTGCAGCCACACCACACTGTTGGCTCATATTCAACAAGTTCCTACCATCCTGTTTATGAAGAAATTTGTGGGTTTTGTTAGGTTCTTTTCAATAAAAAACAATCTGAACAAAATCCTCACCTATTCGCACTGGCCAAATTCAACAGGTAAAGCTGTTCCCAGCATGGAGAAGATCATATTGTACCTGCCCAACCTGCAGCTAATAAACACAAGGAGCCTTCCAGAAAAAAAGAGGTGGCAATCCAAAGTCAGCACCAAGGGGTAGAATCCCATACATGCTTAGACAGGAAAAAAAAGTCCTATAATTCCCAACATTCCCCAGCCGGTATTGCTGGCTGGGGAATGCTGAGAGCTGTAGGATTTCTTTCCATCTCAACAAACATAGGATTGTGGCTTAAGTTGGCAGAATACACAGGGCTTCAAACCCAGATGTTGAAGAGCTAAGCACCCAAAGCCCTGGGTGAACGAATTGGTCAGATCTGCTTTTTCTTCATTCACATTTTGTGGTAGTGAATTCCATAGCTTAACTCTGTGCTGTGTGAAGAAGTCCTTCCTTTGATCTGTCTTGAATCTCCCACCCATCCGCTTCATGGGATGACCCCATTGGGTTCTAGTAGGGTGACCGTATGGAAAGGAGGAAAAGTCTCCGATATTTTTAACAGTCCCATAGAAAAGGGAATTTCAGCAGGTGTTATTTGTATGCATCCAGCACCTGGTGAAATTCCCTCTTCTTCACAAGAGTTAAAGCTGCAGGAACCCTGCCCTCTTTTGTATCTGGTCAAGAGGGCAAAGCTCCTGTAGCTTTAACTGCTGTGATGAAGAGGGAATTTCACCAGGTGCTGCATGCATACAAAGAACACCTGCTGAAATTCTCTTTTCTATACAACTGTGAAAGATACAGGAGCCCTGTCCTCCTTTTCACATGGTCACCCTAGTTCTAATTTTATGGGACAGGGAGAAACATGAGAGCTGGCTTTCAAATACAGGGCCATCCCCTTGCAGCACTTCAAATAGGGGGCTGTCCTCTGCAAAAGAGGACACACGGTAGGGTGACCAGATAAAATCCAGGTCAGGGCTCATGTAACTTTAACAGTTGTAGAGAAAAGGGAATTTCAGCCATAGTCATTTGTATGCAATTAGTTCCTGGTGAAATTCCCTCTTCATTACAACAGTCAAAGGTGCATGCACTATACTAGAGTGAACATATACAAAAGAAGGCAGGGCCCCTGCAAGTTTAACGTGATGAAGAGGGAATTTCACCAGGAACTAATTGCATACAAATGACTCTGGCTGAAATTCCCTTTTCTCTACAACTGTTAAAGTTACATGAGCCCTGACCTGGATTTTATCTGGTCACCCTAACACACGGCCACCTAGGCCTTGAATTGAAAGCGATCATTAAATGCTAATGCTTTCTTCCAAATGCACACTAGATGGCGATTGGTCACATCGAATCACTCTAGATTTTAGAACCTGAAATAGACAAGGGAAGTGTCTGAAATCAACTTTTCTAGTTTTGTTCTTGTTTAGAATAAGATCACCAATCAAATTGTGAGTGGATTCGGAAGAACAGGGGTGCGTGAGCAATTGTATGAATGCAACAGTACGGGGTTGGAAAAGGCAAAGATGGGAAGGAAGGATGGATGCAAGAACAGGGAGCCATCTCATTGCAGTCTTGCATACCAGGAGGTTAGAGTGGATACGTTATATGTCAATGGGCCCCCAACAGTTGCCAGTGCACTTCAATACCGCTATCCAGCAGTGGTGTGGTTCCTGCCTTTTATATACCTCTTTCATACCACTTCCATAGTGCAATATTCTGCTTGGTGTAGATGAAGCCATAATGTGTGTGTTGGAGTGTAGATTCCCCCTTCATGTTAACATCCCTCTTATAAAATTAGACAAGAAACTAGACGGCCCTGAATCTATCCCCATGGCTAGGCCTGGAATGCTTTTATGAAAAGAAGAAAACAACAATGCTGATATCAGAGCTCGCACCACGACCAAGTATGAACACGGCTTGGGGCCAGGTTATCTGAAGGAATGCCTCCTCCCATATGTACCTGTCAGAACCCTAAGATCATCTTCAGGGGTCCTTCTCCATGAGCCCCTGCCAAAGAAAGTGAGGCAGGTGGCTACCAGGAGGAAGGCCTTCTCTGCTGTGGCACCCCGGCTGTGGAATTATCTCCCTAGAGAGGTTTGCCTGGCACCTACATTATACTCCTTTCAACACCAGGTGAAGACCTTTTCATTTCCCCAGTATTTTAAGAGTTTACCTTCTTAGTTTTCTAACTTTGCTGTTTTAAATCTGTATTTCAAATCACTGTAAATCTCTGCATCACTGCTCGGTTTTATCCTGGTTGTGCTTTTATATTGCACTTTTATATTGTGTTTTTAATATTGTGGTTTGTTTATACCATGAATCGGACTTGATGGTTTTAATTATTGTAAACCGCCCAGAGAGCTTTGGTGTTGGGGAGCATAGAAATGCAATAAATATATAAGTAAACACACACACAAAAAGATGTCCCCCCCTTTTTTTACTTCAATTGTTCACTAGCACACCATGCTGTGTTTTTGCATGCATGGCTCTTTCCAGCCAACTTTCTGAAGCTGACTGTTATCTCCCAGATCCTTGGTGTTGTCTTCCTATCTGTTTCCTTCCTTCTGATCCTCATCTCCATTGTTTCAAAAATGCAAACAGGAGCAAGACAGAGGCTTCCAAACTTGGCTTCTCTCTCTCTCTCTCTCTCTCTCTCTCTCTCTCTCTCTCTCTCTCTCTCTAATCAACAGCTCAAGCGAACTATTAGCAGCCCTAACATTTCAGATAGGGACCAACTTAGCTCTGTTTGCAGAAAGCTGTTGTCCTTTCTATATCTAACTGGTGGGAATTGGGCCATGTGGTACCAGTGATAAGGTAACAGGAAGTTTTTAACCATAGTGAGTCGACTCCATTTCCTTTTCTTCCTCTTGTTCGGTGCCTGCGATTCGGAAGGACACCATGAGAACTCCCTGGCTCTTTCTTCTCCTTGGGTTAGCATCTCTCTCTTCCTTTGTGGCGGAAGGGACCATTGGCCCAACAGAGAAGAAGCCCAAGAAAGACAAATCCTCCCAAATCAAAGAAGAGGATCATGTTTTGGTCCTGCAAAAGAGCAACTTTGATAGGGCCCTGAATGAATCGAAGTACCTGCTGGTGGAATTCTGTGAGTATCTCCTATTCTAAAAAAAGATCACCTCATATTTGCAAATGTCAAGCAACACATGATTTGTTTTTTTAAAAATCGATTTGATATCTGAAATCCATTTCAATTTAACCTTATGCGCATCTTACATAGTGATGTGACAGCTTGGGGTAGGGGGAGGGAAATCCTGAGGAAAAACCTGAGGGTTTTTTGGTGTTGTTTTTCTGAATTTTTCATCTCCCCCATTTTTTTCCAGCCTCTCCCTACCAGCATTTCATATTTCTAATGTTAAAAAACCTCAGTGTAGCATCTTTTGGAGTGCTGCTTTTTACCCATGGATGATGTTTTTTCCGACAGGTAGCACAGCCAGGTAGTAGTGAGTGTACAAAGCTAGACCTGTATACATACAACCCTTGGGAGAGTTTTTTTTTTCAGGAGTGGGGTTCAAGATCTTTCTCAGGAGTGAGATTCATCATTAACAGTGGTTCCCATCCTTTTCTGGGGGGAGTGCTGATCTACACCAAGCAGGATATAACACTATGAGAGTGGTTTGAAAACGGTTTGTAGAATGTGTCATGGGCCCCAACAATTGTCAGTGCACTTCAGTACCATTCTAAAGCAGTAGTGTAGATGATGCCCTGGTTGCCAACTTTTATCTTCCGCATGTTCCCAGACCTTGCATTGTTCCAGGGCCATATGGTGTGTGTGTGTGTGTGTGTGTGTACAGAAATGGTAGGCACCGCACACAAAGAGGGCAAGGAATATGCAGAGAACATTTTGCAGAGTGACCTTCTTTTCCTAGGGGTGACGGATGAGAAAAAAGAAGAAGAAAACCTCAGAAATGTTCTCAGAAAAAAAAAAGTCTTTTGGGAAGTTTTGACTCAGCTCCAGTGGAAATCATATGTGGATTGCCACGCAGAACAGCAGCGAATACAACTATTTCGCTAAAAATCCATATTCACCATAGGAAGCCACAAATGATGTTATTGTTATGGTTGAGGCTTTAGGGAATTAATCCCACAATCCAATTGATGAAAGCATGCCACCTTGTTACTATCTAACTCAGGGTACAGATGTATATTTGACTGAGGGACAAATTGCCTCCCCCCACCCCCGCTATCTGTAGACCAGATGATTTCATGTTCCTCATCAAGATCTTTCTAATTTATCTATTTGTACGCTAAAACAGGAGGGGCGTTGAAGTTAGTACCAGTCATAGTAGTTGATTAACTTCTCAGCATACCAAACCACTAAAGCAAATAATTCAATGCAAATTGTTAACATGGTGAAATGAAACCATGGTGATTTCACTGAACCAAATCCCATCAAGCGTACAGTATCAAAAGTATCACTGTCAAAGGAAAAGCTTCCAAGGTGAAGTTCAGTTAGTTTCTAAAGGCTGCCATATGTTGATGATCTCCCTCTTTATCTGATATATCTTGTACATGCCATACTCATGTGAGAAAGGATCTGTTGTACGCCATTCATTGGCAGATTTCAGGCTTGTGGAATCGACTTTGATTTTTACTAGATTCCCACAATCCATTAACCAGAGCCTGGTGCAAAAGACATGGGGTTGGATCTAGGATCTACCTACCAGAAGACGAAGGGCTCTGGTTGCAGAAGGACCCATGTCCCCATGTTTAACCCCTGGCGACCTCATTTGTTCTTCATTAGGACAGCTCTACTGCTGCTCTTGTTAAATCATTTGCAGTCAAAAGCATTTGCTGATCTACAGCAATCACCTAGATATTTCTAGATCTACTTTCTACCCACCCCTGTTGTTTATGCCATTGTTCAGGAGGGCTGGTGTGCATGTATGTGCATGTGTATACATACACACAGAGAGAGAGAGAGAGAGAGAGAGAGAGAGAGAGAGAGAGAAGTAAGTGTTCAGTGAATCTAGTTGTTTTTCTGGGAAGTACCAGGAAATTCTGCTAGACGCTCTGAAAATGTAGCATTTGGCAGTGCGTGTGACACATGCTGGAAAAAGGAACAGAGATACGTTGAGTAAATAGGGTAATGTTTTTGCTAGGTGGCTGAGAGAGAAAAAAACATTTACACTTTGAAGGTAAAGTTTGGGGAGGTGCGCGTGCCAGTTACAAAACCCTTTGAAGTGACTGATTCATGCAGCTTACTCTCTTGTTATGTAAGAGCAAACAAGTGTAGCTCCCTTCAACCGAGAAAAGTTGGAGAGTCCCGTAATGAGGTTTGGGGCTGGTCTGGATGGATGTCTTGGGATCCCATCCAGCCCTGCAGTTGTGATAAGGAGAGGGTTAATTTGAACCAGCAAAACTGCTGGAGGTGGCTTTGCTGGTTCTGGCAAAGTGGCCAGACAGCTTTCCTTGTTATGGAGAAGACTCTCTCTCCAGTGGACTCTTCTGGAAGAAGAGAAGGGAGCCAGTGTAGTGTAATGGTTAGAATGCTGGACTGGGACTCAAGAGTGTTGGACTGGGACTTGGCCATGGAACTTCCCTGGGTGACTCTGGGCCGGTTGCAGACTCTAAGCCCAACCTACCTCACAGGGTTGTTGTTTTGAGGGTAAAATGGAAAGGAGGAGGATTATGCATGCTCTCTTGGGTTCCTTGAAGGAAAAAAGGCAGGATATATCAATGTAAATAAATGTAATAAATAAACCTTTCATGAAGGGGGCTCGCCTTCTCCTTCCTGAAGGAACGTGTTGATTTGTGCTGTGTTGGGTGTCAAGGCTGCAGTTCACATGGGAGAGTGGTCAGGGGGGTGGCACAGACTGCTGCTGGTGGGTGGGGCAAAAGCCAAATGTGGGTGGGCCCAAGGCAAAGAGAGGGTGGGAACACCTCTTTCTCTTTCATTCTTATTCATCCATCCATCTTCCATTCTCTAACAGACACAAACACACAGAGAAAGAAAGAAAGAAAGAGAACAAGAAGGAGAGCGAGACCAACAGAGAGACACACTGCCTCCCCTCCTAATCGTACCAAGCCAGACATGGAATAGTCAAGACATAGTCAAGACATAGTCAAGAAATACCTGGAAGAGGGTAAAGTTAAAGCCTATTAGGAGAGCAAGGATAGAGATCTTTCCCCTGCTACACAGCTGATAGCAATTCAGCTGAGCAGCAGGGGAAAATGGGCAAGGCTCCCTGGGCCTGCACAGAGAGCAGCCAATGGAGTTGCCCACCTGGGGTCTTGACAGAGGCAGCAGCCTGGGCTTATGGCATCTGAGAGACTCAGACAAGATCAGGCTGGAGGAGAGAGCGCTTAGCTGGAGCTCTGTAAGAATCTTTAAGGCGCAAAAGCCCCGCTAAGAACCTAACGTTGAGTGCTGAAGTGTGACTGCTGGAATCCATATCTATGTTCAACCTGTATACATGTGTACATACAGACCATACATCACCCAAAAAATGACTATAAGCCTCCAATGCCTCATTCCAAGGAAACCCTGGGTCACGCCTGCACCCCTGGAAGACTCAATACTTGGAGAATTAGGGTGTAATGTGTATAAATACATTTAGGGATGTTGGAGGAGTCCGGTAAGAGGATGGAGTCTGGCGGCTATCCTTTTGCTAAGCGTCCCTGGATGCCAGACCTTGGACCACCAAGCTTGCCCTGTCTGGGTTTTTTTCACAATTTGGAAGCTAAGGGAGGCTGACACAACATCCGGAACTATTTGCAGAGAGTCCAGCTTTCCTCCAAAATGCAAAGGTTTCGTTGCACTTACCCGTCCTCAGGTCTCGGGAAGTTGAAGGGGGAAAGCTTGCTTGCCTGTTTCTTTCGCGGCAACTGTTGAAGGCTCCTGGTTGACTTCTGCTGATTTTTATCCGTACTCGGTGCCTGTGTTTTGTTTGGTTTTTCTTCGAGTGAGAAGTGAAAGGTTATTCATGGTGTAGCCTGAAAGGGTGGGGCCTACCGTCATGCCAACTGCGATGGGACAAAGTCCGACTTTGACAGTGCAATAACCGAGATAGGCATATGCCTTTCCCATCCTCTCCAAAAGGCCTCTGCTGTCTGAAGTGACCCACAGTAAATGAAAGAGTAGAAATAAAGCAAGCATCAGGCACGTGCAAATCTCCCTGGGTCCTTCCTTCCTTCCTTCCCCGATAGAGACATGAGTTAACAATTAGTGATGATACTAGTGAACAGACCCAGCTTTTGAATGGCCCTTTGTTTGACACAGCAAAGACTTCAGCAAACCTACACAGTGGTCAGAGTTAGGCTCTTTCTACACCTAAGGGTGTAGAGGGAGGGGGGCGATCCCGGACTTACCTGCTTCCAGGTCCCCCCCCCCCCCAGGATACAAACTGGAGGTGCGACATCCCAGAAACAAACAGGGACGTTGTGCCTGTTGCTTTGAATTTTTAAAGAGCCAGGGCAAGGAGCGTTGCAGAACAGGTAAGGGGAACCCCCCCCCCCACACCATCCTGGGGATGGAAAAATTGCTTCCCTCCCCATGGGCACAGAGCCACTGTGCATGGCTCCATGACCATTTCAGGTGCTGGGATGGCGGGAAAACTGGGATATCCCCAGTTTCTGTTCTCCCGGGGGGTTCCCAGGGTCTTCCCTGGGTTGTCCCCGGGATCCCCTGTGAATCATTTAGACACACAGGGATGACCCTGGGAAAGATCGCCGGTGTACACATGGCCTTAGACACGTTGGGCCTGTTCAGACAGCACACTAAGCTGTGGTTAGGCTGCTAACCCTTTTGCAGCAGGTGGTTCATGTGCATGTTTAAACTGTGGTTATGTAGCCACCACAGTTAGGAATGGTTCACACAACACGCTAAGCCATAATGCTTAGCTCAAAATGTTTAATCACTGTGGCTTAGTATGTCATCTGAACAGGGTCATTTTGTTTGCCTGTCCAAATGAAGGCAATCCTAGTTTTCTACTTTCCACCCACTCCTGCCATAGAAGACATTAAGTAAGATCACTGATGCAAAAAATGTGGTTGCTGGGTATAATTTTGAAGCAGCTGATACCAGTGGCTGGTTAGAGGATGATTAAGGAGGTCTCATAATGATGATGAAAACAAATGTTCCTGGGATTTGAAGCTGATCAGCAACTTAAGCTGAAAAGATTAAAATCTTCCAGCCATTTATCAAAAGTCTAATGGAAGTGATTGTCCATCTCGATCTTAGCTGATACAGTTACATAACGTGGTGTCTGGAAAAGAGCCATTGAAAGTTTTGCATTTCTACATTCATCTCAATCAGAGGGAGGTGACCCAAGGGCCTCCAGAGGTTTTTGACCACAACTCCCATAATCCTAAACCATTCTTATGCTGGCCGGGAGGACACCAGGGGTAAAATCTAACACAAGTCCTACTTAGAGTAGACGCATTGAAATGAATGGGACCTAAGTTAGCCATGACTCACTTAAGTCTCATGCATTTCAATGGGTCTACTCTAAATAGGACATACATTGGATTTTACCCCAGGCTGCCTACTCTGGTTCTAGAAAGTAGTTTGCAGTTTGCATTAGCACTGGCCCTCTTCACAAACAATCCTTGTATTCACACTTAACAGTGAGAGGGATGGTGCTGGGACCCCTTGAAACTACTACTGGCAAGACCTGGGGATGATGATGGCACCAGGTTGGCAGGGAGGGAGAGACGGAAGACACAATCTCACTCCTCACCATAGATGGGTCATGAATCTCTGGAGCTGCATGGTTCAACAGGGCCTCCAGGAACCTAAGAAGAGTCCTACTGGATCAGACCAAAGTCCTATCTAGCCTACTATTTCACTTCCTACAAGCAGGAGATGAGCGCAACAGTACTCTCCCACCCATGTGTCCCCAGCAGTTGGTGTTCATAGGCAGACTGCCTCTGATACTGGAAGTAGTATATAGCCATTATGGCTGGGACCTAGTGAAGCATTGCCTGCTTCCCCAGTCTGGTACCCTCCAGATATTTTGGGTGACAATTCCCAAGATTCCTGACAATTATAAGGATAGGCAGCCATCTTTGAGCTTGTCATGGTTCTTTGAACAACAACAACAACAACAACTTTATTTCTTATCCGCCTCTCCCTCTGGATCAAGGCAGGGTACAGCAACAAATACAAAACACCGTAAAATACATATATAACGAATTACAAGTATATAAAACAAATGCATTATTAAAAGGCATCTTAAAATTCAACTGGGTAGGCCTGCTGGAAGAGATCAGTCTTTATGGCTTTCTTAAATTCCGGGAGTTCACATTCCCAAATGTAGGCTGACCATATGAAAAGGAGGACAGGGCTCATGTAACTTTAACAGTTGTAGAGAAAAGGGAATTTCAGCCAGTGTCATTTGTATGCAATTAGTTCCTGATGAAATTCCCTCTTCATCACAACTGTTAAAGTTGCAGGGGCCCTGCCTTCTTTGGTATATGGTCACTCTATTATACTGCATGCACCTTTAACTGTTGTGATGAAGAGGGAATTTCACCAGGAACTAATTGCATACAAATGACTCTGGTTGAAATTCCCTTTTCTCTACAACTGTTAAAGTTACATGAGCCCTGACCTGGATTTTATCTGGTCACCCTACCCAAATGCAAACATCCTTTTTTTAAAGATGAGGCATGCACATTTTTAATTGGGGAAAATGCATATTTGTTAAAGCAGGTACCCAAAATACACCCTCTCCCCCATTCATTGAAGTGTGAAAATGCATCCTGTTTGAAAACGCATGGTTTTTGAGCAGGCCTCGGAAATGTCCGAACATTTTCTCCAAAAATGCATGCATGGTCATGTTTAGGATTGCAAACGGGCTTCTCTGAGTGTTTCGTGACCAGAAATGAAAATCTCATACATTGGCCATGCTGGTTGGGGCTGATGGGAGCTGAAGTCCAAAGTGACTGCAGGACACCAATTTGGGGGAAAGCTGATGAAAGGGCTATGAATGGAAGAGAACCATCTCAAGATGTTGAAACAGTTTTAAAAAAAAAAAAAAAAACAAATAAAACAGGGCTTTTTAACAAATAAAATCTGATTCAGTAACTTTTACGAATAAAATCTCTGTTTCATCATCTTGAGATGTTCCTCTTCATTTCATGGGTCCATTTTGGATGCTCTCCCAGTAACCTTGTGAACCTTTTGGAATCACACCAATGACTCAATAAGCCATCACTTTCCTCTATACTGGGTTCTTTCCAGACATTGCTTTGTCGGGACCTTCTCAGAGTTTGGTTGTGGAATTTGCTAAAGCGGCGGAACAGCTGAAAGATGAAGCCGTGGAGATCCGATTTGGCAAAGTGGACGTGACAGAGCAGAAGGACTTGAAAAGGGAATTCGACATCCAGGAATATCCCACCCTGAAGTTTTTTGTGGATGGTGACAGAAAGAATCCCATTGACTGCAAAGGTAAAGGAACACAGGGTTTCAGGTGTGCCGATGTTGCAGGTGACTGTTTGCTCACAAGGGGGAGCTGGCACCTAGCTCTCAAGCAAGCCATGAGATAATATCAGAACTTCAGCCTCAAGCACATACAAGGAAGTTGAGTAGCATTGATCCCAAGGGAGGAGGGGTGTATTACACATCATACACACACAAAGAGGAAAATAAGTCTAGATTGGCCTGCAATATGTATATGCTCATTTATATGAAAAGTAGCACATCTGGAAATACCGACTATAAGTTCAGTAGAAACAGGATGTATCTCACCCTAGTGAAAAAGATGGTGACCAAGTGATCAGTGAGCCTGTTGCTCTTTCTGTAGCCCATGTACTAACTATTGAAGGGCCACCTAAGAAGAAAAGCCTCACTGGCTCAGACCAAAGTCCAGCATTCTATTCCCACAGGACCAACCAGCTAGCTATAGAAGGCCCCCAAGTAGGACATGAGTATGATAGTATCCTCTCACTTGTGTTCCCCAGCAACTAGTATACCGACACATATTGCCTCCAATACTGGAGGTAACATATAGTCAGCATGCCTAGTAGCCATTGATGGGTTTCTCCACCATGGATCCATTTTAAAGCCACCCAAGTGGCAATCAGTACATCTTGAAGGGAAAATTCCATAGTGTAACGGCACTGTGTGAAGTATTACTTCCTTTTACCTCTCCTGAATCCTCCCTACTTCAAGGCCCTTTCTTACCCGACTTCCTCACTTCTGTCCTCCATCAAGGGAGGTCTTAAATACTGCTGTGAAGATGGGAGAGGGTCTGCTCCATCAGGCTTCTCAGGCCAATTGCAAGCTTCTGGACTAGACTCCTCCCTTTTTTTTTTTGTTACTCAAGCTAGACTGAAATGGAAAAGGGTCCTTTTATACTCTTTCCAGTTCAGCAGGATCCAATGGCCAGCCTGAGTGGGCAGAGTCAGTCCAAGTCCTGAAGATACTTATCTGAGAAGACTGCCACCTGCAGTTCAGTCACTCACCACATGGGGCAGCCACACATGAATCCAGCAGTTCTTAAAAAGTCCACTCTACCCCCTCAGGACTCTATCACCTCATTCTACTTCCATGGGTAGCCCAGGCTTAAATCCCTGCTCAGGGTTAGCTGGTGAGAATCAGCAGGACTGAAGCTCAGTGAAGTTCTGCATATTCCAGTCCATATCTGCTTCCAAGCTTGTTTTTTTTCTTTCTGTGTAAGAAGCTGTGTGTATTTTCGTGCATAGTTTTCCAAATGTGCCCACCAGTTTTGAACATCTTCGAAACACATACGTTCTTCTCCCATTGATGAAACATATTTGTGCACCTTTTTAAGTATGCATTTTTTCACGCGCCGTTTTCAAACGCCTGCGTGCTGTTGAACACATTTCTGGGGTCTGCGAATCACATTGTAAGCTTGGAAATGCACAGACTTTGATGGCAGATTTGACTGCAAGTCCATGTTCTGTCCGGAAAGTGTGAAATGAATAAATCCTGACCAAAACCAAACTGAAATGAATTTCTCATACATCCCCTACTCGGGGTGTATCTCCCATGAGTTGAAAGAGATGTCATACATAGTATATAAAAGCCAACGCTATTTACCTCAATAATTGTCACCAAAGACAAACTTAATCCACGAAGAATATGCCAAATGAAAACAGCAACAGTATATTTGGATTTAAATAACAGTGTGGTGTAGTGGCTAGAGTGTTGGACTGTGAGTCGGGAGATCCGAGACCCCACTCAGCCATGGAAGCCCACTGGGTGACTTTGATCAGTCACAGACTCTCAGCCCAACCTACCTCACAGGGTTGTTGTGAGGATAAAATGGAGAGGAGGAGGATTATGTATGCTGCCTTGGGTTCCTAGGAGGAAAAAAGGGGGGCTACAAATGCAAAAGACAGGGCAATTTTGTTTTCTTTTCAGTAGCTCAAGCTTCGATTGTTTCCCATGTCCAAATGGAATAATAATAATAATAATAATAATTATTATTATTATTATTATTTATAACCCGTCTCTCCCTACGGATCGAGGCGGGGAACACAATGCAAAATACAGCATCACAAAGTTAATTTAAAAAAACAACAACAAGAAAAAACACATCATTAAAACATTTTAAAATTCATCCGGATAGGCCTGCCGGAAGAGAACAGTCTTCATGACTCTCTTAAATTCATGAAGACTGTCAATTTGTCTAACCTCCTCCGGCAGACCATTCCATAGTCTGGGAGCTATAGAAGAGAAGGTCCTCTGGGTAACACTCGCCAGCCTAGTTCTGGCTGGCTTGAGTACGTTCTTCCCAGAGGACCTAAGTGTGCAGGGCGGATTGTACGGGAGAAGGCGATCCCGTAGGTAGCCTGGGCCCAAACCATGTAGGGCTTTAAAGATAATAACCAACACTTTATACTTTGCCCGGAAACTGACCGGCAGCCAGTGAAGTGATTTTAAAACTGGTGTAATGTGGTCACCCCTAAGTGTACCGGTGACCAAACTGGCTGCCATATTTTGAACTAGTTGAAGTTTCTGGACTAAGCACAGAGGTAGCTCTATGTACATCGCATTGCAGAAGTTGAGGCTCGAAGTTACCAGCATGTACACTACCATCTTTAAGTCTTCCAACTCTAGGAAGGGGCACAGCTGTGGCATCACTCAGTTTGTGTAGTACATCTCAGCACCTTTTATTGCTCCTTTTGTTCAGCAGAAGCACACACACACACACACACATACTGAGTTCATTTCTGACACCTGATTTAATTCAGCAGGCTGCTCAATAAGCTGTGGAATGGCCCCCAAAATCATTCCGGATGAAATTGCTGGTCGATATTTTGCATCGGGGGCTGGACGGTCTTTCCCAGATTTGCCCTGTTAATCATGGCGGTACATGCTCTTTCAAGGTTTTTTAAGGGAGAGCGGCATGACCTGAAAAGAACATATGGGAAAGCCGGTGATTCGGCAGCTAATTGGCAACACAGCCAATTACCCAGGGGATTTTCAAAGGCAGGTGAAAAATTAGATACTCGATTGCCATGTGGCAACTCTGGGATGCCAGCCATGGGAGGGTCAAGGGGCTGCCAGGGCCACCTCTGTCTTTGAAGGGGCTTTAGCAGTGTCCCCTACTGATGGGCTCCTGCCTGATGTGACTAACGAAATAGTTGTGACCTTTTCCTGTTGTCATAGTTCTTTAACTTCCATGGCCAGTGGTGATGCTGATTATTATTATTATTATTATTATCTTTTACAGATTCAGGAATTTCCTGGCAATTGAGCATGTTTTAAGTATGACTGCTTTCTGGATATTGGTATGGATGTATTCTGGGAGGCCCAGTTTCTGGAGGTTTTCTGTATAGTTTTTTGATGTGATGCTGGTGACTGAGGTGACTAACGGAATAATTGTGACCTTTTCCTGTTGCCATAGTTCTTTGATTTCCATGGCCAGTGGTGTATATTTGTCTCTCTTTTCCTCTTCCTTTTCAACAACATTTTTGTCATTCGGTATTGCTATGCCAATGAGGTATGTGCGTTTTTCTTTTTTGTCTATCTATGACCATTATGTCTGGTCAGTTGCAGGATATTGTCTTGTCAGTATGAATTGTTCTGTCCCAGTATATTTTATGATCTGCATTTTCCAAGATTTTTTTGAGTGAATATGTATAATATGGTGTAGGTTGTTTGATAAGGTTGTATTATTATTATTATTATTATTATTATTATTATTATTATTATTATTCAGGAGTCAGGAAGGCCTCTGCCTTTGTCACATGGGTTAGAAGAAGAATAGGACCCAGCGCCATACTTATGAATAGTACAGACCAGGTCAGAACCTTCATAGGCGTCGAAGACTTGACAGTGATAGGCTTTTTTAAGGTAAGCCATGGTGTGGATTGAAATTACTTGGTTATTGCATCTCAGTGAGTGATGGGAGGATCCCTCCACTCCTGACTGAACTTGATTTGGAGCTGGGGTTGTCAAATTAAGCTTTCCCCCCTTTTTAAAAATAAATAAAATAAAACTCTGAAAATAAGCAAGCCTTGTTGCAGTCTTGATGGGATCATCATCAGTGTGAGCCAATAGTAATCCCACCCACTCTGCCCCATAAGGCCCCAGTCCCCATATACCCACAGCTCCCTTTACCTGGTAACTGACGCTGTCATTTCATTTGTTACATTTCTATACTGGCCAATAGCCCAAACTCCCTGGGTGGTTTACGAAGGTTAAACCCTTAACAATACATTATAAAAACCACTGACATACAAACATAGGAACAGACACCACACAGAGAGACATGCATATGTCTAAAACAATGTTAAACAAATCAATGATTAGGGTTGGATCTGGGATTCCGACAGATTCCCCCGTACTCCCCCTGGGACCCAGTTCAGCATCTGCAGTGCATTCCCAGGTCTGGAGGTTGAGTACCTACACAGCCTGATGAGCTCCTGGCAGCTGTCTGCCCTCATCCAAAGACTCCATTGTGCATGTCAATGGAGGCGCCAGGAATCATGTAATTTCCAGAGCGTCCTTTGTTGCTAATAATAATATTAATAATATATTTATTTCTTACCTGCCTCTCCCTCTGGATCGAGGCAGGGAACAACATCAAATATAACTGATTAAAAGCACATAAAACTAATACATTATTTAAATACCAATAAAACATCAATAAAACTCTTAAAATTCAACTGGGTAGGCCTGCCGGAAGAGATTGGTCTTTATGGCTTTCTTAAAGTCAAAGAGACTGTTAAGTTGATGAATCTCTTCCAGCAGGCCATTCCACAGTCTGGGAGCGGTAGAAGAGAAGGTCCTCTGGGTAACAGTTGGCAGCCTAGTTTTGTCTGACTGTAACAAATTCTTCCCAGAGGACCTGAGTGTGTGGGGTGGATTGTATGGGAGAATGCGATCCCTCAGGTAACCTGGACCCAAACCATGTAGGGCTTTAAAGGTGATGACCAACACTTTGTACTTTACCTGGAAACTAATTGGCAGCCAGTGGAGTGATTTTAAAGCTGGTGTAATATGGTCACCCCTAAGTGTACCGGTGACCAACCTAGCTGCCATATTTTGAACTAGTTGAAGTTTCTGGACTAAACACAGAGGTAGCCTTATGTACAGCGCATTGCAGAAGTTGAGCCTCGAAGTTACCAGCATGTGCACTACCATCTTTAGGTCTTCCAACTCTAGGATGGGGCGCAGCTGTCATCATAATGGACTGTGCAGGCATTTGACCTGGGAGTCCATGAATGCACTGCAGTTTCCCAACCTCTGGGGGCGGTTGGATGCAGGGGAGCCCATTGGACTCCCAGATCCGGTCGGGTGCCCATGACATCCCTAATCAGAACACATATGTTATATACTAAGTTTCATTATTTGCAATAGCTGCTTTCAAAATGCGATGGGATTATATATAATGGTAAATAAATAAGTGATGGAAGTTGATTCTTTATTGTGGATGTGTTTTGGGGGGGGTCTCCTTTTTTCTCTGCTGTTTGGTAATGACTTTTGGTTTTAAGCAAATCAAGATTGAACCAAACGGAACACTGGAATTCCAAGGTCCGCTGACGAGAGCCAGGTACAATACAGGCATTCAGGAATAGGGATATCCGCCACTAGGGAATCTGGTTCTTTTTTTGGCTCGACCAAGTTCCATTGCATGTACAACTATTTTCGAGCATTTTCTTTGGAGCCTTTTTGCACAAATCATGACCGAATGTGCACCAATTTGACTTTTGTTTGCACAAATTGCTCAGAAATTTGCACAAATCGTAAAACCTTCCAAATTTAAAGAAACATGTGCAAAATTCCCAGAAAGACACCACGATAGGAACCCAAATGAAGTTGAGGGTGGGGGGGGCAAGCCTAGGAAAACCTGTCAAACCCTACCCCCTCAAGTAATGTAGGAATAGGGCTATTGTCTTTATTGTATCTTCTACAATCTCCTTTTTAGTCCAGTCATATGACAACCCATCCTTCCCTAACCTGGGTCCCTATAGATGTTTGGGACTACAACTCCCACCAGGCCCAGCCAGCAGGAATCTTGGGTTCTAGTCCAAAACATCTGGAGTAGGGTGACCAGATAAAATCCAGGTCAGGGCGCATGTAACTTTAACAGTTGTAGAGAAAAGGGAATTTCAGCCATAGTCATTTGTATGCAATTAGTTCCTGGTGAAATTCCCTCTTCATCACAACAGTTAAAGGTGCATGCACTATACTAGAATGACCATATACAAAAGAAGGCAGGGCCCCTGCAACTTTAACTGTTGTGATGAAGAGGGAATTTCACCAGGAACTAATTGCATACAAATGACTCTGGCTGAAATTCCCTTTTCTCTACAACTGTTAAAGTTACAAGGGCCCTGACCTGGATTTTATCTGGTCACCCTAATCTGGAGGGCATCAGGTTGGGGGATGATTGGGACAGGCATTACTCATTTCAGCCTGATATGGTATTGATGTACAACTCCTTAATTAACAGAGACTTCAAGGTGGACCAGTGGAGGTTTTCTATGATTCTTCAAGAGATGTCCCAGAACTCCCTTTTGGGGTAACAGCCAGTGAAGAGGTTTTCACTAACTTTGGCATCAGAGAAGACATGGTTGTTATATTCCAAAAGGTATGGACATGTGTATCATATACATTAAGACTGAACTCAATCCATTGAGTACTGATCTGTAGGTAACCTAGGCTGACCATCTGAAAAGGAGGACAGGGCTCATATAACTTTAACAGTTGTAGAGAAAAGGGAATTTCAACCAGTGTCATTTGTATGCAATTAGTTCCTGGTGAAATTCCCTCTTCATCACAACAGTTAAAGGTGCAGGGGCCCTGCCTTCTTTTGTATATGGTTACTCTAGTATAGTGCCTGCAACTTTAACTGTTGTGATGAAGAGGGAATTTCACCAGGGACTAATTGCATACAAATGACACTGGCTCAAATTCCCTTTTCTCTACAACTGTTAAAGTTACATGAGCCCTGTCCTCCTTTTCATATGGTCAGCGGCATTTTAGGAAATCCTTATGTCTAGATCTGACCTAGCTCAGTGCTCAGCCCAGAAAAAAGCATCTATTAAGTGTTTCTATGCCAGATGTTAGCAGTGCACAGCTGCCAGGCTGCTGGGTCTCGGGTGAATTCTGGGGGCCAGCACTAGCCATGCATGTCACCTTTTAAAGGACCAATCTCACAAAGCCATAAGACTATTATTAGGGTCTTTTAAACTCATTTTTGAAATCTCTTAAATCATAGCCATAAGACTGAAAGGCTGCAATCGTAGCCATATTTATTTAGACAGAAAAAAGCCCTACAAGTCCCAGCCTGCCCCAGCCTGCATGGCTGGCTGGGGCAAGCTGGGTGTTGTAGGGCTTTGTTTTTGCCTAAACCTGCATAGGATTCCACCGTAACTGAATCAAAGGATACCTTTTCCTCCGTTCATGGGAGAGAACTTGTAACAGTGACTGGTTTCTGGTTTTTTGTGCTCAAGGGAAAACCTGTTCACAATGAAGCATCGGAAGATGGCAAACTGAATAAAGCAGAGCTGACGAGATTAATCAAAACGTTTACCATGGATTTAGTCACGGAGTATAACCTCGAGGTATGTTTGGAGCTTAGTACCTAAAATCAACAGTGCAAGGGCTCAAACCTGTTGGAAGAAGGGGCGTGAGGTTATGTCTTTTTGATCTGGCAGACACACAGATGTGCATCAGCAGCTGTGATTCTTTAGAGGTGAGGGAAATACACTCTGTATATGCACAGTGTCACACTTCTCTCTGCTATCCTTGGCATTCGCAGTAAGCTTTTGGGCTGACCCATGGCGAGCCCTACCTAAAATGTAATCATCCCAGGCAAATTTTGCATCACAGAATTGTATTTAATGGCAACAATGACCCCGTGTCTTTCTGAAAGAAAGAAAGCTCCTATCACACTTTCCCGTGTGTTCAATATTAGAACTTTTCCTGTCTCTATAAAGATTCGCCAAAATGATCCCACAAATTTACCGTCTTCAAATGGGAACATAAAAAGTGTGGGGGGGAATTTTGGTTCAGATATAGCCCTTGCAACCATGACAAATGAAAGCTGTCCCCCCTGTCCCCATTTCTGGAAAACTCAGCATCTTTCTGAATACTGGCCTTTGTTTGCTAAATGCCTGTGGGCGGTCTCTTTTGTTTTCCAGACATCTGTGAAGATTTTCGACGTCCCTGTGGAAAATCATATCGTTCTGTTCATGCCCAAGAGCTCAGGCGCGTTTGGCGAGGCTTACGAAAATTATACGTCTGCTGCTGTGGAATTCAGAGGGAAGGTTGGTGGAGGGTCATTGATGGTAAAGCTGGGAACTCCTGCTTTGCAAATGTTGGACGTCAAAAGCACTGCCGTTATGAGTAGAAGAACACAATCTTTTGTATATAGTCACAAATGTATAAGAAAATGGAAAGAGGAGATAGCGGGCAAGCAGCTATAGAGGGATGAAACCAAGGGATGGTTTCATTTGCAAATAGGGCTTGCACTGTACCTTTTAGGACCTAAAATTCTCTTGTTTTTATAACTGTACTAATGGAGCTTGAATCAAGGAGGGGTTAATCAGAGTCTCGGTTCAAGGTTTCTCCCCTCCCCCCCCCCCCCCGATTACTGGAGTTGGATGGCTGTGTCATTTCCACTTTCTATATTGTATTTTTACCATGTCATTTTTTATGGTTTTAATGGCTGTGTGAACCACCCAGAGAGCTGTGGCAATTGGGTGGTATAGAAATACCCTGGGAAACAGGCGGGATATTAATAATAATAATAATAATAATAATAATAATAAATGAATCAACAAATAAAAAAATACACCTTTGAGTTTCTTTCAACCACAAGTTCATCCCATCCTAGATTCGCACCGGTTTGCATTTTTTTTTAAAGCCCTCACAGAAATGTGCATGCATTTTGAGCACACATGTTTTATTATGCAATTTCCCCTAATAAACACTTTTTTTTTTGCAAGCACTCTTCCCTGACATTTTGTATGCTACTTCCCTTAATAAATGCATATTTTTGTATGCAATTTCCCCCAATGAATGCGTCCTTCTTTCTACGTATGGTTTAATTGGAGAACTGCATCACAAAATGTCAGGCCAAGATGGAAGGGTAATTTAAATCCCAGTTTGTATGTTCGTTTTAGAAGGTGCATATTAAGTCAGTTTGTATCAACGTGCAAACCAAAGAAGTTTCTCCCTCCCTTAACCCTACCGATTATATCTTTGCCTTTGTTGGATAACCCTGCAAACCTTGATTCAAATGCAATAGTCCCCTATTCAGTCTATATGTCATACACCGGGTGCGAATAATATTAGCCCTGCTGCTTTCGCTACGTTGCAGTATTAAAATGCGACCATAGGCACTTCAGCACTCAAGGCCAACCCTTATGTGATGTGAAATGCATCTTTGCCTCCAAAGTGCAAGTTTTAAAAATGCCAATTGCATTAGCAGGGGAGGGGGAATGAGAGGAACTCATAATTAATTGGCTCAGGGCCCACTTAGAGAGGGATTAACCCTTTTATTCATTCATTCATTGATTACATGTCTATACTGCCCAACAGCCAACCTTTTCTGGGCAGTTCACGGTGCCCCCCGTTGCTGTGGCCCTGAGGACAATTCCTCCTCTGAAGCTAATCTTTGCTTCTGAAGAGGAGAGAGGAGCATCACTAACATGTGCCAGAAGTCAGGTTCCAGAGCACACAGTCAGGGGTTCAGAGGACCAGGGGCAGATGACATGGTCTAAAGAGGGCTAGTGGTCGCTTAAATGGAAGAGTTGACTTGGATGCTAGGGTTTTATAGGGCCTAGTGTGTCTTGATTGGCTTGTGAGGTCCCCTGACAGTATTCGGGGGCTTCCAAAGCCTAGAAGATGCCCTTGTCCTGCGGAGTTTAGGCTGCGTGTTTTGCTGAGCAACCAGATCGCTGGTGGTGTAGGAGATAAGGCCCTAGGGCATTGTAGCCGGTGTCCCGGGTTCAAGGATACCACAACTAAACTGGCACTATTCAGCTCCATTCATTGATCCAAATAGGTTCTGTGTTGCAACCTCAAGCTCTAAGGAAATTATGGAACTCACTACCACAAGATGCAGAGATGGCCACCAATTTAGATGGCGTTAAAAGGGGGTTGGATAAATTCCTGGAGGAGAAGGCTATCAATGGCTACTAGCCCTGACGGTTATGTGTTATCTCCAGTATTCGTGGCAGTAAGGCCATGCACACCAGTTGCTGGGGAACATGGGTGGGAGGGTGCTGTTGCACCGTGTCTTGCTTTGTTGGTCCCTAGTCGACAGCTGGTTGGCCCTGTGTGAACAGAGTGCTGGACTAGATAGACCCTTGGTCTGATCCACATGGCACTTCTTATGTTCTTATGTCCTTGATGACATATCTGCACTAAGAAACTGTAAAGTTATAGTTCTATCAGGAGCTAGGTGCCTACTTAATACTTGTGCATAGCCAAAAAAGAAGAAATGCCTCTAAAAATAGCAAAAGAGGACACTGCTTTGCAGAAATGTGTGCATATGTTATGTATAGATGCAAATTTAGAAATAATGGACATAATTTAAATAGAAGTATCTTTTTGTCAAACCGCAGGGGAGAAAACTGTGATTAGGTGCTTGCCCGGCCTGCCGTCCAGGTGCTAACTGCTGATGGGAATTTTGCTCTCCCTTCTTAGAGTTAATGTTCTTCAAACTGAACATGGACTGAACAGCCCACTTATATAGAGGACTGTCCTCTGTAAATTAGGACACATCTGCACCCTATGTGTCCTGAGTCATCTTCTAGGACAGCCTTCCTCAACCTGGTGCCCTCCAGGTGTTCGATGACAACTTCCATCAACTTCGGCCAACATAGCCAATGGTCAGGACCGATGGGAATTTTAGTCCAAAATGTCTGGAGGGCCCGAACTTGGGGAAGACTGTTCTAGGATGTCAGGCACTAGACTCTCTCCTGCTTCTTTCATCCCTCAGATCATGTTCATCTTTGTGGATACTGACGAAACCAGAAACGGCCGTGTGATTGAGTATTTCCGTGTCACTGTGGTGGAAGTTCCTGCTGTACAAATCCTAAACCTGACGAGCGATACCAGGTACAAGATGCCGGCAGATGATGTGACCCCGGAGAATCTACGAGGCTTCTGCCAGAGCTACTTGGAAGGAAAAGCAAAGGTGTGGAAGCAAAAAAGACCAGATTTTCATCTGGAATTATGATGACTTTATGGCAATTTGGGACTATGGCATTTTGGGAATGTAACAGAAACTGTTCAATATCCCAGCCCAGTTGATCAATCAATCAACTTTATTGCGGCCGACAGGCCAGAAAAACAGATAAACAGTCAGTAGTATTTATACAGTATATTCACGGGTACGTTAAATCTGAACATCTTATATTACTACTTGAGCTTTGCAGACCAGTATATTATGGACAAATTTGGCTACTTGGGTTGTAATATATTTGTCTTTGCCCTGAAGTAAAAAGACTACTATTTCGCGAGGGTTCTTATCAGCTAAATCTTTAATTAAGGGGCCAATTAAGGTGATCCTATCATCTCTATAGAAGATGCACTTAATCAACATGTGTTCGACCGACTCTACCTCTAAATTATTACACGGACAGAGTCTCTCTTCGATAGGGGTTTTCTTAAATCTTCCTACCAGTAAGTTAGAAGGGAGGGCATTAAATCTTGCTAGAGAGAAGGCTCTTCTAAATTTGGGCACTGTTAACCATCTCAAATAGTTCATTCCATCTTTGCCATCCTCTCTCAATAGCTCTAAAGAGTGTGGGGAACATGGGCCGCGGGCCTTACCCTTCAGCTCCTGAAGATCTATATCTTTCAGTCTTTGGCTCACAAGACTCTTAGCTACTCTGATGTCCGAATTAAGTAAAACAAAAGGAGGAAGCCCTATCAAGTGGATCTTCTGGGCTATCTCTTTCACCCATTGGGAGACATAAGTGTCCAAGAGAACCTGGGACACTAAAGAATTTGGGGAAAGGCCATGATAGAGTCTAAGCCAGAATTGTATTGAATGGGTCCATGCCAAAGTGCTCAAAGAGGAAAGACCTGCTTCCAAATTAAGAACTGCCCCCGCTACACACCTAGGAGTTCCAAATAAGAGTCTTAGATAGGATGTCTGAATATCTTCTATCGAACGTTTGTTGAGTGGGAACCAGATTGGTGTGCCAAATAAAAATTGGGCAACTAATTTTGCTCTAAATACTCTAATAGCCGATGGTAAAAATCTACCTCCCTTTTGATAGAAAAAGCGACATAACGCTCCCAGAGTCTGTTCAGCTTTTCCTTTGATAAAGGATAAGTGCTTTTGCCAACCCAAATTCTCCTGAAACCAGATCCCTAAGTACTTAATGGCATCAACCTGGTCGACTTTCCGCCCATCCATTCTCCAAGGGAATCTAACTTTTTTCTTCGCAAAAACCATGATTTTGGTTTTTTGGTAATTAATTGACAGTTTGTTAACATTACAATATTCTGCAAAGCTATCTAGCAGTCTATTAAGGCCTAGGCGTGTTTGGGATATCAGAACCGCATCATCAGCATATAAGAGTAAGTTAACCCTAGAGTGACCTATTTTGGGCGGATGTGATTGAATTAAGGAAAGCCAAGAGGGAAGATCTGCAAGAAATAGATTGAAGAGGGCTGGGGCCAGCACACAGCCCTGCCTAACCCCTTGTGAAAGGGTGAATTCATCTGTAACCTGTCCCTGGGATCCACAGCGTACTTGGCCTGAAGTATTAGAATACAGAGATTTTATCAGAAATAGGAGCCTGCCATCAATCTCAAGTTTCTCTAACTTCAGCCAAAGGCGTGCTCGGGATACCGAGTCGAATGCAGCCTTAAGATCAATAAAGGCGCAAAAGAGTTTCCCTCCTTTAGTATTTGTGTATTTTAAAGCCAGGTGAAGCAGAGTCAAACAATGGTCGTTGGTGGAACTCCCAGGTTGGAAACCAATCTGTTCCTGCCCCAGGATGTTTCTGTCAGTGATCCAATCTCGCAATTTTATATTTAGGTAGCTAGCGTAGATCTTGCCCACCACTGATAACAAACTGATTGGTCTGTAATTGCTTGGGTCACTTCTAGGACCTTTTTTATAGATTGGGATTATCACTGCTTTCCTCCAGACCGAAGGTAGATGACCAGAGTTATTTATCTTGGTAAAAAAAGGTGCTAAGATCGATGCCCACCACTCTGGGGCGCTCTTCAGCAGGTTAGTGCTAATTCCATCCGGGCCTGGAGCCTTACCAGACCTCAGGTTGATTATCAGGTTCTCAATTAAAGAGGGGTCCACCAGCGGCCATACTGAAAAATGTGACTCAATAAGAGGGCAAGGATTTATTTCGTTGTGTTTGTTAAATATAGATTTAAAGTATTCTTCCCAAGTTACCGCTGCTATTTGGTTAGGCAATGCACCAATCCTATCTCTTGTAGCCCCTGCCACTATTTGCCAGAAGACTTTATTATTTTTAGAAATTGTGGCAGCTATTAATAGTTGCCAGGATTCCCGGTCCGCTTCATACTTCTTCCGTCTAAGAAGCTTTTTATAAGTCTTCTTTAGGATGAAGTATTGAGCGGGAAGTTGTTGTTCGTTATTCTGGCGGTAAACAGCATACACCGTCTGAAGCTTTTTTCTTACTTCAATACAGTCTCTATCAAGCCAGTTTTTACTTAGTCGTTTGGGCCCTATCTTATTGGTTTTAGGCTGTAAGGCATCAGATATTTCTTGGATCATCCTCTCATACGCGTCAACAGAGATTTCAGGGGAATGTGCGGCTGTTATTATATTGGTGTACTTAAGATAGCTGTCTCATTTTAATTTTTGGGCAAAAATGTCAGCCGACTCCTTCGTCCATCTAGAATTTATTCTATTAGTATAAGTTTGAATATCTAATAATGGGGTGCAAATATTCAACCGAAAGGGTCCCTCCAAGGCCAGTGCTAGTTCTAGTGGGCGATGGCCACTATCCAGTCGGTTGGCCACACTAAAATGTTTAACAGTGTTTAGCATCTGGTTATGGAGGATAAAATAATCGATAACACTAGAACCCCTACCTGGGGTACAAGTGAATTCTCCATACTGGTCTCTATCAAATCGGCCATTCAGTATACTTAGGTTATTTCTGGCGGTCATCTGTAACAGGCAGTGGCCGGCAAAATTAAAGTGCCGATCTTTAGACTGGCGAGCAAAATTTATCGGGGATATTTTAGCTGCATCATGTCCCACTGGGCCCTTTGATGGAGGAGCTGAATAATTACTAGTTCTGGCATTAAAATCGCCCGCTAGTATTGGAAGGGCTTTTGGGAATTTAGCGAACAACTCCGTTAAAAAGCTTTCAGCCTTCAGCCAAACCTCACGGATAGCTTCTTTGCCAGATAATGGGGCAAGGTAAAAATTACAAAGCAACAGTTCAGACCTTAGGGTGCCCAGATGTATATGCAGTGCCTGTATCGCCGAATCGTGGGTAGAAAGTTTTGTTATGTCAATGTCTAAGGTCGTTGAAATTAAAATCGCCAAGCCTTGGCGATACCTGCCTTTCCCCTTATTTCGGAACGCTGGTAGGCATAGTGAGACAAAACCATTTACAAAAATCTCAACACTGGACCAAGTTTCCTGCAGGAATATTATATCAAATCCCGCAAGGTATTTAAGAAGGCTGGGGTCCTTATTTTTAGGGCCCCAGCCAGCAACATTCCACGAGAGGAGCTTAAGTATGATATTATCATCTCTGGCGGTTAGTCAGATCATTTCATCTATTAAGTCCAATTTCCCTCCCTTATTATCAATAATACATCCATTCTTAGGTCTGCCAGGTTGTTTTCTAACTTCCAGATGATGCAAATGAGGCTTTGAAAGTCCATCAGCGCTGTCATCTGCTGTGGTCCGGGCAAATCTTGAGCAGGTGTTCATGCTAATATTAGTATTAATGTCAGTGATATCAATATTGTTAGTGGGTCCCGTCCCGCTGCAATTCCTACGTATGTCGGCTTCATTATCTCCGTAGCTCTTACTAGGTGGATTGCTATCTGTAGGATAGCAATCTAATGAAGCAGTTACAATTGCCCGATGAATCGTTAAATTATTTTTTTGAGGGATTAAACACTCGTCATTTCGTGATTTAATGATATCAAATTGAGTGCTTGCCATATCTTTTGCCATATCTTCCTGCTCAGGCTCAATCCTACCTTTTCTGGCATTCCACTTGTCATGTTTCTACATGGCTTAGAGTTGGCGTTCTTTGCCTTAGATAATAATAATTTCTTCAGTGCAGATAATCTGTCCAAGATGAACTGTTGCTCTTGGGCAGGTAAGGCCTCAAAACTATTTATTAGTTGATTTTCCTCCTGGAAAGGGTCTTGTAATAGAGCACCCGGGTTAGACTCGGTACTACCCTCTTTACTGGGAGTATAATTGGGCACATGATTTGAGAGACTCAATCTGGTATCAGAGTTCCCTTCAGAGCAAATAATTGTCCTGGGGCTGCTGGAAGTATTAAGATGTGGTCCAGGACTTCTGTTCCCGTACGTCGACTTAATGGGATCCCTAACACACAGTTTGGTCGGAGGGGCTGTGTTGAAGAAGTATCTGCTAACCAGCATACCTCTATCCCGCAGCTGCTCTCTTCTGCTGTATATCTTGGCGGCTGTATTCAGGGAATCAAAAGTCACCACTGCCCGAGCTGAAAAGTGATTAAAATAAAGATATTCTACTCCCAAAACTCCAGCTTGAGAGAGGCATATTTGTGCAGACTCTGCAAGAGTTGCAATGAGGTGATCTATTCTAGCAGGGTGTGATATCACTCCTTTTGGTTTAGGGAAATTTGAGATTACTAATATCCTTGGGTTCCATTGTAGGGACCAATAAATCTCATCACCTGGATTAGATCTTTTCAACTCAGCTTTTGGCCGGTTAGGGGGCTGTTGGTTAGCCACACTTGGGGGCTGAGTAGGTTCGAGGAGGTCATCCACCCTGCACTCATGCGTATTATCTGTAGTAGTAGAATTACTTGTACTCTTTTGGATACTGCCTTTCTTGACTTCCGAGGCAGGAGTTTTAGTTGCCTTGTTGTTTTTAATTCCTGACCTGGCAGGTTTACTTTTATTGTCCGTCTTATCAAGTATATTAAACAATCTGCCAAAATTCATTTTTGAGTGAGGCCTGGTGATGGACTTGGACTTTAGATTTTTAGATTTTTTCACCTGATGGGCTGTTCTCCTCTTTGATTTAGGCACATAAGCCTTACCTTCGATTCCCTGCTTATCATTGCTACTTTTAACTTTTTCATCCTTTGGCATAGTGTCCGTATTTATTAAAGGGATGGAACATAACTGAGCACAAACTTGCCATGGATGTTTCTCCGTTGGCACTGGAGTAGAGATTTTGTCATTAGATGCTGGAGCTGCGTTCTCCAAGATAATTGCAGAATTGTATGAGCTGGGGTTTGTTTTACCAGTTGCAATCAGTGTTAGCGTGGTTAAAAGGTCTTTAGCTTCAGCCAAAAACTTTTTTATTAGAGTTAGTTCATTCCCCCAGGCCTGCATTAGTCTCCCATTCCTTTCATAATGAGTGTCCAACAAAAGGCCTACAGCATGCAGCACATACTTTAGGTCCACCCTGCTGTTTTCTGAACATCCTGGAATATTCTCGCCGTTGCTAATCTGCTGAGGAGAGGCAGCTGGATGACTACCGTGAGACCTGTCTGGGGATATGAGAGCCACAGGTCCATCACTGGATTGTTCTTTCTCCACCACTCTCAGTTCCTCTTCCAAACAGTGACTAAACTCCTCCAGTTTCTCAAAATCCCCCAACCTCATTATGCAGTGGGGGCCCAGAGACCAGACACATACTATATTATTGTCAAGGTTAGTTGACTGATTGGAATTAGTTAATGGGCTGGGTGCATCCTCTGTCTGTAATTCTTCCTTAGTGGAGAAAAAAATTGTAATTTTGAGCTGTTTATGAGTTTTAACATATTTTGACACGTCTCCTAAAAGCAAGGGGAGTCCCTTTTCTTTATACCCAGTCCTGGTATAAACCATTACAATTACGTACTGCGCTGTCGGCAGAATAGTTTGTGGGTGTAGTACTCACCAAACAGTTCAGCAGAGATGTTGGTGTCAGGTTACTTCCCTTGCAAGTCTGACGTAGCTAATCAGGCAGCTGAGGAGGTCTCTCCACTAAGGGGCCTTAATTAGCAGTGAAACAATGGTCCGAAAAGGGCTTATTTTATCAGAAGAGAAATAGAGGCAAGTTCAGCCAGCTGGATTCTAGCGCCTAAGTGGATATCGTAATTAGATGTCTCTCTCGAGCTTGCTGTGCGGTGATTCTTAAAGGTGCAGGAGTTTAGTTAGTTTATGTTCTAATAAGTTTGCTCCTTTTTTGTTTCTTCTTTCAGTCCTTATACTTCGAAGTAGCTGGAACAGTCAGGTACTCGATAATGAGTGTTAAGCAGTTAGATTTATAGTAGTCTTCGGCCCCCGGTCTCCCATTTCTAGTTGTAATTTATAGTTAATATAAATTCAAGGTCATGAATGTTCAAACTGGGATATAGAACTCTCAATCAAACTGTTGTTTTCAAACAAGAAAAACTATGAATAAAAACTGAGCTAAAAACAGTTAGGTTAAACTATCTACAAATGCTAAATACTTTTCAGTTAATAAAAAGCTACAAATGCTAAATACTTTTCAGTTAATAAAAGATAAAAGTTAAAAAGTTAAAGAGTTAAAGAGTTAAAAAGTTAAAAAGTTAAAAAGTTAAATTTTTTTTAAAAAAAACCTGTAGCCAGCTAGCATGGGGTTTACACAGGAGGAGCAAAGTGTGCTGCTCCCTCTCTCTTCACCAGCAGCCTACCCAGCCCAGTTGAAAGAGCTGGGTATGTTCAGCCTGGAGAAGAGAATGCTAAGGGGGTGCGATTAAGGCTGAGTGGACGAGTGATGTTTGAGATCACCACGATCCTCCGAACACCGTCTTGCCCTTCGTCTTGTGCCCAGATCCCTTTCGAGTTTGTGTTCGCTGCTCGCTCTGTGCAAATGGGAAATGTGCGCAAAACAAGCAGGGACCAAATGAGACACTTGAGCAATTTCCCCTGAATTTGTGCCCACCTTCCTCCATAGACTAATTCAGCCAACTGAGCAAACTGGTGCAAATTAGGAAAGACGATTAAACCGAACTGTGAATCGGGAACGAGGCGAACGTGACCACTCGTTCGGCAAGTCGCGAATGTTTTCAGCGGACACGTGTTTGTACTCGTGGCAGTATTCGGGGCCTTGAACAGGGCAAAACAAAATCCTCCTCCATTCCTAGGCATGATATCTGAAGGGCTGCCATGCAGAAGATGGAACAGGGATAAAACCAATGGGTGGAAATTGCAGGGAAGCACCTTTTGCCTAACCGTTAGGGGGATCTTCTGCATGTCGGGAGCTGTTACAGGAGAAGGTTGTTTTGGGAAGTGGTCGGTTCTCTTTGCTGGTTAGTCATATGATGTTGTATAACTGACACTGAGCAGGGGGTTGGACCAGATGGTTTTGAAGGTCCCTTCCAACATTAAAATTCTCTGCTTCAATGAGGCTATATTCCAAATTCCAGAATTAATTTGCTAAGTTCTCCTAATTAAGCCAGAATTCAAGGGGAGTGGAATGGAGAGCGGTTTGGCCCAGGGGATGACAAAGGGAGAGAGTGGGAAATCCACTTGTCTCTATTTGTACGTGATTGGAGCAGATGCTGATATAAACAAACAGCTGTGCTACCGTGAAGACCAGCTTTGCTCTCCTTCCATGGTAGAAAGCAGGCGGTTGACAATTAATACAATACAATCACACTTTATTGTATCTTAGCAAATTGCTATTATACACAATTACGAGGGGGGGGGACTATACAATTTAAAACTCTACTAATAAACCATTCAGAGTTGGATAATTTTCCATACAGCCTTTAAACTTTGCGACATGTATTTGTAGAGCACTGACAAGGAATTTAGAAGCTCTAAAGGATACCTACGTCTCAGCATTAGACAATAAGCAACAAGCCTTAACAAGGGATGGCCTTCCCTTCAACGATCTTATCAACGGACGGCTGTATTTGGTTCTGCGATCAGTATAAATACAGCATTCTAGCAGTACATGAATAGTATCTTCAGTTGCTACAGAATTGCAACTGCATACTCTATCCTTCTTAGGAACCCCCTTATGCCGTTCTGCCCAATTTGCCAATGGGAGAACATTTAATCTTGCCCGAATGAAGGCTACCCTCATTTTAATATTTGGTAGCTCTGCAAGGTATTTTGGAGGTTGGCAATTAAAGCCGAAGGAAACATGTGGCTGGATCAAGCTCCTCAAGCACATTGAGGGAAGGTGGCCACGTAACCACCACAGCACAGCATTATAGGTGAGCCCTGTTGGTATCCCCAGATTTCACTTCTTATCTCTCTTCCCCTTGTTAGCAACATCAGCCCAGTGAGGAAATCCAAGATGGCTGGGATAAGAAGCCTGTCAAAGTGCTAGTTGGGAAGAACTTCGACAGGGTTGTCTTTAATAAGAAGAACCACGTATTTGTGATGTTCTGTGAGTATCGCTCGTACTTCTGGAATTCCAAGGTCAGAGTCTTATAGCACAACATCCATTGTTTTACAGATAAGAGCAAGGCATAGCGTGATATATCAAACTGATAGGAATGGGTTTGAGTGAGGCTGGCCAAGCAAGTTCTTCTCATTCATTTCTGCCTGCAACAGAAACAGAGAATCTAAGTTGCAAGTGGGACCAGTGACAAAAAGTTGCACCCACCCCCAACAGTCAATGTCCCATTTTCTGGGACTTGCAGGGGGAACCGGTAGCATCTGATGGAGTCAGATTAAAGCAAGTCAAGTGTAGTTAAAGTAGGCAAAATCAAGTCATGGCAGGCAACGTCAGATCAAGCCAAAGCAAAGTCAAAGACAAGCCCTCTTATGCGAAGGGCCAATGAAAATAGGACCTTGGACAGCTCCAAGTGGGCCCTGCTGGCTGAAGCCCTCCGCTACTAGAAAAAACTATAGGAAGATGTGGTCTCAGCAGGGAGCTGAAGCCTATGTAGGCTGACAAAGCATGGTTAATTCCACTTCCATGGAGGAACTGATTGGGCTGCTAAAGGGTCCTTGCTGTAGTGTGGTTAATTCTATCTAAGAACAGAGCTGTCTAAGAATGTTAAATTGTCCTTCCAACACCATTGGCTTTTAAAGAAATTGCACTGTATAAAAACTGTAATGAGTGATATATTGTAACTCCTGAGGAAGACTTTCAGTTCAAAACGGAGTTGCACTGAAGTTCCGTTGTGTTGTTTAAAAACGGTATCTAAAAACGCTATCATTTTTAAAAATTATCAAAGTATCTGTGGTCATTTAGACACAACTGGAGAGTGTTTTGCATGACCTTTCTATAAAATGTATAGTGAAATTGTTTAGTAACATCCTTTCTGATAATGTTGGTTGACAATCTAATTATTGGTTGATACCAATTCTATATTGTATACAAAAGGATTTAGTCAAGTGTATTGTGACTGGTTCCTTACACTTGTAGTGTTTGGGTTAAACTAGGCTATATACTACTTCCAGTATCAGAGGTAGTATGCTTATGTGTGCCAGTTGCTGGGGAACATGGGTCGGAGGGTGCTATTGCACTCGTGTCCTGCTTGTGGGTTGCTGGACAAAATGGATCCTTAGTCTGATCCAGCATGGCGTTTCTAATGTTCTAGTGTGATTATATATATAGTCCAAGAACAACTGGAGGGCCACAGGTGTCCCCACCCCTGAACTATCAGCAAAAGATAGGTGCGGGGGTGATCATTAGCTGAATTTGTAATACAACCCTTTACTTATCTTAGTGGTCATTTGGTCAGACAACCCAGGGCTGTGCGGCTTCTTTTCCCCCAAGGCTCAAGAACATCGCCAGCCTTTCTCACCACCCTCCTGAGCCTTAAAGATCCCACCTGGAGCTATTTGCTTACCTCTGTGCGAGACCTAATTGGTGTCAGGGGGTTGTCCTAAGAATAGACTGAAGGTAAAATGCTCTTGGGCAGACAGACATGCTGTCCTGTGTGTTACCTTAAGCCGTTAGAGGCTCAAGCAGTGCATATATCACCCTTGTTTTCCTGTTTTTCTTTCCCAACTGGCATTCAACATTCCTCAAAACTCCTTTGGCAGTTTTTGGGGAGCGGGTTGCCCTCCTCTTGTTTTTTCCCCACCTGAACGCGGGGATACTTCCTTCTTGTTTCTCGGAGGCTTGTTTTGGCTAAAATGTTATTGGCACCCAAGTCCTGTGCTCACTATTAGAGGGAGTGATGCATTTTGGCAACTTTTGAATACATCCTCCCTTTTTTTTTCTTTTCCCTAATCACAGATGCACCTTGGTCTCACGACTGCCAGAAACTCTTACCGGTTTGGGAGGAGCTCGGCAAGATGTTTGAAACCCGCAAAAAAGTAGTCATTGCCAAAATAGACTACACAGCAAATGACATCCTGCTGGTCGGCTTGGAACGCTACCCATTCTTCAGGTTGTTTCCCGCGGGATCCGAAACCGAGGTGAGATACTTTCAGCCCGCAATAGATGTATGTGGGTAATGGGTGCATGGTGCTGAAATGAGAAAATGCTATTCCAAATAGCTAGTAGGGCTACTTGGAAGTCTCAAAATCTGGAGGCATCTTTACCAGGGAGTTCCCTACATGTCCAGAGTGGTGCTTGGTATAGTGGAGAGAGTGGTATGTGAACAAAAGCAATGAAAAATGCACCAGGTTTCATAGGGCTCTGCACATCTTTCTCTATGTGGTCTGAGCTACGGTGTTGACCTCAGACCTACTGGCTGAAGCGCTCTTCTATTAGGAGAACTATAGGAGGCTGTGGTCTCAGCAGGGAGTTGAAGCCTATGTAGGCTGACAAAGCCTGTTGCATGGTTAATTCCACTTCCATGGAGGAACTGATTGGGCTGCTAAAGGGTCCTTGCTTGAGTGTGCAGTCTTAGACATCTGCAAGGCTGGGGAGGTTGATTTCTTTTACTTATTTATCATACTTTTATCCCGATCCTCAGCCAAAAAAGTCTCCTGGAGAGGCTTACAATCAATTAGCAAAGAAGACAGTCCGTGCCCTCAGGCTTGCAATCTAAAAGAGACATGACACACAAGGAAAAGGAGTTGGGGAGGGAAGAGGGGGCCATTGTGTGAACAGAATGCTGGACTAGATGAACACTTGGTTTGATCCAGCATGGCTCTTCTTATGTACTTATGCTTCATATCCTCATGAGATGTTGTGTTGTGAAAAGGCAACGATTCCTTTTACGATTCAGAATACAATGGCCTCACAGTGGCTGCACTTCAGTGGTGGCTGGGGCCAAAGGCAGAAGGGTCTGCGGCCATAGACAAAAGGGGAGGGGCCAAAATACCCGCTCTCACTGCTAGTAACAAAGCCCTTCAGAGAGGCATTTTGACCTTTTACAATGGGGAAAACATTGCGCAAAAGCCAGGAAACCACCAGCTAATTGGCAGTTGGAGGAAAGGGGATGGGGCCCGGGGGCAGGAAGCAGGAGGCAGGACCATCTGGTTAATGTCAGAGGGCTGCACTGCAACCCCAAGCAAGCCTGATCTGGCCCATGAACCTAATGTTCAACACCCCCATTTTAAGCAGAAATGCTAGGCATTAAATCTGGGCACAGAAAGTCAGTGCTTTACTGAGCTATGGGTAGTTCATGAAACAATGGGCCTGTTCAGACAACACACTAAGCCATGGTTAGGCTGCCAACCCTTTTGCAGCGAATGGTTAGTGAGCATGTTTAAACTGTGGTTATGTAGCCACCATGGTTAGGACTGGTTCACATGACACACTAAGCCATAAAGTTTAGCTCAAAATGCTTAATCACCGTGGCTTAGCATGTTGTCTGAACAAGGTCAATATGAAAAGCCTTGCTCTCTGAGTCTGGAACAGATCTCCCAAACCTCTTTTGCTAAATGAGATAGCTAGTTGCTTTGCTTGACTATAATAGGCAAGCGATGCTTCTTGGACTTATTATCCCAAAATTTGAGGGTTCAACAAAAAGGGTCAGTTCCCATTGTCCATCAGAGCTGCTGGTCTCTCATATTTTCCCAAAAGATGGAAATAGTCTTAGAACAAGGGAGATTGCCCATAATTTTTAAAAACACAAACAGTCATACTCCACCTTTTGGATGGGTAATCTCATTGAAGGGAGAACATCACCTCTGGAGCCAAGTAATTCAATTCAATGGTACTCTTTTATAATTAAGACATTACTCAGGTTTTCATTTCTCCCACTATTTCCTGCATATAAATTACATTCAATGACATTTGTCCTCATTTAATCTCTTAAGTAGGCCCCCTGTCATTGGGCATGCATGCCCAGATTCTAATGAAGCAAACTGTGCATTTAGGTAGCACAAAATGTGTCATCTACACAATCCTGGGCGATTTTATTATTTGGGGATAGAAGTGTTTGATGGGAGGTTTTCGGCTTTGCCCTTGACGCGTTTTCGATGTCTAGAAATCCTAAGTGCAAAGACTGGCGATCGTGGCTGCAATATGTGGCCATTGGCTCTCTCCATCATAAACACTTATTAATTTATTATTATTTATTATTATTATTACATTTTATCTCACTTTTTCCCCTTTTGCAAGGAACCTTAAGGAACCTTTAAAAAGGTGCATACATCTGGTATAGCACTCCTGGGACTGTACCATTTTTAGGATGGCTATTAATTAATTAATTAATATCCCATTGTTTTCCTCCAAGGAACCCAAGGCAGCCTACATGATCCCCCTCCTCTCTGTTTTATTCTCACAACAGCCCCGTGAGATAGTTTAGGCTGAGAGTCGGTGATTGGCCCCAAGTCACCCAGTGAGCTTCATGGTTGAGTGGGGACTAAAACCTGAATTTCCTGAGTCCCAGTCCAACACTCTAACCACTACACCACACTGGCTCTCTTAGGGTTGAAGGGAGCCTGGTAGGTCATCTGATCAATGCAGGATCTCCAGTCCTAGGGCATCCTAAACAGATGGCTGTTCATAAGAACACAAGAAGAGCCATGCTGGATGAGACCAAGATGCCATCTTTCCTTCTTTTTTTTTAACCAGTAAACTGAACTTTATTCCCCCATGAAGGAAACTCCTGTTTCAGAGTTATACAAACAAATCTAAAGAAAACAAACAGCAACAAAGTCAGACTGAACACACACAGGAGAATCCTCAATGGCAGCCTCACAATGAAGAGTGGGGGAGAGATGCCTCTTCTAGCAGGGTCATGGAGGGTGGGGTGGGGATTTGGGGTTCTCACTGGCAAACAAGTCAACCATTGCAAAAGTGAACAGGCAGCAACGCACATGTACCCCATCCTAATTTCCCCTTCATACTTCACTTTGGGGATTGACACTATCTCCTCTGAAACATCATCCAACTTCAATGAAAAGCGAGCGGCCTCATAAAAAGGCATGGAGTGAATCTCTTCCCCACCCCCCCACTCCAAATCCCATTTCAGCCACCACAACCCAGTAACCGTGTCAGTCAACAACATCTGGCCAGGTTGTCCTACAAAAACACACAGAGAGGGATCTCCTGGGGTGCAAGTGGGATCGGGCCAGAGACATCCATGTTCCTCATGGCCCTACGGGAGCCGATCCCAAGCCTCTTTGCCCTCCAGTGTCACCACGTCTTCTCCCAGTGAAAGAGGGTCCTGCCACCCACCCAAATCATGGATCAGGCCAGCTGGCAGCTCCAGGAGAGCAGAGATGGCCTTGCACTCCATCTTGGAGAGCCCCTGGTGGGCAGGAGCTGAGGCTGGAGCTTCATGGGCAGACCTGAGCCAGAGAGCTGAGACAGAGGCTGCGCAAGATTGTCTGGGAAGAGCTGGATAGCTGGTTCTAAATCCGGTGTCCTGGCGGCACGGCTGGGCCGGCGAAGGAGAAGTTACTGCAGTCAACGAGGGTGAGAGGCCCTGCTGTGGGTTCAGGCTCCAAGGGCGGAATGTGGCCTCCAGGAGACGGAGGCAGGAGCACATGTAGCCGGAGACAGCCAAGCAGAACGCCTGGAAGGAAGTGTGGGTCCGGGAGGCACCCGAGGGAGCCTGTTCTATAGGCCACTTCCTCATGCGGACGGCTTTTCTATCATACACCCAGTGAGAGGGGGGCTGTCCCCAAGGTGGAGCATGTCCCCCCCCCAGGGATTGATTTTTGTTCCATTGATGCTTGTGGGCCCTGAGTAACTTTGATGCTGGCATCTACCCTGGAAGCTGTCAGGAGTGAAAAGCTGCTTCTGCTGGCCGCTCTGGGATTCCTGGAGGCGCCATTGCAGGCGAGGGCTTGGATCCTGATGCCATCTCCCACAGTCCTGGGTTTCAGCACCACAGCCAAACTCCTCGCTTGCGGCCCAGCAGGAACCACGACTACCACCATCACCACTTTCCTCCTCCTCTGCCTCCTCGGTGTCCCAAAGCTCGTGTCCAGGGTCAGAGTCTTCGAACATGCTTGCAAACCCATAAAAGTGGCAAACAAGAGGAGGGTGGAGGTGGCTGCTGGTTGATGGGCAGCAGAGATCCCCCAATGCCTCCCTGTATCAAGGGGTGTGTGAGAGGGATCCAGCCCCACTCCAACATGGGTCTCAGCCCCACTCCTCCAAGGCTTCTCTTATGGGGCAGCTTTAAGGCCTAGCCAGGCCTCTTGCCTGGGGGAGCTTGCAAGACCAAGAGTCCAACTTGTCCAGCATACTGTTCACACAGTACTGATCCAGCTGCCCAAGGGAGACCAACAAGCAGGACACAAATGCAACAACACTCTCCCACCCATGATCCCCAGCAACTGGTGTACATAGGCATACTGTCTCTCATTCTGGAGGCAGCATGCAGCCATCAGGACTAGTAGCCGTTGAGCCTTGTGGCTGAACAGAGATCAGAATTCCAGTTTCACTGAATGTCCTCGGGGCAGTCACATTCTTTGAGCCTAGCCTAGCCTAGCCTAGCCTAGCCTAGCCTAGCCTACCTCACAAGATTGTTGTGAGGATGAGGAAGGAAGGCTGTGAATACTACACTGAGCTCTTTAGGGCCAGGCTGGATAAGAATCTAACAGATACGTACCTAACGGAATCAAACAGAATCAAACATTTATTTTAAGAAATGGATCAAGGGAACACAGATCCTGAAGCAAGGTGGGGTGGGGGTGAACTTTGTGATATAAACGATGCTAATAAATTCCATTTGCATTCCCTGTGGTTCTGCTGGTGATATGGAGGGGGCAAGAAAGGGTTTGGGGTGATTTAATCGAGAAAAAAGATGAGTAAGGGGGAATGCGTTAGAGGTGTACAAAATAATGCATCGTGTGGAAAAGGTGGAACCCAGGCGACATCTCATGAAGCTGAATGCTTCAGCACAGTGCATAGTTTAGGTATGGAGTTTGCTGCCACAAGATGTAGCGATGATGGTCACCAACGTGGACAGATGTAAAGAGAATTTGACAAATTCATGGACGATAAGGCTACCAATGGCTCCTCACATGATGGCTATATATTTGCTCCAGTGTCAGAGGTAGTATGCTTCTCAATACCAGTTGCAGGTTTCCCATTGGGTTGGCCACTGTGAGAACAGAATGCTGGACGGACCGTTGGTCTGATCCAGCAGGGCTCTTATATTTTTATGTTTCATACAAAGTTGCCCCAAGTGTGATGAGGCCACAACGTTTCAGAGACATCTGCATTGCACTAAATTCTTCCTCTCTTTTTCCTTCTTTAAGGTCATCCCATACAAAGGGGAATACACACTCAGTGCTTTTGCAACGTTCTTAGAAGAACAAATCCAGGCAAGAAAAAAGGTAAGGGCTACTTTTGATTCTCAAGGAGGTTCTTTCTCCCTGCAGCTAGAAATCCAATCTTCGTGAATTCCAGTGTGAGCTGGTCTCATCCACACCTTCCAGATGGATGGGCACATTGGAGCTGAATGATCCACCAACTTTCACTCTTCCCAAACCTTCCAGTGGAGTTCTTAGCTCAGGATGTATGTCAGAATGTGCGTCACGCTGCGTGTGTCAAAAAAGCCACATGGACGCTAGCCCTGCCTCGTTTCTCACCTTTGTTTGCAATATTTCCCTGCCATTACATTCAAATGGGGGAAAATGAACATTAAAAAAAAACAAAAACCTCACCAAAATGTGCACTTTCCCCTATAGAGTAAAGCATGAAAATGCACATGTTTAAAGATGTGCCCTTTTAAAAGTGTACATTTTTAAAAACACATATTTTCTGAATGTGAACTCAAGCACAGAGTTAAACTATGGCTTTTGTTTTTTAAAAAACAAATCTTTCTTTTACAGGACCCATCAAAGGCTAAAAAAGAAGACCCCATGAAAGAAGAGGAAAGCATCATGCCAAAGGAGGAACTTTAGGGTGGCTTTTTTGCTTTTGTTTTACCAAGGAGGAAGAAAGCTAGTTTTCCGAGAACGGTTGAGCAGTGTACAAGAATTTTGATTGGATTGCGAGAATCTAGGAAAGCGTTGGGGAAAAAGAAATCAAAATAAAGAAAAAGCAAGCAAATGAAATGGTTCACTTTGATTGTGTGTGGGGTGCCTACGTGTCCTCTTTTGCAGAGGACAGTCCTCTGTTTGAAGAGCTGTCCAATCCAATTCTGATTTAAAGATAAGGAAACAAAAAAATTGCTGAACATCACCACTCCGTACCTGAACAACAGACTGAACAGGCAGGCAGACAGGTTGCCTGGTCAGTCTCCCACATTACGGTGAGATGTATAGAATTGCTTTTTCTAAGTTTGCCTCTAGACACATAAATTAATAGATGGCAATTTTATTCAAGACACTGTCCGTCGTTAGCCTACATTTTTTGTTATGCATTCTCTCTCTCTCTCTCTCTCTCCCTCTCCCTCTCCCTCTCCCTCTCCCTCTCTCTCCCTCCTTTGGCTCTTCTTAAGTGACTGCCATAATTGTGTGTGATTTGGCTGGACAACGATGTTTCTCAAAGGCCCAGAACAGCATTCTGGGTTCTCTTTAACATACTTTCCTTGTTTTTATCTTTTTGTGGACAGAAGTGAACCTGCGACCTGCAGGCTGGTAGGATGAACCCTTTCTCTTGGGCAGGATTTAAACTTGTTGTGACCCTAAGCTATAACATGAGTGAGGCCCTTCCCTCTTCAACAAATAATAAAACATTTCAATGCAAAATACGGGCTGTACAATTAAACGGAATTTGATCATCATGTAGTATAGCTATTAAAAATGCAAGTTATGTGTGTGCACATTCTTTAGGAGTTTGTCAAACACATGACACTATTTCCCTTTCTGAAGAGGTCTTCATTTTGTATAATGTTTATGGTTTCCTGGTGGTAATGTCGTAAACATCTTTCTTTCTTTCTTTCTTTCTAACTAACGTGAGGCCCCTCGCAATGTGAGGCCCTAAGCTACAGCTTGTTTAGCTTGTACGTAAATCCGTCCCTGCTCTCAGCCAATCTCAAATGCTGAGTTGGTACTTCATATCAACTTAAGTGTTTGCAGTTTTACTAGTTGCATAAGAGGTAGAAAATTGGCAGAGGAATCTTATCATACTGCAAAACCCATCATGTATTCACTGAAGAGGCTTTTCACCTCCCCTTTCATTTCAACAAAAGCCCACAAGGCAGCTTATAGAAGCAATTTCATAGATGGCAAAATATCAAACAAAATCATCCTAAAAAGCCAACACAATAAACTATATTAAAACAACAATGACAACAACCCACTAGTGAAATATAATGCTTTAAAGGAGACTTCTCAAATTCTTAAAATCAGGAAAGATTACTGCAGGAGATTTAAACTGGAATTTACAGGGTGCAAGATCAATGAATGATAAAGAACAAAGAATAATTTCAAATCAGAATAGGAAAGTACTTCGATATATAGAAATTTTGAGGAAACATTATATGTACAACACGTGGATTGAGATGAGTCCTCATTATTATAGTCACACTTATTTTTCAGAAATATATAAAAGTTCCAGTAGGTTGGACACAATTTTAATGACAGAAACTATGGTACAAAAAAACAAAGAAAATGGAAATAGGACAAATAAAAGTAACAGACCATGCCCCAATTAAAGCATATGTAGAGATAGATCAAAACATTAAAAGAGATTATATATGGAGATTGAACCCAGTATTATTAATAAAGGATGATGCTAAAGAAAGAATTAAAAGGGGTATAGAAATATATTTTGAAGAGAACAAAACATGGGAAATAACAGAAAAAATCAGATGGGAAGCAGATAAAGCTACAATAAGAGGAGAATGTATAAAACAATTAAGTATAATTAAGAAAAAGGATAAAGAAAGGAAAGAAAAGTTGGATCAAGAAATTAACAGGTTAACAGAGTGGTATAAAATACAGGACAGATAAGAATTAGGAAAGAAATGGAAAAACTGAGGAAAGAAAGGGAGGTTTTAGAAATAAATAAAATAATGATAGATATGCTATATGTGAAGCAAAGGTATTATGAATTTACTGGAAAAAGCTCAAAACTGTTAGCAAATAGAGTTCAAAAGGAGAGAATTAGGAACAAACTATGGGCCTTGAATACAAAAGAGGGATCTAAACACATGATCAAAAGGAAATGGGAGAAATATTGCAAGAATATTTTAAAGATCTTTATGAAGGAAACGAGATAGAAATAAATCAGATTAAGGAATATTAGGGCCAAGCTAAAATACCATCACTAAAGGAAGAACTGAAACAGTACTCAGAAGCTGAAATGGAAGAAAATGAAATAAAAGAGGCTATAAGAGATTTAAAAAATAATAAAACACTGGGAGATGATGGTTTTATGGAAGAATTTTATAAAGTATTTATGGACAAGTTGGTGCCACAACTGAAGAAATTATTTCATGAGATACAAGAAGGAAGACCCCTTCCAAAAATGTGGACACAGACTATAATAACATTGATACCTAAACCGAAAAAAGATAAATGTAATCTGGATTCATATAGACCAATATCTCTGTTAAATGTAGACTATAAAATATTTACTAAAATATGGGCTAAACGTTTAAAAGAAGTTATTAATGAATCCGTAGGCTTGGATCAGCATGTTTTTTTTTTAAAAAAGAAATAGATTCATTGCAGAAGCGATTAGGAAAATATTTGGCATGATTAATATGTGCAAGACAAGAAAGTTTCCCATGGCAATTATGACACTGGACTTATATAAAGTGTTTGACACAGTAAACCTAAAATTTATATTAAATTTGCCAACTATATACAACTTGGGAAGTAAGTTTAAACATATAATAGAGGTAATATATGTACAAACAATAGCTAAAATAAGATACAATGGATTAGAAACTAGGGAAATAAGACTAAATTCAGAAACAAGGCAGGGCTGCCTCCTATCACCACTTTTATTTACAATGGTGATTGAGTTTCTTGCTGACAGAATTAGTGACATTAGAGGGATACATGTGGGCAGTAAGAAATTTAAATTAAATTTATATGCAGATAATATTTTATTGACATTACAAAATTAAAAAAGGGAATAAAAGAAATGATAAGGGAACTAGCAGAATTCCAATAGGTAGCAGGACTTAAGGTAATTATAAAGAAATTTGGTTTGATGTGTTTGAACATAGGACCTCAAGAACAAAGAGAAATCTCAAAAATGACAGGTATTCCCCTATTAACAACAGCACTTAGATATTTAGGAATCCAGATCCCTAAAAAGCAGGAAAATGTATTGAAACCAAATTATGGGAAACTGTGGAAAGAACTAAAAAATGACATAGCCAGATGGGAGAGAATACAATTATCACTTTCAGATCAGATTATGACTATAAAGATGATGTTATTACCAAAATGTACTTATTTAATGTATTACCACAGGAAATCCCAATTAATAGGTTTAGAATAGGATAGAAAACAATATTTTTAAAAGCAAAAGACCACAAACAGCGAAAGCCTTTAGATATAGATCTGTGCAAGAAGGAGGATGGAGTAACATATTAACATGCATATCAATTAAGATATCTATTAACAATAATAAAGGAAGGGGTGAGCATACCCCTTCCTTTATTATTGGAAATAGAAAGGGAATTGATGGGATTAAAAGAAGAAGAAATACAGAATATGTTCTATAGTAGAAAATGTATAAAACAGCAAACGAAGTGCAATAAAACAAATGTTGAAAGTATGGTATTTCAAAAAAGAGTAATTAATGCCAGGGATCTCACCATTAATACCAATCTGGACACATCCAGAATTTGATATAAAAGGGAAAGCAGCAGCTAAAAGTAAGTTGAAAGAAATAGGACTGATACAAATTATATATTTTTTATGAACAACAACATCCTGTAACACAGGAAATATGGAATAAGCGAACACAAAATATTAGGGATGTGTATCGTATCATTAAAATGTATGATAATGATACGATAAGGTCGTTATCGTGCATGCGTTTAACAATAACGATACGATTGAAAAACCTACGATAATCATCGGAGATGATAATTTTCAGCCGATTATATCATTTTATCAGGGTGCCATATAAATATACCTATAACCTCTGTATTTTAAAAGTTAGAGGCTTGAAACTTGGTCACACTGCTTATGGGGTATACCTAAGTAGGTGTATGAAATTTGAGGTCGATCCCTCCAACACTCGATTTTATATGAATTTATTAAAGTTCATTTCAGTTCTGACAGGTCTGAATGAACGCACGTGGTGAGCTGTCATTCCGATCTGTCAGAACTGAAACAATTTTTAATAAATTCATATAAAATCAATGTAAAGATAATGGAACCCAAATTCATATGTGGTGGGAATGTAGAAAGGTTAGGAAGTTTTGGAATAAGATTTTTCAAGAAATAGAAAAAAATACTGATCAAGAGATTTGCAAAACACCAGAGCTAGCTTTATTGAATGTGTATGTTAAAGAAAATAGAAAGATAAAAGAAAAAGTATTAATTGGTTTCATGTTAACAGCGGCAATTGATAGCAACTAATTGGAAGACAGCTCAGGTGTTGACAATAACTATGTGGAAAAAAAATCTTTGGAACAGAGCAATAAACGAAAAGCTGACACAGAAGTTAAGAGTTCACAGAGGAAAAAAGAAAAGAGATACTTTGAGGACCGACTGGCAAAAGTACATAGTCTATAAGAAAAAAGAACCGAATAGAAAAACCATGGCAGAAGCGTACAAAAATTGATAGGATTCTTGAAAGGAAGAAAATATATACAATTCATTTAATATACCACCAGGGAATAGAGTATAGGGAAAGATTCTGAAACAAACCAAGCGAGGGGAGAGAACGGGGAGGGAACGTTTTGGGCTTGTTTATTCGTTTGTTGGTTGATTTTGCTCCTTACTGTATTTTGTTATGAAAATTTAATTTAAAATTATTTTAAAAATAAAATAAAGGAGACTTCCCCAATCTGCTGCCCTCCTGCTGTTTTAGACTTCAGCTCCCATCAGCCCCGGTCAGCATTGCGAACAGTCAAGGATGCTGGGAATTGCAGTCCAAAACATGGGGAGGGCATCAGGTTGGGAAAGTCTGCTCTCGAATTGTCAGAATATTTCACCTTTTGTAAAACATACAACAACCCTGCAAGGTAGGTCTGTCTAATTCAGGGATGGACAGCTTGTGGCTTTCCAGATGTTTTGCCTACAACTCCCATCATCCCTAACCTTTTGCTATGTTGGCTAGGGCTGATGGGAGTTGTAGTCCAAAATATCTGGAGGGACAGATGTTGCCCAGTCCTGGTCCAATGATCCCAGTTGTGTCACTGAGACGAGTGGAGGCTGGTGGCTCTGATTTCAGTGGGGCTGTGAATTCACAACGAGTCTCAGTCCAAACCAGCCAGAACTCTAAAGTAGCTATCCAAGGTGCTGATCACTACCCCCCAAAATACGCCCATCACTTTGGATAGCTCCTTTAGAGTTCTGGATGGGTGTAACTGAAACCCAGAGTGGATTCACAGCCCCAACGACATCAGAGCCACCAGCCTCTACTAGTAATTGGAGATTTCACCCCCACCCCACCCCTGGTCATTTAACATTGTAATGCTCTTAAAGAGTTATAGTGCTCTCAAACTTTCTTCTGAGCCAAGGTGAATCATTGTTGGACCACACCGGGTGGACAAAATGTTTTGATCAAGAATCAAAAACTGTCTTGGAAGGAAGCAATTTGTTTCCATGGGGAGGAATGCAAGAGCTTGGACAGACAACTCCATTTACTCTGCACTTCTGAGTAGGCAATAGAGCCTTTTATTTATTTACCCATGCTGCTCAAATCAACGAGTGTTTACATATATTTGCAATATTTCAAGACTTTTATCACACTGCTCTGTTTGAAAGGCCAGTTTGCACCTATGTGTTAGTCAAGGGTCAAGTGCAGTCCACTCAAAACGTTAGCAAGAACAATGTGGGTTTTATACATCCTGCTGCATCAATATTTGCTACCTGGCCTTACTGAATCCCACCGCTTCCTCTTCGGAATGTTTTAAGCAAAGTAGCCTGAGTGAATGGCTTTTCTTGAGAGGCAAAAAGAATCTGATATGCAAAAAACCAAATATTTACTTAAGAAAAGAAAAAACTCCATGGATTTCCTCTGCTGTCCAAAAAAAAGTTTGTGACCTTTATCACTTATTGTATCAAGTAAACCAAATTATCAAACAGAGCATAGTTTCATAAATCACACGTCATCCACACATACATTTTAGGTGGGATTAGATTTTTAAATTTTTTTTAAAAGCAGTCCACAGTCCTGCTAGAGTTAAGGATGGGCAAATATTTCCAGTCCACACAAAGCAGTTTACACAGTTAATAAAAGAATAATGTACCAATCACTGAAAAACAAAGCATCATCATGAGGCATTGTGGGAAATGAAAATGGCAGTCTGCAACCAAACAGTAGTGCTGCTGGCTGCTACTGTGGCCAGGTAAAACCTCCAGGGGTCACCAATGGAAGAGGAGGGCCACCAGAGTTCATTTTGGCTGGGACTCCCTCAAGAGCCCTGCAGGATCAAACCAAAGGAATATCTAGTCCAGCATTCTGTTTTCACAGTGGCCAACCAGCTGCCCATGGGGAATCTGGAAGCAAGACATGACTACGGCAATACCCTCCCATTCAGGATCCTAGAAATTGGCATGCTGCCCCAATACTGGAGGTAATCTATAGTCATCATGGCCAGGAGCCATTGATAGCCATGAATTTAAGAGAGAGTTCCATAAAAAGGCCCCATCTCTGGCAGCCACCCAGTTAAGCTCTGAACACTGGGGCACCTATAGGGCTACATCCAACGAGGATATCAAGTCTCAGGCAGGCTTTCCTTTTTGTGAGGGTCAGGTTGAGTGGGAAATAGGGTGTATGTGTGATATACGAATTGTGTAAAATCCATTCCGGCCAGATCTACACCAAGCAGAATATAGCAGTATGAAGGCAGTATGAAAGTGGCATATAAAAGGCAGGGGCCACACCAAGCAGGATATAGCAGTATATGGTTTGTGTCAATGGGCCCCAACAGTTGTCAGTGCACTTCAATACCTCTATAAAGCAGTAGTGTGGCTCCTGCCTTTTATATACCGCTTTCATACCACTATATCCTGCTTGGTGTAGATCTGGCCTCTGTCTGCATGTCATGGATTGTCAGGCACCTTTCTTTCTGTCATCTGCTCATCAATAGAATCAAATGAGGTTTTTTTCTTTAGTATCTGAATTTGCACCAATTTGCAGTTGTGAAAATGCGCAATTCACACCAAAATGTGCAAATTCCCCCCAGATTCACATTTTCACACTTTACCCTAGGGGGGGAAATGCAATTTTTTAACCATTTGTTTGCTTATTTTTGCATATTTTTCTATTAATAAATTGGGAATGGTCTGCACGTCCGCAGAATTCACCCAACTGGAGAAAAGCTGGTCTCATGCAGAATCCATGAGCCGATTCATAAACATCTGAACTCTTTTGATTACGTTGCTAATTTCTCCAACACCCCTAGGTGTGCACAGTTTTTCTTCTTCATTTTATTGCTCCATTTATTTTAGTTACCAACTTCATTTGTTTTGTTATCCATCCCCCAAAGCCGTGTCCATTTCATTATCCGTTTGTTAACATTTTTCATTTGCAGTCTTTTCATTTGTGATCTTCATTTGTGCTTCTATCTTTGTTTGCATGTTTTTTCTGTTGCATGTAAGGTGGCAACAGCCTAGGTCATTTTGACAACAATTCCCAAGGTGCTGAACCCCCAAAATGGGCGTACTGACGGAAACCAAGAATGGATTCACAGCCCCACCAAAATTGGACCCACCAGCCTCCACTGGTCCCTTCCCATATAACCGAGAACTTCTCTATTGTCTATATCAGGGGTACACAATCTGCAGCCCCCAGGGGCCTGATGTTCCCCCATGGGTGCTCTGACCCCTGTGCAAGGGAAGAATCCAACTAAAGATCTGCTTGTGCAACCCCCTTCAGTGTAATCAATCATTTTGGCAGATTTATGCAAGCTATTTGATTTATCAGAATGACACAATTGGATGCTGCCCTCTACAAATAAACAATCAGAAAACCTTGAGGAGGGAAACCCCATACCAGCCTCATGCGTATTATGCTCAGTGGCCACTAAATGCTGACTGTTGGAGATGGGAGAAATGGACAACTGGGAGGGAAAGGCAATGTAATAGAGTAATATGGAGGAAAGAGTGGCTGACTGGCTGGATGGAACAGTGACCGAGAATGGTCTGCACTGCAACATTTTGTTGCAGCAACATTAAGCAAATGTTGAATTTTGTGGCTTTGGCAACTTCGAGAAACCAGAGAACCAGGAAAAAGGTGGTGTGTTCACTTACAAAAAGGTTCATTTTCCTCTTACTGAAAATTAGTTATACAAATAAAGCTGATTAAACAACCTTAGAATCATTTCCTCTTACAAGGACTATATAAAGGGGAAATAAATTCTAGACCCTGGGTTTGGGGTTGTTCATCTGTAGGTAAGTTGGAGAGGTTGCGCTGTCCTGCTTCCTTTTGGACCCCAGATTTGACATTTTGGAAATTAGCCTGCTGCTTCTTAGATTGATTAAGAGTCAGTCGTCTTTAACTTGGTACCAAACCTGATTTGAGGTTTGGAAAACTTAGACTTAGCACTTCCCATTAACTATCATGGGAAATTGAAAAGATGACTAGAAGTATTTTCTCTTGGTCAGAATTGGATGCTAGTTGCAGGCATGGTAGTCATTTAACAGGGAGTTACACCTGCCAAATGTCGGGGGGGGGGGGAATAGGTCAGTGCTTTTGTGCAATTTATATTCGGTTTTTTTTTTTTTTTTTTAGAGGAACTACTGATTTGATGGTTTTTAAAAAACAACAACTTATGTTTGGGCAGAATTGAACACATATTTCAGGGACAGTTGTCCCTTTTAAGGGGATCACGCCTGCCAAATTTCAGAATAGCTATCTGCAAGAGCGTTCTTGATATTTTGAGGGTCTCCAAAAGAAGACACATTTATACCCCTATGTTCCTTGTGGACTATTTTGAAAATTGCCAAAAAGCCTAGAAACGTCCTGCGAAGTTCCAGAAGGACAAGTTCAGTGCTTCATGTGGAAGGAGGGGGAGTTCTTAGTTTTCCTGTCCCACCCCTTGTGATTTTTGGTCAATTTCGTGTCCCCAGACAAGAAACCTGCAAAGTGTCAGGAGGATAGGTAAAGGGGCTAGAGGGTTCTGATGCTTGAAAACCAATTCATGCTTTTTTCGTAGTGAAGCGTGCTGCCATTGGAAGAAGGCCAACTCATGGTCCCATCCATGTCCTCTCTTAAATCACAGTGATTGAAGCCCATAGTAAAACATGCTTCAGGATTAGAAGGTAGATCTGTCAGGCACTCCTCCTCCCCCCTGCGACATTTAGAGAAGCAAAACCAAAAGATGCCACTTAGAGACATAAAGTCTGCAGGTGTGTATCCTATCTGAAACACAAGTTGCTAATGTGGCCTCAGTCCAGATTAACTTCAGTTCTGTTGGCTTTGAAGGAAAGCCTACTTCCCCTTCAGACCCAAGAGAATGGGACCAAAGGGCCCCGATTCTACTTGGATTTTGCCTGAATCCGACGCACATCTCTAGTAAGTAGCAGTTGATTTAATAGATTATTCACAGACATTACCATACTTAAGCTCATTGGTCTAATGTAGGGCCTCTTTTGAATAAATTTGGAGGTGGGTTCTTGAAATGACAGGGGGCAGTCCTAGTCTTTCTATGATGATTAACTCTTTTTTATTATTAATACCTGATTCCCCCTCTCTTTATCTATAGGTTCCAAAAATGAGAACGTGCTAATTATAAGGCATCAATCCAAAACCTCTCATAAATTTTGCCTACCCTATCCCCTGATTTCCTTGCGTATTGTTGTTGGGGGTCTGCTTTTCATTTTAAGTGCTAATTATGAAGCATCCTTTTCATCTGTTCTTGTTCTTAGTCAGTCTTAAATGTTCCATCTTTGCACAGACAACAAGCCCAACAAAAGGTAAGACACCGCTTTTCTGTGTTAATGAGCTACCTCCAGTCATCACGCATCTGTCCAGATAGCATGCTGATTTCTCATGCATACAAAAGAACCCCAACGGATCAGATCAAAAGTACATTTAGTCCAGGACTAAACAACCTAGCGCTTTCACAAAGTTTTGTAGTACAACCACCTTTCAGAGACAGACAAATCTGTCAATTTCGCTTTCTCAATATTCCTATCTTACATTTGGTTCATCCCAAACTCAGAGTGTTTGCACACACTCATCCTTATTTTTACTTTCTTCCATGCATTTTTGACAAGTATGTGCATCTTCACACGCATTTTTTCCTAATATAATGCATTTCTAAATGTTATTTTCCCCAATGCATGCATTTTTGAATGCATGTTTGATTGGAGAATTGGAGCTGTGTGAATCTCGAAGGAGAACTGAGTTTCGATTCGCACGCTGGTTTGGAAGAGTGAAATTAGGTAAATTTGCATTAAAATGGAATTAAACTTAAAATACAAACCGAATGAATTTCTTCCCCATTCCTAGTCCAATAAGCATGGCCAATGGTAAGGAATTATTGGGCTTGTGGTCCCAATTATATGGAGGGCACCAGGTGTGGTGAAAGCTGATAGGGAGACTTTCTTTCCCGCTCAGTCATAATATTACATCCATGTCATTCCATGAAGCTAATCGGTGGGAGATTCAGGGCACACAGCACATAATTAATCTATGGAGTTTGCTTCCACAAAATGTAGTGATGGCCACCAATTTGGATGGCTTTCAAAGGAAATTGGACAAATTCTTGGAAAAGGAGGCTAGCCATGACTACTTGTCCTCATGGGCTGGAAAAAAGAGACTGGCTCTGGTGCTACTGGAAACTATTAAAATCTTTAACATTAAAGATTTTAACAGTTTCCAGTAGCACCAGAGCCAGTCTCTTTTTTCCAGCCCTTCAGTGGTGCTTTCCCCCCTCCCATTATCTACTAGTCCTCATAGACATAAGCTACCTCCAGTATCAGAGGCAGTGTGCCTGTGTACACCAGTTGCTGGGGAACATGGGTGGGAGGGTGCTGTTGCCCTTATGTCCTGCTTGTGGGCTTCTTGTGAATAGCTGGTTGAACAGAATGCTGGACATGATGGATTCTTGGTCTAATCCAGCACAGCTCTGATCATGTTCTTATGTACCCCTGAACATTCAGGTACACCCCCCAATGCCTCCAAGAAGCCCACCCACAGGGCATGAATGCAATAGCCCTTTTCTGCTGTTTGCCTCCTCCCAATGGCTGGTATCCAGAGGTGCAGAGGTCATGAACATGGAGGTTCCATTTAACTATCACAGCTAATAATGATAAACCCTTCCCACCTAGTAAGGGGTAGCCTGATCCTGATCTGATCTCAGTAACATTTGATATCTCCTACCTTCAGCCTTTAATCTAGCAGCATCTTCTTTCAGTTGGCTGTTACATAACCTGTTCCACTGGTGCTTGGGTTCAGATAGGAAGGGGAAGCAGACAAATAGAGAGTCTCTCAGGAACATCAAGCCATGTTACATCAGATCAGATCATGCAAAGTCTGGTTGGGTCAAGGCAGGTCTTTCTAGACAGGAGTCAGCACCCTGGTCAGCTCTCAGTGGGCTCTACTTACTGAGCTCTGGAAGGTTGTTGTCTCAGCCCAGAACTGAGGCCATCAGTTCTCGGCTGAGACAACTGAAGGCCTCAGCTGGCCTCACCTCCTTGTAGGAGCTGGTGGTGCTGTCTCAAAGGGTTCTTGCAATCGTTAGTTTCCACAGTGAGGAGGAGATGGGGCTCATCTTTGGGAGGAAATCGAAAGCTCATCTTCTGAGTCAGAAAAAGATGCGAAGCCCATGTCCTCAAGCCAAGAGGGTCCAGGAAGACATGCTGAGGTTTCTTTCCTGAGTAGGGCAAGCTGCATTTCCTGCTCATCTGTATCTTCTTCAGGGTAGCATAAAATTAAGCTTTGGAACGTATGTGAAGTTCATGGGTAAATAGATGTGTTTCTGTTTGCTAGCAGCAGTACACTGTTCAGACTGTCATCGCAATGCTGCTTGTGAGGAAAACGGAGATCTTCACCGATGTGCCTGCCGACAGGGGTTCACCGGAAATGGCGCCAATTGCTCCGACATTGACGAATGTTCCAGCATCAATTTAAATCGCTGCCATTCTTTAGCCACCTGTATTAATTATCAGGGCAGCTATTCTTGTTCATGTCCCGAGGGTTACAATGGAGATGGCTATGACTGTGAAGCAAGGGGCTTTGCTGCAGAATGCGTCCGAAACAATAGATCCGTTAGCTGCTCTGATCCATGTATGAATCACACGGTTCTGGATCAAGCCTGGCGAAGCACCGCCTATGGGAAAGGAACCAATTGTGACCGTGAGAAAAGAGGGTGATATCGATTTATAGGCCATGGAGGAGAACGCATGCCAGAGACTTGTGTACCAACATATAGTTGCAACACACATGCACCTATGTGGCTAAATGGCACCCACCCCTCAAGTGATGCTGGAACAGTAACGCGCATTGCCTGTGCCCACTGGGGTGTAAACTGCTGCCACTGGTCTATCCCTGTACAAGTAAAAGCTTGTGTAGGTGGTTATTATGTCTACAAGTTTGATGGGACACCAGAGTGTTCCTTGAGTTACTGCACAGGTAAGTAGTCTGGAATGTTTTTGGATAAGGTTTTTGCTTTGCCCAGAGATCAATTCCTGTCAATTTGTGCTTCATCAATCCAATCTTCCAGATCCCAAGTACATTGAGAATCCATGTCCCCAATGCAACGCAGTGGAGGAATGCAAGCTGGTGAATGGAACTTGGGGTTGTTACTGCAGCCAAAGCTTCAACAGCTCTGGTAGGTGAATTAAGGGCATCCGGGTTGGGATCAGGATGAACACTTTGAGAGAGGCTATGGTTCAGTGACAGAGCACATGTTTTGCATGTGGAAGGGCCCAGGTCTCTAACACTGAAGCTGGCAGGAGAAGAGCAGCAGAGGCTATCTTCACCTCCCTGTCCTCCATCTCTGGCATGTTCGCTTTCCAGCCCATCTAGTGAGAGAGCTTTGGAGGCTGAAGGAGGCTGGAGGAGGCTGGAGAAGACTCAGGACAACTCCTATCCTGGCTGCTCCCCCAGGCCCACTGGAATGGTCCTTTCTCTTTTTCTGAGGTCCTTTCCATGCCGGCTGCAATGAGGGGAGGTTCTAGGGTTGGATCTCCAGCTCCCATTCCAAAGTTGGAACGGGGTCTTTGACTGCCGAGGGTTTTTGCAAACAATCATTTGGTCCCTGGGATGCTCCCCTGAGGACCATAGCAAAGCTCTCTTGGTGGTTTAAACCTCAGTTTAGCAGTGATTACAAGCCACTTCCTCGCAGCTTCACCCATAACATGTTGGAACGTGAATAACACTGGCTTACCTTGTGGACTGTTTAAAGGATTGTGGAGATAAGCAGTTGCTTGTTTCTGCAGTGAATGTGGGACTAATGACAACAACGATAATAACCTTTTCCCTAGGGCTGTTGTAAAGGATTATTGAGATTACACATGCAACCTTAATATTTCAGGAAGTACTTGGTAAAGAGTAATGTTATTGTTTATTAAGATATTTCTAGCTTGGAACCACGACTGGAGTGTGGTGCCAATGAAATTAAAGTCTCTGTCGAAAAGTGCATCCTGAATATGATGGGCTTCCAGGATATAGTCATGTCCTTGAGAGACCACACATGCGTTGCATTTGAAGGACAAAGGAACAGCACAATGGTCTCAGTGGTGACTCCCACTCAAGCTGGCCCATGTGGAACACAATTGACGGTAGGTTCGTTATTTAGTGTAAAAGCCAGACCAGGATTCTCTCTCCCCCCCCCCCCCGAATTCCTTTCTTGGTAATGATGCTCATACCTGCAAATATTTTGAAGCAAGAGATAATCAGCTGCATAGTGTCATCACAAAGCCAATTCAGAGTGAAGGCAAGAAGCATTGCTCACACTCTAGATTGACTTCGCGGTGTCTTCATTTCGGTATCATTGTGCAGGCTACATGATCCCTGATTGGCTGGAGTCTTGTAGTCCGGGAGAAAGAGATCGTTTTCAATAAATGGTGCCAAAGCAGCTGCCAATTAGTCAGCAGATAGAGTGTAACCAACTACGGATGTGGTGAGCAAAGTGTTTTGGGGAGCAGCTATCATGAAAGCACCTCTCTTTTTTTGGCTTCAAAACGTTTGCTTGAGAACATTTAACACAGCCAAACATGTAACTCTACTGAAGTCAGTAGCTGAACTACTTCAATTTTTCATCTTTTTTTCCATCTCAGAAAAATGAAACCCATGCTACATATAGCAACACGCTATATCTGGGAGACGGGGCTGTCATTAGAGAGAATGAAATAAAGATTAATTTTCATTGCTCGTACCCTCTGAATATGGAAATCAGCCTTGAAGCCGCCATCCAGCCCGTTGTCAGGTAAAGCATTACTTATTAAGGGGGAAAGCTATTCATCTTGGTTAATGGTTCTTTAATTCCTATTTAGCAGTCCTATGGCCAGGAAGTAGGGATGTTGCGAGCGCCCAACTGGGTCTGGGAGTCCAACAGACTTCCCCCACGTGTGCCCCTCCAGAGCCAGTCAGGCTCCTGCGGCATATTTACAGGCCCAAATTTTGAACACCTGTGCAACCCAATAAGCACCCAGCAGCCAAAGCCTTGATTGTGTGCAGCCATGGAGGCTCTGGAAATTATGAATTTCCCTCCGTTGCATTAATGGAGGCTGTAAAAGCCCCATTTACACAAGAGTAAAGATGTGAATGGAGTATTTGTGTCTTTACTGTTATATAACTGGGTCCTTTACAGCCACCATTTATGCAACGGGGAAAATGCGCAATTTCTGGAGCCCAACGAAGGAGGCCCTGGATATTGTACATTCCCCCTTGGATAATTGGTGGCCTGAAGGCCCCATTTACACAGAGGGGGGAAATACGTAATTTCCAGAGCTTCCATTGCTGCCTACAGTGGAAGCTCTGGATGAAGGTGGATTTGCTTGTGAAGTCGCCACATGCTCTCCAAGCCTCAAAAGAAGTTCACGTCATGCTGCCCATCCCTGCCAGAAATAGATCCTTCAAGCTCCTCTCCAGTATGGCATGCTGATGGCAGAAAAGAACATGGCTGGAAACAGTCAAAAAGTTCCACTGTGTATGTAATTGAAGCCAACGAGAGAAGCTGATTCGTCACCCATATGTCCCTGGATTCCTTCCTTCTGTGGTGTTGGGGTTGGGCATGCATAGCCAAGATGCCCTCAGTGGCTTCCATCTCTGAGAGGCCTCCTTCCTTGTCAATGTCATGACAATCCATTGACTTGTCATCTGGGCTCAATTTACAGCACTGCCTAAAAGGAGAGGGTGATGAGGTAAGGGAGGTTCTCCCTTGCTGTTGCCTTTGCTTGCATGCTTGGTGAGGTAAATCAGCAGACGCATGAAAAATTCGTTGTCCAACTCATTGTCCAGATTTTTTAACTTGCTTCCTTTTGCTCCGTCCAGCTCAGTCAACATCAGTGTTGATGGTGAAGGAGATTTTATAGTTAAGATGGCACTCTACAGAGATCAAAATTACACTTCTCCTTATGAGGGGGAAAAGGTAGTTTTGTCAACGCAGGCCTGGCTGTACGTTGGCGTCATGGTCACCAATGGGGACACGTCTCAATTCGTCTTGCGGATGGACAATTGTTTTGCAACACCTACAGTGAACTCTACTGATCCTCTGAAATATTACATCATTCAAAGCAGGTACGACAACCGAAATGAATTGGTCAATTTCCATTTCACTGGTTAGCTAATTTTTTTATATTTCTTACATTTCTGTTCTGCCCAATAACTAATGTTCTCTGGTATATTGATGGGATCAGGCATTGACAAAATTCTGTCCAACATGGTGGAATCAGGTCCAGAAATAGAAGCAAAAACTGGATTGGGGCCAGGAAACACTAAGGATGGGAGAGAAACTTGTTCAGTTATCATTTTAATGTAAACTTACCTGATTTCACAATTTTGAACCTGGGGTTAAAATCCAACGTAACTTCTATTTAGAGCAGACCCATTGAAATAAATGAGACTTAAGTTAGTCACAACTAATATGTGAAATGTAACTCATTTAACTTTCGAAATTCACACTTTTATGAATTTTGCAATGGAGTTCTCCAACCAAAAAATGCACATACAAAAGTTAATATATTAGGGAAATATGCATACTAAAATGCATATATTAGTGAAAATAACATTCACAAATGCATTAAACCAGGAAAATGGCTTGCCAAAAGATCTGTACATTAGAAAATTTGCAAAAATGAGTGTGGTCAGAGAAATGAGTGCAAAAATCCGTACAAATTTTTGTGCAAATGTTTTTCCCAACCTTCTGGAAGAGCCAAACTTAAGAGCTGAAAAATTCTAAAAAGTTTGCAAGGAAGGAACTGAATTCAAAATTGGAAACGAATGAGAAAAGGAGAGATACTGAAACTGATAAATTCACCCATCCCTAGTGGACAATAGGGTGGTAGGCAAGTAGGCAAAACAAGACAAGACATAGTCCCGAAGCACGATCTGAAGTCACTTGACTAACAAATGGTTGCTTGTTGCCTGAATGGAAGACTGCCTGGGAGCAAAATATATTTGATTATATGAGTTCAATGGAAGGGAACTTCAACATCCATTAAATAGTAACAATGGTGCTATCAGGTCAGGACTTTGAGACAACCCTGGTTATTAGCCATGACAGCATATCTGGAGGTGATGAGGATGACCATTGCCTTCATGGCCTACTTCTGGGGTTCTTGGAAACATCTTGGTGGCTGGACTTGATGGTTCTTTGGTCTGATCCAGCAAGGCTTTTCTCAGTGAGGATTCCAGGTGTTGGATGGTCTTCGGGCAAGACACCTTCAATGGGCCTCTCCCTCAGTGGGTCTATACTTTTTCACTGCCATTGTCACTAGCTGCTTTTGCTCCTCCGCCTCCGCCTCCGCCTCCGCCTCCTCCTCCTCCTCCTCCTCCTCCTCCTCCTCCTCCTCCTCCTCCTCCTCATTGTTACCACTTGCTGGCTTGATACGCAGAGAATTAGTGAGCAAGTAGGCAGTGATATCTACTAGGGCTGTGCACGGACCCCCAGATCTGGATCCGGATCTGGATCTGTGAGATCCAGATTGGCTCGATCCAGATCTGTATTATCTGAACTCGATCTGATCTGGATCTGGATCCGGGGCTCGATCCAGATCTCCAGATCGAGATCCCGAGACCCTCCTTTTCCCCATAGACTTGCAACTCTATGGGGAAAAGGACTCACCATCCTCCCCCCACTCTCCCTGCTTACCTGCTGCTGCCTCCTCATCGCCACTGCCATCCACCGCTGCCGCTGCTTCCTCTACTGAGAACCAGGCCTCGCAGCCTGATTCTCAGTAGAGCAACGTCACGCTGGGTGATGATGTCACCCAGTGCGACGTTGCTCTACTGAGAATCAGGCTGTGAGGCCTGGTTCTCAGTAGAGCTATGTCAAACCAGGTGACCCAGTGCGATGTCATTCTACTGAGAATCAGACTGCGAGGCCTGGTTCTCAGTAGAGAGGAAGCAGAGGTGCGCGGCGGCGACGACAACGAGGCAGCAGGTAAGCAGGGAGAGTGGGGGGAGGGTGGGGAGTCCAATGGACTCACTGCCAGCCTGGCATCCTTGGGTGCTGGCTGCACAGCCAGCACTCAGGGACCTGGAAGAGCAATAGGTCCCAGATCTCTGGATTGATCCAGATTGGTCTGGAATGTTCCAATCTGGTCCGGACTGATCTGGACCTCCCTGATCCGGTTCAGATCTGGATCCGGGAGGTCCTGATCACCCCTATCTGCTTTGGATCAGGGATCCGGATCCGGATCCATGCACAGCCCTAATATCTACCGCTCCTATTCTTACCACCACAGTTGTCTGGGCCAGAGCACAAGGCAGTTGAACGAGGCAGATGAAGAGGAGCAACAACAACTCCATGGGGCTCTTGACAGTGGGCCCCTGCTGAGATGTAGGCCCTCACCCTTTGGCAGGTGCCTAACCCTTCCTACTCTTGATGGTGGCCCTGGCTCTTCTGGGCTCTTACGTTCAATACGTCTTGTCCTACAGCTGCCCAAACCCACAGGATTCAACTATAACAGTTCCCGAAAATGGAGTCGCACCTCAAGGACGCTTTTCTCTTCAAGTATTCAAGTTTGTTGGGAATCATAACCTGGTGTACCTCCACAGCGAAGTCCATCTCTGTGACACTAGCTCTGAACCATGCAAGCCAGTAAGTAGGAGGTTAACCATGAAGTATAAATCAAAGCGTAGTGGTTGGAGAACTACGTTGATCTCTACTAGTAACATAGCCTTTCTCGAAAAATGTATATGTAACATTTCTCTTCTGTAGCGTTGCCCTGGAATTGGAAGCCGGCAGGCTGCTGATGTTGGGACAGCACGTATTTTGCAGTTGGGTCCCATTCTCCGTCAAGGTAAAGACACATTTTTGTCTCATGTAGCAACACTGGCCTAGTTAGATGGCCGACTTGTGCCTAGTCTCTACGCTTCGATTGCTGGTGCTTTTTTGGCCGATTTCGGGGTGGCATTGATGGGGTGGGGTAAAAAGAAACTGCCACCCCCAACTGGTGAGGGATGGAAGAAATTTGGGGAAAATCCTCAGGGTGGAGATGGGAGGATCTTGGCTCTTTGCTTGATGTGTCTCTTAATGATGTTATGAAAATGGGCAAGTCCTGTTCACCCTTTGAACTTTGCTTTTTTTAAAATCCTTGTACCACTCTCCAGCACTCCACAGCCAGATTTCCTGGCTAGCTACGTGGTATGGGTGTAAAAGAGATAAACTCTGGTGTTATGAAAATACTCAAACTCTTGTTTATTGCTGTTAAAAGTAAAATATCCACATGCTCAATGTTTTGGAAAACAATCCTTCGTCAGGAGCTGTATACGTGATTTAAAATACATAAAACAATATAAATTTGGCGTGAGACCCTTATATCAAGTATTGTTTACTCTAGGGGTGTGCACGGACCCCCCGGATCGGATCGGGACCCGGATCGGGACCTCCAATTTTGTCCCGGACCGGTTCGGACAAAATCGGAGGCCCCCCGGACCGGATCGAGTCCGATCCCGACCCAAAAATCGTACATTTTTGGATCGGCCGCCATTTTTTTCCCCATAGACTTGCATTGCAATGCAAGTCTATGAGGAAAAAATGGCGGCGGGTGGGTAAGGGGGGGCCTAACTCCCTCCCCCCCCCGGGGCCGTCCGCTGTGGACGGCCCCGGCAGGTAAACCCCCTCCCCCGCGCTCCCTACCCCCCCTGGGGCCGCCCGCTTCCATCCGCTGGCGCCCGCGGGCGCCAGCGGATAGAAGCGGACGGCTCCGGGGGGGGGTAAGCCCCCTTCCCCGCCACTGCTTACCTTCTCGGCCCGTCCGGCGCCGGCGGCTACTACCAGCGGGCTCCGCGGCCTACTCTCGAGTAGCGCGCCGGGTGATGACATCACCCGGCGCGCCATCCTAGAGCAGGCCGCGGAGCCTGCTGGGAGTAGTAGGCGCCGGCGCCGGACGGGAGCCGCCGGGCCGGGCAGGTAAGGGCCCCCCTCCCCCCTCCCCCCCTCCGCGCGCCCCCCTCCTCCCCTCCACGCACCCCCTCCTTACCTTTCCGGCCCGGCGGCTCCCGTCCGGCGCCGGCGCCTACTACTTCCAGCAGGCTCCGCGGCCTGCTCTAGAGTAGCGCGCCGGGTGATGACATCACCCGGCGCGCCATCCTAGAGCAGGCCGCGGAGCCTGCTGGGAGTAGTAGGCGCCGGCGCCGGACGGGAGCCGCCGGGCCGGAAAGGTAAGGGCCCCCCTCCCCCCTCCGCGCGCCCCCTCCTCCCCTCCACGCACCCCCTCCTTACCTTTCCGGCCCGGCGGCTCCCGTCCGGCGCCGGCGCCTACTACTTCCAGCAGGCTCCGCGGCCTGCTCTAGAGTAGCGCGCCGGGTGATGACATCACCCGGCGCGCCATCCTAGAGCAGGCCGCGGAGCCTGCTGGGAGTAGTAGGCGCCGGCGCCGGACGGGAGCCGCCGGGCCGGAAAGGTAAGGGCCCCCCTCCCCCCTCCGCGCGCCCCCCTCCTCCCCTCCACGCACCCCCTCCTTACCTTTCCGGCCCGGCGGCTCCCGTCCGGCGCCGGCGCCTACTACTTCCAGCAGGCTCCGCGGCCTGCTCTAGAGTAGCGCGCCGGGTGATGACATCACCCGGCGCGCCATCCTAGAGCAGGCCGCGGAGCCTGCTGGGAGTAGTAGGCGCCGGCGCCGGACGGGAGCCGCCGGGCCGGAAAGGTAAGGGCCCCCCTCCCCCCTCCGCGCGCCCCCTCCTCCCCTCCACGCACCCCCTCCTTACCTTTCTGGCCCGGCGGCTCCCGTCCGGCGCCGGCGCCTACTACTTCCAGCAGGCTCCGTGGCCTGCTCTAGAGTAGCGCGCCGGGTGATGACATCACCCGGCGCGCCACCCTAGAGCAGGCCGCGGAGCCTGCTAGTAGTAGTAGGCGCCGGCGCCGGACGGGAGCCACCGGGCCGAGAAGGTAAGTGCCCCCCTCCTCCCCCCCCCGCTGTCCACTTTCATCGGCGGGCGCCCGCTGGCGCCCGCCAATGGAAGCGGCGGTGGGCGCCAGTGGGCGCCCGCCGATCCGCCGATCCGCCGAACCGGTTCGGAGCTTTTTCGGACCGGTTCGGATTGGATCGGCCGATCCAGCTGCGGGATCGGAAATCGGATAATTTATCCGATTTCCCACTGGACCGGACTCGGATCGTGGATCGGGTCCGATCCAGTGCACATCCCTAGTTTACTCCACATAGCACTCTCAGTCCCCTCCACATCACACATTCTCCTCGAAAGCCCAGCACATAGTAGGAATCACATTATAAAGTCATATACTCTTCTTACAAACCAGCATGTATTCAGCATTGTACCCCATTTTATCAAAAGCCCTCACTTTCTACATACGTAACATCCTTGTCTAATTTTTGCTTATTCTTAGGTTGCTCTTCATTGCTGTTGTTATCAATTTCCAATCCTTTCCAAATTCATTATCCTACATTACTCTACAAAAAATGCATAAGCCAATGTTAGCTCTTAAAAGCCTTAAACTAACCTGGATATTACACGGGCTCTGCCCGAGAGTTGTTTTTATTGTTAGGAGATGCCCATTATGCTGCTTTTTCTGTATCCTTACTGCAACAGTCTTTAAAGTGTGTTTCTCTCCTCCTACCTGCTTTTTATCAGTTTGTTGTCAGGTGCCTTGTATGGCCCCTAATAAGCTTCAAGTCAAATAACTATTTCCTTGTGCTGTCAGTGGCCAAATTCTGTCAAGACTCACTTACTCTCTTCCTATGTTCCCTCCTCTTATATCTTAAAGTTTCAAATTGTTCCATTCCAAGGAATCATTCATCCCCCTTGCAGTGTGTGACTGAAGCTGCAAAATCCAGAAGAATTCCCTCTTACTTAAAACCTTATCATCCCCCTTGATTTTCTCGATGCCCCAGAATCTTAAAGACTCTGGTTGATGTTTCATTTCTTGGAAATGCTTAACCATTGGCGCCCCCTCTCTGTTGTGTCTAAGATAGCAGAGGTGTTCTCCCACCCTAACTTTAAGGGCCCGTGTTGTTTTGCCTATGTAGATCTTGTCACAAGGGCAAGTGATGGCATATATCACATTCATAGAATTACAATTCACAAAGTCTTTTATGAAAATCATCTTCCCACCGTCTTTTTTGTGTGTTTGCAATAAATGCAGTGTCCACAGGGATCAAACCCCTGGGGTTTTGGTAAAGTAAACAATGTGGATTGTGTGTCCATTTTAGGTAATTCTTTTGTATAGTCTGAATGTACAAGACAATCTTTCAAAAAATTTTTTGAATGTGTGATGTGGAGGAGAATGTGTGATGTGGAGGAGAATGTGTGATGTGGAGGGGACTGAGAGTGCTATGTGGAGTAAACAATACTTGTTATAAGGGTCTCACGCCAAATTTATATTGTTTTATGTATTTTAAATCACGTATACAGCTCCTGATGAAGGATTGTTTTCCAAAACGTCGAGCATGTGGATATTTTACTTTTAACAGCAATAAACAAGAGTTTGAGTAGTTTCATAACACCAGAGTTTATCTCTTTTACACCCACGCTGCATGGTGTTTTTCCTTTTTGTCTTCGCTAGCTACGTGGTATGACATAACATTCTCTTACGAGCATTTTAAGAGGATGGGAGGAGGCGGAGAGCTAGAAATATTTCTTTTAAAGATTATGATGGTACTCTAGGTGGGAAGATAATAGATCTCCAGGTGTTTTAGACCAACTTCCAGAATTCTTAGCCATAAGCCATGCTGGCTGGGGCTTCTGGGAGTTGAAATCCAAAGCATCTGGATATTTACCTTTTGCCCACCCCTTCTCTAAGAATGCCGAATCTGTAAATTTTGGTATCTCAGTTTCTCATTTTTTCCCCAGTCTGAAGTTCAATTTATCTCAGACTTTGAGAATATCTCCAGTCTTAAGTTTGGCTTATTCCAAACTTTGTTTATTATCTTTGTAAGTTTGCATGAAAATTCATAAGCCTTTGTGTGCACATCTCCCCTAATGCATGCATGTTTGTATGTAGGTTTGCATAATACACACTTTTTTTTGCAAGTATCTCTCCTAATATTTGAATAATAATGATGATGATGATGATGATGATGATGATGATGATGATGATGATGATGATTATGTATAACCCGCCTCTCTCTCCGGATCGAGGCGGGGAACAACAACAATATAAAACACAAGACTATTTTCTTTAATGTGTGCATTTTTGTATGCATGTTTTGCTTGGGAAACCATTGCTCAATTCATAAATGTGCCAATTTCAAAGGATAACTGAGTTTCGGTTGGCATAGTGGTTTGAACGTGCAAAATGAGCTAAGTTCACATTAAAATGTGAATTGAATAAATTCTAGTCTCCAAGCCCTAAAAGAAAAAGAAAAAGTGAACCAAATAAATTTCTCACCCCATCTCTAAGACCTCCATTACATCTAATTTTCCCCCTGGTTTGCCTCTGCACTTTTTTTTACTTCTGATGCAGAAGCGTGTCAAGTTTATAATCCCTTTCACCTGAATAGCTGCTCCTTCACTCCTTTGCTGGTTAGTTCTTCGGCTCCACTCCACTCCACCCCTCCCCTTTCTCCCTCCAGTCAGGTCCTGGCAGATGAGCACTTCAACCAGACCGCCTTTCTGCTGGACAAAAATGGAACGATCCTTTAGTCTGGCTGTTTGGGGGCATCGAGGGAATTCAGTCCTGTCTCTGTAGAGATTCGGGCATTGTATGATTTTAAAACATGCTTTTGAACCTGGTATGCAAGGTTTGGGTTTTATATTGAAGCTTGGAGCCAGCTGCTGGGAGAGATCACTTTTCCCTGCCAGGACCTGATGCAATCCATTCAAGCCCCCAGTTCCTTTAAAACTATACGGAGACTTAGAGTGCATTAAACGCGCTTAGAGAAAATAATCCAGACTTTGAGTGTTCTAGGAAAGGCTGGGGAAGAGGCGGGGTGTCAGCAGGACAGGTATGGCATCATGTGAGTACCGTGCTGCAAATCCACACACCAGGCATGGCGAGAGTGCACGAAATCGCTGGTGGGATGGAGCTCTAAATACATCCCCTGTGAGGCTTGTGTAAACAGATATTTTAGTATGCGGTATGCATCACTGCACCATCACCTTTGTTTTTCCTGTAGCCATGCATCAGAAGGTTTAGTTAATAACATGGAGTGACAGGGCCAATGAAAAGAATGAGAAGAGGACTGAATGATTTTGCCTAGCAAATACAGGAAAATGAATTAGATTCAAGCCCGTCGTGCAGACGTGGAAACAAATGGCATCATCAAAAGGTGTTCGCGCAAAATGTTCACTGATGTCTACTCATGTCCTGTTTTACCCTTCCTGCCACTCCATACAGGTTTTGCCTGGCCTTCTGCTGCCGCTCCTGCACCTCATGGTAAGCTCTTTTTCCAGTAAAGGATGAGAAGATTCCCCAAAGCCCCTTTCCCCCAAATAAGCATGACCTTAATATCTGAGCGCATCGAAATCAGGACTTAAAATCTAAAATACGAATGGCCAGTACAGGTTTACTGTTTAGGCTGACCATATGAAAAGGAGGACAGGGCTCCTGTCACTTTAACAGTTGTAGAGAAAAGGGAATTTCAGCCAGTGTCATTTGTATGCAATTAGTTCCTGGTGAAATTCCCTCTTCATCACAACCGTTAAAGTTGCAGGCACTATATTAGAGTGATCATATACAAAAGAAGGCAGGGCCCCTGCAACTTTAACGGTTGTGATGAAGAGGGAATTTCACCAGGAACTAATTGCATACAAATGACACTGGCTGAAATTCCCTTTTCTCTGCAACTGTTAAAGTGACATGAGCCCTGTCCTCCTTTTCAGATGGTCAGCCTATTACTGTTGAAATATGGAGGTGTCTTTAAACCTAAGCAAAAGGTGAGGCAGAAATGGAGTGAGTTTAGTAGTGAGCCCTGTCCAGAAGGGATCTTTGCTTTGCAGTGTTAATATTTATTTATTTATTTATTTATTTATTTATTTATTTATTTATAGTTTTTTTATCCCACTCCTCAGCCAAAAAGGCTACCAGAGTGGCTTACAATTGATCAGTAAAAAAGACAGTCCCGGCCCTCAGGCTTACATTCTAAAAAAGACACAGCACACAAGGAAAAGGGGATGGGGAGGGAAGAAGGGGAAAAGAAAGTCCAACACACCAGTTTTTCACAGAGCACATAGTTAAACTATGGGATTTGCTACCACAAGGTGTGGTGATGGCCCCTATGTTTTAAAGGGCTGATTTGACAAATTCATAGAAGATCAGGCAGGCAAGGGCTGTGAGTCCTGATGGCTATGTATTACATCCAGGATCAGAGGAAGTGTTCCTCCCAACACCAGTTGCTGGGGAACATGGGTGGGAGGATGCTGTTGTCCTGTTTGTGGGTCTTGATCTGCTTGTGGTCAACAGCTGGTTGGCCACTGTGTGAACAGAATACATAGTTAAACTATGGAATTTGCTACCACAAGATGTGGTGATGGCCACCAATTTGGATGGCTTTAAAAGGGGGTTGAATAAATTCCTGGAAGAGAAGGCTACCAATGGCTACTAGTCCTGATGGCTATGGGCTACATCCAGGATCAGAGGCAGGAAGCCTATATACACCAGTTTCTGGGGAAGATGGGTAGGAGGGTGCTGTTGCACTCATGTCCTGCTTGTGGGTCCCTGGTTTACAGCTGGTCAGCCACTGTGTGAACAGAATGCTGGACTAGATGGACCCTTGGTTTGATCCAGCAGGGCACTTCTGATGTTCTGATGTTCTGTTCACAACACTGGAGGGGGCTACTGCCCTCCTGTCCTGCTTGCTGTGGACTTCCAAACGCACCTGGTTTGCTACTGTGGGAAACAAAACACTAGAACTTCACACAGCACACAGTTAAACAATATAATTTGCTACCACAAGATGCATTGATGGCCACCAAATTGGATAGCTTTAAATGGGGATTAGATACACTCATGGAGTTTATCATAAGGCCATCAATGGCTCCTAGTCATGATGGTTGTATACTACCTCCATTATTAGAGGCAGGATGATGGTCAATACCAGTTGCTGAGGAATGTAAGTGTGAGGCTGACATTACACTCATGTCCTAATCATGGGATTGGTTGGCAAACTTTGGATAATCATATTCATCCTCCACAGGTTTACAAGGAGCATGGATGACCATGCTGATAGCTCTTCTTATGGGCTCCTCCATCCACACAGTTGCCTAACAGAAAATCAGAGTTGGCCACTTTCTTGAACAGACAAGAAGTCGATGAAGAGTTTCACTTAAACAAAGAGAAGAAAAAGTAGAACAATGTGCTACCAATGTATTGATAATTTTTCTTTAACCTTTTTTTTGGCGGGGGGAGGAATCTAGATTAATATGCTCCTCTAGATTTATTTTCCATGTGTGTGATCCGGTCTTCCATCTACACCCCTACCCAAGCCAGTCCTAAACTACATGATGCCCACAGGCAAGGGCATCCCTGGTGCCCCTTTCCATATGTTCAACTTGGCAGGAGCTGATGGGAGTTGTAGTTCAAAACATCTGGAGGTCACCAGGTTGTCTCTCCCTTTTGCACCCCATTCTATGAATATGCTGCATGATTTGGATGCGAGATCAACCTCTGCTATATAAGGCAAGGAATATGCACACACGGGTCCGATCGCAAACCCTCATGTACGCAATTATGTTGAATGGGCAATTATGCTGTAGATTTTCCCCATGAATTAAAACAAACAAAACCATGACACCATTGTGATCATGCAGGTCATTGCTCCCAGTTTCAAAGGTGACGATGAACAGCTTCTTCGGGGAACTTGATCTGTTGAGTGGACCGTTGAGTAGATGGTTCATGACGGGTGCCAGGGGGTTGCTGGGCCACCTACTTCTAAACCTGGCATTGAACCCTCCCTCTCCCACAGGCTCCATGTGTAGAAATCTTTCCCCACTTCTATTGTCCCCTGCCATCTGTTCACAGAGCAGTACCACCAGATGTTCTGGGTCACTCTCCATAATTTTCTCACTCATTTTAACAGCTTAAGTTGAGGTTTTAACTGACTTTGTGGCCAGGCTTAACAGTTTAAAATGTTTAAAATGTCAGCTGTTTTTTGTTTATGGTTATTATTATTATTATTTATTACACTTATATACCGCCCCATAGCCGAAGCCCTCTGGGCAGTTTACAAAAATTAAAAAGATTGAGCATTAAAAAGACAAAATACAAGATTTAAAACCATAAAACAGCTGTCATTAAAACACTTTAAAATATTTTAAACTGTGAAGCCAGGCCACAGTGTCAATCAAAACCTCAACTTGAGCTATTAAAATTAGGGATGTGCACTGGATCGGACCCGATCCACGATCCGAGTCCGGTCCAGTGGGAAATCGGATAAATTATCCGATTTCCGATCCCGCAGCTGGATCGGCCGATCCAATCCGAACCGGTCCGAAAAGGCTCCGAACCGGTTCGGCGGATCGGCGGATCGGCGGGCGCCCACTGGCGCCCACCGCCGCTTCCATTGGCGGGCGCCAGCGGGCGCCCACCAATGAAAGTGGACAGCGGGGGGGGGGAGGGGGGCGCTTACCTTCTCGGCCCATCCGCTCCCATCCGGCACTAGCAGCTACTACCAGCGGGCTCCGCGGCCTGCTCTAGGGTGGCGCGCCGGGTGATGTCATCACCCGGCGCGCTACTCTAGAGCAGGCTGCGGAGCCTGCTGGTGGTAGCCGCCGGCCCCAGACGGGAGCGGACGGGCCGAGAAGGTAAGCAGGGGGTGCGTGGAGGGGAAGAGGGGGCGCGCGGAGGGGGCGCGCAGAGGGGGGAGGGGGGCCCTTACCTTCCCGTCCCAGCGGCTCCCTTCCCGGCGCCTACTACTACCAGCAGGCTCCGCGGCCTGCTCTAGGGTGGCGCGCCGGGTGATGTCATCACCCGGCGCGCTACTCTAGAGTAGGCCGCGGAGCCTGCTGGTAGTAGTAGGCGCCGGCGCCGGACGGGAGCCGCCGGGCCGGGAAGGTAAGCAGGGGGTGCGTGGAGGGGAGGAGGGGGCGCGCGGAGGGGGGAGGGGGGCCCTTACCTTCCCGTCCCGGCGGCGGCGCCTACTACTACCAGCAGGCTCCGCGGCCTGCTCTAGGGTGGCGCGCCGGGTGATGTCATCACCCGGCGCGCTACTCTAGAGCAGGCCGCGGAGCCTGCTGGTAGTAGTAGGCGCCGCCGCCGGACGGGAGCCGCCGGGCCGGGAAGGTAAGCAGGGGGTGCGTGGAGGGGAGGAGGGGGCGCACGGAGGGGGGAGGGGGGCCCTTACCTTCCCGTCCCGGCGGCTCCCGTCCCGGCGGCTCCCGTCCCGGCGCCGGCGCCTACTACTATCAGCAGGCTCCGCGGCCTACTCCAGGGTGGCGCGCCGGGTGATGTCATCACCCGGCGCGCTACTCGAGAGTAGGCCGCGGAGCCCGCTGGTAGTAGCCGCCGGCGCCGGACGGAAGCGGACGGGCCGAGAAGGTAAGCAGTGGCGGGGAAGGGGGCTTACCCCCCCCCGGAGCCGTCCGCTTCTATCCGCTGGCACCCGCGGGCGCCAGCGGATGGAAGCGGGCGGCCCCAGGGGGGGTAGGGAGCGCGGGGGAGGGGGCTTACCTGCCGGGGCCATCCACAGCGGACGGCCCCCGGGGGGGAGGGAGTTAGGCCCCCCCTCAGCCACCCGCCGCCATTTTTTCCTCATAGACTTGCATTGCAATGCAAGTCTATGGGGAAAAAAATGGCGGCCGATCCAAAAATTTACGATTTTTGGGTCGGGTTCGGACTCGATCCGGTCCGGGGGGCCTCCGATTTTGTCCGAACCGGTCCGGGACAAAATTGGAGGTCCCGATCCGGATCCCGATCCGATCCGGGGGGTCCGTGCACACCCCTAATTAAAATGCCTGGGAGAAAAGAAATGTTTTGACCTGGCGCTGAAAAGATAACAGTGTTGGCTGTTAAATTTTGTATATTGTCTTTTTAGTGTTCAATCTTTTAATGTTTGTAAACCGCTCAGAGAGTGTCGGCTATGGGGCGATATATAAATGTAATAAATCATCATCATCATCATCATCATCATCATCATCATCATCTTAGGGATGTTCAAATCAGCAAAACCTGAGCCTACTGTAGTTCTGCGAATTCCATCTCATAGCTCCTTCCTACACATTTCCCCAAATTTATGCATCAGTTGCACGCATCTTTGAGATGTCTGTATTCTTCTCCCATTGGTTAAAGCGTCCTTATGCACATTTTTTCAAAAGCATGCATTTCCCATGCACGTTCTTTTCAAATCTATGCATGATGTTGAACACATTCGTTTTGGTCTGTGATTCAGATTAAAGGCTCAGAAAGATAACGGACTTCAACTTTACAAGATCCTTTTTAAGGTACCGTCTTCTAGTTCAGTGCCCCAACCCATAATGCTGGCTGAGAATAATGGGAGTTGTAACCCAACGCAGGCCATGTCTACGCTAACCATTTTTCCCGGGGTCGTCCCTGGGGGCAACCAGGGATGACCCCTCAATTTTCGTGGGATAACTGGCTGCCCAGATATCTTGATTTTTCCTGCAGTCCCGGGACCATCCTGAGGATCGCGGGAAGTATGGTGCGCGTTCCTGCCCCCTGGTGAGTAAGCGCGGCACTGGAAATGGGCACTGAGCTACAGGAGGAGGCTCTGTGCCCATGGGGGTGGGGGAGGCAGCAATTTCACCATCCCTGCAATGATGGGGTGGGTGTGGTTTTTTTCCCTTCGAGGACGTTGCTCTGCCATCTAGATGCTGGGGGAGGATTGCAGAAGCAGGTAAGTCTGTGATCCTCCCCCTCCCTCACTCTACACCCTTTGGTGTAGAAAGGGCTACATTGGGGGGATGCCAGGTTGGGGAAGACCAAGCAAGTTATCACAGGTTGGCAGAGAGGGAGGCTAAAATCTTGCCAATAGCTACTGTATGTGAGAAGTGTGTTACCTAACCAGGGTCCATACTTCATAGTTAACTGCTGAAGAAGCGAAGCGAAGCTCCGTTTTTCTCATGCAAACAACCCTCATGGCATCTCAGCTGAGGTCTCCCTGGTTGAGCAATATAACGTTGTGTTACGAAGGGTGTAGCACCAATGCTGAACAGTAGGGAAGAGACAAAGTCTGGTGCTGGTTGACGTGTTTTTTTAAATTTCAAATTAAAAGCTCAACGTTTCGGAAAAACCCTTCCTCAGGAGCTGTGTCTCCACACACGTTATCTAGAAAAATTAAGAACTTTTATCAGAATAAAACTCCTCCCGCAATTTGCCTTCGAAGGCTGCGTTCTTTCTGCGAGTGTCTGTAGCCTTCGAAGACAAATTGCGGGAAGAGTTCTATTCTGATAAAAGTTCTTAATTTTTCTAGATAACGTGTGTGGAGACACAGCTCCTGAGGAAGGATTTTTCCGAAACGTTGAGCTTTTAATTTGAAATAAAAAACCACACGTCAACCAGCACCAGACTTTGTCTCTTCCCTACTGTTGAGCAATATAACGGCATTCCATAAGCGTGGGATAAACATCAACAAACCTTTCCTTTCCTTCACTTTTTGAAGGGAGCCTTTCATTGAAAGGCAGGTGGGCTTTCAATATTTTTTTTTCTGGAACGGCTGTGCTTTGCTGCCCAAGGCGACTAACAGAGGTAGAATGCTAATTAGTCAGGAGAGGCAACAGAGCTGCTTTGTTCAAACACCGCAGATGAAGCAATATGCCTTTATTAAATGGCAGCGCTGCGATCCGGCAGGAGCCAGGCCTAGCATTTGATTTGTCTTCCGTTCCACGGTCTAGGCAGGGGTGCGAGCTGATTTCGAGGAGAGAGAGAGACGTAATAAATAGTGGGGTCGTAAAGTGGGCTCAGAGATGCTCCTCGCTAATAAATGGATTCAGAGGAGCTCCCTCTCCCCCAGTGATATCATGTGGTCTGCAAATCTGTTTAACAGGCTCTTCTTGGCCATTTGCCCGACTCTAATGGAGGGATGTCTTTCCTCATTCCGTGACAGGTCTGATCTACATCTTCAGAAAAAGGGGGGGAGCACATGCATGTGCTATAGAATTCCTGGGATGGTATCATTTCTAGGGTGGCCACTTAGTAATTAATTCTTTTTTAAAATTGTAGTTATATCACATCTTTTTCCCTCCAAGGAACCTAAGGCTGCTTACATGAGTGTTCCTCAACCTGGGGCCCTCCAGATGTGTTGGACTACAATTCCCAGCATGCCCCAGCCAGTTATGCTGGGAGTTGTAGTGCAACGGATCTGGGAGGGCCCCAGGTTGGGGGAAGGTTGGCTGACCTGATCCGCCTCCTCTCCACTTTATCCTCACAACAAACCCGTGAGGTAGGTTAGGCTGAGAGTCAATGGCTGGCCCAAATCCTCCAGTTGAGCTTCATGGCTGAGTGGGGACTAAAGCCCGGATCTCCCGAGCCCCAATTCAACGCCCTAACCACTACATTGGCTCATTGCAAAAAAAAAAAGGGGGGCGGGGAGAAAGAAAGTAAGAAGAAAAGAAAAGAAAGAAAAGAAAAAAGAGGAAATGCCTCACCCCAAAAAGAGGGCAGTGAGTTGCATAAATTTACACATGCTAATTTATATGTATATATGCAAATTGAGAAATAATTATTTTTAATTTGGATCGAAATACAATACATCTCACTGTGGCGTGGGAGTTTGTGCCCAGGTGAGCAGTGTGCCTGTTTGCTTAGTAGTTTGCTGTTCAGGTGGGGTAGGCGAAGTCACCAGCGTCCGCCCCGTCAGACGCTCACCCTGCTGCTCTGCCGTTCACCCCTGCTCATCAAGCCATGTGAATTTCTTTGGAGGCTTGGCTCAGCCTGAGGAGCACTCCGCAGCCATCCGCCCCACTGCCAAAATTGTGGACTTCCCCCCATTGTGTAAGTGGGGCCTTTATGGCCGCCATTAACGCAACAGGGGATGGGAAATGCGCAATGTCTTGATCCTCCATTGTGTGCACAATGGAGACTCCGGAAATTGTGCCCTTCCCCCTGTTGAGTCAATGGCAGCCATAAAGGCCCCATTTACACAAGGGTAAAGGTGCAAACGGACGGTGTCTACACTGTGTACCACAGCCTTCTCAACATGGTGCCCTCCAGATCATGTAGACGGCAATTCCCAGGAGATGGGGATGCTGGGAATTGTGTCCAGTAGGCACCAGATTGGGGAAGGCTGTGTATTAGGTCCAGTTCTGGATGCCATACTTGAAGATGGATATAAATCAAAGTATAAGAATCGCTGCAGAAGATAATGGAGTTGGTCAACCATATGGACAATGAGTCCTACGATGAAGGAGGGCAAAGGTGTGTTCTGTGCTGCCCCAGAAGACAGGACTAAATCTAATGAATGTACAGTACAGGGTGGTAAATTTGAGCTGAATATTAGGAGACGTATGTTATGGGTAAGAGCAGTTCAGTAATGGAACCACTTACCTAGGGAGCTGATGGGCTGGTGTGATTCTAAGCCCTCCCACTGATGTGAGACAATATAGGAGTCTGCTGTGTGACCTACAAAGCTTTATTCAACAAATAAACATCTCTTAACTCTGAAGGGAGTGTGGATGCTAGAAGCGATCTTCTAAGCTTACCTTTACTAACAAAGCTAGGCAGTTGATTTCAACTAAAGCAGGACAGTTACCTACAATCCAACAGGCACTTTAGCTCAGGGAAGGTCTTTTGAGAGGAGCCTCTCACAAGCCACTGCCCTAAGAGACCACCTCCCACCTCCTCTCAACTCCACCTGCTTGAGCCTGTGGTGGACTCTGGGATATGTCCCCTCCCCTCAGACAGAGGCTGCGTTCTCAGGAGTGGTGTGGGGAATAGTCTCTGAACTGTCTGCATTCTCTGTGGTAAGTTCATGATACGCTTCATCCTTGATTCCTGATGAGTTTTGGAGAATCTCCCTCCTTGCTTCCTGTGGTGGCTAGTAAATTCCTAGTTCTTCTTCTTCTTCTTCTTCTTCTTCTTCTTCTTCTTCTTCTTCTTCTTCTTCTTTGTCCGATTGACCCCTCAAAACCCCTTCCCCCACATTGGGGAGAACAAGCTTGATCCTAACATGGCCTCTCCTTTACTGGAGATCTCAAGCAGAGTTTGATGGCCATCCACTAGCTCTGGATCTCCTGGACTCAGTTGGACCAGACCACCCTCAAAGCCTTCTCCAATTCTGATGGTGTATGCGCCAGTCTTTTAGCCCTTCTCATTGCAGAAAGGAAGTACCGTATATAGACACGGGTTGACTCATTACAGATTGGAAGGGACCAGAAAGTAATCATCACTCCAACTTTCTGGCAGGATCTTCCAGGCATCAATCCCCCATAGAATAACCCACATGGTATCATCAGCCCATCTGGTCGGCACCCACTATGGGAACAGAATGGAATCCTCCAACTAAATGTGTTGTTATTTATTGATCTGGCACCATCTGTCTGCATGCCATTTTGCAATGTAAAATTCACTGCAAAAGAGACAACGGGGATTGAAAAAGAGGGATAGAATAGTCATTTATTTCACTTATGAGTCCTTGGGTTTGTTTTTTTATGGGGATTAGGGGGTTGCACCAAAGACTTCATGGAAAAGGTAGGCTTTGAGAAAGGGCATTGCACAGGTGTTTTTGGAGGAAGTTCCCAGCATAAAAGGCAGCAAGGGAATTGCTGGGACACCTGTATTGCTAGGGGGGAAATGGAAGAGCCAGTTTTGGTGATTAATTGCAGGAAGCAGTGGGATAGCTTTGACTACTGCCCCTGGTTCATATTAATGCCCGGACATAAGAACATAAGAAGAGCCCTGCTAGATCAGACCACGGGTCCATCTAGCCCAGTATTCTGTTCACACAGTGGTCTGTTCACACAGTGGCCAACCAGCTGTCAACCAGGGACCCACAAGTAGAACATGGTGTAATAGCACTCTCCCCAGCAACTATCCTTTTGTGGTTGGTGTGTGTGTGTATTATCATACTCTTATCCTGATTTATAAACAGCTACACAAACAGGAAGGCCAGCAGAAAGAGAGGAACCTGCCTTTATCCCCAAATGTGAGTGACATAAGCAAGGGGAGTTCTGTTTTCCTGTGTGGGGTGCTGATATGGGGCTACATATGATCCCTCCATGCACTGAATGAACATGTGTGGTTTGTAAGGCATTGTGGGTAAGGATGTGCAAGGATTTAGTTCCAGTTCGCAAATCGTCCGAACCTGCTCCATTCGCAAACCCGAATGCGAATAGGAATGCATTTTTTAAAAATGATGTTTTCACATTCCCAAAATTGCAGTTGTATTAGAAAAATGCATAACTTCTTCAACTCCCATTATCGACCATGGTGATTGGGGCTGATGGGAGCTATAGTCCAAGACACCAGGGCATCAGGTTAGGTAATACTGTGGTAGTGTATCTTTTAGATCAGGGAGGGCAGTTTGAAGCCCTCCAGATGTTTTGGCCCAAAACTCCCATGATCACTCACCATTGGCCATGCTGGCTAGGGCTGGTGGAGCTGTGAGCCAAAACAGGGAAGAAGTTCTCCTGATTGGGAGAGGCTCTCTCTTATTTGGGATACTGATCAACTCATTCTTGAACACCAGTCATTTGTGGACATACTTTAATAAAGGCAAAGGCAACCTTGGGGCCTATAGATATTTTGGACTACAACTCCTATACTCCATGACCATTGGCCATGTTGGCTGGAGTTGTGGTTCAAAACATCTGGAAAGTGCTAGGTTACCTATCTGTTCCCTAAGATCACAAGGGACTCTTGCAGAGAGAACTCAGACATTCCTGCACAAAGCTATGCTGGCAGACCTGGCAGACCAAGATTGTGTTTTATGCCAATTCTTGATGCTATGATTTATATTCATGGATCCCAATCCTTCCAAACTTATAATGAGAAGCCTCATTGTGACTGAATCACTTTGGGCCATGACAGGTAATGACTGTGATTCAGAGCCATCTGTTTCAGATTGGCATCCATGAGTGGGAGTGGATTTCTCATCCCATGTTCTCAAAGGCATCAGTGACCAAATACAGGTAAATCGTCAATAGAACAAGGACCCTGTTTGGGCATTTGTAAATATCAATGCACCACACTGGAGATTCTCAATACCATAAAGCGTTTTGGTAGCCTACAATACGCCCTGCCCATCACATTAAAATAACGGTGACAATGATGATAAGAAGCCAAGAATTGATCCACATACAACTCATTTTTGTTTTGTTTGGCGTATGTTGTGAGAACTGAATCCACAAAATGATTTCCAAGCTTATCTACACACCACTTCCAAGCTTATATACACGCAACAAACACACCACTCTGTCTTTTCAGAAAGTGGGTTTTGTTGAGTATGGGAGAAGAGTCCAGAAATAAGGCCAGACAGAGTCAAGGTCAGATATCAATTAGAAAAATTAAGGAATGAATAGCACCATAGAGAGCTCTAAGTAGTGCTAGGGCTGGGAGCCAGACAAGCTTCTTTGTATGTTGCTCCAACAACTGGCAGGCTCAGGCTGAGCCTTAAGTTGGACTTGGGCTCCTGAAAGGCTGTTTGCACCCCCCCCCCATACACTGAGGCCTTCTCCCTTATAGGGACCATGTTTGCTTTCAAGTCTTAGCTGCAATGACATGGAGGCAACCCGGGTGGGGGCTTCAGAACCAGGGTCCCTGGAATCTAAAGATGGCAATGTGAGCTCCTCTGGAGGCAGGTCTTTTGTGGCTGTGGGCCATGAGGCAAGATGAGTGTCAATGGCTACATCCTCTTCTGGGTGTCAGAGGACTATATCAGAAGCTTCTCCTCCTGGGGAGGGGGAATTGGAAACATGGGTTGCTGTTTTTGCTCCAGTAAGTCAAAAGAACAACAACTATATTGTCCACCAGGCCATCATGTGCATCCTCCACAAGGCCTCAGCCCTTGTGTCACTCCAGGCCAGGGTGTTGTGGGAAGGGTGGTCGTGGTGGAAATGGCAGGTGCTGAAAGAACAGGAACAACAACAAACGGTGGAGAGAATTTGGGCAGAACTTTCTACAAAGTGTTCTTTTTGCAATGTGGGCGGGCAGGAATGAGAGAGAAAAGAAGTTTCCCAGAACAACGTCTCCCGAAGGAATTCAGCTCAGCTCTGTTTCAGGCAGCCGAGCTCAACAATGTGAGTTGATCTATTTAGGAACATGACTGCCTGACACTTCTCAGGAGAATGTTACCCTCTCTTCCTACCTCAGGCGAATAAAAATGAGCGTTGACAATCCTGTTTGTTGCAGCTATCTGATAAGGCAGCCTGCTCTGCCAACCGGAGGGGACAGCAGCAAAATTACCCCCAAGGAAAGAGATACCATCACTAATAGCTTTGTCTTTCGCTCATTCGTAACCCAGATCATTCTCTCTTTCTGACACCAAGGCTTCCCACAATACAGATTAAGCAGAAATGAGCACTTCCTCAAGCAATGCATTTCCCAAGCATCACAAAGGGTGTCTCCTCCAAGGCCAAAAGAAGTCTACAATACAGTGCATAATTAGTGTCCAGGTGACATCCCTATTCCTTTAGTTGCATTGAACAGACCAAGACCCTTTCTACACCTATGGGTATAGCTTGAGGGACTGGGGACGATACCGGATGTACCTGCTTCTAGGATCATCCTCTTCTTTCTTCACCAGGAGGTGTGATGTCCTGGTTTCCACCCGGGATGTCCTACAGTCGTGGCCACTTGTGCTCCTTTGATAAATATTAGTTAAAAAAAAAATCCCACCCGAAATCGGTCCACCCCCACCATTCTGGGGATGGCGGACGTCCTTTCCACCCTCCCCTTACTCGCAAGTAAGCGGGCACCAGCCAGGATGGGCGCCCACACCTCCCGCAGTCTCGGGACATTGTGCAGATTGATGGCATGACAGTGACTGGGCCAGAGGCCTAACCCATGCGTCTCAGGGAGGAAGAGTGAATGGGCACCAGGACTTCACCAAAGCGAGCCTCATTGTTTTGGGTAGCATTCCCCAACCCATGGCCGTCCAGTTGCATGGGCCTACATGGCTATTGGCTATGCTGACTTGGATTGATGGAAGTTGTAAGGTAGGGATGTTGTGAGTTCCTGGCACAGGAATGGAGTCCAACAGAACTCCCCCACTCTCAGATCCCTATACCATGCTTGCCGAGCCAACACCATTTTCTGAATCCAGTCCTGCGGCATGGTCCGCAAGCATGTGGTGAGTGCCTGCTCCCTCCCAAGTTGCCATGTTATGTAAAAATGATGGCGTGGGTGTTTCCAGAAATGTAATCTTGCACAAATGGTGCCCTCTTGTCCTCTGGCTGTTGCGCTGATGCCTGTAATGCTGCGGTGTTTCTCCAGAGCTCCTGGTATAGCATAAACCTCTGGAGCTTCCGGTATATCATCTCTCTGGGGCAGTTGGGGCAATATGTGTAAGGATTGGGCCCAGCCAGTCTGCAAGTCTTTTGGGATGGCTTGGTTTCGAATCGATCCACCCACTCTTGGTGGAGATAAAACAGTTAGAACTGGTTTGTTGGTACAACTGCCTGCATTTGGACTCTCTTTGGAGGTATGATTGTGGGGAGGGTGACCATATGAAAAGAAGGACAGGGCTCCTGTACCTTTAACAGTTGTGTAGAGAAGGGAATTTCAGTAGGTGTTATTTGTATGTATGCAGCACCTGGTGAAATTCTCTCTTCATCACCACAGTTAAAGCTGCAGGAGCCCTGCCTTCTTGACCAGATACAAAAGAGGGCAGGGCTCCTGCAGCTTTAACTGTGGCGCTGAAGAGGGGATTCCCCCAGGTTCTGCATACATACAAATGACCCCTGCTGAAATCCTCCTTTCAGTACTACTGTTAACAATACAAGAGCCCTGTCCTCCTTTCCATGTGATCACCCGAATTGTGGGGAACCTTGCAATGAGCATCTGGACTTCAACATCCCGGGGAGGGGGGGGGAACCCTGGCTTAACCAGACCAAAAGTCCATCCTGTCTTTCACCCTATGTTCAACAGTGGCTGGTGCACATGAAGTTACATGAACAGGGACAAAGGCCAGACATGAGCAAGCTCTCCATAGGACATTTCTGAACAGTCGATTGAATGTGTCAATGAGTCATAGATTCAGGGCACACTTGCCTGCACATCCAAGCAAACATCACTCAAATGAATGAGAGTTTCATTGGATGTGCGCTTTGTCTAAATATCTTCAGAGGTGGGTTCTTTGTTGTTGTTCATGATGATGCTTCCTAACAGCTCTGCAGGCACTTTTCTCCTTCATCCAAGAGTTCCAAGAGCCAGGAAAAAATAATTGACACATCACATAGATCCCTCCAGGGCAGGGATGCTAATACAGTCCCTTCTGAAACATTTCATCTCATGTTGCCAAGAAGTAGGAGCCCAGCAAATGACTCTCAGGCAGTGACGATATCAACATGGCGGACTTCCATCATCAATCATGTTGAACGCTGAGTCAAAGACAGCATCCGACAGCCAGCTATCCAGTCAAGTCATTATATCAACTCAGCTTCATGGCTCCGACAGATTTCGATGATAGTCTGAGCAAACAGGTGTCCCATTCTCTTGACTTTGGATATAAAATGGGATGGGGGATAGAAAACAATTGTTACAGTGGCTGGTTTTCCAGAGACAAAGAGTCTTGTGGCACCTCGAAGATGATCAGATTTACCAAAGTCAACATTTTGGTAGACTAAAACCCACCAACAGATCTAAGTGGGCTATAGGGCATGAAATCTAATGCTGCAATGTCAAAGATGTCACCAATAGAGCTGGGCACAAATGGTCTCCCGGAATTCTCCAGTCTATTTGTGGGCAGGGAAATTGGAGGGTCGATTTCACCAGATTTCTCGGTGCTTGTGAGGGAACCAAATTTTTCACAGGTCAGGCTCGCCACTGGGAAGGGCTGTAGCACAGCTTCTTTCTTTCTTTCTTTCTTTCTTTCTTTCTTTACCTAAGAGATTTTTCATTGCTACTGCTAGCTGCAACAGCAGTGACTCTGGCCCTTTCCACACCAGGTGCTTCGCCTGGGATGGCCCCCGGCTGGTCCCTGTGAGTCCAAATGATGCACAGGGACTCCTGGGGGGCAGGGGGGGCGGCCACGGAATTTTCCAGGGATAAGGGAACCCCGGTAAATCCCGATTCTTCCGTGGTCCTGGGAAGTTCCTGGGTGCTGCCTCGCTTGCTCACGAGTAAGTGTGGCACCACCGCGCGGCTCTGTTT